>JACYFF010003369.1:77162033-77177234 GCA_017589665.1 Selenicereus undatus
ATTATTTTGAAACTTTCATTAAAAAAAGAATGACAAAAGTTATAGAACCGAAGGAGTACAATTATTATGAATGCACAAACTAGACCTGACAAAATGTGATGATTAGGAATAATAATTGCTAATCAAGTTTGCTTAGTAAAAATTCTACCAATTAGCTAATATATGTTTTTTTTAGGGGGAGGTATGGGCTACCATAGGGAATGGTTTTTCAACTCCATCCATACACCTATTCTACTACACCCCATGCCCTATTGCTTTTTTCCATTTGGACAAGCAAGAAGGACATGCTCTTACCCCAAAAAAAAAAAAAGAATGATGATGAAGAGAAGTGGGGTAGCCGGCGATTGCTAGTAAAAAGGGTGGATAAGAGTTAATATTTTGGTTGGTTTTCATACTCCTCTTTTCACCTTTATTCTAGTATTTTCCTACTTTACCAAGCAAGAAAAATTAGAGAGAGAAAGAAGAGAGTGCTTAGTGGTAATTTTATTCAACCAACTTGCTTTGGAATTTTTTCTAAAGATCAAGGGGCTAAAAGGAGATCAAGAAGCTACTTTAAAGTGTGAGTTCTCTTAATCCCTTATATGAAAATTAGTTTTAAATTTAAAATATTTTATTATGATGTATGATTATGTTATTGATTTACAAGAGTTAGAATGTCTCTTTACATGTTTAGTTTATTTTAAGACTGATATTTTTAAGTTATGCATGTCATGTCTTACTAAGATATATGTCATGATTGTTGAGATATATTATTTAAAGTTGCTTTCCTAAGTTATCTTGTATAAATGATGACATTAGTAAATATTTTAGTTAATGGTTGTGAAAAGTAGACTTAGCATGATGTTATGGACGGTGAATTAGAATGATGAAGTTACTTGCCTTTCTTACTAGACATGTAGATTATGATTTTGCAATGTTAAAAAAAAAGTACATGAAGTATTGTTGAGTTATATGTTATGGTATGATTTTTGTAATTGATTCTTGTATGGGTTGTGATAATAAGAGTTATTTTAGAAGTTGATTGAGTTAGTGAGGTTTGACATGGTTTTTTGGATGAGTTAAATAGTTAAGTATACTCTTGAAAATTAGACAAATATGTGCAAAGGAAATGATAGTTTAGTATTGTGATAAAATTATGTATGTAATCTTGATGTGGTGTTGGTGTAATATTATGCTTGAATAAAATAAGAAAAAAATAAAATTTGAGAATAGAATCCCCAAGCTTTTAAAGAAAAAAAAGAGAGAAATTGTTAGTAGTTAAATAATGGGTTATTATTTGATTGTGTGATGAAGAAAAAAAAATACACATAGTCGAGGCATAATAATAGCAACATCCATGCACCCATAAAAAAAAAACAAAAACAAAAAGACTACGAAGTCGGATTGGCACACTTGAGCAAGTAGTATTTTATCTAATAATTGGTGTGACCTTAAAGTAATTTTTTTGAGCACACACTGTTCACAAAAAAGGGGGAGTCGTAGTTGAAAGATTATTTTTTTATGGGTCCCAATTATCCTTTTAATTGAGTTGAGAAAATTAGTGAATGAAAATTATTAAGATTTGTACATAGCATTGTATGAAATGACCTTAGTTTGATACCAAAGAGCGTATGCAGTTTTAGGTTGCAAAGCCACTAAGTTTTATTTTTGGGTGTCGAACTTGAGTAAACTAGCATCTAAAGGGACGAGCCATTATGTATGTGCAAAATAGGGATTTGTCGGCAGATTCCGACTAAAGTCTAAATTTTCACCTAGCGGCAGATTCCGCAGTGGCAGATTCTACAAAGTACCAGTTTACACTCAGAAAGGTGGTAGTGTTTTACCCTGACGAGAGTATAAATTTCCCCATCACTTAGACGTTAGTCCTTCCAGGTGGGCAGTCTGTAGGTCAAGGTCATTTCCAATCTCACTTTCACTTGTACGAGAATTGACTTTGGTGAATAGTGGGTACTTAACAAGTTTCTAGTCCGGAAGAAGGTTGGATTGTGAGAAAAAGTTTATTCATGTCAAAAATGTGCGCATGTCCTTTCTTTTAGCTTCTCAGGCCTAATTATGTTGTTCATCGGGTTTTTAATAATGCATTATCTGTGCTTAGGAAAGAAAGGTTAGTGATGATTTGAAAGATTTATGTATATGTGATAATATTACTATTAATACTACTATTGGTACTATGACTTGTTATGTATAAAAACTATTTTGGTTTTGGGAGGCAAGAACTCCCACTGAGCTGTTGTTGCTCACTCTCTTCCAAAATTTTCCTTTTCAGATTTGCAGCAAGATTAAGGTAGGTGGCAAGATATGTCCTTTGAAGGCCGATGCTTGGATTTGAAGATGTACATTTTGTAGCTTGCATGCATTGCCATTATATATTTGGAATGTAATGTAACATTAGTAAGATGTAACGTTTTGGTGCATGTAGTAAGTGCTCTGAATTAGTCTCGGTGGTCTTCCACCAAGATTTACATATTTTGTTATATTGTTTGTGATGAGGGTTTTGAGGACCCCATTGTAGTATAAGGTCCTAACGGTCTAAGGTTTAATTCTTCTAGACTTCATAAATAGAGCACGAAGGTCTTTGTTTTTTTTTTTTTTTAAATTCTGCTATTAAAGAAGAAATATCGTATAATTACCCTTAAGAGTCCTTTCAAAGGGCTTGGTGATGTAATACTCTTACCATGGGACAGGAGCATTACACAAAAATTGACCCGACCTGGAAACCCGAAAGTTTTGGGTTTTGAACATGATTTTCTCGACCCGAACCCGAAATAAACCTAACCCGAAAAACTGTAAATTTGGGGTCAAATCCAACTGGAACCCGAACCCACCCGCTCAACCCGAATATTATATCCTTATTTTTTATTTTTCTTTAATTTTTTCCCTTTGGCAACGATAGTTTTTCATTATAATGAATCGTTTAGAAAGACGTTTTATAACTATTGCATCTCTTCGCAAATTCGACGATAATACCCGTTCTTTTAGAAATTTATTCTCATAAAATAATGTCATATACAACTTATAAATGGAACAATTTTAGAAATGGACATGAAATATCTAGTGTTAAGAAAATCAATTCAGAATAACACAAGTATTAAAAATGTATAAGTCATACTATTATATTCCTAGTGAATTGAATATGTCTCATTGCATTTTAAATAAAATTACTTTATAATAATCTAAAATTTTGATGTTATAATTAATAAATAATTATAATATTTTGTGCATCTATAATATTCTTTCATGTGGCTTCCTTCTAATTGGCCTCGAACTTGATATTAGTGTTGAACAATGGACCAATTTATGTACATGTTAATGATCAACCCACTAATAAAGCATATATAATTAGGTAACGGTAGGTTAATTAACAAAATATTAAATCATCAAATAGGTTATTAATGAGTGAAACCGCTCCAACCCGTTATCATGCGTTAGATGGGTCAGCCTATGAATGACCCGGCCTATTATTAATATTTAATATATAGACCAACCCACTCAAACATGACTTAGTGTCCACTAGTACATGACATTCATATATCATATTGAAAAGTTTAAATATTTTTTATATTCTTTTAAGAAATTATAATTAGAATGTTTGTTCATTAAATACAGATAAGTTTAAGTAATAAATATGTCAAGATTTTGGCTTTTACAAAAAGAGCAATAACTCGCTAAAAAGGCGCTCCAAACTCATTGGGTTGACCCGAAACCCATAAAACCGAAATACATCCGCCCGTATTTTACCTGAATTCAAAATACATCCGACCCGTATTTTACCTGAACCCGAATACACTCGATCGTGAGATAGTGGCTAGCATGATGATTGCTTTTATAAATTTTAGGCCACATACAATCCATTTTCTTTCATTTTACGTGTGATATCATAGGCGAAATGCGCGCTTAAATTTTTTCCCCTGAATATTAGGAAGACTTTTCAATAACTTCAAACTTAATTTAGCATAATTTTAATTACATCAACGAAAACAAAATACAAAATCTTAATCTAGATCATTTTTGGCCCAAAAAAGAGAGAGAGAGAGAGATGAACACATAAAAAACAAAGAAGAGATGAACACTTTTCTGAGTGAGTTTTTAAAGATTTTTTGGATCACTAATAATTTATTTTGTATTGGTTTTAAATGTAAAAGTGACTAATAATTTATTTAAAGTGACACTAATAAAAGTTACGTTCGAATGAATTATTAATCATCCTATTATCATCAAAATTAAAAGATGATCCAAAAGTATCCATTTTACATAATTTTCTGAATAATGTCTTTTCGAAAAATCCAATAAATTTGAAACAAAATTTCTTAGATAATACAATCTCATATAAGGCATATTAGAAAAAACAAATGCCTAAAACTTTGTGATTTTTTTAAAATATTTTTTGGGGGCCACTTAAGCATTAGGAATTTGATATGTAGCGGTCGATATCATGATTTGAAAATGCATTAGCTAAGGTGTTCTCTCCTCAATGATTTATCTGTTGCTTTATTTGTCGGCTCCATGGTTCCTAGCTCCCTATTTAGTGGTTTTATTTTATATATATACAAAAAGTACACTATATTTTCTTCTAGCCATGGATTCTTTGCTTTCGCTTTCTGCGTCACCAGAAATCGTCACCTTCATTGTTGGTGATATATTATTATCCCAAAAAAGCTCATCTTGATCACTGCAAGGATACACGATAGTACAAGTTTTTTGGTAGTGTTTCCAAGTTTTTCAAGCGGATGTCAATTATAATGGTTAGGTTTTCGGGATTAATATTAAAATTTTATAATTATATTTAATTTATATTAACGTTTGCAGCTCATTACAATAAAAAAAGTAAAAAAGTAGATGTTCAAGAAAAAATTAAAGGGAATACTACGTATAATTTTTTTTAAGAGACATACAGATAAAGACCATGCCCAATATTTTAGTAGTTTCCAACAAACCATCTTGTGTTTTGTAAAACTAGATGTAGAAATCAAATGCGTTGCACATAAGCTAGTTAAGTTAGGACTCATGAGCAAGTAAAAGATCTAATTATGGATATTGATGAATCGGTGATCAAAATTAGGACTATTTTTTTGGAAAAAAAAGTTGTGAGTGGTACATGTACATTTAGATTTCTACTGTGATGATGAATGTGTTTTAGAATATAATGTTTCATCATCACATAAACTACAATGCATTTGCTCCTCTTGCGGTGCTCTATTCCTTCGTTTTCTTGTCTTTAAAAAACAAAACAAAAAAAAAAACAAAAGAACGTCACTCAAAAAGATACACCAATAATAAGTAATAGAAAAAAGGACGAAGACTAAGCATTAGAGCTGACTTGCAACTACATGCTTGGTGAATTGCTTATCAAGGGTTAGTCTAACATTATTGGACTACAAATTAACTGGCTACATAAGTCAGTCGATTTGTAAGGTACATGAGAACATTTTTGCCTTTTGGTAAGAATGTTGAATGTAATTAGTACCCCTAAGACATGGTTAATGTAGTCCATTAAATTGAAATAAATATACTTGTATTAGCAAAAATGTACCTTTCTTTTGAGGGGCACACTATTAAGAAATCTTTACTTATCTTTCTTACACCAAAACAGAAAAAAGGTACTCCTAATAAAACTAAAATTAAGCATGTTTAGTTTGGAGCATTTATAGGATGGTTAAATTCTTGAAAATACCATTTAGCAAGTATTCTTAGAGCAATACACCTACCGCTACATTTAATGTCCCTCGAATCCCCCCCCCCCACCCCCCAAACCAAAAAAAAGAACCCTGGATTGACATATTGTTTCCTCTTCCTATGTCTTAGAGTATCATCCCTTTTGAAGGTAGCAACCCTTAACAAAGAGATGTTCAATGTTCTCAATTGCCTCGAGAAGGTAGAGCGTTATCACACAATTTTCATAAGCAGAGCTTAATCTCAGGCCTGATATCCAATTTTTATATCCAATTAAATTTTCAAACCAATTGATCTAGTTGGAGGTATCATACGCTTTTCAAGTAGCAGATTTAACAAAAAAATTTACCATTTCCAATAAGACCCCAATTACGTTATTTTTGTGGGTAAATCTATGACATCTATTCCTTCTCACTCTTTTCCACTCTTTCCCACTTATTCCCATTTCTTAAAATGAATTCTACTCCTTCCCACTCCTTTCAATTCCCACCCACTCATTTCCACTCTCTTTCATTCTCTCCCACTCCGTCCCACTACTTTCTACACTCCATTCGACTACCTTCTACTCCATTTCATTGCTTTCTACTTTGTTCTATTCCATTCCTTCTCACCTCATTCCATTATTTTTCACTCCTGCCTACAACATACCGTTTCTATCCACTCCCTTCTACTCTTTCCCACTCCATTCCATTCCTTTCCATACCACACATGCAATATACCCACAAAAAGAACCGGCTTATATTGATAGGTTTATTAAGACCATAGCACAATAAACTAGTGAAGGGTTCTCCATCTTAAGACGAAGGAAAGCCATGGGAAACAGAATCTAAAGAAACAAATATTGAACCTCTTTCAAAGGTTTTTATTTGGTGCATTTTTGCTTATTGCTGTGCGACTTGACTTTGAGCAATGATGGTATTATTGAGGTTTCTTATTCAGTTAACAGCTCACTTAAGCAGGGATTATTCTTGGAGTACAAAGTATATCCTTAGCTTTTAAGCATTAGTTAAGGTAGTACATTTTGTAAAATTGGCTGTTTTCGTAATAGTAAGCTATTTCACCCATTGTTAGCTGTTTAATTAACAATTAGTCATCTGTAAATAATGTTTAATGGTTAAGTGTTAAGCTAATTATTTAAAATCAATGTGTTTGATAAAGGTAGTTGTTCAAATGACTTAAAAGGATGTAGTAAAAGAAAGTTTTTAAGGAATACAAAGGATAACGTTGGAATTTGAAATAAAAAATTAGGTAGTGATTGCAAAAAGCTTCTTTTAGTAACTTTTCAAAAACACTTCATAAGCTTTTAATCACCATCTACTGAACATGTGGGAATAGTTTTAACCTATATTTCAGCCTATATTTTAGCCTAAGTGTTTTAGCCTAAGTGAGTCATGAGGGTTTTCTCAATCTTCTAAAGCTTTACCCGACTATCATATGGGTTGGCATGCTGTACATGGTATACCCTAATTAGGTCATCATATTAGACTCAACTCTCAATTAGGCTTGGCAACGGGTCGGATTTAAAGCGAGTAGACCTCCACCCGAGTCTATCACCCGAATCCAACCACTCCACCTGTCACCCGCTTACTCGCTCACCTGCATCCGACCCACCCACCAACCCAGGGTGCTAAACGGATGAACCGGGTGGTAAACGGGCGAACCGGGCTAAATGCATTTTGTTTCATTTTAACATTTATCATTCTAATATAATATAAATTTCAAAATTTCAACATAAATCACAATTTCTATTGGTGACAAAGCAAGACTAATTGAGAATTTAAAAATACAACAAAAAACAATTCAATCAAGTCCAATGCTCACAACCACACAGTTTGAAAACAATTCACAAAGAAAAGACAATTTACCTATGCCCACAAAGAAAGGAAATGTTCAATCATATTCAAGTGAAACATGTCAACCAATGCTCACAGAGAAACTAATACTCACAAAGAAGGGGACTGAATTGAGAAAGTGAGAGGGTGGGCGGGAGCCGCTAAATAGATATGTGAAATAATTCAAATGAAGAGTACGGTGTTAAAATTAAGGTTTTGATTATATATATGTGTATGAAATTTAATTTAAGCGGGTGACGGATCGGATGACAGATCAGAGGGACCATCACCGGAATTCGACCCGATCCATCATCCGGTTATCGTCACCCACTTAATTCACCCGTTTAATAAGATTTTTCATCCGATTTTTCAGGTCGGATGAAGTCGATATTCATCGAGTTTGGGTATCTATCATCCATAGAATATTTGAAGTTTATCTATGCCCATGTAAAATGCCAGTCTCTAATACCACCTCAAAATTTACGCTAGCTGGTTATACAAGTTAGAACCAACAGTACTAACCCATATGTGAGAATCTCTATTCATCTCAAATTAAATCCGAAAAAAGCCACCTGTGGGTATATTACACATAATTTCAAGATGTCTAAAACTTGTAAAGCCTGACATGGACCAAAGGCAAAGATAAATCAACGCGTACCTTTTGATGAAGAGGAGCAGGAAGCAAGGCACGAAGAGCAGAATGTGAGGCGTTTATCCTCTTCCTTCGGTCTCTCTCCCTCGAATTGTGATTTAGTTTTTTAGCCGACTCTGAGTACCCATGTCTACTTTCATGAGCTTAACTCGCACTCTTTTGTTTTGAACGTGGTGAATCATCTAATCTAGCCCTACCTGGCCAGCTCGATCAACAAATTGTAGATCTTGATCTTCTCCTTCTGGAGCTTGAAATGACAGCGAAAATATAGGAACAACATAATCCGACTTCATATTACAAATTTGATGGTAGTGGGAATGGGGTATTCTCCCATTGCAAATTTGAGGAAAAGAAAGGGGAGAATGACAACATTTTTTTTATGGCATTCCCAGTTAGAGTTTCAGAACTCTGGCCTATCACATCAGCAAAAGTTTCATATGTTTAGAACTTACATTTTATCACTTCTCCGACCTATGGAACTCCAATTTGAATAACTCAATAAAAAATTTTATCATGGACCCACTTCATAACACACAACCTATTTTTTTAATCATATAAAAATTATTTATTACCTCAAAAAAAAAAAAAAAAAAAACAGAGGAGAGAGACTGCGGGGAAGCACGACAGACAGAGGAGGCCCACGTGCCCCTCCCTGCGTGGCACGGGCTGCGAAGGGGGTGGGTGCCCCGTGTGGGGGGTGCCTGCGGGTAATCGGCTGCGAGTGCCCTTACTCCTCTCCTTTTCTTGATTGGGAAGGGCCCAAGGGTTTGCACTCGAGAGTTGAGCTAGCTATTGATTTGACAACGTATATAATACACTTGGATGCCTTTGGTTAACTTGATTGTGCCACCAATTAATTAATTAACTATATATAGGATGTTTTCGTTTGATTAAGCAATATAATAACGAATAAACAAATAGCCGTAGTTTTTTTTGTTTAATTTTATAATAAAGGAAAACGACTTCGATATGGTGAAATAATCTACTGCCATTTATGCTTTTTATTATGTAAAGAAAAATTCTACGAACTTACTTATGCGTTTTAAGAAGAATGTCGACATCTATGAGTTAATTCTGGTATCAACTTCCTGGCCAGCTATTACAGAGTCAGGCATATGGAAATGGAGAGGGGAGAACATAGATGCATATACAGGTTTGCTATTGACACTTCTATACATAAATCTAGCTAGTTTTGGGAGCGCTGGGCTCAGCTTGAGCTTCATTTGATTAAAGCTCTACTCAGCTCCTCAGCTAAAATCAGTATGCATTGAGTTGTACCCAAGCCTATTCCTAAAATATTTGCACTTCAAGTCATTAGGACTTGCTCATTTCAGCGCTTAGGGTTAGCGGTTAGCAGTTATCAGTGATTTACTAGTGGTGACAACATTCATTGGCGTTTAGCAATAACAGTTAGCAATTATCAGCGATTAGTAGCATTACGACTAGTATTTAGAGATAGCAAATAATGGCTAGTCAGCATCTATTAGCAGTTACCAACGGTTACCACTAATGGTTAGCGGTTACTAGCATTTGGAAGTTGTCAAGAGCGATTAGCAGTTACCAAAAACGCTTTCTCAATGTTGGAAACAATACGCCCTAAATCATATCCAATTGCATACAATTGCTTTGTAAAAAAACATTTAGACATATATACCTTCGCAATATAATCGCATACCCTTTAAGAAAAAAATGCGCTATAAGGGGTAATATTGGTATTTGATCGTATCATTTAGTCTTTGTATTTTGAGCTTGCATTTTAACCCAAAATCTAAAATGATTGGGGAATAAGGGGACTAGCGCAAGTAGTATTCCCTAATAATAATAATAATAATAATAATAATAATAATAATAATAATAATACGGGTATCGGGTTAGTTTAATTAGTAAAGTATTTAGAGATTGTTATTCGAAACTTAAATTTGAAATCCGTATACATTAATATTCGTCTCATTCCACCATGATGATGATGATGATGATGATGATGATGATGATGATGATGATGATGATGATGATGATGATGATGATGATGATGATGATAATAATAATAATAATAATAATAATAATAATAATAATAATAATAATAATGTCATGATAGAAAAACAAATGTCATATCATAAATATAGAAAAATTATAAGAACCTAATATAACTGGTCATCTCGTAGGACTTATGGTATCCTCCCGGGTTCTAGCCTTGTGTAATGGGTATTATCGTAATATCATACTCCTGGGAACATATACTCCCACGAGTCACATCAGCAAATATATGTTAAAAAATTATATATGACAAATACATGCGTAGAAAATATATATACGCGGACAATAAGAGCAAGTGCTCCTAGGAGCACATAAGAAATTACCTTACAAATGAGGGTTAATAAGGTTTGTGACATGGGGAGGAGAGGGACGAATGGCAGGGGCTGACGTGGCTTTGGGGTGCCACCGGAGGCGTTGGTTGCTGGTGGGGTTGGCCTTGGCTATGAAGCAGGGAGGGACGTTGATTGGGTGATTATTATAATTTTCAAATTATCATGTTATCAAAAACACTTACATAATTTATAAAATCTGCCATAGTAGTGAGTATTATCTAGCTAATTGGTAAAGTTTCTGAGAGTTGTTATCAGATATTTGAGATCAAATATCACCTAAATCGACCAGCGTACACCCAATTGCTCCAAAGAATTTTTTTTTAAAAGAAAAAATATGTTGTTGTTATAAACTGGTTATGAAATTCCGGCCCGACCTGCTAGTCTTAGATATCGAACAACTATCTAATTGAACAAAAGACCTTGACAATTATGTCTCCGCTACTTAATCAATTCGTCTTGAACCATTAAAAATGATAATTTTCCTCAAAATTACAAAACACTTTCATCCTCGATTATCCAAAGATAATTACACTCGTATTCTTGCTTGCTTATATCAGCTCTCAATAGAGAACTTAGGAATATCAAATTTGATCTCGGATATTTTGTACATTTTATATGTAAGCACCATGCCTAGTTTAGTCTAGAGCAAGTAACAATCCGCACTCAGGACACTATCAAGGATTAAACTTGGGTGGAAGTATTTCTCTTATGAGAAAAACTGGGGAAAAAAAAATTCTGTCATTGAGAGCAACTTGTCTCATATGAGACTGCTTAAACTTTACCGACACAAGTATTTTAGGGATGTGAATACTAATAATTCATTTAGCAATGTCTTATCAATTAAATGTCGAGGTTATAATTAAGTCAATTTAATTAAGGTCATCCTAAAATAAATAACTAGTTACCCTCACTATCTTTTTTTTTTTTTTTGGAGTGTTCTTTCATCTTCCATCTACAACAGTTGGAAAGTCGCTACATCTCAAAAACTTGAGGATTGCCGGTGACAATTGCTCATAAATTCTCTTATACCTTTTGCTCACACATGGTACTACTAATAGTATTTTTCCTCAAAAATTAGTTATTAACATGTGTTTGAAGAAGGTATAACTGTATAAGCAACTATTGCTATCAATTTTCAAACTTTAAATAAAAAATATGTATCTCTTATCTTTCTTTTTTTTTTTTTTTGTGTCACAGTCTCATCTAACTAGCCAAAATATTCCAAACTGCAAAAAGTTTTCAAAACGGTTGGTAGCTCTAGATGTTAGTGCTACAACATACTTATCTAGAGAGAGTTGGACTATCTTATAGGTGTAATCAATTCTATTGTGTTAATTTTTTTATATAAATTGGGCCATAAACAAATAATCATGCATATATGTCAAAATAAGACTCCAACCTAAAATTAATTGGCAGTAGGTAGAATAACCCACAAACTTATATATATGCTCAAACCTTTCAATTTTATCAATGTGGGACAAACCCCATGAACAACCTACTTTGAGACCGTGTTAAACAATTTATATAAATTGGTTCATAAACAAAGAGTCATACATATAAACTCAAATGAGGTTCCAACCCAAAACCAATTGACAATTGGTGGAATAACTCACAAATTTACATATATGCTCAAACCTTTTAATTTTATTAATGTGGGACACATCCCACTTTCTCAGCTCAACATATTGTGCATATGTACCTTAATTCTTACATTATTTATCGTATTAGTTAGAAAGACGCAAATCAAAATAATAAAAAAAATCATTGATGATTTTTATACAAGAAAAATTAAAAGTTCAACGAGTTTGTCACGAAATCTGTCACAATAAAAAAAGCTTAATAATGGTAACACATATGCTCTCATATAAAAGAATTGAAATCTTTTCTATGAAATTTTTTTATTCCTTGTAAGTATATGCCCTCAAAGGTATCGATACCAAGAATATGTCATTATTAAAATATCTAAAAAATCAGCTAAAACAGGAAAAAAAGGAAAGATAGATATGTATTGTCAAAGCCAACAAAAAAAAGAAAAAAGGGCAAAAACTTTGGTATATGTATACAACAGAAATCTCAACTTACGGGAATAAGGAGCAATAAAAGTAAGTCTCCTCATGAAAAACTCTAATCTTTATCTATTTCAAAAAGGTACTCTCATCAGTCCTAATTGCTAGTGGTAAGTCCCAATCTTCGTATTTCTTGAAATTTAATTCAGTTTTGAGGTATTTGTTAATATTTTTGTCTCTTTTCAATAAAATTTTTCTCCTGTTTGTAAGAGTTTGTTGTTTATTTTTCTTAATATTAATGTGAGTTTGGTTGTTCTCACCTCTAGTATGAGTTAAGTTGTTCTCACCATCAGTGTGAGTTTGAGTCATTGTCTTTGTGCAATTTATTGTAGATTTGGAAATTTAGAGTGACTTGTCAAAGTAGAATTATTATTCTCACCTTTAGTATGAGTTTGGAAATTATTGTATTAGATCAGCGTTTTCGATTAAGCAATGATTCAATAATGAAATTTCATGTGGTTCTACTATGAAGATCTTCCTTTTAAGTGTAATCTACCATGTCAATTGGACATTTCCTCCATGCAGTTATACTATAACTCGTCGATATTCTAGAAAGATGCATTGACGTCAAAGAATACAGTTGGTGGTAAGATTATTGCTACAAGTTCAGAGCCGGTTGACAGTATATTTACCATTAATTTTCTGTAGAAAATGATTCAGTTTGATGTTTTAGATTTAGCTCTGTTATGAGATATTCATTGCATATGTCATATGACTTTTTAGTAATGAGTTATTTCTTTTTCTTATTAAAAAAAAAAAAGAGCAATAAAAGTAACTTTTCCCCAACCAATTTTTTTTTTTAAAAAAAACAACAAATGATGCTATCTTAAAAAGACAATCATAAGATAGAAAAATCCTAACCAGTTATGAAATTTCAAGAGAGTTCTGAGATCCAAATTCCCCCCTTGTTTGAATCTTCGAAACTTTTCAATTCAATCGTGCTTGCTCATACTTACAATTTAAGAAAAATCCATTATGCTGGATAATTTCCGTAAACATAGAAATATAATGATCCATATGTAAATAGTAATTATTTGAATTATTCTTTATGAAAAGGGGTGGGTTGATTAAGTTAACTAATTAATCAATTAGCACCTTTTTATTGAGATGATTCATTTATGAAGATACATGCTTTCTTTTAGAAGTGATGTTTCATGCAAATTAAAAGTATTATTATTTCATGAAGAGAGATGAAATCCTATAAATATGTAGATGCAATGGTATGTTTTGGCTTATAAGATCAAGAGAGTTATACTAGTACCACAATTCTTTAAATTTCTGTTATGTCTTTGATACTTAGTATCCTATCTTCGTGAATGTAATACGTAGATAGGAGAGACTTAGTTGTGTCCCAAAGACCTATTCAATACATCATGTTGCACATGAGGATGAATAGAGTATTTGAAAACAAAAAAAAAGACATACTTACACTTGTCTAAAAGCCTCAATTTACCCGATATTGAATTTTTCTGTGACAAATTGATATTTGTATCTATCAAACTATTAGATATTGGAGCAATGTATTGTTGGCTTGTATTTGGTGAATAGACTTCAGACCATGATAAATAGTAAATGAGATTTTTTTCTTTTGGGGGGGAGGGGTCTTTACACCTCTGTTTTAGCATACTCAGGTTATTGTTGGGCCAATGAAGGGGTCAAGCTCTCCTATCACTTTCTTTTTTTCTTCATTCACAGGATTCGAACTTTTTAGTACCAACTAGTGTTAAGGGCCCATGCAATGATTAATCATAAGTGTTTTTTTTTTTAATTGTAGTAATTGTTTGTAGTTGATAATAAGAATGTTACAATAAGAATGTGTTAAAGAGAAGACGCTCTTATCAACAAAAAATTGTTAATACTCACTTTGACTCTACTATATTGAAAATTGAAAAAAATATGGTAAGCTTTCACATACTATAATAACAATATGTGTTAAAAGTAACATAATCTTAGCACCGTTAGTTGTTGATATTGGCTTAGACTTTTGTACTTCAAAATTGAAAACAAACTGGTAACTTTTGTTAGTAAATTCTAGTGGCATTTCCTTGTATATATAGAATCCGCAAAAGATTTTACTATATCCAAGATTTCTAATATTTTATATTTATAATTATGTATATGTTACATATATTTTATTGTTTCTTGATAATCATAATTATGTTTTTATAGTAAATAAGTTATACAATATCAAAATGTGTATGTGACTATGTGTGTTTATAATATTCTATATTAGGAACCAAAGTTTGGTAAAAATTGAAAATCTAATATACACAATAGATGATCCGTAATTGGTGTATTTATTTTATTATAATATAACACATTGTTTTGGTAATGGAAGTAGTATATAATAAAAAAAATTTGATCAAAAATGAGATAATATAATGTTTTATCATTATTGAGCATTGTCTTTATATTTGAAAAGAAAATTGTTGGAATTGTAATTAATTTTATAAAATCTTCTTTTAGAAAGAAAATCTTGCGTTCGTGATTGACTAACTGTTTTTTCTTATCAAAAAATAAAAACCATTAATCATCTTAGAATTTTGTGAGAATGACATTTGTCAAAAATTTAAAATGATCGTTTTGTTTTATTTTACATATATATATATATATAT
>JACYFF010003369.1:77195652-77209033 GCA_017589665.1 Selenicereus undatus
GTAATCGGTAAGCTTGCTGGTATCGAATTGTCGGCCATTGTCGAAGATCATGGTGCGGGGGATGCCGAATCTGGTGACAATATTTCGCCAGATAAATTTGCGCACTTCTGCGGTGGTAATGGAGGCGACGACCTCAGCTTCGACCCACTTGGTGAAGTAGTCTACAACCACAAATAGGTATTTGCGCTGGCCCGTGGCCCTGGGAAAGGGTCCAAGGATGTCCATGCCCCAGGTGGCGAACGGTAGGGGGCTGACAATCGGTGTCATGAGAGTGGAGGGGACGCCTTGAACGGGCCCGAACCGTTGGCATTTGTCACAAGTCCGGACTAGCGTCATTGCATCTTCGCGTAGACTGGGCCAGTAGTAGCCGGTGCGGAGAGCCGTTACGGCGAGCGCCCGCCCGCCGAGGTGCGAGCTACAGATGCCCTGATGCAACTCCTCCAGAATCTGCTTTCCCTCCGCTGGGGGTATGCATCTCAGAAGGGGTCGGGCAAAGGAATGCTTGTAGAGAATTCCTTCGTACAACACGAACCAATTTGACCGCTTTTTGATCTTCTCTGCTTCTTTGGTATCTGTGGGCAACGTGCCATCAGCGTGATATGCACGAATAGGTTCCATCCACGTGGAACTCCGGTCCAGCCATGCTACCTCATGCAAGTCGATACTCCCACCCATCAAGGTTTCCCACTGAATGTTCTTTGGCCGGCCGTCATCAGAGGAGCATGCCAGCTTGAATAGGGCATCTGCTTGCCGGTTCTCTGAGCGAGGGATGTGCGTGATGGCAAAGTGCTTGAGTAGCTTGGTGGCCTCACGAACCCTCCTGACGTATGCGGCCATAACCTCGTCCTTTGCTTCATAGTCTCCGTTGAGCTGACTAACGACGAGTTGCGAGTCAGAGAACGCCTGGATGTAATTAGCCCCTGCGGTATGACAGAGTTCTATTCCCACAATGAGGGCCTCATATTCTGCCTCGTTGTTGGACGCCTTGAACATGAACTTGAGGGCGTGCTCGTGGCGTGCTCCGGATGGGCTTTCTACAATGAGACCGGCCCCGCTACCCTCCTTGGTGGAGGAACCGTCGACGTACAAGTTCCACGGGCGCGGTTGGGAGTTTTGCCCCACAGGTGCCTTACATTCGGCGAAGAAGTCAGCCAACGCCTGCGCTTTGATGGCTCGCCGGGGCTCGAAGGCCAGGTCGTAGCGCAAGAGCTCCACAGCCCATTTTAGGAGGCGGCCCGACACATCCAACATCTGAAGGACGCTTTTGAGGGGTTGGTCGATTAGAACCAAGATTTTATGGGCCTCGAAGTAAGGCCGCAGCTTTCGACTGGCCATCACCAAGGCGTAGGCGAACTTTTCAATGAGGGGGTAGTTTACTTCTGCGCCTGCTAAGGCATGACTTACGTAATACACTGGTACTTGCTCCCGTACTCGCTCGGCCACCAAGACCGCGCTGACCGCATGTTCTGAAACGGCCAAGTACAAAGTCAACACTTCCCCCTCTGTGGGACTAGCAATCTTTGGTAGTCGAGCTAAGTACGACTTTAGCGCTTGAAAGGCCTCGTCGGCCTTCTCATCCCATTGGAAATTATCCCGCTGATGTAGAACATGGAAGAAAGGCTGGCACCGGTCGGTTGAGCGAGAAATGAAACGGCCGAGGGCAGCTACGCAACCTGTCAAGCGCTGAACTTCCCGTATGGTTCTGGGGGGTTACATGTCCAGGACGGCCTGAACCTTGTCTGGATTTGCTTCTATGCCGCGATGACTGATCATGAAGCCAAGAAACTTTCCTGACCGCACCCCGAAGACGCACTTTTTTGGGTTGAGCTTCATGTTGAACGCTCGGAGAATCTCGAATGTTTTCCATAAGTCGGCTGGGTGGTCGCTCTGGAGCTTGCTCTTGACGATCATATCGTCCACATATACTTCCATGGTCCGCCCGATTAGCGGTTTGAACAGCTTGTTGACGAGACGTTGGTAAGTAGCCCCTGCATTCTTTAGGCCGAAAGGCATGACTTTATAGCAGTGGAGACCCCGGTAGGTTATGAACGCCGTCCTTTCCTGGTCTTCGGGACAGAGAGGTATCTGGTGGTACCCTGAGAAGGCATCCATGAAGCTAAGCAAGGCGTGGCCGGCCGTAGCGTCCACCAGTTTGCCAATTTTTGGCAGGGGGTAACTATCCTTCGGGCAGGCCTTGTTCAGGTTTGTAAAATCCACACACATTTTCCATGCGCCGTTGGGCCTTTTTACTAATACCACATTTGAAACCCATTCTGGGTACTGGCATTCTCTGATAAAGTCGACCTCTAGCAGCTTCTGGACTTCCTGGTTCACCGCGGCCTCGCGCTCGAGGCCCATGTGGCGCTTCTTCTGAATGACCGGTTTGTGCCTAGGATCGGCATTCAAGTGGTGCTCCATTACTGTGGTAGCTATGCCGGGCATCTCATTGGGGCCAAAAGTGAAAATGTCCTTGTATTCTTGCAGAAGGCAGACGAGGGGTTAACGCTCTGGGTCGGCAATACCGCACCCAAGCTGTATCGTGCGCTCTGGTCGCTCTTCTTCCAATTGTATATGCTCGACCTCGTCTTCAACCTCTGGCCGACGTGGCGGAAGTTCAACGGAGATGGAGTGAATTACCAAGGTCTCGGGACCCGTCGTGGCAGGATTTTCCTTCACCCTCTTTGCTGTTGCGAGTGGTCCTACGACCTCGCGCTTCCGGGGTCGTTCGATGAGGGGCTTTATGCTGACTAGGTAACACTCCCGTGCTGTCCGCTGATGCCCCCGGAGCTCGCCGATGGCTCCGTCATCGGTCTTGAACTGGAGCTGGAGGAGATAAGGTGCAACTACGGCCTTAACCCTATGGAGCGTAGGCCGTCCGAGAATTACATTGTATGTCGTAGGTACATCGACCAAAAGAAAATCGACTTCCAAACTTCGGAAATGGGTCCTGTCCCCGAATCGCACCGGTAGGCGAACGGTCCCAGCAGGATTCACCTCTTGTCCTCCAAACCCCAAAACAGGAGTCGTAATGGGATCGACCTCGCGCCCTGGGTGGGAAAGTTTTTGGAGGCATTCCCTCATTATGATGTCCACGGAGCTGTCGGTGTCTACGAGGATACGGCGCACAACCGCGTTTGCAATCTTCATTTCAACCACCAATGGATCGTTATGGGGGGTTACTAGCCGTGGGGCATCCTTGCCCCCAAAGACCATGGTGGGTGCCGTGAGGCCAGACTTCTGTTCCATGGTGAGCACCTGTTGTGCCGTCCTTAGCTGTGCCTTCCATGCCGACCGTGTCAGATCCGTCATGTGGCCGCCCGCGATGGTTGCCACAATTTCTATCGAGCACTCATCATCCCGCGGCTGGGATGGCTCGGGGTTTTGTTCCTTCCGAAGCAGGCGCGACCCCTTTTGTAGAAAGCGATCGATTTGCCCTTTGTCTGCGAGCTCATGGAGAGCTTTCTTCAGCTCTCTGCATTCGGTCATGGTGTGGCCGCTCTGTTCGTGGAATTCGCAATATTTCCGTGCGTTCTGCGGCCGGGGGCCATGGTCATCGGAGGCGGCCGACGCAGCATCGAATGCCCTCGTACCTCTATGAGGATATTCCTCGCGTCAGTGGTGAATCGGGCATCTAGAGTTTCCACTGGCTGCCTTCTGTCCCAGGGAGCGGGGTTCCTTTCACCGCGAGTGAAACCCCTATCCCCGAAGCCTTCGCCTTCTTGGGGGCGTCTGAACCCTCAACGCAGATTTCAGTGGCGCGGATGAAGTCCGCGGCCTTTCTCAATGCTTTGGCTAAAGTGGTTTCCTTCTGTTCCGCCAAAGAGAACTTAAAACGTCTGCTCTTGAGACCGTTCAGAAAAGAGGTGTACGCTACACCATTTTCCAATTCCGGGATTAGGATCGCCTCCTGATGGAACCGTCTGACGAACTCGGCAAGGGATTCCTGCGGCCCCTGCTTGATTTTCGACAGGTGGATGCTAGTTCCCCGTTCTTTACGACTTGCAATAAACTGACCAACGAATTTGTCGGCCGGGTCCTGAAAACAGGCTACGCTCCCCTGGGGCAGACCATTGAACCAAGACTGCGCTACCCCCTTTAAGGTGGCGGGGAAGTGACGGCAATAAGAAGCATCGTCCACATCTTGGACATACATTTGAGCTTTGTAGACCCCCAGGTGCTCCTCTGGGTCCCCCGTTCCATCGTATAGATCAACCATTGGCATCTTCACTTTTCCGCATCTTGGGGCGTTCACGATCTCTGGGCAGAAAGGGGTTGAGAAAGAGGGGGCGGCTAAGCGGGCAGTCGTTCCCGATACTTTGATGGGAGTACCGAGGTGCCGTTCGACCTCCACCACAGAAGGACTTCTCGTGTCCCCGATGGGCTATAACCCGCGATGCGGGGAGCGGTCCCTCATGCGGAACTCATAGTCGCCTGCTTCCCTCACCGGTGGACTCCGCGCCCGGTCTCGGTTACTACGACGCTCCGGGCTACGGCGGCGACCGCGCGACTGATCCCGTGTGAGTCGGGAGGTATGTTCCTGCTCCTGAAGCCAACCGGATTGCCGAGAGTGAGTGGCGTAAGGAGTTGAGGCGGTAGCGGAAGCTACGGTGCGTTCACGCTCAGATCGACAAGCGACATCAAGTGTAGTACGGTCTTTCTGCCGTTCGTCTTGGAGACGGGGTATTTGGTGCGACCTCCCCTCACGGGCGTGGCCCCGTGAGCGTAGAGACCCTAGTTCCTCCCAGGGGGACTTGGCCCGTGGCTTAAGGTGCCCTGGAGGGTTGGAAGGGTTTCTTGCGTCGTTCATCTCCAGAGCCCTCTGGACCTGCTCGGTGACCTGTTTCGTGATAGCGTCTGCCATGGTGGACATGAGACCTTTGAGTGCATCCACTGTAACGTAAGCTGGAGGTTCTTGTTGCGAGGCCCCCCCTGGCCGAGGGCCTGCCCTAGAGCTCTCGCTGGCATCCTCAACCGCTGGTGGCGCAAAAGGACCCACGGCTGGTGCGTTTTCTCTGCGCGTCCGCACCCGTGTCGCATCGCTGACTACCATCGCTACCGCTCTCTCCCCACAGATGGCGCAATCTGATTCCGACAGGAATCGGGTTTTGTCGTTATGTCAGTGACGTGGGGCGAAAGAACGGGTTTATCTGACAGCTGGCGATCAACACGTCGTCTTCTTCCAATCTTTATGCTCCGACCTGCAAAAAGGGTCGCCCCCGGGATGTGGTCCGGGGATCGCCTCTCCGACGGTCAAGTCAGTGATCTGTTTCCAAAAAGCGTAAATGATAGTCCAAGTTCACTGTCTTTTTTTCCCCTTTTCCTGAGAAGGTAGGTCACTATTTATAACCCCCTTTTGGACAAAAAAAAGGGGTAAGATGGTAATTTTACTGGAATAGGCCAAATAAATTCCCGGTCCTAGGGTTGCTGGGCCCTAGGCAGGCCTCTAGGGTTACGTCTTGGGCCCCTTAGAGTGTGACCTTGCGGGTGAGTATAGGCTGGCATTCCTAAGGACTCTTGGCCCACATATAGGCCTAGTTGATTAAGCAGATCCCAGGGCCAGGCCTAAGAGGCGATATCTGTGTTTTTCCCAAATCACTTAGCCCATCACATCTTACCTGATCGCTGAGCCCGGCAGATAGTCAGGTGAAATGTGGACCCAGGGGTTTTATCGTCCTAATAATTCTACTCACCGGTATACGGTGGAGTGAGATAGGCGCATTATGGCCACCTGCCACGCAGCAAGGGATTACGGGGATTCGCACCCCTGGGTTGGACGGTTGCTACAGTTGTCGAACATAGATGCATGGGGTTTCAGGGTGAGAGCTGCGCATGCACTAGGTAATTATGATCTAACATAAAAGACGATTGAAGGAACGTAGTGTCCCACAACCTCTGTGGACCTTCATGTCTATTTCGCTTGCTTATAAATACCCCGTTGTTTTTGTTGGAGATGGGTGTGATTGCAATTGTTGAGGAGAAAACCAACCATCAATTTGAGTCGTCATGGCTTTCCCTCTCATCCACAACACCAGGGAGATGGCACTTTACCTGAGGGAGACGCTCGGATGGCACCGAAGGAATGCATTGCGCCCCCCTCGCCCTCTCCCCGAGGGTTTTTCGGGGCTATGCCCGGGCTTTTCCTTACCTGAGGCTTAATTGGTCGCGACGGAGCTTGGACTCCCTGAAATGGTTCAAGCGACCTTCTACGCGATGCTGCTGAACGATGCTGTCGAGCTAGGCGCGGCTCATGAATTCACAGGGGACGAGATGAAGTCTGTACTCATGGATCTGAGGTGGTCCTCATTCGAAAAGTGGATATACTGTATGGACGATATTTTGAGGGCTGCTCAACAGAATCGTCCGGCTAACGAGATAAATGTTTCGGACGTTGACAACGTTCAGGGAGGAGTTTATGACTTAGGCGGCCCCCCTTTCCCTTCTAGTGATGAGGCCTAACGGCTTTTTGTATCAATGTGCGCCCTTCAGGGCGCTTGCTAGGGGCCTTTTTGTAATGAAACCTTGCTTTCTTTCTCGCATCTGTACTTGGTATTCCGTTTGTCGGGCCCCCAGTCCGTGCTCGATGGCCCTTAACCCTCAGGGGGGCTAAGAGCGTAACAACCGGCACTTGGCCGTGATCGAGCGTCCCTTACCCCCTAAGGGGGCTAAGAGCGTAGCGACCGGCCATGGGGCCGTGCTCGATGGCCCTTAGCCCCTGGAGGGGCTAAGAGCGTAATGACCGGCACTTGGCCGTGATCGAGCGTCCCTTACCCATAAGGGGGCTAAGAGCATAGCGACCGGCCATGTGGCCGTGCTCGATGGCCCTTAGTCCCTGGAGGGGTTAAGATCGTAGCGACCAGCACTTGGCCGTGCTCGAGGGCCCTTAGCCCTCACAGAGGCTAAGAGTGTAGTGACCGGCACATGGCCGTGCTCGAGGGCCTTTAGCCCCAAGGGGAGCTGAGGGCGTAGCGACCGGCACTTGGCCATGCTCGAGGGCCCTCAGCCCCTAGGGGGCTAAGAGCGTAGCGACCGGCACATAGCCGTGCTTAGGAGCCCTTCACCCCTAGAACAGCAAAGAGTGGAGCGACCGGCACATGGCCGTGCTCGAGGGCCTTTAGCCCCAAGGGGAGCTGAGGGCGTAGCGACCGACACTTGGCCTTGCTCGAGGGCCCTCAGCCCCTAGGGGGCTAAGAGCGTAGCGACCGACACATGGCCGTGCTTAGGAGCCCTTCACCCCTAGAACAGCAAAGAGTGTAGCGACCGACACATGGCCGTGCTCGAGGGCCTTTAACCCCAAGGGGAGCTGAGGGCGTAGCGACCGACACTTGGCCCTGCTCGAGGGCCCTCAGCCCCTAGGGGGCTAAGAGCGTAGCGACCGGCACATGGTCGTGCTTAGAAGCCCTTTACCCCTAGAACAGCGAAAAGCGTAGCGACCGACACTTGGCTGTGCTCGAGGCCCTTAGCCCTTACAGAAGCGAAGAGCGTAGCGACCGGCACATGGCCGTGCTCGAGGGCCCTCAGCCCCTGGAGGGACTAAGAGCGTATCGACCGGCATATGGCCGTGCCCATGGGCCTTTAGCCTCAAGGGGAGCTGAGGGCGTAGCGACCAGCACTTGGTCGTGCTCGATGGCCCTCGGCCCCTCGTGGGGCTAAGAGTGTAGCGACCGGCCGTGAGGCCGTGCTCGATGGCCCTTGGTCCCTGGGAAAGCGAAGAGCGTAGCGACCGGTGCTTGGCCGTGCTCCATGGCCCTAAACCCCCTGGAGGGACTGTGGCCGTGGCATTCGGGACCTAGGCCGTGCTGAGGAGAGCCCTTAAGCCGTAGCGATAATGCCTGGCCTTTGAGGGACTTCTTGAAGACCGGAGTCAAGCTAGCTTAATTTCCACTTACTGGTGACGTGGTTAGTCCGCAGGGGCCACGTGGCATGCATTTTGAAGAAGCGTGGTTGTCGAGGAGCGTCGGGGTATGTGAACCGTCTCTTGGCTCTATATAAGGATGAGGTCCTTACCGCCTTAACCATTTGCACCATACTTCTACTACCCATTTAGAGAAAGAAAAAAGGTTCTAGAGAGAAAGGCTCTGACATCCTCCTTCCTTCTCCTCCCCAGATTGCCTGGCTGCTTCCAACCAAATCTCTATTTCCTCGACATCGACAGGTACACGCTCGCCCCTTTCGCCGCATTCTTTGTATGTTATGTAATCTTGTACATCTAGTGGGGGCGTCTCCGAGGAGCAGGTTGGCCCTCTCATGGACGGCCGGTATCCGCAACTCCCCAACCTCCCGGCCCTAATTAATGGCCGTGTGGTGGCTGGACTCCCCCGAAAGAATAAGCCAAAGGAGCCAAAAAAGGTCCCTTACGCCGTACCCATTTTTGAACCTGGCACTCCCTCGTGGTCCAACTGCGAGCATTCTTCCACCCCTAGTATTTTAAGTCCCGAGGTGACTGTGACGTATCCGTGGGAGGTTACTATTGCTAATTTTGTGCCCGACTTCCAGGCCCGCGGCATGGCGAACACAAAGTCAACCCCACGCATCCGGACTCCAGACGAGCTATTGGCCGAGGGCTCCATAGGTAATGTTTGTTCAGCTTTTCCTCAGTCTAATATGGAGGCCCGAGTTGCCTCCTCCAGTTCTAGTACGTCCTCTCGACCTGGTTCATCCAGTGGGGCCTCGGGGTGCGGCTCTTCATCCGAGGAGGCATCGACAAGCTCCTCATCCGAGTCTTCAGGTTCGGGCGATTCGGGGCGGTCCCGTCGTCACCGCGCGGCACCCATAACAGAGATTGTGGCCGAGGGGTTGGAATTTCCCGGGGCTCCAACCCGTTCGGACCTTCAAAACGGACCGGGAAGTCACTTCCCCGACCCGCGAGTAATTTCCAAACTCAAGAGGTCGACGCTCGACAAGCAGTACCTCCTGCCGGCCGGGTACTCCTTTGTAATGCCCGAGCCGGACGACACAGTGAACGAGCCGCCTGCCAATTGTATTGCCGTGTACAGAGCGGCCCTAGATTATGGCCTTCGGTTTCCTTTACATCCAATAATCAAGGATATTCTTAATAAGTATGAGTTGGTGGCCGCTCAAATTGTGTCGACGTCTTGGCACAACATCTGCTCATTTGTGGTCACATGTGAACTGCGGGGTTTGACCTGCTCGGCGCACGCTTTCAGTCTGGTACATACGGTCCAAAGGGGCCCTAAAGAGACCGGGGACCTGGGATGGTACTATTTCAATAACCGACCGGGCTATATGACAGCAATTGAAAAGAAATCCAAAGTTAGATATTGGAAATAC
Source organism: Selenicereus undatus (assembly GCA_017589665.1). Lineage (NCBI taxonomy): Eukaryota > Viridiplantae > Streptophyta > Magnoliopsida > Caryophyllales > Cactaceae > Selenicereus > Selenicereus undatus. Next base: position 77,204,941 of record JACYFF010003369.1, read on the forward strand.
GACTTCTTGTTCCTGCGCCGGGCGTCGGGTTGGGGCGATGTCCCTGACTGGAATGAGGGAAAACCGATCCGGAATCCATTTGGGGAGCCTACGGCCGAGGAGCGGCGAACCGCCCGGTACTTTATGTTCTATATCCGTGAAGATGATCGCCCTCGGCCCATCCCAAGATTTATGAGTCAGGCTATTGAGGCCGTGAGAGGTTCAGAGAAGAGAAGGACCAAGTCTAGTGACTGGGAGCCGTTGAATTGGCTGCCGAAACTGAAATTTTTTGCTAATGACTTCTTTCTCGCCACGGCCGGTCTTCTAATCCTTAAAAATTTTACAAAGGGTACTCAGTTGTCCCGGCGTGCTTTAGTTCCGCGTTTTGTGCTGACCTGACATGTTCATCTTTGTGTAGATCAAGCGAGGGCCAGACTGACGGTCTTTGAAACCGGGGATGCGACGGCCGAACAAGTGGCTGCTGCCGGCGACTGCAGGAGGGAAGAGGAGAGGCAACTTGCTGTCGTCCAGCAGGCCAGGAAGGTACGATATGACCCCCTTTGTTGGTTGCCCTCATGTTCACAAGAGATAACTTAACCTTTTGCAGGCGCCCTCCCTTGGACCTCGCGGGAAGAGACCTACTGTGAGTCTGCCTCCACCGCGCAAGAAGCCGAGAACCGACGAGGTGACCGGGAAAATTTGTAACGAAGTTAATGCTCAGGCCGCAAGCCGGTCTTCTGGAGAGCGGGCGGCTACCGAGCAGAGACGCCGTACACCCCCCAAGGTACTGGCACTTCCCCCGCGGCTCCAACTGGTGTTACCCATTCCTCTCGTCCCTCAGGGAGCTTCGTCAAGGCCGACCCCACCATTCGCCTTGCCCTTGTCCAAGACATCATTAAATCGTGGGATCTATCAGCTGCTAATGTCTCGGATCCGCCGCCCGTATCCGTGGAGGAGATTGGCATGGAGGAGGCTTTTGCCCGAGGTGTCAAGGTCGTGGCCGAGTGCCGACGCCTAGAGGGGATGGTAACCAGGTATCAGCGTCGGTGTGAACGGCTTCAATCGGACCTCGTGGCCTGTGAGGCTGCAAAAAAGGAGGTGCAGCAGAAGCTGGAACAGGCTGTAGCTGACACGACCAAAGCACAAGAGCGGGGTTACCAGCAGGGCCATTCCGATACCTTGGCCTATCTCCGCAAGGTCCTGCTAACTCTTGCAGGGGAATTTGATGACGACCATTACTTCGAAGCGTATCTAAAGTATGTTGATGAGCGCGAGCGGGCCGTTGCTGAGGGCCGCGACCCGGACGAAGTGGAGTTCGTCACTCCTTCTGAGGGTGAGGCCACTGCTGACGAGACCACACAGCCTCTAGAGGTAGCCGGTCTTTCAGAAGAGGAGCCGGCAGATGACAATGAGCCTGATGCATAGCCGGCACTATTTTGTCTATTTTGCCCCGCCCTTTTAATTTTTGATTTGCCTTTACTCCGGCATGTAGACAACGTTTGTTTTAATGAAAAGGATATGCTTCTGTTGGCCTTCTATTTGTGTATGTCTCGTTTTTTACTTACTCATATAAGGGTGGCCCTTAAACAGAAGGGCAAAACGCGCGAAAGGCCCCTAGCCTCAAAAGGGACCCAGAGTGCAGCGACCGGCCGTAGGACCGCCCCCAAGAGCCCTTAACCCCTGGAAGGGCTGGGAGTGTAGCGCCCGGCGCATTGTCGTGCTGAGGGGTCGAGCGTAGCAACCGACACATGGCCGTGCTCGATGGCCCTTGGCCCCTCGTGGGGCTAGGAGCGTAGCGATCGGCCGTGAGGCCGTGCTCGATGGCCCTTGGCCCCTGGGGGGACGAAGAGCGTAGCGACCGGCCATGAGGCCGTGCTCAAGGGCCCTTAGCCCCTGGAGGGGCGAACAGCGTAGCGACCGACCATGAGGCAGTGCTCAAAGGCCCTTAGCCTTAGGAGGGGCTAAGAGCGTAGCGACCGGCCATGAGGCCGTGCTCGAGGGCCCTTAGCCCCTGGAGGGGCTAAGAGCGTAGCGACCGGCCATGAGGCAGTGCTCAAGGGCCCTTAGCCTCAGGAGGGGCTAAGAGCGTAGCGACCGGCCATGAGGCCGTGCTCGAGGGCCCTTAGCCCCTGGAGGAGCTAAGAGCATAGCGACCGGCCATGAGGTCATGCTCAAGGGCCCTTAGCCCCTGGAGGGGCTAAGAGCGTAGCGACCGGCCATGAGGCCGTACTCGAGGGCCCTTAGCCCCTAGAGGAGCTAAGAGCGTAGCGACCGGCCATGAGGCCGTGCTCAAGGGCCCTTAGCCCCTGGAGGGGGGGCTAAGAGCGTAGCGACCGGCCATGAAGTCGTGCTCAAGGGCCCTTAGCCCCTGGTGGGCCTAAGAGCGTAGCGACCAACCATTAGGTCGTGCTCAAGGGCCCTTAGCCTCAGAATGGGCTAAGAGTGTAGCGACTGTCCATGAGGTCGTGCTCAAGGGCCCTTAGCCCGAGGAGGGGCTAAGAGCGTAGCAACCGACCATGAGGCCGTGCTCAAGGGCCCTTAGCCCCTGGAGGGGATAAGAGCGTAGCGACCGGCCTGAGGTCGTGCTCGTGGGCCCTTAGCCCGAGGAGGGGCTAAGAGCGTAGCGACCGGCCATGAGGTCGTGCTCGAGGGCCCTTAGCCCCTGGAGGGGCTAAGAGCGTAGCGACCGGCCATGAGGCCATGCTCGATGGCCCTTAGCCCCTGGAGGGGCTAAGAGCGTAGCGACCGACCATGAGGTCGTGCTCCTGACATCGAATGCAAAGAAAACGGCAAGAATAGTCATTCCCAAGCACTAAGGAGTAAATTACAGCTTAAATGTGATATTTCCTCAGATTGTTGCTGTGCCATGCCCGGGGAACAGGGGTGCCGTTAAGAGTTTCCAGCCGAAATGTGCCGGGACGAATTTGCAAGACGACCTTGTAAGGCCTTTCCCAATTGGCTGTCAATTTGCCATGCTCCGTTACACGGGCAACGCTCTCCGTGCGTCTGAGTACCAAATCCGCGACTTGGATGGGTGACATCCGGACTGTACGATTGTGTATTCGTGCGATTCGGAGTTTATAGAGGGCTTCTCGGAGCATGGAATCGCCGCGGATGGAGGGGAGGAGGTCCAGAGCGTCTCGTAGAGCCGCGTTGTTTGCTGCCTCTTGAAATGTAGTTAGACGATGAGTATGAAGGGCCACCTCCACGAGGAGGACGACTTCAGAGCCGTAGGTGAGCATAAACGGTGTCTCTCCGGTGGCAGTCTTTTCGGTTGTGCGGAGGTTCCACAGGACGTCGTGCAGCTCGTCTGCCCAGTTACCCTTGGCGTCATCGAGTTTTTTCTGAATACCATGGAGGATGGATTTGTTGGCTGCCTCGGCCTGTCCATTAGTCTGGGGATGCGCCACAGCCGTGAAGCGAGCCTGACACCCCAAGCTACTCAGGTAATCGGTAAGCTTGCTGGTATCGAATTGTCGGCCATTGTCGAAGATCATGGTGCGGGGGATGCCGAATCTGGTGACAATATTTCGCCAGATAAATTTGCGCACTTCTGCGGTGGTAATGGAGGCGACGACCTCAGCTTCGACCCACTTGGTGAAGTAGTCTACAACCACAAATAGGTATTTGCGCTGGCCCGTGGCCCTGGGAAAGGGTCCAAGGATGTCCATGCCCCAGGTGGCGAACGGTAGGGGGCTGACAATCGGTGTCATGAGAGTGGAGGGGACGCCTTGAACGGGCCCGAACCGTTGGCATTTGTCACAAGTCCGGACTAGCGTCATTGCATCTTCGCGTAGACTGGGCCAGTAGTAGCCGGTGCGGAGAGCCGTTACGGCGAGCGCCCGCCCGCCGAGGTGCGAGCTACAGATGCCCTGATGCAACTCCTCCAGAATCTGCTTTCCCTCCGCTGGGGGTATGCATCTCAGAAGGGGTCGGGCAAAGGAATGCTTGTAGAGAATTCCTTCGTACAACACGAACCAATTTGACCGCTTTTTGATCTTCTCTGCTTCTTTGGTATCTGTGGGCAACGTGCCATCAGCGTGATATGCACGAATAGGTTCCATCCACGTGGAACTCCGGTCCAGCCATGCTACCTCATGCAAGTCGATACTCC
>JACYFF010003369.1:77209133-77226939 GCA_017589665.1 Selenicereus undatus
AAAAAAAAAATAGTGAAATTATTGTACGAGGCATTCCAACGAATTATCATTTGTTCTGTAACTTTTCTAATTTTTATTTTACAACATGAAGTTCAAGTCTCTTGCTCGGTTTGGAGAAAAATTTTTGTCCCAAGGAGAAATAGTAATTGGTTACTGGCGTGATGGCTTAATCGTCAATTGATTCAGGCCATCTTGCGATGACTGTGCAGACTGTAAGGTTTACCAAGAATGTTTACGTTGTTGTCGATTATGGCTTATTGCTTTGACTATCAGTTAATTATAATATTAACCTTTAATGTCCGGAAAATGTGATGCATACCCTCAGTAGCTAAGGAGATTGTTGCAAAGATTGCGAAACAAACGACTTCTCAGGCTCATAGCGTACCTTTCTAATTGAATACGAAACGATGACGAACATGTTATTGGGCTTTCACTCATTTGTAAATCAAATTCTAGCTAAAAACCAGTTCATATTCAAAACCCATATGTACATTTCTGCATTGCTCCTGCTTTTATATATAGCAGAATATATTCAGCCAAATTTTGCTGTTTGGAAGTAATTGTTCAACTGTGCGTGTACATATCCAGACCTCCATTCCATTGGTCCAACCCAATTACAAACACATCTACACTAATTGTAATCGTAAAAGATATATACTACATACAAGAATAAATTTTAGGCAACTTCATATAGGATTGTGTCAAAATTATTATAAATTTGAGTCTATGGGATCAGGAAGCTCACTTATTTTGATGGGCATTAGTTAGTGTTTCTTTTGGGGGTGGGGGAATTTAGTTTGGGGGGGGGGGGGGAGAACCATGCAAACAAGGTGTGGATTTAAGAAAATTAACATAGATTAATATATATGCCACTTCAAGTTTATAAATTTGAGAAAAGCATATAAATTGCATGATTTTGGGGATAAATTTTAAAATACTAATAAGTTCTCTAAAAGCATATAATTTGCATTTTTTTGGGGCTAAATTTTAAAACACTGATAAGTTCTCTTATTTTGTTAGACAATTTTGTTCTCCATTTTGTGTCTACATACCACAAACTCAAACCATTTATTGTAGATGATAGTGTACATATATTACATATATATATGACGGTGGGCAATAGGCTAAACCATGCACTTAATTTAATCGCTTCTCCATTACAGGTCATTCGGTAGTACTTCACATTCGATAATAACATTATTCTTTCTATTCATTTTTACGGTTGATACAGTTTTTTTGGGGGCGACGGGGTCTGCGTTATCGAATAATGTGATGGTGGAGAGTCATGTGAATGTTAGAAATTTCTGATTTCACTTTTACACTATATGCGATTTCAACTATGTTTCATGTATGTTGGCCAATCTGTGTTTGATGTTTGAATAAGTTGTTCATATTAATAAGCAACAAAAAAAATTGAATTTACATATTAATAGACAATACTCACTGGCAGTTAATCCTGTTCTATCAATGATTTTAAATAAACTTATATCTATAATACATATACACATGCGAAAGTAATATTTGTACAATAATTGATCTTAAATTCTTTATGGTTAGATTAATAATGTCGTTGCCCAACTTGAGATCTTACATTTATCTTTGTTGTGTTCTGTTCTTTCTTTGACAAACAAATAAAATAAAGTTTGCATTCTTTTCTCGCAGGCGTGCCCTCAATATTGATATTTGTTGAGGTTAGTTTATCATATTACTATACTCATTATATTCGCATGTTCTTCTTTATTTCTATTCCATTGTTTTAAAATTTCCTTGGTGGGAATAATATGTACGATGTAAATTACATATGTACATAATTAGTAATTACAATATTTAATGTAAATAATATACATGTATAATTATTATACTACATATTTGGTTACTATAAATTGTTTACTTACATTATTTATACTTACCTATCAAGCAAATGAAAAACACCCTTTACATTATTTTTTAGTTTTTATTTTTTTTTATTTTTATTTTTTTTAATTTTTATTTTTAATTTTTATTTGTTATTTTTAATTTTTAATTTTTAATTTTTTTAATTTATTAATTTATTAATTTTTATTTTTTATTTTTTAAGTTTTAATTTTTAATTTTTAATGTTTTAATTTTTTAATTTGTAATTTTCAATTTTCAATTTTGAATTTTGAGTTTTTTATTTAGTGTTTTTTATATTGTTTATATTTTTTATATTTTATAATTTATAATTTTATTTTTATTTTAATTTATTATTTCTTAGTTTTTATTCTCTATTTTTTATTTCTTATTTTTTTTATTTAGTATTTTTTTATTTCTTATTTTTTTGGAATTTTCTACAGCTTTTGTTTGAAATAAAACTAAAAATATAAAAAATTAATAAATAAATAAATAAATAATATATAAAAATAAAATAAAAAATAAAAATTTTACAATTAAAAAAATAAAAAATAATATAAAAACAATAAAACATAAAATTACAAATTACAAATTAAAAAATTAAAAAATTAAAAACTTTAAAATAAAAAAATTTAAAGTTCAAAATTTTAAAATTTAAAATTAGAAACTAAGAAATAAAAAAAAGATAAAAAATAAAAAAAATAAAAAAAAATAAAAAAATAAAAAAACAAAAAAATAAAATAAAATAAAATAAAAACTAAAAAACAATAAAAACCAAAAAAAATAAAAAAATAAAAAAATAAAAATTTAAAATTTAAAAAGTTAAAAAATTAAATACAAAAAATTAAATATTAAAAATTTAAAATTTAAAAACTTAAAAATACAAAAATACAAAAATAAAACAATTCCAAAGTATATTGTATATGGAAAAAATATGTCACTAAATGGTCTATGGATGCAACTACATCTGCTTCACTGAACAACAAAATGATGAACTTTTACCTAATAATGGACATAATTATGTACTTACCTATCAAGCAAATTAAAAACACCCTTTACATTATCAAACTTTTTCAATGAATAATACGTCCTTTGTGAAATACGAGGCAGTATTCTTAACATTTAGCATCGTTTCTTTCCTAAATATTATGTACACAAACCATAATGTACAACACAATCGAACCTAAAAGAGCATGAAATTGAGGAAACTTCTATACAAAATCATACTATATGAGTCACATTTTGACAAACAGTCAGATACTTTACATACCAATGAAATTAAAGACACCCTCTATATTGTCAAACTTTGTGACACTCCTAAAATTGCTTCAATGAATAATAAGTCTTTTATCATACAAGAGGTAGTATAATTTTCCTTTGATTTTACCCCCAAATACACGGTTTTCGTCAAACTCTCAATATTTTGCATAGTTCATTTCCTATTTATTAAACACACAAAAAATAATGTACAACACAATGGAATGTAAAAGAGCATGAAATGTACGAAACTTCTATACAAAATCATACTGTGTGAGTCACACTTTGACCACCAGTTAGATAAATTTACATACCAAACAGATTAAAATCACCATTTACATTATCAAACTTTGTGACACTCCTAAAATTCCTTCATAAATCTATACAAAATCATATTGTATAGGAGAAAAATATGTTACTAAATAGTCTATGGATGCAACTACATCTACTTCACTGAACAATAAAATGATGAACTTTTACCTAATAATGCACATAATTTTTCTGAAGTAGTGATGGAAACCCCAACTGAAAGTGGTGACGTCACTGTAAGAGGCTTCGAGCAAGACTTGCTCGACAAAATGCAAGATGGAGGCTATTTAGCCGGCGTCATCCAGATCACACCCAATCAAACTTCATCGCAGAACGTGAGCAGCATCAGTCACAATCTAGAGAAATTCAACTAGCAATTGCACGTAACACTCCACCTGCAAGAAGGTTCGTAAGCCGTTAGAATTTCACGGGAACTTTGGTTTCCTGTGGGCACTATCGCGCGGCCATGTGGTTGGATGAGAGAGTTGCAAGAGGTAGTGTTTCACAACCTCGATTCATGCTTTGTTGTCAAAGTGGACGTGTTATGTTGCCGTCATTACCCCTACCTCCTCCAGTGCTAAACACATTGTTAAATCAGCCTAATTTTCTTGATAATATAAGAATGTATAACTCCATGTTATCATTCACATCAATGGGTGGAGCTATCGACCACTCTGTAATGGATGGACATGGTCCTTACTCCGATCCTTCAGAATAAGTGGAAATAATTACCACCGAATTGGTTCATTACTCCCTGCAGAAGGACAGCGACCAAAATTTGGTCAGCTATATATCTATGACACACATGATGAAGTGTGAAATAGATGTCGGGCTTTACATGGTCAACAAAGAGTGGGTGGAGTTGATGAGGGTACATTACAGGCTTTACAACATATGCTTGATGCTGTGAACCCTTATGTCAAGGTTTTTCGCAATGCACGTGATATCTTCAAGGCAGATGCTGTGATTAATTTAAGCATTCGCATCATTAAAGCACGTCCTGGAAGACAATATACACTACCCACTGTGGATGAAGTTGCAGCTCTCATAGTCGGTGGTGATGTTGGAGGGGAAGAGCATCGAGATATTATTGTTCGAAAAATCGGTGGAAATTTACAGCGAGTATATGAAACGCAACCATCGTATATGCCCCTTCAATACCCACTCCTATTTCCTTATGGAACGGATGGTTGGTCAGCTTACATTCAATGTGTGGGGGGATCAAGCAGTAATCGAGTAATGGTGACAATGAGAGAATTTTATGCCTTCCTCATACAATATAGGCTTGACGAAGGAAACATTCTACTTCGATGCGGAAGATTGTTCCTTCAATTTATTGTGGATTGTTACGCTGCAATTGAGGCTTGGAGGTTACTATATATCAAAAATACCAAAGCACACTGCGAGCAGAATTATACAGTGGCTTGCAAGATGCTATTACGGCGGGTGAAAATGATGCTCATGCAGTGGGAAAAAGGTTAATACTACCTGCATCATTCACAGGTGGGCCACGCTATATGAGACAACATTTTTTGGACGCAATGGCCATCTACAATCAAATGGGTTATCCAGATTTTTTTTATCACATTCACCTGCAATCCTAATTGGCCGAAAATCCGAGAAGCTCTAGCACAACAACCAGGCCAATATGCGAATTACCGGCCAGACATTGTTGCTCGAGTATTTCGCTTAAGGCTAAAAGAGCTAAAACGAGACTTCAAGGAGAGAAATCTTTTCGACAAAGTTATTGCAGGTAATGTTGTCGGCTAACTATGTCATGTATTTAGCATATTATTAAGTCTCTATCTTACTTTATTTTTTGGCATTTATTTTTATCATCGGAACCTATACTCATCCGTTACATGTGTAGATATCCATGTCATTGAATTCCAGAAACGGGGATTACCACATGCCCATATATTATTAACCCTTGTAAGTAAGGACAAGCCTACATGCACTGAAGACATCGATCGTATTATATGCGCAGAGCTCCCTGATGAAGACACTGACCCCCTCGCATTCGAAACTGTTATAAGACATATGATACATGGTCCATGCGGCACTGACATCCCGTATGCTCCATGCATTGAGGGTAACAAGTGCACAAAGCATTACCCTAAGAGTTTTTGTGATATGACCATTATTGAAGAAAATGGTTTTGTGAAAGACAGGCGTCGGGTCGATGGTCGAAGTGTAACTATTCGTGGTAAGAGAATGGGCAATAGATGGGTAATCCCCTATAACCGTGATCTGTGTGTCAAATATGATGTGCATATTAATGTTGAGCGGTGTCCACAAAAGAAGGTCATTAAGTACCTCCACAAATACATGCATAAGGGGGCTTATAGGGCTACCATAGTGATCGAAGACAACGTCCAACATCCTCAACAAGGGAATGGTCCTCCTAACTATGAAGACGTCAATGAGATTAAGCAATACTTGGATTGTCGTTATGTGTCACTAGTGGATGCTGTTTGGAGAATATTTGAATTTGAGATCACGCAACGTTATCCGTCAGTTGAACTATTGCAATACCACTTACCGGGTCAACAATATGTTATATTCGATGATCGTGATCGACTTCACATGGTTGTGGAAGAAGGAGCACAGAGGATTACTATGCTCATAGGTTGGTTCATTGTGAATATTGAAGATCCTGAAGCAAGACGTTACCCTTATGCGACATTCCCTTCTTATTATGTATGGAATAAAGGGATGAGGAAATGGACTAAACGAAAACAAAGGGTATGCATCGGGCGGCTGCCCTATGCTCACCTAAACATGGGCGAGAGATATTATCTGCGAATGCTGTTGCACATTGTTCAAGGAGCTACATCGTATGAGGATTTAAGAACTGTCAATGGTATATTATATTCAACTTTTAAGGAAGCTTGCTTGGCACGAGGGTTGGTTGATGATGCTAATGAGTGGCATGAGGCACTAGCAGAAGCATCACTATGGGCAACAGGGGATGAACTACGAAGTATGTTCTGTTCAATGCTCAAGTTCTCAGAAGTGTCTAACCCCCATCGATTGTGGGAGCAACATTGGGAAGACTTTACTGATGATTTACAAAGACGAATAGAAAGGGAACTCAAAGACCATAGTTTAAAAATTACTGTTGAACAACGACAGGACCTTGGACTTTATGAAATTGAGATGGTTTTAAATAAGAATGGCAGATCATTAAGGGACTACCCTCCTATGCCTTTGCCGTCACCTAATCTGGTGCGTCAACTTGGTAACAGACTTATTAGAGAACAACTTGATTATGATCAAGAGCAAGAAAGCCATAACCTACAAAGGTTGCTACCAACATTGAATTCAGATCAAATGCGAGTTTTTCAATCAGTTATTCAAGCAGATGAACATGGAGGAGGAGGCTGCTTCTTTATTTATGGTAGTGGGGGAACTGGAAAAACATATCTTTGGAAAACTATCGTAACACATTTTAGGTCAAAAGGCTTGATCGTGCTGTGCGTGGCATCCTCTGGAATAGCTGCTCTATTATTACCTTTTAAGAAAACAGCTCATTCGATGTTTAAAATACCAATTGATGCAGATGAGACATCCACATGCTCCATTTCTAAACAGTCTAAATTAGCACAGCTAATTCAGGAAACACCACTTATCATATGGGATGAGGCTCCCATGACCCATCGCTACACAGTAGAAGCAGTTGAACGGTCTTTACGAGATCTATGCAATCAGAACCAAATATTTGGGGGGAAAATGGTCATTTTTGGAGGTGATTTCAGGCAAATACTTCCTGTTGTTACAAACGGTAGTAGAGCAGATATCGTTGCATATTCAATATCAAGGGCAACCTTTTGGTCTTACTGCAATATTCAACATCTTAGAACCAACATGCGCCTTATGCATTCAAATTTAAGTGACAATGAACATAAGCGGTTATGAAGTTTTGCAGAATGGACTTTGAATGTTGGTAATGGTCGTGTGCAAGGATACTCATTTTTAGGTGGTAGTGAATTGGATTGGATAAAGATTCCTTAAGAACATCTCATTAAGAATGACAACAACGGCCTCACAAACTTGATCGAATTTGTGTATCCAGGTTTAGTGGAAAGATATAGAAACGAGTCATACTTTCAGGACCGTTGTATATTGGCTCCCCTGAACACTGATGTGGATGAAATAAATTCTAAGATTCTATCAATTATTCCCGGTTCTAGCCATACGTACCTGAGTTCTGACACATTGTTACCGACTAACAATGATTCTGTCATTGATGACATTAATCCACCAGAGATGCTTCATGGTATGAACTTTTCAGGATTCCCGAATCATGAAATTCAGTTGAAAGTTGGTGTCCCTGTTATTCTACTAAGAAATCTTGACCCATCAATTGGGTTATGCAATGGCACTCGCTTGATTATTGAAAGACTTGGTACTAAGGTTGTCCAAGCCAAAATCTTGATTGGAAGAAATATTGGGCAAGTAGTGACTATTCCACGGGTTGACTTAAGTCCTTCAGCTAAGGACTCGCCATTTGCCTTAAAGAGGAGACAGTTCCCTTTGAAATTGGGTTTTGCAATGACAATTAATAAAAGTCAAGGTCAAACATTACAATATATAGGAGTTTATCTCCCAAAACCTGTGTTCTCCCACGATCAACTATATGTAGCTATCTCTCGCGTCACCTGTCCTTCAGGGCTGAAGTTCTTAATTTGCAACAAAAGGGATGTGCCTCACAATATGACTAAAAACATTGTCTACCATGAAATTTTTAATGGCATTCCTGATGCTTGGTTAGTCCCTTCTAACCATATAACAATGGTGTTATTTGCATTACTATTATTTCATTCGCTATTATGATGTGTTCACAACATTAGATTATACTAATATGTTTTCTTCTTTTATTTATGGTTATAGATATGTCAGGTTTAGTACATACTTCTATGCCTATATGTGCCATTAACCCTGGCAATAGATCTGTCACCCTAATTGTTCGACTCATGCGATCAATGACGGTTCGAGTATATGAGCAACACACACTGTGGAAGGTTATATTTATGGACTATCAGGTATTGATTTATTGAAGTTGACAAAAATTTTCCCAGCATGTACAAGTGTATTGCTTATCAACGGAGTTGATTGTTTTATAGTGTGATGAGATATTCGCCAGCATAGAAGGCGATGCTCAAATTAACCAATGGAGATCTATACTCGATGCTGGCAAAGTTTACCACATCTCTGGGCTCTTGGTTGATGCTGCGACGGATGGGGAAAGGAATTTGGTAAAGAACAATTTGAAGTTGGTTTTTACGCCGAGATCGAGACTCCTTAGCATGGTTGAGGATTGTCCTGATATTCCTTATCAGCACCTACCACCTTGTGTGTCATTCGTTGATGTCCCTCGGCGTCTAAGAACACGTGACAATGTTATAGGTACGTATAATTAACACGGTGTACTTAAGTACCTATATTTCTATATGTATTTCCTCTCAATTATCTATAACATTTTCATATCATTTTGTTGTACAGATGTCATCGGCATAGTAGTGGCAATATCGCCGTTAGAAACGACAAGGAACAGGGGCACTGCAAGGCGCGAATTATTACTTTCTGATATGCAGTATGTATTTCTATTAGTATAGATTTTTCCTTTTCTGTTAATACATATTACTCTCCCTAATAATATTAGTACATCTAATTCTTATATGTAGCATGCGCCCGTTGAGGTTAACTTTATGGGGAGATTTCGCGGAAGTTGAGGGCACCCACCTTCAGCAACATTTGGGTACTGAAAATATACTTCTTGCTTCTAGAGTGCACATTAGGGAATATCAAGGTACCATCACATCCAATTCATATACTTTCACCCCATCAGATTCGTTAACATCACTATGATGGTATACTTTATTAATATGTTTTCTTGCATAAAATATACTTTTAGGAATATCGGTTTCTACTTTACCAATTAGTAGATTGTTGATTAACCCGGACATTCAAGCAACAGAAGACTTTGAAGGATGGTATATACGACCAACAACATTAGTTTTAATTTCCATTTCCCCTATAAGTTATATATACTTGATCTCACACATGTTACCCTCCTTACATGTATTAGGTTTTCTGGCACTAATGGTGTGATGACCCATTTTGATTTTATGCGTAAGAGAACATTACGTATGTACAATATGGAGAAGTTGTTCGACGCTCGAATGATTAGATTATATCAATATGCATCTACGCGGAATGTAAGCTAGAAATTTCCCTTACAAATGTAACTTTATGCTTACATATATTCTTTTAACAAAACATAATCTTTACAATTCACAATATGCAGGTCAGATATTGCCAACTTTTTGCATACGTCATTGAAATTCACCCGTTGATTTATGATGCCTGCACTAATTGCAAAAAAAGTGATCACTCTTACGTATTCGCTCTAAATGTACCTTACTGCACATGTCAATCTCCAAATTTGACACAAAAGAGGTTTGCGTCCTTGATTGCCTATTGTTATGTACTTTGTTCTACTTTTCCAAATACATGTTTGCATTATTTTAACCGTCCTGTGCTATTTAAAATTATAGGTATATCTTCAGAGTTCTCTTGCAAGATAATACAGGTTGTAGAGAGTTTACTGTTCTTCATGAGGATGCTCGAATTCTTTTGCATACGATGACTGCCCAGTTGGATGTGTATGCATCGTAGATATTACAGTTTTTCCTACGTACCATAGTTAACACAATTTATTCTTTTACTATTGACTATCCTATGTTAATGTTTTCTACAGCCATATGGTCATCTATCGCTTTATGCGATTATAGATGATTACATAGGTCAACCATGGGTATTTGTCATGGAGCCCCCACGTCACTATGAAGTAGAGGTTCATATTGCTTTGATTGCACCAGTTCATTGGGAGGAAGAGGTTTATTACTTACGAAAGACCAATGTTAGGTACACCAGGTAGATCACGTGTAAATATTAACTTTAACCCTATCATTATCATTCAAATTATTTCTAAAACTTTATTTCCTCTGTAGGTATAAAAGGAGGAGGTGGATTGTTCGTCATTGGCGTGATAGATTGGTTGCTCATCATGTTATTTAGCGTGTCTTTTGTCGTAATCACTATCTACTATTTCTATCATACTATTGTAGACTTCTTCCTAAGTCATGTGGTTTTTAGTTGTTCATCCCAATGGTTATATACGAATTTGCTACCCACATATTATTTTCATTGATTATTCTATCATCTTTCCTAAATTATAATATTAATTATGTCTACAATGGCTATCGGTTCATTACTTGCATAGCATATGTCATGAAATGTCTATTTTAACATGCATCGTGCATAGCACGGGTCCAGACTAGTATAACTAATATATATGTGCTTAATTTTTCCCCCTCAATGCAAGGAGGATTTTTCAATAACTTTTCTTTTATTTTAGCATAAGTTTAATCACATCAAGGGGAAACAAAAAACAAAATCTTAATCTAGACAATTTCCTACCAAAAACAAAAGAAAAGAGATTAATGCATTTTTAAGTGAGTTTTTAAAGATTTTTTGGGTAACTAATAATTTGTTTTATAGTTACTTTAAGTGTAGGAGTAACTTATAATTCGTCTAAAGTGACATTAATAAAATTTATGTCTAAATGAATTATTGGTCACCTCGTTATCATCAAAATTAAAACACATTCCAAAAATATCAATTTTACAAAATCTCCCAGATAATGTTTCTTTGAAGACATTTGGTAAAATTAGAACAAAATTTCTTAGATAATACAATCTCATATAAGACATACTAGAAAAAAAATAAAATAAATGCCTAAAGCCTTGTGAAATTGTTTTAAATATTTTTTGGGGCCACTAAAGCATTAGGTAAGGTTTTGACAATGAGCTGAGGTGTTCTCTCGTCAATGATTCATGTATTGGTTCATTCTTCCTGTTTAGTAGCTTTATCTTATATTTACAACTGTAATTTTATTTTTTTTTTATACATAGTTGCAGTTTTTTTCCCAAGTCTGATGCACCCAACCCAAAGGGCCAGGACCACAGCGGTGAGCTGGGTACTTTGTTTTCTTCTGGCTACTGGATCCTTTGCTTTCGCTTTCCGCATCGCCACATATCGTCACTTTCATTGTTGCTCGTCTATATATTATTATGTCAAAAGTGGATGCCAATTATGTTAAATGGTTAAGTTTTTGGGATTAATATTAAAATTGTAAATCTATGTTTAATGTATATTGGTGTTTGTGGCTCATCGAAAATAAAAAAGTAAAAAAATTTAATATTGAAGAAAAAAATTAAAGTGTATGCTACGTGTAATTCTTGAACATCCCTTAAAAAGATACATCAATAATAAGTAATAGAAAACAAAAAAAAGACTAATAAAAATATAATTTTTCTTTTGAATAGAGTATCCTATATAATGAAACTCTTGAACTATCATTTTCGCAAACTATAACAAAAAAGCATATTAATAATTCAAATCGAGAGTTCCCCATTTCTATGCTATCGGTTAGCAATTTGTCATCCACTTAAGTCACATGTGCTCGTCGGTAAGCTCTAATAGCTTCTGCTAACATCTATCCACATTCAGGCCTGTTACAAGTCGCATTAGAGATAACTTGCAACTACATGTATTAATGGATGGGGAAGCCTTGGTGAATCACTCATCGAGGGTTAATCTAAGACTAGACTACAAATTACAAGGTTGCACAAGTTAGTCAATATGTAAAGCACGAGAATATTTTTGTTCTTTAAATAAGAGTACTGAATGTAATACCCAAGACATGGTCATGTAACCCCATGATTTGAAATAGATATGTTAATATCACAAAAAATGTACCTTCCTTTCGGGACATACTCTTAAGAAATCTTTGCTTATCTTTCTTAAACCTCAAAAAAACCTTTAATAATTATTCTCAGCCACAGATATTTTCAGAGCATTACACCTACCGCTATGTCTCATCCCCCCCCCCCCCCCCGGCAAAAAAAAAGAAGAAAAAGGGATTGACATATCGTTTCCTCTTCCTATGTCTTAAAGTAACATCCCTTTTGAAGGTAGCCGCCCTCAACAAACTTCTCTTTGCCTTATAGAAAGGAGACTTGTGAAAAGAAGGGAATAACTATGTTCATAGATTTATTACGTAGACAGTACAATAAAATTATTAGGTACATTATTGCTATGGATATGACTTTGAGCGATGATGGTATTATTGAGGTTTCTTCTTTGGTTAGCATCCCACTTAAAGTAGGGATGACGGTTAGAGAAAAAACTGCATCATGAGCTTTTAACCATTGCTTTCAAAATAGTGTATTTGGTGAAATTACTTGTTTTAGGCCGTGTTCGACAACAGCGTTTTAGATAACGTTTAGTGTTTTGACCAATTCAATACACTAATTAGTTAATTTTTAGTGTTTGGTGAACTAGTGTTTTGACTAACATTTTCAGTAGCGTTTAGCATTTTAAGTATCATTTTTAGAAAGCTAATAGTATTAACGCTTGACATTTAAAAGTAGCGTTTCATATTTTTTAGCCAAAAAATATCATTTAAAAATTTTATCTTTAAAAATTATCTATATCCTTTTATGTCAATTTATATTAATCAGCTAGCCCAACAGCTAAATTTACCGAACACATTAGTTTCAACCACTCATCTAAACCGCTATCCGCTAACAGTTAAATTAGAAACGTTATCCGCTATCTAAACAACTATTTGCTACCAGAGCTGTTATTCGCTACCTAAGCAGCTAATTTTGTCAAATAAGGCCTTAGTAATTGTAAGTTGTTTCACTAGTTGTTAGTTGTTTCACCAATAATTAGTTGTCTCCCACTAATGGTTAACTGTTCAACTAATGATTTAAAATAAAGGTATTTGGTAAAGGTAATTGTTAATTCAGGTAATAAATTTATGTAAAATAAATAAAAAACGATATAGTAAATGAAAGTTTTTAAGAAATACATAGGAGAAAGATGGAATTTTCAATGCAAAATTAGATAGTGATTGTAAAAAGCTTCTTTTTTTTTTTGAAAGCACTTCACAAACTTTTAATTATTATCTCATCCACTACTTTACTGAACTTCTAAGAATAGTATTACTTAATAATTTAACTACCAAAAACTACTAACTTGTATTTCAATCTATATCTTAGCCTAAATTTTTGGCTGACATAATTTGTAGAACTGAAATCATATACTATATAAGTAAGCCGAAGAAGTCTCAAATTTAAATGTCAATAACTCCCATTTAACTAATGATGATATCATTACTATTTTTTTCTTGATGGTTATTAAAGCTGACATTTATTCATGTAGCTGTTGTTTTATATGTGTTATAAAAGCCAATACAAAACTAATAATTGTCTATTTATAGTCCAAACCCATCAATTCAGCAGTTTAGAACACGACATTTGTGTTTTAGGAGGCCCTTCCTTGGATAGGATCCATGGAACTGGATACAGATCAAATGTAATCAGATCGGATTTGACGTCTTTCTTGTTCACAAGTAATGGATTTGGTCGACTGGCCTGTGCTCCTTTCTCAAACATGGCTAGCAATTCTTCATTTAAAGTTTCACACGTCACAGTATCATTGGCTCCTTCTTCTATCTGTTAATATCAAACATTCAGTACATACACCACAACTTGAGAAAGCTCATCAAATCA
Organism: Selenicereus undatus; assembly: GCA_017589665.1. NCBI lineage: Eukaryota > Viridiplantae > Streptophyta > Magnoliopsida > Caryophyllales > Cactaceae > Selenicereus > Selenicereus undatus. The sequence continues at coordinate 77,223,218 of JACYFF010003369.1, forward strand.
GCTCCATTTATCAAACAAATAATGGTAAATAATTGTGTAGATGTGTTGGGACAATTTAATAAGAATTACAAATCAGAATAATCTTAAAATTTATGTCCGAGGGTGAAGATTCTTACCCAAAAATGAACATGGCAGAAGGTCCTTCCTCCAAAGCACTGGAGACAAGAAACATCAAGGAGCATAAATCCATGACTCTCCAGACGCAGCAACACGTCTGACAATGATAATCTTTCATATGTTGATATGCGGATAATAATTTCTCTTTCCCCCAGCTTTTCTACAGAAATTGCACATACTGCTTCTCTTTTCTTTCTTGTTTCTTTTTCTTCTTCAGAAATGGGTTTTCTTCCAACTCCTTGTAATGCTGAAATTTTTGATACAAGCTCCTCTTTCTTACAAGCCAGATTTTCCACTTCTTTTTGTAGCTTTGGTATATAATCCGCCACCAGTGAAACTGTTTCTAGAATGCTTAACCCATCCTGCAGCAAATTGATAGGCTAATTATCGTTATTTCTGGGAAATCATGCACATTATTAGCTATAAGTACACTTACCTTGCCATCTTGCAATTTCATAGCACAGTCACGACGTAGAGGCTCCATGAAGCCCTAGCACTAATGAGGTATATATCCTTTTCTCTTATAGAATCTGGGCTAGAACTTAAGGTTTATTGGAGAATCACAACCCTTTTCTGAGAATTTGTCTGTGAATTGTCTCACATTGAATAAGGTCTAAGTGAGTTATGAGAATCAACAAAATAAGGTTTTCTCAACCTTATAAAGCTTTACCCGACCATCATATGGGTTGGCATGCTCTACAAGGTATGCCCCTAGGTCATCAGATTAGATCCGACTCTCAACTAGATTTGGCAACGGGTCGGATTTAGAGAGAATGAACCTCCATTCGAATCCATCCGCTCCACCTGATCCACCCGTCACCCGCTTACCCGCATCCGACCCACCCACCAACCATGGGTGAAACGGGTGGCAAATAGGTGAAACGGGTTAAATGCATTTTGTTTCATTTCAACATTTATCATTCTAATGTAATATAAATTTCAAAATTTCAACACAAATTACAATTTCTACTAGTGACAAAACAAATGCATTTCACCATGAAACTAATTCAGAATTTAAAAATAAAACAAAAAACAATTCAATCAAGTCCAATACTCGCAGCCACACAGTCAGAAAACAATTCACAAAAAAAAGACAATTCACCTATGCTCACTAAGAAAGGAAATGTTCAATCATGTTCAAGTAAAACATGTCAACTAATTCTCACAGAGAAACTAATACTCACAAAGAAGAGGGACTGAATTGAGAAAGCGAGCGGGTGGAGCAGGGGCAGCTAAATAGACATGTGAAATGATTCAAATGAAGAGCCAGGTGTTAAAATTAGGGTTTTCATTATATATATGTATGAAATTTAATTCAAGCAGGTGATAGATTGGATGACGGATCGGAGGGACCATCACCCAAATCCGACCCTATCCATCATCCGGTTATTCATCACCCGCTTAATTCACCCGTTTAATCAAGATTTCATCCAATTTTTCAGGTCGAATGAATGGAGTATCTATCGATTTTGGGTATCTATCCTCCATAAAATATTTTAAATTTATCGATGCCCATATAAAATCGAAGTCTCTGACACCCCCTCAAAATTTACACTAGCTAGTTATATAAGTTAGAACCAACGGTACCAACTCTGGTCTCAAATTAAATCCAAGAAAAGCTACATATGGATACATAGATAGTACTTAATTCAAAATGTCTAAAACTTGTAAGGTCTGACATGGACCAAAGGCAAAGATAAACCAAAGGGTACCTTTGGATGAAGAGGAGCAGGAAGCAAGGCACGAAGACCAGAATATGATGCATTTATTCTCTTCCTTCGGTCTCTCTCCCTCGCGTTGTGGTTGAGTTTCTGAGCCAACTCTGAGTACCCATGTCTACTTTCATGAGCTGAACTTGCACTCTTTTGTTGTGATCGTGGTGAATCCTCTAATGCTAGCCCTACTTGACCAGCATGATCAACAAATTCTAGATCTTGATCTGCTCCTTGATGGAATTTATTCGTCTCAAACTCAAGATTTTCTCCTTCTGGATCTTGAAAAGACAGCGAAAATATAGGAACAATATAATCGGACTCCATATTACAAATACTATGGTTCTCATCGTTGCGAAAATTATTTGGGTTCTCCGATTGTAAATTTGAGGAAAGGAACGGGGAGAATGAAAACATTTTTTAATTTACTCCCCTCGTCTTGCGAAGGGCCCAAGGGTTTGCACTCGAGAGTTGAGCTGTTGATATGACCATGTGTATAATACACTTTGATGCCTTTAGTTACTTCATTATGGCACCAATTAATTAATTAATTATATGACTTTTTTTCATTTGATTAAGCAATAACCAATTAATAAATAGCGGATGGTTTTTGTTAGTTTTATAATAAAGGAAGACGACTTTGATGTGTTGAGAATAACTACTGTCGTTTATTCTTTTTATACACAACAACAACAACACCTTTCAGTGTGGGTTCCGCTTTTACGGGGTCTGGAGAGATCCAGTTGTAGGAAACCTTACCCCTACCGGCAATCCTGCCTGTGGGGAGGCTGATTCCAAGAGATCCATATAAAAGGAATTTTTGAAAAACTACTACCGTTTATTCCTTTTATGTGAATGAATATTTAACGAATTCTTTATATGTTTGAAATAGAATGTCGACATCTACAGAGTCAGGCATTTGGAAATTAGGGGGGGGAGAAGCATATACTGGTAAAGTATTTAGGGCAATAATGAATATAGATAAAATTATGAGAACTTAATACTACTTGTCATATCATGAGCATGGTCACGCCGGACCTAAGTGGTCCTCCTCTTGGCCTCTAGCCTTTTACGGAGTTTAGGGTTGCGAGAAACAAGGGTTAGGCTTTGTAACATGGGGAGGAGTGGGAAAAATGGCAGGGCCTGTCTTGGTTGTGGGGTGCGAGCCGAGGCGTTGGTTCCTGGTGTCACCTGGCCATTTCGGATTGGTGCATCCAAGGGGAGGTAACCTGGTTAGGATGACCATGAAGAAGGAGAGAGGCAGGCTAATTGAGAGGTTATTATATTAGTAGTGACTTTTACTTAGTTAATTGGTAATATCTCTTGAAATTGTGACTAGAAGTTTAGATTCATTTACCCTAAAGAATTTTTTTTTAAAAAAAAATTGCTACAGTAGGTTTCTTTTTAAAAAAAAAACAACAAAAACAGAACATCATATGACACATGCATATTTGATGCTAATTCTACCAATTGAAGTATTTGACATGCATTAAAAAAATATTTTTTTTTTCTTGGTCCGAAGGAGAAATAATAGCTGATCATGTATGTGGAATTCAAACAATATCGATGTCAACAATAATTCTCATAAATTATATTAGCAGAGCAATCTAACACAGTGTTTAATGAAACAGATTAATACATTATAAGATGATGTCACATTGGGACTTATCAATCCTATTTTATGATTAAACCTATAATTGCCTTCACCATAATGTGTATAAAAGTAGTTTCTTCAGGACAAAAATTATATTTTGACATTAGAGTTTATATTTTTGGTTGCCTTGAATACATCTTGTAGCTATGCTATGGCTCTTAATTAGTACTTAAAGAAATCATATATACAATATGTGTGTGTGTGTGTGTGTGTGTGTGTGTGTGTGTGTGTGTGTGTGT
>JACYFF010003369.1:77243854-77271715 GCA_017589665.1 Selenicereus undatus
GTAATAGGTGTGGTAGGATAATTTGGCCTTGGTTATGTTAGGTTTGGTATCTAGAGTTAACTTTGATGAGAGTTTTGGTAACCTAATTTTACAACACATCTCTGAGGATCGATATCTGTCATTATTACGACGATAACCGTATACTTGCGGAAATTCACAACAGTTTAGGATTTTATACTCACAATTTGATACCAATTTTGCCAATTCAAATAATTGACGTGCATTAAAAAAAAAAGATTTAATCCCCTCCCCCTGGTCTGAAGGGTTGAATATCACCTGATCATGTATGTAGAATTCAAATTAATGTCCTTCTTATGGGTACTTATCAATTCTATTTTATGATTATTTTTTTTTGGGATCACCAATTTAGGAGGGTGTAATCATATAGTGCATATATTAAAAACTTTTTCTTAACGGTTGTGTTTTTGCAAGATAAATTTGAAAAGAAAAACCCAATAATTATGAGTGGCAAACAATAACACATCATTAAAATTTTTAAAAAAAATCACAGACAAGGACACTCCCATGTGAAAAGAGAATTATTCCTTATATAACGAGAGTAGGTGATGTATAACTACTATATAGGGCTGAGCAAAAAACCGGTTACCCAGACCCAGAACCGGTTCGGACCCAGTGGGTCTGGATCCGGACTCGGTCCAATCGGGATCGGGACCGGTTCTAAAATTCAGGATTTGGTGGCAACCGGTTCCGGGTCTGGTTCCTGGAAGTTTGGAACTGCTACCGGTCCCGGTACTCGGTTACCTGGTCTAATTACCCGATGACCTTTTGCAGGCTAGTTATTAGTTAAAGTTGGAGGCTTTTTCTTGTTTTTTGGTGATGTTTGCTTAGAAATTGAAGTACTAACGTCTTTAGTGCTTAGTAGTTGTTAGGCTGATAGTGTACTTAATGGCGTGGTTTTTGATAAAAGCTAATTTTAAAATGAAATTAAAAAGTCAAAAAAAGGGCACCGGGTACCCGGTTACGGAACCGGTCCCAACCGGTTTTGGGACCGAGTCCAGAAATTTTGGACCCTGTTCAACCGGGACTGGGACCGGGACCGGTTCTAAAATTATTGGACCCGGTCCAACCGGGACCGGGATCGGTTCCAAGAAATTAGACCGGGTACCCGGTCTTGCTCACCTCTAATGTAGATTACTCAACAAACTAAAAGTTGATTTGGTTTGTCAAAAGCACTGTTTTCCTAACTTTTGAAAGGGAAGAGGCTCTTTCCTCAATTCAATGTTTATTGAACCAAATTCTTAAATGAGATCGTTATACTTAGGGCATGTTCTTTTCGTGGGTAAATGTGGGTGGGTAAAAGGTTGAAGTGGGTTGAAATTGGTCGAGGTGGGTTGAAGTTGATATTTTTTTTTTTTAGGTGGGTTGAACTTGGTTGAAGTAATTGGTATATTTTTTTTGTAGTGGGTTGAAGTGGGTTAAAATAATGAGAATGTAATTATGTATGATAATTTATGAAATTATTGTAATTTTTAGTGCATTTTTTCTCTGAATGGTAATTTCACAATTTTGTAACTATTTTTTTGAAAGTTGGACGTCGCCACAACTTCTCAATTATTTTTAACGATTTGTGTTGCAAAATTTAATGATGACAACTTTTTATATATGTGCTTTTTTTTTTCATGGGTAAATTTAAAAATACCAACATAAACCCACTTCAACTTACTTCAACCCACTTCCACTATCAATTAAAGTTCAATTTATGACATTAAAAAACTTCAACCTACTTCAACTGACCTCAACCTACTTCAACCCATCTCAACCACTGACAAAGTCCTGTTAGGTTGTCTACAATTCAGCTCTTAGGGTGCGGCCCCTCCCCGAACCTTACGTGAACGCAGGATGCTTATGCACCTGGTTGTTCTTTTTTTTCCCCCCTTATAACTGTGATATGAGACAATCAAACTTGCACACACATAACTAGTTATGATGACATAGTGTAAATTTCAAGCACGGCCAATCAATAAATCAATCATATATAGGTTTTTGTTGCCGGAAGAGCTGAGCATTCTGAAAACAGTTGGATTCGATGTACTAGAGCTACAAGAAGGAATCCAAAATATGATTCATATGGAAGAAGAGTTCTCACTAACAAAGTTCATAACTAACCACCAATACAAAGTTCATATTATCGATTCCTAATCGTTTGCATTTTCACCTGGCACATCAGTGCATACAGTAGCCCAAATGAAGCAGGAGCATTTAATTAGTTCGGATGATAGTAGCATTCTTACTGTATGTAGAAGACATAGGTTCGATTCTTGAAGCTCACATTCTCCTAGCTTTTGGAAGTGCACGAGGGGATGTGCCCATTGCCCAAGTCATGAGCCTAGGTTCTTGTGGGCTTGTCCCGCTTCCTTCTTTACGTGGAACCCGACCCATTCGGGTTGATATATCCATGGAATTGGATATGGGCTAAGTGTAGTCAGATCCGATTTGTGCTGTTCCTTGTATAGGAGAAATGGCTCTGATAGATTGGCTTGCGCTTTCTTGAACTTCACGGAAAAGAGAGAAATCAAGAAGATCTTTATTGAGAAAGCAGGGAGAGAGAATTACATTTTTCATACTATACAGCTTGAGGAAGCCTAACTGCTTTTATAATTCGTTGCAACAGAAAGAAGAAGAAAGAATGCCACATCAGCATGAGGCTAACTAACTAACAAAGCCTATATTTCTAACACCCCCCTCAAATTGGTGGGTGCTTGGACCCCCAATTTGCAGAGTATATTATGATGCACAGACCCAGGCAGGGATTTAGTGAGAATATCAGCAAGTTGCCGTGTGGTGGAGACATGACTGAGGGATATTAGCCCATCAAGGAGTTTTTCTCGCACGAAATGGCAATCCAACTCTATGTGCTTAGTTCTTTCATGGAAGACCAGGTTCTTTGCGATGTATATGGCTGCTTGGCTGTCACATTTGACAGAGACTGGGATAACAGAGTCAATAGTGAGTTCATTCAAAAGACAAGTAAGCTAGGCTAGCTCAGCAACAAGTCTCCTCAGGCTTCGATACTCTGCTTCAGCTGAGGATAATGCAACCGTGCCTTGTTTCTTGGATTTCCAGGAAATGAGGCTCTTGCCAAAGAAGACCACATAGCCACTAACAGACTGCCTTGTGTGAGAACAGGCAGCCCAGTCTGAATCACAGTAGGCTTGCAGGCCATAACTGGCCTCCTTGTGAAGTACAATGCCTAAATTAGGTTGGCCTTTGAGATATTTGAGGACATGTTGAACAGCACGGTAATGACAAGTGTGAGGGCTTTGCATGAATTGGCTAAGATGTTGGACAGTAAAAGCCAAGTCAGGTCTAGTGTGAGTGAGAAAATTCAGCTTTCCCACTATTTGTCTGTATAAGGTAGGATCTGGGAATAAGTCTCCTTCATTTGCCAATAGCTTAACTGTGGGGTCTAGGGGACTTATGACAGGACTGGCATCAAGATCTCCAAACTGTTGTAATAACTCCTTCACAAACTTCCTCTGTGTGAGAATGAGACCGTGATCATAGGGAAGAATCTCTAAGCCGAGAAAATAATGAGCAAATCCAAGGTCCTTGATCTTGAAAGTCTCATCCAGGTAGGCTTTCAAGGCTTGTATTTCACATTCATCACTTCCAGATAAGAGGATGTCATCCACGTAAACAGCTAAGAACACAGCAGCAAAAGATGTCTTTTTGTAGAAAAGGGAATAGTCATTGGAAGAATGATGATAGCCTCTAGCATAAAGGGTTTGGGCAAGCTTAGCATACCATTGTCTAGAAGCTTGTTTTAGGCCATAAAGTGATTTCTTTAGCTTGCATGCTGCATGAGGAATGTCAGATGTGATGCCTTGAGGCAATTTCATGTAGATTTCTTCATGTAGGTCCCATGAAGAAATGCATTATTGACATCGAGTTGGTGCAATTTCCATCCTTTCTTGACCGTAACAAACATGAGAGTTCTGATGGTGGTCATTTTAACAACAGGGGAAAAAGTCTCTGTGTAATCTATGCCAAGTCTTTGGGTAAAACCTTTGATTACCAACCTTGCTTTCAAACGTTCAAGGCTCCCATCTGCTTTGCACTTAACCTTATAGACCCATCTGCAAGCAATGGGCTTCTTTCCATGGGGAAGAGAAACTATGTCTCAAGTGTGATTATCATTGAGAGCCTGTATCTCCTTTTGCATTGTTGTCTGCCAACCTGGGTGCTGCACAGTTGCTTCATAACTTTCTGGTTCAATGATAAGAGGATCTGCTGAACTGTGTGCTGTTGCTACAACACATGGACTGTCCTGTAGGCAAAAATTAGTTAGTGTGCAAAAACAATGAGGTTCAGTGAAGTTGAGTGAACTGCAGTAGACATAATCTTGTAAATGGGAGGGTAGCTTATGTGGTCGAGAAGATCTCCTTGGCTGTTCTGGGGTTGAATTTGCAGGTGAATTTTTGCCTGTCTCATGGAGTTGGTGTTGAGGCTCTATTATGATTCTGGAATCATCATTGTATGAGATATTGTCTTCAAACAGGTGTGGTGGGTTGGGAAACAAGCCTGGACTTCGTTGTAATTCTGCTGCATGGGGCTTGGCAAAAGGGAATGTGTTCTCATGGAAGATTACATCTCTGGACTCAAAAAATTTGTAAGAATCCAGGTCCATTACCTTGTAGGCCTTTTTTCCAAAGGCATATCCCAAGAAAATACAAGGCTTAGCTCTTGGTTGGAATTTATCCCTCCCTTGCTTAAGGGTAGACATGAAACATAAACATCCAAAGGTCCATAGATGATCATAATTTGGAGCCTTTCTATGAAGTATTTCAAAGGGTGTTTTCCCTTGTAATAGCCTTATAGGCATTCGATTTATCAAATATGTGGCTGTAAGTACACAGTCACCCCAAAATTTCAGGGGTAAATGAGATTGAAACATTAAGGCTCTTGACACCTCAAGTAGGTGTCTATGCTTCCTTTCAACCACACCATTCTGTTGAGGGGTTTGTACGCAACTTGTTTGATGAACAATCCCGTGTGAAGCAAAGAAATTCAGAATGTCATTGCTTTTGCTTAGCTCTAGTGCATTGTCAGTTCTAATGACTTTGATGCATGCATCGAATTGTATTCTAGCCATAAGAATAAAAGATCTTAAAACTGAAATTGCTTCATCTTTGGTCACCATGAGATGTGTCCAAGTGGCCCTGGAAAAATCATCCACAATAGTTAGGAAATACCTTTGTCCTCCATGTGTTTTTGTGTGATATGGACCCCAAGTGTCAACATGAATCAATTCAAAGGTGCAAACAGTAGAGATGCTACTGAGGGGGAAGGGTAATCTGTGTTGCTTAGCCTTGGGACATACATCACAAATCTGTATCTGATCTTTATTGCTCAAAATGTCAACAGTAGGAATGTGTCTCATTTTTGTATCAGACATATGTCCAAGCCTTCTGTGCCAAATATCAAAAGTAACACCACTATTTATATATGCTATTCCATTGTCTTCTGCTTCAACATAGTTTGCAGCAATGTCTTGAGTGCCTTGGTTTCTGTTCTGCAGTTCCCAGCTTTGACTTGCTTCTTTGTTCAGAACATATAGCCCCACTTGATCTTTACCAATGACCAGAGGCCTCTTCAGAGAAAGGCCCTGTATTGTACACACACTCTCATTAAATTGTACAATACACTTCAGTTGCTCACACAGCCTTTTAACTGACAGTAAATTAAATTTGAAGTGAGGTACAAGTAGAACATGGCCTAGCACAAGATCTGGACTTATTCTGAGTTTGCCCTTGTGAGTCACTTTAACCTTCACACCATTTGGCATATTAACCATTATGGGGCAAACTAACTTGCTTATAGCATGTAAGAACTCTTGTTTGGAGCTCATGTGCTCACTTGCTCCAGAGTCAAGAATCCACATATCATGACTCAATGCACAGAAACTATGTACAACATTAAGTGCTTGGTATATACCTGCCATATGAGCTGTTGAGGCTGAAGCATCCATAGACTTTGTGCCAACAGTGCTAGTCAGGTTTGATATGAAGTGCAATAGTTGCTTGCTTTGCTCTTAACTTAACCCAGGGATTATAGTGGGAGAAAACAGAAAGAAAGAAAGAATCAAAAAAATGTTTGAAAAGAGGAATGATGTAAAGCTTGGTCGAACTTTGAAAAGGCTACTCAATCAAGCGATCGATGAGCAAGAACTCTGTACAGCCTTGAAGATTCAGGATCTTCAGTCTGCTTTGATACCATCTTGAACTTCACGGAAAAGAGAGAAATCAAGAAGATCTTTATTGAGAAAGCAGGGAGAGAGAATTACATTTTTCATACTATACAGCTTTAGGAAGCCTAGCTGCTTTTATAATTCTTTGCAACAGAAAGAAGAAGAAAGAATGCCACATCAGCATGAGGCTAACTAACTAACAAAGCCTATATTTCTAACACGCTTCTTTGTCGAACATGGCTAGCAACTGTTCATTTAGAGTTTCGCAGTTCACAGCGCTATAAGCCCCTTCTATGTGTTAATATATATCAGCATTGAACACGCCATAAGGTCCAGAATTAACTTAATTAAACTAATGAAATTAATTGTATTTATCAAATAAGTATTATTAATGGCAAACACATTGTCTTTGCTGCCCTAGAGGAGGATACAAGGCGTCCTTGGGGGAGGAGGGACCAAAAACTTGCATCAGGAAACGAAGGATTTTTCTGTGAAGTAATTTCATTTATCTTTGGAACATTGATGTTTTACACCGCTCACCTTTTGGTGATATTATTTAGCCATCCTATGTCTTTTTGATGGTTTAAATGCAGACGAATGATATGATCGGACGCATAGATAGACGAATGTTTATTTGATGGTTTAAATGAAGGAAGTTACCTCAAGCCTATTCTTTTTTGCCATAAGATGCAGTTATAAGTTGCAAGTAAATGTAAGAAACTGTAAAAAGTTTTAAGAAATTGTAAGAACTGTAAAGAATATGTAAGAAAATGCAATGAGCTATAAGAATTTATAAGGACAGCTGTAAAGAGTTGTTGGATTATTAAAAATTTGTATTGTAGAATTTTTAGATCTATACCCATAATTCCTGGTCTTTAATATATGGATTGTAAATACAAATTCTTTTATGACAGTAAATTACGTGTATCACTGATATTTATGAAATAAATTTTACAACATCACTAAACAAATTTTATTTTAACATTATAGAAAGTATTTTATTTTTCTACAATTATCATTTTGGGTGATAAAAAACAATTCTGAAGTAACATAATTAATGAAAATAAACCTTGAAACAAGTCAATTAAATAACAATAAGATAAATGTTGCACCGATATTTGACCTCATTTTACCCCTTATTTGACCCACTTTTCTCATGGTTTTCATGTCGAATCTTAAGGAGAAAGGGTCAAATTTGTCTCTTTCGGGTAATAATGTACTTATCAGGTTGGTTTGCTTATTTTCTAGGAGCTTTGCCAAAGAGACGAGAAACTCACCAAGTTTAATAAGGAATGAGGTATTTGGGATGCATTTTGAGGTGGAATAGAGGTCTGACAAGCCCCGGGAGCAAAAGGAAGCGGAAAAGAACAACGCACGACCAGCCTACAGGAGGGCACGACCGTGCACCGGTGGCTGAAGCCACGCACGACCAGGCGCATGGCCGTGCCTCTGACCGTGCGTGGTGGCGCACGGCCGCTTGTGCGTATTGGCACGGTCGTGCTTCAAGCCCAGCTTCCGGGATAAAAGTCGATTTTCGGCCAATTTTGAATGGGGGTCGCAAGGAGGTTCGCTTAGGGCTTCTCTCTAGCGATTTCTAGAGTAGTTTAGTTTAGGTTTTAGCCAATAAAAACTCCATTGAGGAGATTAGATTAGTATTGTATTGAATTAATTTTGGATTTAAGCACTTGGATTTCAAGTTCTTCGCTTTAATTCATAAGTCTTCTTCTTCTCTTTCTCTCTAGTTCTTGTTTCGTTCTTGTTTTAGATTTTGTTAATTTAGTTCATATGTTTGATTTTGATTTGATTCCATCGTTTAGTATTTATGTTTAATTCATCTTCGATTGCTTGTTAGAATTAGTTTAGCTTCATGCCTCTTCTCTCTAGTTCATGCTTGTATTCTTCGTTAGTTTAGATTTTGATGTGTTTGTGATGTTTAGTTGGTAGATTATATTGACTTGGATTGTAATTAACCTCTTGATGGCTAATTAGTCTTGTATTTGGCCTAACCATACCCAATCTATGCCTAGAACTTAGAGCTTTCTCTCACGCCCGCCAAGCGTTTGATGAAATGCTTGAAAGAGCTTTCATCCATATTTTTGGGCGATTGACTTATGCTGAGAGGTGAGGTCAATTAGCTAGTGTGGAAGAGGGAATAGCCGAGTTCGGGACATAAAAATAGTATCCGAATCGAGTTAGGTTTGGGGGTTGCTAGTCTTGTGGTCTAATTGGGCTAACCCCATGACAATAGGTGGTTAGGCTAATTAGACTACCTTATGACCCTTGAGAGAGGGTTTCGGTGGTCTTCGATGGTGCAACCGACCATCTCTAGTTCGTGATGTAGTTTGGGGAGGTTTGGACTCATCTCAATTAGTTAGTTCATCCATTGGTCAAATCACAACTCCAAGTTGCTGTTTCTATGTTTGCTAGCGTAGTTTAGTTTTTCCTCTTTCTCCTTCGATCTTGCCTAGCTCGAGATGCCTTAGTTAGCCTTGGTAGTTGGAAACACAACTCTCTGCGGACGACACCCCAAGTACTCAATGATAAACCTTACACTTGGGGTTTATAAATATTAAAACAGTGTTTTTTTTTTTTCCTAACAAGTTTTTGGAGCCATTATCGGGGATGACTCTTAGCTCCCAATGAGGACATTGTGAGAATTAAGTGTTGGGGTGGGGTCATCTACCTTTTTATTCTTATTTTTGTGAAAAATTTTCATTTTTGTGTAAATTTTACTTTTTTTTCTCTTTTTTTTGTATAATTTTTCCTTTTTTGAATTTAGGAAAGTTTTGTACTATTTTGATCAACCTTGATCTGCGGTACATTGGCTGTTAACTTGTATATAAATATAATGTGCAAGATAGATATTCGTCCTAACTCTATCATTTTAGGGCTCAGTTCTAGCCCCAACGGTCCATTGTAATTTTGCAATCTAGTCCTGATTATTGTATTATCATTACCTTACATTCTTAGTCTTCCATGATCGACTCTCCCACTTGTCTACTGCATAGTTCCCTTTGTATGTGCTTGCACCCCCTTTTCCAAAAACAAAAGCAAAAACGAACAAACTCATGCCCTACTGGGTGTATCCCTTTGAGGCGAGGTAAGAATTTGGAAAAAAAAAAGGAGGAAAGAAAATAAAAGCGGGGAAGAAAAGAGTTTGGAATGACTGGTACCCTTTTGAGGCATGCGCTACTGGGTGCTACCCTTTGAGGCAATACTGCTACCACTACTAAAAAAGTTCATAATAATGACGGAATGCAGCGACGGAAAAAAGTCGCGACGAAAATGGCGACGAAAAAATAGTTTCAGAAAGAAGTCAGATTATACGACAGATATGGTGAAGGATAAAAATTACCGTCGCCAGATTTAGCATATGGCGACGGATATTCCGTCGCCATTGAATTTATTTTTTTTAAAAAAATATGGCAACAGAATATCTGTCGCCAAAAAAAAAATAAATTTTTTTTAAAAAAAAAAACAGGGGGTGGCGACCCCACCGCGGTTGTTTGAAATTAGTTGAGGTATTTTTCTCAACTAAACAATTTGAAATTTCTACCAATTTTTGTATTACATTGTTATAATTTCATAATTAGTTCATATTTATGATGAAATGTGGTGTTTGTGTGAGGTTATTGGTTTAATTTGGTTCAAGATTGGGGTAAATATGATTTAGGGTTTAGGTTTGGTAGTGTGAAGTTAAAGTTTGATATATTGGTAGAATGAAATAGTTTCATTGATAATGTGTTGAAATATGCAATGTGTGTGAGGTTATTAGTCTAATTCGTTACAAGAATTTGGTAAATGCGATTTAGGGTTGAGGTTTGGTAGTTTGAAGTTGAAATTTCATATGTTGGTAGAATGAAATGTTTTAATTGATAATGTTGTCGAAATTTGGTTGGAGATTTTGCTCAATGCAATTTAGGGTTTAGGTTTGGTGATGTGAATTTGAAAGTTGATATGATGGTGGATTAAGATGCTTTAGTTCATTATTTTGTTCAAATGAGATGTTTGTATGAAGTTGTAGCTCATATTTGTTTAAAGTTTTTGCCCAACGCAATGTACACTTAGATTTGATAATTGAAATTTAAATTTGATATGTTGGTGGAATAAAGTGGTCAACTCTGTATGAATTATTAGTTTTGTGATGTTCGTGAGAATGTAAGTATGTTTATCACCTAGTTGTAAGTTTTTTTTTGGGTGCATGTGAAAATTTTAAAGTAAGCATACATAATATATAATTGCGTAATTTATGAACTTATTATAATTTTGTTAAAATTAATTCTTATCAAATACCTTATGTGGTTATTGTTATTTGAGCAGAATATGAATAGTCCTCCACATTGTAGGTGGATGTATAATAGATTACTGTCTGATCGTAGTGGTTATACACAAGAATTTCTAGATGGAGTAAACGAATTCGATCAATTTGCACGTACACAGGCAGAGTTTCAGAATGGGAGAAAGTATAGATGTCCTTGTGCGAAATGCAGAAATATGGTGTACTTGACACCTGATGAGGTCAAGATGCACCTTATGTATAAGGGTTTTGTGCAAGGCTATTGGTTTTGGAGAAGTCATGGGAAAATAGAACCTCAAGATTATGGTTTTGGGTATTCAAATAGTAAAATTCCCGCAATTGGAGGTTCAAGTCATGTTAATAATGACTATTCTGAATCCTACATAGATCGGATGGAGGACATGGTTGATGATGCTATAGTAGCAAATCAAAATATAAGGGAAGAGGGGTCAAGCACTTGACGAGAACCATTTTATAATATGGTTCAAGCTGCTCAACAACCCTTATATGATGGTTGCTCCACCCACAGTGAGTTATCTGCGGCGGTGAGACTGTTGAGTATTAAATCTGATTATAGTATGCCTCAAAACTGTTTCAATGAAGTTGTATAATTAATGAAAGAGATGTGTCCCCCTAACAACCGCGTGCCTAACAACTATGGGCAAACGAAGAAGGTTGTGAAAGATCTCGGCAACGATGTGGTCCAAATTGATTATTACCGGAAATGTTGCATGCTATTTTATAAGGAGGACGCAAACTTGGATGCGTGCAAGTTTTGTGGGAATTCAAGATGGAAGAGGCAAAGGTCACAACAAAGAAATCAGAATCCATTGCCATACTCAAGGATGCATTACTTGTCGTTAAAACCTCAACTACAGAGGTTGTACGCATCAAGAAGTAGTGCAGAGCACATGAGATGGCATTATGAACATCGACGTGAGGACGGTGTTTTATGTCATCCATCAGATAGGGCAACATGGAAACATTTTGACTCCAAATACACTGAATTTGCTGCAGAGCCTCGGAATGTGAGGCTTGACTTATGTGCTGATGGATTTAATCCCAACACACTGTCTTCAACATCATACTCCATTTGGCCGGTGGTCGTTACACCTTATAACCTTCCCCCTGAAATGTGTACGACCACACCGTTTATGTTCTTGACTTGTATAATCCCGGGGCCCAAAAATTCCAAGAACAACATAGATGTATATTTACGACCTCTTATCAATGAGTTGAAAGAGTTGTGGGATGTTAGAGTTAAGACTTATGATATTTCTATGGGGTGTACATTTCAGATGAAGGTTGCGCTTATGTGGACGATTAATGATTTCCCCACATACGGAATGTTATCTGGGTAGAGTACTAATGGCCAATTGGCATGCCTCGTATGTATGAAATAACAGAAGGCTTTGAGATTGCGAAGTGGAGGTAAATTCTCATGGTTTGACTGTCATTGGTGTTTTTTTACCAAGGAATCATGCGTTCAAAAGAAATAGAACCGCATTTAGGAAAGGGAGAACTGTTACAGGGGGTCCTCCTCGCCAATTGTTTGGAGAAGAACTTTATGTCGAGGTGGAAGATTACCCAATGGTAACCACAAATGGTGACTTTGTCGTGCCAGGATTTAAGGAGAATGAGCACAACTGGACGAAGAAGAGCATATTATGGGAGTTGCCTTATTGGTAACACCAACTGCTCCGCCATAATTTGGATGTGATGCACATTGAGAAGAACTTCTTCGAGAACATTATCAACACTGTGATGGATGTTAATGGGAAAACAAAGGACAATGCCAAATCAAGAATGGATGTTGCCGAAATATGTGATAGGCCAGAATTACATTTACATTCAGGCCCAAGTGGTAGGCTCGTTAAACCAAAAGCGAAGTTCGTACTTCCTATGGATAAAAGAAGAGAGTTGTGTGAATGGGTGAAGGAGCTTCAAATGCCTTATGGATATTGCTCTAATTTGAGAAATATCGTGGACCCTAATGAGGCTAAGTTCAACAACATGAAAAGTCATGATTGTCATGTCCTCATGGAGACTCTTTTACCAATTGCATTTGGTGCACTCCCAGATGATGTGTTGAAACCTCTTATTGAGATAAGCTAGTTCTTTAAGAACTTATGCTCAACAACATTGCGGGAGGATATGCTTGAGGAACTGCATCACAACATTGTCATCACTTTGTGTAAGTTGGAGACCATTTTTCCTCCTGGCTTTTTCAATGTCATGGAGCACCTGCCAGTGCATTTAGCAAAAGAGGCTCAGCTAGGTGGTCCAGTACAATACCGATGGATGTAGCCATTTGAGAGGTAAATTATACTATAACTTATGAAACCTTCTATGAATTCTTATATGTGGAATCACTTAAAATCCATTCCTATTGTCAACTGCGTAGGTTCTTCGGCCAATTGAAGAGAAAGATAAAGCAACAAGCGTGTCCTAAAGGTTCAATCACAGAAGCATACCTAGAGGCAGAGAGGACATTCTTCGCCTCCTATTACTTCGGCTGTAATGTGCCCTCCATGTGCAACAGGTGCAAGAGAAATGAGGACGACGATGAACATATTAATCATTTTCCAACTCTGTCAGTGTTTGCACCGCAAGGGACCGCTATTGGCAGGGAAAGATCAAGGTATCTCACAGATGCCGAATATGTTTCTGCCCAGCATCACGTGCTGTTAAATTGTGACGAAGTTAAACCTTATATAGGGTGAGTGGTATTTTCACTTCCAATTCAGTTTATTATTCATAGCGCAAGTATGTTAATAGGCTTCGTAAAATGTGATAGAATTTTCACAGACCAAGTGAGAGTCGTACGTCCCAATGTCAGCGACACAGATGTCGACACCATCATCGAAACTCATTTCGCAGATTAGTTTAGTGAGAATGTAAGTATTCGAACTCATTTATTCATAATTTGAACATAACAATTAATTAGGTGCATTGTATTAATTACAACCACATGTTATGTCACCTTAGATGCATTATATTCAATTGTTCGAGACCGACAAACATTGCTACCTGAGCCAATTGGCTGTGAAGCCAAAACAGTGTGTGTCGACGTGGACAACATATAGAGTAAATGGATTCAAATTCCACACAGAAGCTCGAAGCGTTGGGAAGAGAACATATAATTGTGGTGTTGGTGTTTGTGGCACTGGGGAAGGCGATATTGAGAATGATTATTATGGTGTACTAGAGGACATTGTCCAAATTGAGTACGTAGGCAAACCACTTAAACGATGTGTGCTGTTCAGTTGTTAGTGGTTCGACCCCACATTGAATCGTGGGACATGATCTCATAAACTAAGCAACCTCATTAAGGTCCACCGTACAAGAAGGTACTGAAAGTACGACCCATTTATCTTCCCAAATATCGCATCACAAGTATACTTCATGCCACATGCAAATCGCTCGAGAGATAGGGCCAATTGGCTTGTTGTCATACCAACCAAACCAAGGGCGAGAGTGGATCAGCAGTACACCCTACCTACTGCGTACCAACAAATGGACATGGCGACTATCGTCGAACCTGCGAATGACGCCATCCCTACGTCACTAGTGGATGAAAGTGCACCACTGGAAGAGGTTAATGATAAAATAGGATTTTTATTCATTCAGGGTAATGACGAGATAGATGGGGTAGAGAATGGTGAGGATGATGAAGAGGGGGAGTGGGATGACGGTCAAGAAACAGATGAAGCTGAAGAAAATTTGCATTTGTCTGATGATGATGACGATGACATTGATGACGATGAGGATGCTGATGATTGAGTGGTTACGAATTCTTATGTGTATGAGTAATTTGCATGTGAAACAATTGTTTGTGACTTTACTTATATTGTATGAATGAGCTTTGCAAAATATGTGTCACCTACTTACCTATTATGATGTATGACGAAAACGGTTTACATGTACAATCATTATATATTTGCACTTGGCATTGTTGTCACCTATTTCAGGTATGGATTCAAGTTCTCGTCGAGCAAAGTCCTTCCCTCAAGGTAGAGGACGAGGGCGTCGAAACTCTGTCGTTGATCCGACCGCAATGGATATTGATCCGTCTTCCCCCCAGGTACCCCATACATCAGTTCAGCCAGGAGCGACAATGGCTGCTTACATACCAGGTATTTCAGGACCCCTACCTCCCCCATTTGGGGCTTTCCATCATCAGACCTCATACATTCCCAACCAAAACACCATGTACGGCCAATTTGCCTACAACATTCCTCCAAACCCCTATTTTGTACACACTATGCACCCCACTCCCCAACCCATTCCACAACCCACTCACCCTAACACAAACCAGTCCCAAGAGAACATTGGAAGTGGTGAAAGTGAAGCACAATCCAGTTATGGGAGCACTCGAGCAAAGAGTTGGATTGATCCAGATGGTAGCGGGTAAGTCTTCATTTGTTGTACGTTATGAAGTACTACATGAATTTTGCATAACAAGTAATGAATTTTATGTGTAATGTTCAATTAGGTTTCTCCCCAATGATGGTGCTGTTAGTAGGATTTTGCTCATATTTCAAAGCAAGTTTGACGGAGCTTGGCCTACTTGGAGTAAAGTGCCCAAACCAATACGAGATTTATAGTTCGGAGAGTTCAAGGTAACTACAGTGACTTCGTATTAACAGTTTCAGAAATATGTGATAAATTACTATTGAATTATTTGATGTGTTATTTGTTTTCATAACTGCAGAAGTGGTTTACTTGGGATCCGGTCCATGAGGACCGTATAATACGGAATTTTGAAAACCGAGGCAATGCACGCTTGAGAGGCTTCTTTGGAAAAGCAAGGAAGCATAACAAGAAGCCTGTCTGGCTCGGTGATGCTCAATGGGAGGGACTCCAGCAACACTGGGCGAACGAACATTACAAGAAATTGCGTGAGACAGCCCAGAAGAACCGACTGGGGACTCCAGATAGTGGTGGCCCATCTCTCCACACCTGTGGCTCGATCCCTATGCATGAGCATAGGCGGCGTCTGGTAAATGAATTAATGTTTGCTATGTATTTGTTTAAGTTCAATACTGTATTTTGTGTTGTGCTTGACATCATTTTTTCTGGCACGTACATAGAGGGAACAACTTGGGACGGAGCCCACCATTGTTGAATTATTCAGTCGAACTCACAAACTCCAGGGCAAAGATGATGCCCCTTGGGTTGGCAAGAAATCATAACAAACATATGTAAGCAATTAGCTATTCTCAATCTTCATTGGTAGTTCAACATGAACTCGTATACTTTATTTTAAGTTACTGTACTATGCATGATTTCGTGCGCATGTTGCGGTATTGTAGGAAACCTTTGAACTTGATTTTCAAAATGTTATCAACTCTCAAGGGACCGGGGATGGCTCTTCTCAAGATCCAAACGAGCCATTTCCCAACCCAAATGAGTTGTGGGTGAAGACATTCAAGAACAAGAAGGGTAGTATTTACGGCATTGGTGGCAAAGTTGTCAACATGAGGGAATACGGTTACTTCAGTCTCACTCAAACATCCGTTATTGTTTTCATATTAAAGTTCCAACAATCATGGTTATACATTGAATTTGCTTAATGGCAAAGCTAATATAGTAATTTACTTAAATGCCTATCAGCAGGTTCCGGTTCCACGCCATCGCAACAGGAGCTCAATGACTTAAGGGATGTAGCAACCAACTTGGGGGGTGAGCTATCGTCACAAGCTGAAAGCTACCTGTTGGTTATGGAGAAATGTAAGCAACTGGAGGAATCCAACAGATTGCTCACACAAAGCAACCAACAACTGAGCTAACAAATAATGAGCATCGATCAGCGCCTCTAAGCTTTCCTTCAAATGCAACAAGCGTCTGGCTCGGGATCTCAGCCACCATTTACTCATCACTCACAACATAATGAGGAAGATGGTGAGACAGAGGAAGAGGAAGACGAAGAGGAAGAGGAAGACCTTGGTGATTGAGTTGGTTGCAGTTTTCCTTCTACCGGTGGCTCTTTTGCTTATCTTCACGAAGTACTTCATATCTCTTGCTGCTTGCTTCCCCTCCCCTTTCTGCTAATTTCACTCCCCTCCCCCTAGTGCTTATTTAACTCCCCTCTCATTTGGCGCTTACTTCACTCTCTTCTGTAAACATATATATAACTTCATTATAAATAACTGGTAACTTCTGGTTATTTTATTTGGATTTGTGGTTTCTGATATATATAGACTTTGTTTGGAACTTGTAGTGTGTGATATGTAGAGAGTTTGTTTGAAACTTGTGGTTTGTGAATTGAAAACCCTTGGTTGGATGTGATGTGTTGCGTTGGATGTGGAATTCCACCTTTGCGTGGTTTGAAATTGTTGAGAACGCTTCGAATGAAGCCCTATTCGAAGCCATTGGATCTTGGTGGAGTGCGAAGATGTTGTAAATTTCTTGTCGGGAATGATTTTTATGTATGGATTTGATAAAAAAACAAGCGATTTTATTTTTAAAAAAAGAGGAAGCCAGCGACGGAATGACGGCGGAATAGGAAAAAAAAATTGGCGCAGGGGGGCCGATGGATCCCATAATTCGTCGCCATCATCAACGGAAATTACGTCGCTGATTCTGTTGCTTATGGTGACGGATTCCCGCCACTTTTCCCCGCCAAAAAAAGTATGTCGCAAATTCTGTTGCTGAATCTGTCGCGACTGGTTAGTGACAAGCGAAAATTCGACAGCCTTATTCCGTCGCTGATCTTAAATTTCCGTTGCTGATTCCGTCTTTATTTTGCATTTTTCTTGTAGTCTACTGGGGAAGCTTGTTTTCCAAGTTAGCAAATCAATAAGATAGCTTGTGTCAGTTGAATGGGATTGAGTCTGATTTTTGGTAAGCCAAAGTCTTAGGGTGATGATACACCTACACACCAGGCACCAAGATGGATGCAATATGTTCTTATGCACCGTGGGGTGAAATTAAAGCTGATGTCTGGATGCTGTTCTTTGGGATGATGTGTCCTGAAATGCATATAATGCTTGTGTACAGACTAATACTTGAGTTATTAGGGGGTTTTGGTTGATCCGATTGTGTACAGTTTACCCCGACATACATATTGTGTTTTGTCATTTTTATTTTTCGATTTTTGTTTCTCTTTTCTTTGTTTTTCCTTTTTGAGATTTTGTGGGTATATCTTCTGCAAATCCTTACGAGACCTCACTCGTCCACTTGGGGGAACCAAGGGGTTTAAAGGGCTTGTTGCATGAGTTAAATGCAACCGTGATTCCCACGAAAGTGAGCTAGTTGTTCAGTTTAGTTTTTATTTTCGTTTTACTCGAGGATGAGCAAAATGTAGTTGTGGGGGTATTTGTTGCACCGATATTTGACCTCATTTTAAACCTTATTTGACCCACTTTTCTTATGGTTTTCATGTCGATTCTTAATAAGAAATGGTCAAATTTGTCTCTTTCGGGTCATAATGTACTTATTTAGTTGGTTTGCTTGTTTTCTGAGAGCTTTTCCAAAGAGACGAGAAACTCACCAAGTTCAATAAGGAATGAGACATTTGGGATGCATTTCGAGGTGGAATAGAGGTTTGACAAGCCCCAGGAGCAAAAGGAAGCAGAAAAGAACAACGCACGGCCAACCTGCAGGAGGGCACGGCCGTGCACCGGTGACCAAAGCCATGCACGGCCATGCCTCTGAGCATGCGTGGTGGCGCACGACCTCCCATGCGTATTGGCACGGTCGTGCGTATTGGCACGACCGTAATTTGGGCCCAGCTTCCGCGATAAAAGTCGATTTTCGGCCAGTTTTGAAGGGGGGTCGCAAGGGGGTTTGCTTAGGGCTTCTCTCTAGCGATTTCTAAGGTAGTTTAGTTTAGGTTTTAGCCAATAAAAACTCCATTGAGGAGATTAGCTTAGTATTGTATTAAATTAATTTTGGATTTAAGCACTTGGATTTCAAGTTGTTCACTTCTATTCATAAGTCTTCTTCTTCCCTTTCTCTTTATTTCTTATTTCGTTCTTGTTTTAGATTTTGTTAATTTAGTTCATATGTTTGGTTTTGATTTGATTCAACTGTTTAGTTTTTATGTTTAATTCATGTTTGATTGCTTGTTAGAATTAGTTTAGTTTCAGGCCTCTTCTCTCTAGTTCATGCTTGTGTTCTTCATTAGTTTAGGTTTTGATGTGTTTGTGATGTTTAGTTGGTAGATTGTGTTGACTTGGATTGTGATTAGCCTCTTGATAGAATTAGTCTTGCATTTGGCCTAACCATACCCAATCTATGCCTAGAACTTAGAGTTTTCTCTCACGCCGGCCAAGTGTTCAATGAAATGCTTGAAAGAGCTTTCATCCATATTTTTAGGCGATTGACTTATGCTGAGAGGTGAGGTCAATTAGCTAGTGTGGGAGAGGGAATAGCCGAGTTCGGGACATGAAAATAATATCCGAATCGAGTGAGGCCCGGGGGTTGCTAGTTTTGTGGTCTAATTGGGCTAATCCCATGAAAATAGGTGGTAAGGCTAATTAGACTAGCTCACGACCCTTGAAAGAGGACTTGAGTGGTCTTCGATGGTGCAACCGACCATCTCTAGTTCGTGATGTAGTTTGGGTAGGTTAGGACTCATCTTAATTAGTTGGTTCGTCCATTGGTCAAATCACAACTCCAAGGTGCTTTTTCTATGTTTGCTCGCGTAGTTTAGTTTTTCCTCTTTCCCCTTCTATCATGCCTAGCTCGAAACGCTTTAGCTGGCCTTGGTAGTTGGAAACATAACTCTCTGCGGACGACACCCCAAGTACTCAACGATAAACCTTGCACTTGGGGTTTATAAATATTAAAACTGTGTTTTTTTTTCCCTAACAAGTTTTTGGTGTCGTTGTCGGGGATGACTTTCAGCTCCCAATGAGGACATTGTGAGAATCAGGTGTGGGGGGCGGTCATCTACCTTTTTATTCTTATTTTTGTGAAAATTTTTCATTTTTGTGTAAATTTTTCATTTTTTTCTGTCTTTTTTTGTATAATTTTTCCTTTTTTGGAATTTAGGGGAGTTTTGTACTATTTTGATAAGCTTTGATCTCCGGTACATTGGCTATTAACTCGTATATAAATATAATGTGCAAGATAGATATTCGTCCTAACTCTGTCATTTTAGGGCTCAGTTCTAGCCCCAATGGTCCATTGTAATTTTGTAATCTAGTCCTGATTATTGTATTATCATTACCTTACATTCTTAGTCTTCCATGATCGGCTCTCCCACCTGTCTACTGCACAGTTTCCTTTGTATGTGCTTGCACCCCCTTTTCCAAAAACGAACAAACTCATGCGCTACTGGGTGTATCCCTTTGAGGCGTCGCAAGAATTTGGAAAAAAAAAAAGAGGAAAGAAAACAAAAAAGCGGGGAAGAAAAGAGTTTGGAATGATAGGTACCCCTTTGAGGCATGCGCTACTGGGTGCTACCCTTTGAGGCAATACTGCTACTGGGGAAGCTTGTTTTCCGTGTTAGCAAATCAATAAGGTAGCTTGTGTTAGTTGAGTGAGATTGAGTCTGATTTTATGTAAGCCAAAGTCTTAGGGTGATGATACACCTACACACCAGGCACTAGGATGGATGCAATATGTTCTTATGCATCGTGGGGTGAAATTAAAGCTGATGTCTAGATGCTGTTCTTTGGGATGATGTGTCCTGAAATGCATATAATGCTTGTGTACAGACTGATACTTGAGTTACTAGGGGGTTTTGGTTGATCTAATTGTGTACAGTTTACCCCGACGTACATATTGTGTTTTGTCATTTTTATTTTTCAATTTTTGTTTCTCTTTTCTTTGTTTTTCCTTTTTGAGATTTTGTGGGTATATCTTTTACAAACCCTTACGAGACCTCACTCGTCCACTTGGGGGAACCAAGGGGTGTAAAGGGCTTGTTGCATGCTCTAAATACAACCGTGATTCCTACGAAAGTGAGTTAGTTGTTCAGTTTAGTTTTTATTTTCGTTTTGCTCGAGGATGAGCAAAATGTAGGTGTGGGAGTATTTGTTGCACCGATATTTGATCTCATTTTACCCCGTATCTGACCCACTTTTCTCATGGTTTTCATGTCGAATCTTAAGGAGAAAGGGTCAAATTTGCCTCTTTCGGGTCATAATGTACTTATTTAGTTGGTTTGCTTGTTTTCTAGGAGCTTTGCCAAAGAGACGAGAAACTCACCAAGTTCAATAAGGAATGAGGCATTTGGGATGCATTTCGAGGTGGAATAGAGGTCCGACAAGCCCCGAGAGCAAAAGGAAGTAGAAAACAACAACGCACGGCCAACCTGCAGGAGGGCACGACCGGCACCGGTGGCCGAAGCCACGCACGGTCGTGCCTCTGACCGTGCGTGGTCGCGCATGACCGCCCGTGCGTATTGGCGCGACCATGCTCCGGGCCCAACTTCCACGATAAAAGTCGATTTTCAGCCAGTTTTGAAGGGGGGTTGCAAGGGGGTTCGCTTAGGGCTTCTCTCTAGCAATTTCTAGGGTAGTTTAGTTTAGGCTTTAGCCAATAAAAACTCCATTGAGGAGATTAGATTAGTATTGTATTGAATTAATTTTGGATTTAAGCACTTGGATTTCAAGTTCTTTGCTTCAATTCATAAGTCTTCTTCTTCTCTTTTTCTCTCTTTCTTGTTTCGTTCTTGTTTTAAGATTTTGTTAATTCAGTTCATATGTTTGGTTTTGATTTGATTCAATCATTTAGTTTTTATGTTTAATTCATGTTTGATTGCTTGTTAGAATTAGTTTAGTTTCATGCCTCTTCTCTTTAGTTCATGCTTGTGTTCTTCATTAGTTTATGTTTTGATATGTTTGTGATGTTTAGTTGGTAGATTGTGTTGACTTGGATTGTAATTAGCCTCTTGATGGAATTAGTCTTGCATTTGGCCTAACCATACCCAATCTATGCCTAGAACTTAAAGTTTTCTCTCACACCCGCCAAGTATTCGATGAAATGCTTGAAAGAGCTTTCATCCATATTTTTGGGCGATTAACTTATGCTGAGAGGTGATATCAATTAGCTAGTGTGGGAGATGAAATAGTCGAGTTCGGGACATGAAAATAGTATTCGAATCGAGTTAGGTCTGAGGGTGGCTAGTTTTGTGGTCTAATTGGGCTAACCCTATGAAAATAGGTGGTTAGGCTAATTAGACTAGCTCACGACCCTTGAGAGAGGGCTTCGATGGTCTTCGATGGTGCAACCGACCATCTCTAGTTCGTGATGTGGTTTAGGTAGGTTAGGACTCATCTCAATTAGTTGGTTCATTCATTGGTCGAATCACAATTCCAAGTTGCTTTTTCTATGTTTGTTAGCGTAGTTTAGTTTTTCCTCTTTCCCCTTCGATCTTGCCTAGCTCGAGATGCCTTAGTTAGCCTTGGTAGTTGAAAATACAACTCTCTGTGGACGACACCCCACGTACTCAATGATGCACCTTGCAATTGGGGTTTATAAATATTAAAACTGTGTTTTTTTTCCCCTAAGAATAAATTAAATTCGACAAATATGTAGAGTCAAATAAGTTCTGCACTTGAGGTGATTTTTTGGTATTAACATTAGTTTCATCTCTTTACAAGCAAATTTTAAAAATAATAATTTTTCTCAACAAAATTGAGTAGAACTCTAAAAATTAATGAATTTAAATTAAACATTTTGGAATTAAATTTAACTCAATATTCAATTGTACAATGATAATAATCAAGTTGAACGATAACAACTGTAAAGGTCAATGAGATTAAATAATATTAGCAAAGAGGTGACGGGTAAAAAAACATTTACTTAATGGCTTGGTTTTTGATAAAAGCTAATTTTAAAATGAAATCAAAAAGTCAAAAAAAGGGCATCGGGTACCCGATTACGGAACCGGCCCCTATCGGTTTTGGGACCGGGTCCAGAAATTTTGGAACCGGTTCAACCGGGACCGGGACCGGTTCGAAAATTATTGGACCCGGTCCAACCAGGACTGGGATCGGGACCGGTTCCAAGAAATTGGACCGGGTACCCAGTCTTGCTCACCTCTAATGTAGATTACTCAACAAACTAAAAGTTGATTCGGTTTGTTAAAAGCACTGTTTTTCTAACTTTTGAAAGGGAAGAGGCTCTTTCCTCAATTCAATGTTTATTGAACCAAATTCTTAAATGAGATCGTTATACTTAGGGCATGTTCTTTTCGTGGGTAAATGGGGGTGGGTAAAAGGTTGAACTGGATTGAAGTTGGTTGAGGTGGGTTGAAGTTGGTATTTTTTTTTTAGGTGGGTTGAAGTTGGTTGAAGTTGGTTGAAGTAATTGGTATATTTTTTTTTGTGGTGGGTTGAAGTGGGTTAAAATAATGAGAATGTAATTATGTGTGATAATTTATGAAATTATTGTAATTTTTAGTGCATTTTTTCTCTGAATGGTAATTTCACAATTTTGTAACTATTTTTCTGAAAGTTGGAGGTCGGCACAACTTGTCAATTATTTTTAACGACTTGTGTTACAAAATTTAATGATGACAACTTTTTATATACGTGCTTTTTTTTTCATGGGTAAATTTGAAAATACCAACATAAACTCACTTCAATTTACTTCTACCCACTTCCACTATCAACTAAAGTTCAATTTATGACATTAAAAAAATTCAACCTACTTCAACTGACCTCAACCTACTTCAACCCATCTCAACCTACTTCAACCCACATCACCCTTTTACCTGCCCCAATTTACCGACGACATAACAGGCCTGTATTCGAAAAATTCAGATGTAACAAAAGAAAATAATATGATCGTAAGTGTTACAAAATATATCAGCAATATAGATTTGTAGTTAATTTTTAAATGTAGGAGGTAGTTGAAAATATAACATTAGCTTTTTTCTAATTTTATAAAATACGAAAAATTAGGTTGTGGAAAATAATAAAAATATGATGTAATTTGAAAAGCGTGTGATAGAAAAATATGATGATGATAATTTGAAAATTAAAATGGAATCGTATCTAATCAATACTGCCTGACACATCATGATAATCAACAAAATGGAATCGTATCTAGTCATTTCAAAAATACTAACTTTAACTCACTTCAACCTCCTTTCATTAGTTTAACCAAGTTTGGTTTATCACATCAACAAAATTCAACCCACTTCAATGTACTTCAACCCACCTCAACCTACTTCACCCTTCAACCTACCTTAACCTACTTCACCCTTTTACCCACCTCAAGTTACCTATAAATTTTCACCATTTTCAAATCATACTAATTTGCAAAAATAATTAAATGTCACATGACACTTCACAAATTATTAAATTTATGAACGGGTGGGTTGAACTGGATTGAGATAGGTTGAGGTTGCTTGAAATGGGTTGAAGTGGGTTGAGGTTGGTATTTTTTTTTTCAAGTGGGTTGAAGTTGGTTGAAATAGGTTAAAGTAGGTTATAGTAGGTTAAGGTTGGTAAATCTAAAATGACCTACGAAAAGAATAGGGCTTTATATGTCAAATATATGATGAGATAGATTTTTTCATTTAACGGTAATTTCTTTTCTAGGGTAACACAGAAAACACAGAAAACGACGTAACCCCACTTAGCTATTAGGGTATGCAGTATATTTAGTCATTCTGAGACTACTTCACTTACAAGATGTTGTGAGAAGCGCAAAGACTTTTTATGAGAAGCTTTAATGATTAAACCTAGGCCCGTATCCAATAAAAAAGTAAAACAGCTGGGGAAAGGGGTTGGTGCTTGACATTGACTTAGAATACAGTCACCCGAAAATTGATTTGTAATTGTCTTTTTAGTCCGTGTATAATATAGCAGATCGACAGAGTGTTTTGATGAATTAGGCTATATAAATGTATCATTTTCTTATACTTACCTCTGTTGACGATTATCAATTATCCAAAAAAAAAAAAATGTTCCCAATTGGTTGTCTCTCTTTTCTGCCCTAAATTTAGAATTCTTCACATCAATCTCAGTAGAGCAAGTATGAATGTAGAAAACAACAATGGAGGATTCAAAGTCTTTTTCTCTGATTTTTTGGTGATTATTTAAGCTAGCATTAAGTGAATATACAACAAAAACAACAACTCCTACTATAGTTCCGTCGTTGTAGCATTTAGGAAGATTAAGATATGACTTATAATCTTACCCTTGTAAGTTTTCAGCAAATCCGCAGGAGTTGTATATGAATGTGAGTGAAAACTCATGACAAGATCACCTATCATTTAATTTGGTGCTGGTAAATGTCATGTTCGTGGCAATAGTATTTTGCTGTTTCAATAAGATCGTGTTCTTTTCAACTTTTTTTTTATAATATATTTTCATCTACTTATCTGAATTTTTGTGAACTTATTTAAATTTATTTCTATAGAATTGAATTTATTTGTACCTATTTTTGTAAAGATTTCAACTATTTTTGTTGAACTACACTTAATGTTATTAAAATAAACTCATTTATACTACAATGATTTTGTTTGAACTTATTTTTGTTGAATTCTAACTAAAATAAACTTATCTAAGTTCATCTTGGTGAAACAAAGCTCTCATGTACTGTTTTTATCTTTTTATCTTTTTTTTAAGCACTTCTTTTACCCATTACCTATTGTCTATCAAATATTTCCACCTAAAAATTTTAATTTTTTTTAATAATGAGGGTTTCTTGAAATCGACCTCTCTAT
This sequence comes from Selenicereus undatus, assembly GCA_017589665.1. NCBI lineage: Eukaryota > Viridiplantae > Streptophyta > Magnoliopsida > Caryophyllales > Cactaceae > Selenicereus > Selenicereus undatus. The sequence continues at coordinate 77,268,995 of JACYFF010003369.1, forward strand.
GGTTAGAAATGTCTACAGAGGTAACGTTGTCTACAAATAGATTTCCTCATATCCCACGAAAGTAGGACCAGCGTTGAGAGGTGGTAGTGTTGCTGTCATTTGGGTAAAATGAACTTATTTGAACTTACTTGTGCTAAACTAGATTTATCTGAACTTGCATTGAATCGTACTTATCTAAGTTTACCTAAATTTAAAAAATAAATTCAAAAGAATAGAACTTGATAGAGTTGTTTTTGTTTTTTTTCCTTGGAACCTTGTAGAATATAGAGGTTGCAATGCCTCATGTGGTCACGCCCTTTATTAGCACCAGAGTACCTTAGACTCTTGAAAACTCCAACTCCAATTGAACAATTACATATGTTAGGTGCAAATGTGCCTAAAAAGATGAGGTTACATTTCAAATAAAAAATATAATGAACTTTAATCAGAGTCCTGACAACACCATCATAATTGTGGATCTAAATTACCAATCTCAATAACATTGTATTATTGCCCATAAGAACAACACCATAATCAAGAGACTCATATATTAAAAACCAATCCCTATAGGAATAACAAGATTCCAAAACCCATTAAGTAGAATTTCTCTTTTCAAAGGAATTAACAAGCACAACATCACCAATAGACTCAAACACATCATGCCCTAGTATTTTGTGGTACTTGTAGGTTTTTTGTTATTAATTGGATTTACATCCTCTAGATTTTGGCAAAAATTCTTCTTATTGTTACTCCCTTTCTAAAGGTATATGTACCCCTACGTATAAGCTTTTGGCCATATTTGGCAAATAGTTGTTTCCTATTAGCTATTTGAATTAATTACTTGTTATTAGCTGTTTGTATAAGTTCTTTCTATTAGCTAATTACATTAGCCGTTTGTAAAAAAACATTTTGTGAAATTGACTATTTACATAAAAGTTGTCCAGTAGAATTATTTTTTTACCCTTAACTCTATTTTATTATTTGTTCACACATGATTTTTATTCTTTAGTATTCAATTTTCTTATCAATATTTATGAATTAAAATTTAAGTAATAATATGTACAATAATATTTATTCATATGTCCTATTGTGTTAATTATACTTGCATTTATCTAATCTTCTTTTTAATGATACGAAGTAAAATCTACACACGTACTACCCATAACATTGTTTGCTTTTTATTTGGACATAGAATTTATTTACTATTAGTCTATTTTTATTTTTCAATATGAGGTGAAATTTACATGATATTTAAAATATTTGTTATGAAATATTAATTATCATAAATGATTTTAACCTTTTTGTTGAAAATTGCAATTGGTGTAATTTAGGTTAATCTTTGGGTATTATGGTCATTTGAAAACCAAAATCCAAACTGCTATTTGATAAAGCTACTTGGTTTAGCTTTTTAAGAAATGGGCTTTTTGGACCGAAAGCTATTCTAAACAACCAAACACATGAAACAGTTGTTTGACTTGATCAAACAGCCAAAATGTTGCTCCCAAATAGCCAATTTTGATCAAAAAGCTATTCAAACAGCCAACAACCAAACACCCCCTTTAGGTTTATCTGAGAATGCATTTCGAGTCAAATTTCTCTTGGATAACAAATATTCACCCCAAAACACAACAGCAAATCAATCCACATTAAATAGTTTTCTGGCGATTGGTCTGAAACCAAGCAAAAAAATAAAATAAAAATAAAATATCAAGCTTATAAATTAACCTAAGAGAAACTAGATACACATCAATGGCACCAAATTATTCAATTGCTTATATGGATCCTTTGATTTTTAAAAAATACTTGCTATTAATCTGGATCTCATTTATAAATTGTATTAGAGTTGGACACTTTTTTGGCATACTCTTCTACTATTAATTTGGATGTTATTGTTCGCATTTTTGGATACCTTTTAGTGCTTTTTCCTAACCAAATCAAAGTTGGCTGCTAATTTAATACTTTTGGAATTGGCTTTGCACTTTAAAACAATTTCTCCGTTCATACGTGGTTACGTACCATTACAACGGTAAAAAAAGAACGAAGTTGAATTTCAAAAATCATCAAAATGTTAATTAGTCATTTTCTTCTCATAACGGGTTCGAGCCGTGGAATCAGCTACTGATAAAGTTATGTTAGACTGTCTACAATTCCGCTCTTAAGATGCGGCTCTTCTCCGGACTTTACGTGAACGCAGGATACTTGTGCACTGGACTGCCCTTTCCCCCCCTAATAACTATGATATGAGACAATCAAACTCGCACACACATAACTAGTTATGATGACATAGTGTGAATTTCAAGCACGGCCAATCAATAAATCAATCATATATAGGTTTTTGTTGGCGGAAGAGCTGAGCATTCTGAAAACAGTTGGATTCGATGTACTAGAGCTACAAGAAGGAATCCAAAATCTGATTCATATGGAAGAAGAGTTCTCACTAACAAAGTTCATAACTAACCACCAATACAAAGTTCATATTATCGATTCATAATCGTTTGCATTTTCACCGGGCACGTGAGTGCATACAGGGCAAATTATTATATACGCCTGGAAGCACGTGTTCCCATATCTATTTTATATTTTTTTTGGGGTGTATTTGTCATATGTTTTATATTTTAATATATAATTACTTATGTGTCATATGAGAGTATACACTCGAGTGTATGATATAGGTTTTGGTGCATACAGTAGCCTGAATAAACCAGGAGCATTTAATTAGTTCGGATGATAGAAGCATTCTTA
>JACYFF010003369.1:77271815-77285657 GCA_017589665.1 Selenicereus undatus
ACAGGTTCGATTCTTGAAGCTCACATTCTCCTAGCTTTTGGAAGTGCACGAGGGGATGTGCCCATTGCCCAAGTCATGAGCCTAGGGTCTTGTGGGCTTGTCCCGCTTCCCCCTTTACGTGGAACCCGACCCATTCGGGTTGATATATCCATGGAATTGGATATGGGCTAAGTGTAGTCGGATCCGATTTGTGCTGTTCCTTGTATAGGAGAAATGGCTCTGATAGATTGGCTTGCACTTCTTTCTCGAACATGGCTAGCAACTGTTCATTTAGAGTTTCGCAGTTCACAGCGCTATAAGCCCCTTCTATCTGTTAATATATATCAGCATTGAACACGCCATAAGGTCCAGAATTAACTTAATTAAACTGATGAAATTAATTGTATTTATCAAATAAATATTTATTATTGGCAAACACATTGTCTTTGCTGCCAAAGCCTATATCACACACTCGAGTAATTTCGTTAGTAATTTCATTGATCTTTGGACACATTGATGTTTTACACCGCTCACCTTTTAGTGATATTTTGAGCCATCCTATGTCTTATTAAAAGAATAGATAAAACCACTTAAATTTAGACGAATGTTATGATCGGACGCATAGATACAGAATGTTTATTTGATGGTTTAAATGCAGGAAGTTACTTTAGGCCTTTTCTTTTTTACGATAAGATGCATGTGTAAGTTGTAAGAAAATGTAAAAATTTGTAAGAAATTATAAGAACTGTAAAGAAGTTGCAAGAAGTTATAAGTATAGCTGTAAAGAGTTATTCAATTATTAAAAATTTGTATAGTATAATTTTTAGATATATATGCATAATTGTTGGTCTTTAATATGTGAATTATAAATAAATTTTTTTTCATAAAAAGTAAATTACATGTATCATTGATATTTGTGAAATAAATTTTATAACATCACTAAACAAATTATATTTTAACATTATAGAAAAAATTTTATTTTTCTATAATTATCATTTTGGATGATAAAAAATAATATTGAAATAACATAATTAATGAAAAAAACCTTGAAACAAGCCAATTAAATAACAATAAGATAAATTACAACAACAATAACAACAACAACTCCTAGTGTGAGTTTTTTAGTATAAACATTAGTTTCATCTCTCTATAGCAAATTTTAAAAAATAACAATTTTTCTTAATGAAATTGAATAGAACTCTAAAATTAATGAATTTGAATTAAACATTTTGGAATCAAATTCAACTCAATGTTCAATTGTACAACGATAACAACCAAGTTGTCATGGGTAAACTAATAATCGAAATGCTTTCGTCATTCACAGTTTGATTATTTTCATATATGATTCGTATCAAAACTCAAACATATGTCATTTTTATATTAAAATTTTAACACATGTTGACTTATTTTCTTTATAATGTCATATATGCTTCATATTGAAACTCAAATATTAATTCACATCGTTAAATTCTGCTTTTATATTTATAGAAATATTATATTTATAAAAAAAAGTTATAAGATTTTTTTATATTGGTAGCATATTAAAAAATGTACAAATATTTCTCTAAATATGAGAAAAAATAGATGACGAGTTAAATGTTATTAAAAAATATAAGAAGATTTAAGAAGATGTAAACAGATGTAAAGAGATATAATTAAGAAGATGTAAAAATTTAGTTAAAGATATAAAAAAACTGTAAGCTGTGAGGAGTTGTACGCTGTAAACTAAATCCTTCCAATCACAAAAAAGAATATGGCCTTGATAGATTTAAAAAATACTTCTATTTGAGGATTCTAAAAATTGAACATTACGTTGCCCAGTCTCAAGCGTCCGGAAAATATATGGGATTAATTTCTTAACCTATGTGCGTATGTTTGACATCATCATTGGAGTTAAGGCATAGGCCCTATCTGGCAAACAGCTGTTAGTTGTTTGTATTAGCTGTTAGCTGTAAGCTGTTTGAGTTAGCTATTTGTATTAGCTGTTTGAATTATCTGTTTGTTGAAAACCTGTTTGGTAAAATTAACTATTTGTATTAGCTATTTGTATTCTTCTTATAAAGTTGTAGGACAAAAAGTTAATTCTTTAAAAAGCTTTTCCAAAAAGCTAATGGAATTAGCCTTTTTAAATTAGCTTTTTGGACTCAAAAAACTCTTCTAAAAAACCTTTTCACCAGACACCAAAATTAGCTTTTTTACTTGGTTAAATAGTCAATTTTGGTCTAAAAAACTTCTTTTTGGTCAAAAAACTTACTAAAAAGCTGTTTGCCAAACTCTCCCATAATCAATAGGTGAATAAGAAAAGTATTACGTTAAAGGCTTTTCAAAAATGAGAAGTAAAGTATTTTGATGTAAATAGCCAATAAATTTACCAGAATATGGTTTTATGATGATAATTGTCAAGGTCAAGGAGATTAAATAATATTAGCAAAGAGGCGAGGGGCATAAAAAAACGTTTAATAGGGGATAAATAAAATTAGTACGTACATCTTGTATAGGGTTCTTCCACATAAGACATACCATGAGAACAATTTTTTTATGGAATTTTTTTAATAATAATTGAGGTGATTAGGTAATTTAGTAGTGACTGTGATAAAAATAATTTTCAAATGGACTATTAATCACCTCCTTAAATTTAAAAATCACTATAAAATATGTTATTAATTATTTCAAACCTTTAAAAAGTCACCATTAAAGACACCCCTCTCACAACAACTTTTACGTGATAGGTCTCATAATCTCTTAATTATAAGAATTTGTGAAATACAATACTTTTCTTGTTTTTCAGCATCGAGGATTTTCAGTTAGAATTGTGCTAAGAATTGAACATGGATTTTACCAATTAGAATAACTTTCTATTATAATGGGCAAGGATGAAGATTCTTACCCACAAATGAATGGAACAGAGAGTCCTTCCTCCGAAGCATTGGAAACAAGAAACATTAAGGACCAATAATCCATGATCCTCCAGGAGCAGCAGCACCGCAGGCAATGAGACTCTTTCATATCTCGATATGTGGATCGCAATTTCTCTCTCACCCAGCTTTTCTACAGAAATTTCACACGATAATAATACTCTTTTGCCTCTTGTTACTTTCTCTTCTTGAGGTATCGATTTCTTTCTAACTCCTTGGAATGCTGAAATTTTTGATGAAAGCTCTTCTTTCTGATGAAGAAGATTTTGCACTTCCTTCTGTAGCTCTCGTACATAATCCACAACTAGGGAAATAGTTCCTGGAATGCTCAGCTCTTCCTGTGGCAAAATGATTTGCTCATTATTATGAAAATATGCATGCATTTTCGAGACAACTAAAAAGGTTCATCGACAATGAGCAGGGCACCATAATTCAAACCCTGTTGCCAATGAGCTAGGTTTCCGTCTGATCTTTAATGGGATATAAATTTGCAAAGCATTCCCATGACAATACTATGTAGATTAAGCACCAAGTTTGATTCTCCCTTTTCCCATTATATATATTGTAACCGTATTGCCTTTTATAGCTCTTTTGAATCAAAAATAATAAACTGCATGCAAGAAAAGATCATTAAGGATACCTTGTGATGACGAGAAGCAGGAAGCAAGGCGCGTAGAGCAGAATACAACGCCTTCATCCTCTTCCTACGATCTCTCTCCCTCGTGTTGTGGTTGAGTTTCTTAGCCAAATCCGAGTATTCATGCCTACCTTTTTCACGATCAGTTGAACTGGAATTTATCCATTGAGCTAGCTTTGTTTCCTCCAGCCCTAACCCTAACCCTAGCCCTCCACAAACAGCAGGTTGCTGCTTATGATATTGAGCTTCATGAAATTTGCTAATCTGAAAGTCAAGATTATCTCCTTCCAGAGCTTGAAACAACAGCGAAAAAGTAAGACCTAGATCATAATCTGAATTCAAACTTTTGTTACTATCACTATTACGATTACTATTATTAGTATCGTCATCAAAATTAGGTGGATTTGACGGTATCGATACTAGATTACTCTCCCAGTCCAAATTTGAGGGAACGAAAGCGGAGAATGCCAACATTTTTTGCTTGGGAAGGGCCAACGGTCTGGACTGAAGCTCTTAATATTTATGCCTGTACCTAGCAAGTCGACTGTTTAATTAATTGATTAAGTGGCGTCATTAGGTAATCAATAATTCACAATGATAAAATTAAATAGTTTATCTATTCTTTTCATATGAGGGAAGATCCCAAGTATATACTTGGGTGGATGTAGAATGTCATGATCTATGAAGTAAACAGGGGGTAATCACCTGCTTGTCGTGGAATTATGTCAAGAGGTCTTATTTTGGTGCAATTTCTTGAATTTAATATGCCAATTATTGAATTGTGTATTGAATCGAGTATTGAATCGTGTATTGAATCGGCAATGAAATCTTGCATGATCGTCTTTTTGTCAAAATGGTTCACCTGTTATAGTAGTCTGAATTCAAATTGATACTGGTTATAAATTGATTTTGCGGTCAATTAACAATCCAATCCATATAAGTAGAACGACATAAAAAGACGTTAGAGGAAACACTCCAACCACAATGTTTCAAGAAGGTACACGGGATTCACACAAATAGAGAGAGAATGCATATTAGTACCACTAAGAGAAATAACATGAATCATTGGCAAAAAGTCAATATTAGTCCCTAAGAAGAAATTAGAATTCTTTAGAGAGATGAAAGGAGAGAAGCAGGTTGGGGTTTAATAATGAGTAATTAACCGCTTTAGTTGACTAATTAAACTAATCAATTATGCGGTGTTATTGGTATACTTAAACGCGGAATGTACGATTCACTGTACGTCAGAATGCATGAATAATTTAATATGAGCATCAAAGGGTGATTGATGGATATCACAGGTATATGTGAACTAATAATTATTTAGATCCAAAAAATAATCACCCAGTTGGGCAGGCCGCTATGCAATAGCAGGCTGCCTAAATGGGTTGGTCAGGACATCCTGATCATCGGCTTTTTTTTTTTTTTTTTAACTCCAATGTCATTCTAACAATGCATTAATTGCCTTTTTTTTAAGAATTATTGAATTGTGAGTTGTCTAAGCAATAGTAAACAATAACTATACTTGTAATGAATTGTAAACAGATAACAAATTAGTTGTTTCGAAGGACTCAAAGCAGTTAAAGTTGTGTGCGTCAAAGCAAAGTCAGTTCTCCAAATCTTTCAAATGTAAATTAATAATCGATGTTGGTTAAACTAATTCATCTAAGAATCGCCTATTTAGGGATAGATTCTGTTTATAGTAGACTCACTGGTTTTTAAAACGAAAATTAAGATTTGATTTTACCTAAACTATGTACGTCCGTATATAGAAATTTATCAATTTAAAAATAAAATTTAATTTAAGAAGTAGAGAGGTGATATCGATATACATCATCCAAGTCTCCTATGGGAATACCGTTTCTGTCTCAATACTCAATTGTCATGGCACTCATGTACAATAAATATCGTACAGTCACTTTTTTTTTTTTTTTGCAAGGAAAAGGAACAATTTGTTGATCATTCATAATTAATTATACAACACTTAGGATGCATATTTAATTAATACAAATATAATTTTGAATGTTAAAATCATATCTCGATCTCCAAAATACTTACATGTTGATTATTTGTTTTCGCACTTATTATAATTTTTATTTATGATTACCATATACCACTCATATCAAATAAAAATAATAATTTAAAAAGTCAGACTTTCAAAACAGTAAATCATGATTGTATAGTATAATACTTGTGATGATGCAATGGATGATGCGATCATCATATCAACCATCACAAAAGTTAGGTTGGGTGCTTCATCATCTTGCAGATTCCCTTTTAATTTGTTAACTTATTTTTTTCATGTTTTGTTTGGAATCTATGAGAGTTGATAACCACTTATATATAAAATCAACAGAACAATAATAGCATATAAAGATAGAATATATAAGAGTAAATACGTATAGTGGAAATCTGAAAGCGATTTATGAATCAATCATTGTATCTAACATGTAACTATAGTGAAATCTTTGGATGAAAAAAACTATAAAAAAAGGTTAACCAGAATTAAGTTCTATTTATCAATCAATCATTGTATCTAACATGTAACTTAATTTTTACTGTGAAGATGATCTTTGGTGGTCAAGACATATGTTTACGGCTAAGGTTAAATCCTTGGTACCTTTGGGGCTTCTCTATAAATACTAGGTTGTTTAACCTTGTTTAGAGCGGACATTTTAGAGTGTCTCTCGGCACTTCCCTTTTCTATTTCACATTTTATTGAGAGTTAGTATTGAGAGATTTTTCGTTTTAATTGATCTCTTTCTTGGGCGTTTGCCTTGAGATCTTTATCTCTCTTGTTGATCTCTTATTTGAGTGTTTGCTTTGAGATTATTTTGTACTCACTCATATCATAGTGGATTTTGTGTCGTTGTTGCCGCCCGTGGTTTTTTCCCGATTTGAATTTCCATATAAAAAATCATGTGCCTACAATTATCCTTTTTGGATCTTGTTTTACATTCTCCAAGATCTATATCCTTTATCACTTTCGCATCTACTAAGCTCTAATTTCAACTATTATTTTCCTAACAAGTGGTATCAGAACATTGGTTATTGAATGGCAACCGTCACAAAGTTCGATATTCCCAAGTTCGATGGCAAGATGAGCTTCAACATCTGGAAGGTCTAGATGATCCCCGTTCTAATCCAGAATGGGTTGAAAAAGGCTATTGGCGCAAAGATGAAGAAACCTGAAACCATGTCAGACGACCAATGGGAAGAGCTTGATGAGAAGGCTCTCTCGACGATTCAGTTGTGCCTGGCAACCTATGTCCTCGGTCAAGTTCTCGACGCAACTACTACAGCGAAACTCTGGCTTTGACTAGAGTCCTTATACATGATGAAAAGCCTTACAAACAAGATTCGTCTCAAGGAACATTTGTACACCTATTCCATGACAGAAGGTACTCCTATACAACAACATCTTGATGATTTTAACTCAATTCTAATTGATCTGAAAAGTATGGATGTAAAGATTGAGGATGAGGATAAGGCTATATTGTTGGTTGTCTCTTTGCGCCCCTCTTATAAACACTTCAAGGAAATTTTGTTGTATAACAACAATGACATTTTTCCTTTTGAGGATGGTAAGTCTAACTTACTATCCAAAGAAAAGTTTGATCTTGAAGTGCGTTCTGATGACAAAACAGAAGGTTTGTTTGTAAGAGGAAGATCCTCTGAAAACGAGGGTACAAATAGGAGAAACTTCATATCGAAGTCAAAAGGTTGTAAATCCGGAAAATTCTGCAAATACTGCAAAAAGTGAGGGCATCTGGTCGCGGAATATTACAAACTAAAGAACAAGAAGGAATGGAAAGAGAATAGCAGTCAACCTGCTGAAGTTGTAGTTGTCGACTCTGGGTCAAATGGTGATGTCTTACTACTCACCACAACTAAAAGCAGAGGTGCGACTGAGTGGGTTATGGATTCCGGATACACCTATTATATGTGTCCCCACAGGGACTGGATTTCAACATATGAACTGCTGGATTCAGGTGTCGTTCTCATGGGCAATAACGCCCAATGCAGTGTTGTAGGCATTGGCACTGTTCAGATCAAGACCAACGATGGTGTACTAAGGACTCTTTCCAATGTCCGTCACATTCCTGACCTAAAGTGCAACCTTATCTTACTTGACACCCTCAAATCCATCGGGTGCAAGTATTTCGTTGAAGGTGGAGTCCTGAAGATCTCCAAGGGTGCACTGGTTCTTATGAAAGGAGTAAGATGTGGGAGTGTCTACATACTCCGAGGCTCCTCAATGACTGGTTTTGCTACAGTCACCACCCTCTCATCCGGAGCAGATTCTTTTTAATTGTGACATGCTCGCTTGGGCCACATGAGTGAGAAGGGAATGACAATTCTCAGCAAGTGAAGTCTACTTGGTAGCGAAGGTACGGAAAAACGTGATTTCTGTGATAATTGTGTTTTTGAAAAACAAAACAGAGTCAGTTTTTCTACTGCTACTCACCGTACTAAAGGTACCCTTGCTTATATACATTCTGACTTGTAGGGTCCACCTAGAATTCCTTCTATTGGAGGAAAATGTTATATGTTGACCTTTGTAGATGATTTTTCTCGAAGAGTCTGGGTTTATTTTTTGAGGCTGAAAAATGAGGTTTTCCCCATGTTCAAGAAATTCAAAGCCCTGGTAGAGTACCAGCCTAGGAGAAAGATACAGAAACTCAGGACTTATAATGGTCTTAAGTTCTGTGAGTTTGATTTTAACGAGTTCTGTGCCACTCAGGGTATCGCTAGACATAAGTCGGAAAACCTCACAAAAATGGGGTTGCAGAACATATCAATGGGACTCTACTTGAAAGAGCTCACCGTTTGCTCTCCAACGTCAACTTGTGGCATCGTCGTGATTTCTGGGCAGAGGCTGTTTCAACGGCCTATTATTTGGTAAACTATTTTCCACACTCCTCTATTGACTTCAAAATTCCAGAAGAAGTCTGGTTAGGTAATCCTATTGACCATTCTATTCTATGAGTGATATTGACATAATTTTGTTCAAAGATTGGGTCAATATTGTCATTTCATCAAAAGCATAAAAAACAAAGTGAAAAAATAGCACAAATGGCTTGCAAAAGAAATTTTTGGATATAAAAAGTTAATTCAAAAAACTAATCAACCAAACACTCTAATAGATTTTTAACTAAAGACAAACAACTAATGACTCCAAAAAATCCTTTCTTCCCCCAAATCAAAAGCACTTTACCAAACAAGGTCATCTCCACCCCAGGCAATTAGGCAAAGCACTTAGTTCAGCAATCCTTTCAATCAAGGCAAAAACCAAAAAACAAAAAAAAAAAACAAAATCAGCAATCCATAAATCCCAAAAAAGGAGGGGTCATTTCTTGATAATCAAACATGCAAATAGGGATGACAATAAAACCCATACCCATTTGAAACCCGCAAAATCCGCCCCATTTAAAAGCCAAGTGGGTGGTGAAAATGGGTTTTAAATGGGTATGAGGCGGGTATTGAAAAATGGGTAGGAGTATGGATACGAGTATGGGTATAGCCCTCACCTGCCCCATACCTGCACCTTACCCGTACCCGTTTTTATAATAAAATTAAAAAAATATTTTTGTTTAATATTTTTTTCGGTTTAAGTCCAATCCAAATCTTTCTAACAAAAAGTTAGTCAATAATGTACTTTATATCACACTTCTAAACAATATATTCCCAAAACATCACAACTTTGCAGTCTTATAATGACAAAAATATATATCGTACTTTGATATGGGTTGCATATGGGTATTAATTTTCATTCTTTATGTGAACCCGAATAAAACACCGCAAACCTGCAAAACCCAATGGGTATGGGTATGGGTTTTATTTTTTAATACCCAATGGGCACAGGTACGAGTATGGGTAAGATTTTCGAAAATGGATATGGGTGAGGGTACGACTGTACCCGCCCTGTACCCGCCCCATTGCCATCCCTACATGCAAAGCCCATCCTCATTCAGGTGAGGTGACCATCCCCGGTTCTCATATCCAACGTCGTCAGGCCAATTTGCCAGCCCATAATTTAGAATATTAATATCAGTTCTCTCATAATTTAGAATATTAATATCATATATTTTTTTCAAATCAAAATTTGAACTTTTCATTAAACAACAATTCTTAGCGTGCATCATTCTTTTGTGTGAACTATGGAAAAGTTAGATATAGGTAGCATTAACCAACATGTATATTTCTACAAGTAGAGTGAGTAGAGTGACTAATTTCAAGAGGCACGCAGAAATTTTCAGAAAGCATTGTGTCAAGTAAAAAGTTTGAAGCAAGTTATGAAACATAAGCGCATGATACTAACACCAAGTAGCTTTATATGTAAAAGTATATGGCAGGCGACTGCAAGTGTTAAAACATCTACGATACTCAAAGACATTAATAACAAGTAGAACTAGCAAATGGGTCATTCGGTTCGGGTACGGGTCAGGTCATGTTCAGGTTGGGTCATGTTCGGGTTAAGTGACATTTCGGGTCGTTTTGGTTTGGGTCGGGTATGGTTCGATTTCGGGTCAACTAATTTTTGGTCAAATACGCTCGTCATGCCAAAACAAGCAATTTTGTAGAAAATTTGGGGTCGGGTATAGTTCAGTTTGGGTCAATTCGAATTTCGGATTCACTTTCGGGTGGGCATACTTCGGATGTCGGGTCGAGTGTTAGTTCGGGTCGTTCGGTTTGAATTTCGGGGTCTCGGGTCAGCTTTGCCAGGTCTAATAACAAGTAGCAAGCAAGCCCACATTGAATTAAATAGAGGCACATCGCACGCCCCAGCACGTCAAATATAGCATTCTCATCACTCTTGACATTAAGGAAGTCCTAGCCCATGAAAAATATTTGGGGCTCCTACAAGAGTGGGTCGTTCTAAAAAGAAGTCGTCTTTTTTTTTTTTTTCAACTGAAAGAAAGGGTTATTAAAAAATTGAATGGTTGCTAGACAGATATCTCTTCGATCTAGGTGGGTCAGGAAGTGCTAGAAAAATCGGTGGTTCAAGCAACCCCGACTTACATTATTAATATCTTCAAAATACCAACGGAGTTTTGTGTTGACATCCAATCTGAGAGTAATAGTTTTGGTGAGGACATCCCTCTTTTGAAATCCTAGAAGCTTTACCTAGTTGACAGGGATCATCTATGAAAGTGAGAGTTGGAAGGTAGTTTGTTGCTTTTAACAAAACTCTTTGGCTAGATAGTCGTGGTGGCTTGCCAACATAAGAGATCACTTGTGTGTTGACCTGGTAAATGGGTCATTCGGTTCGGGTACGGGTCGGGTCATGTTTAGGTCAGGTCGATTTGGAGTCAACCAATTTTTGGTCAAATACATTCGTCATGCCAAAACATCAAATACGTTGATCATGTCAAAACAAGCAACTTTGTAGAAAATTTCAGGTCGTGTATGGTTCGGTTCGAGTTAATTCGTGTTTCTGGTCCACTTTCGGGTGAGCAAATTTCGGGTGTTGGGTCGGGTATGGGTTAGGGTCGTTCGGTTCGGGTTTCGGATCTCAGGTCAGTTTTGCCAGGTCTACTTGTGTGGAGGTTGATAAAAGTGAAAAATTAGAGAAAGAGGAGGAATTGTTTTCTGTGTATTTCATCAAGCACAATTACATTGTGTTAATATACAAAAGCCTTGCCCTTAAAAAACCTAGCTGAGCCCTTCTACTTCTTGCTAAGCAAGTCTCCTAAATATTAGTTGGGAAAGAATTAGGAAAGCAATAATATACAATATTTGCAATATTTGTTAATTATTTCATAATACTCCACCTCAAGTTGGAGCATGAGGATTAATGATGCCCAACTTGCCCAAAAGAAGATGAAACTGTTTGCTTCCCATAGCCTTGGTGAAGATGTCTGCCAATTGATACTTAGAAGGAGCGTAACCAATACTTAACTCACCAGTGACAAGGCGTTCCCGAACAAAATAACAATCAATTTCAATATGCTTAGTCCTCTCATAGAAAACAGGATTTTTAGCAATATGTAAGGCAACCTGATTATCACAAAATAGTTGACCTGGGGACTTCAAGAATACTCCCAACAATGCAAGTAGAGATTTTAACCAAATCAACTCACTATTCACCATAGCCATGGTTCTATATTCAGCTTCAGCGGATGATCCAAACACTGTAGCTTGTTTCTTTGTTTTCCATGAAATAGCGGACTCTTCAAGAGTCATGAAGTACCCAGTTAGAGAACGTCTGGTGAGCAGACAAGCTCCCCAGTCTGCATCACAATAAGCACATAACTCTAGATCACAATAACTTTTTAGAAAAATCCTTTGTCCTGGATTGCCTTTTAAGTACTTCACAACACATCTTGCTGCTTCCCAATGTTCTTCCTTAGGCTTCTGCATAAACTGTGACAGAATATGTACTGAATAGTATAGTTCAAGGCGAGTCAGAGTGAGATAGATCAACCGTCCTATTAACCGCCAATATTGGGTTAGATCATGATACGGCTTGCCCGTGGCTAAAGCAAGCTTGTGATTTGTCTCAAGCAGAAAATCGACCGGCTTCTTGCCAAGCAAACCACATTCATGTATGATCTTTAGAGCATACTTCCTTTAACTCATAAATAGTCCTATAGAGCTTCGGGCGACCTCAATACCAAGAAAGTATTTTAGAGATCCTAAGTCCTTGATATGAAAACAGTTGTTGAGATAAGTCTTGAATTGCGCGCAGGTAGCAGCGCAGCATCATTCCCTATAAGAACTAGATCATCCACATAGACTAGCAATGCCACATATTTATCTGCCTTGTTATAGTTAAAAAGAGAGTAGTCAGCATAAGATCTCACAAATCGATAATCAAGAAGCTTAGAAGACAATTTACCAAACCATTGTCGTGAAGCTTGCTTCAATCCGTATAGAGATTTTCGTAGTCGGCACACTTTGGTAGACTTATGTGTGTGAAACCCAAGAGGCAAATTCATATAAACTTCCTCTCCCAGATCACCATGTAGGAATGCGTTGTGAACATCCATCTGATGCAGCTCCCAGCCCTTTGTAACAGCAACTGACCGGAAGCACCACACACTGGTCATTTTTGCAACTGGTGCGAAAGTTTCATGGTAGTCAAAACCTTCAACCTGTTCATCTCCTCGAATGACTAGTCATGCTTTATAATGTTGAAGACTTCTGTCTGAGTTGTATTTCACTTTGTAGACCCACTTGCAGTTGATACCTTTCTTTCCTAGTGGAAGATCCTCAATACTCCAGGTGTTGTTGAGTTCTAGGGCTTCAATCTTCTTTGCCATGGCTTCTCGCCACTTAATATCTTTAACTACCTCATAAAAAAAACTTGGGTTTCACAATCTTAGCAATGTTAATCAAATAACATCTATGCACTTTAGAGAATTTATCACACGCCATATAGTTAGCTATGGGATAGGGCTTACCTGACGAGACCTGTTGTTGTGGAAGTGCCGAAGATGGGGGGTTCTTGTGACGAGCATTGTAACACACATAGTCTTGAAGATGGCCCGGAACTTTTCTATCTCGTTTTGGTATCTCTGTTTCAGCAGCCCCAATTTCCGAGCTGCTTCCCTTATCGTCTGGCGCGGAATTACAGATGGGTCCATTGTCTGGCCCAGAGGCCTGTGCCACGTCTACAGCAATAGGAGAACTCCCCTTACTGCTATACCCTTGGTGCCCCTAACCCATTTGCTGGCCCTTTTTCATTCATGGCCCTGTTGTCAGACGCGGGTACTGTTGCTGGGTTGCTTCCAAAATTTACTTGCGTGGGCCCAATTGGCGTGTCACGTGGGTCCACTCCTAGCCCAGTCCGAGTCACGGGATCTGGTTCATGCCCCTTATGACTTTGTGAACCAATTCGGATTTCTTCAAGATCATCTTCCACACCAAACAAATTTGAGACCTCTAAGTTCATGTTTTCCTCTTCTTTTTGTGCAGCAAATGGAAATATTGATTCCTGAAATATCACATCTTGACTCACAAAAATATCTCCTGTTTTGACATCGTACACCATCCACCCTTTCTTACCACAAGGATATCTGTTGAACGGTAAATTTACCTATTTTAAGTGCCTCTTTCACTCACTTTTTGCTCGTATAATAACTTAATCTTTAGTTTTCTTATTTGTTTTATTTATATTTTGTAGGAAATAACCCAAAATCAAGCAAATATCGCAAAAAGGGACGAAGACGGGACAAAACAGCGAAAACCGGCAAAAGGGGGCAAAACCGGGGGGAAACGGACCACCGTGCCAGCAATGTGGCACGGTGTGGCCGTGCCATGACCGTGCCACATGGCACGGTCGTGCCTCCCCCCAATTTTGCCGTC
>JACYFF010003369.1:77295888-77317796 GCA_017589665.1 Selenicereus undatus
TTGTTGTTGTTGTTGTTGTTGTTGTTGTTGTTGTTGTTGTTGTTGTTATTATTATTATTATATATTATTATTATTGTTATTATTATTATTATTTATTGTTGTTGTTATTTGTTATTTTATCATTTTTATGTACCAAAAAAAAAAATAATAATGGAGTGGGATCAAATGGAGTGTGACGAAATGGAGTATGACGAAATGGAGTATGATGACATGGACTATGAGGACAAGTTTCGTAAATTTTGGACTATGGCTTCATGTACAATGGCCTTGATGACTATATATTATTACAAGTATATCTACAAGGAGCCTTGTATGACTTCTTCTTTAACAGGAGAAATATGGATCAAGGAGTTGATAAATGGTAATCCTATTCGATGCGTTAATGCTTTTAGAATGGAGCCAGATTTATTTGTAAGGTTGTGTAAGGAATTGTCTACAAAATATGGGTTGCGGTCAAGTAGTAGGATGTCAATTTTTGAGAAAGTTGGCTATTTTTATACACCATTGCTTTAGGTGTTTCAAATAGAGTCGTTGGGGAACGCTTTCAACGTTCTGGTGATACTACAAGTAGAATATTTCATGAAGTGTTAAATGCAATTTCTGCATATGAGTCTAAGGGCCTTGCATATGACATCATAAGACCAAGAGATTCGGGATTCAAACATATACCACCTCAAATTGCTAATGATGAAAGATACATGCCTTACTTTAAGGTAAAAATATATTACTATTTTTTTCCCAGTGATTTCATTTGCAAAGATTTAATCTTATGAGTTACGGTTTAATAATAGGATTGTATTGGATGCATTGACGGCACACACGTGGCAGCATGTATTCCTGAGAATGAGCAATTACCTTACAGAGGAAGGAAGGGGTATCCGACTTTCAATGTTATGGCAACATGTGATTTTGATATGTGTTTTACATTTGTGTCAGCCGGGTGGGAAGGATCAGCACATGATGCTCGAGTTTTTTTACATGCAATTCAAACACCAGAATTGAATTTTCCTAATCCACCAGAAGGTATGTTGTCATGCAATTTAACTTTGTGGTCAATTTTTGTGGGGACAACAGGCTAATTTTTCTTTTAAATGTAATTAGGTCGGTACTATTTGGTTGACAAAGGATATCCTAATAGAAAAGGTTATCTAGTGCCATATTCAAAATTACGATATTATCAAGCACAATTTCAAAATGAGCTGCCAAACAATGCTCAGGAAGCCTTTAATCGTGCACACTCATCCCTACGAAGCTGTATTGAGAGATCATTCGGAGTTTTGAAGCAAAGATGGAAAATACTCAATAGAATGCCTCAATTTACTGTTGCTACGCAAACGAGGATCATAGTGGCTACATTTGCACTACACAACTACATTCGAATCAATTCACCGAATGATCGAGTTTTTCAACTATTTGAGCAACATCCTAATTACATACCTGCTGATGAGCTCTCATATAACACTTCTACAAATGAGGAAAATGTAAGGCAAATATCTGAAATGAAAGATATTCGTGATCGAATTGCTGAATCTTTGTGGCTTGGCAAACAACAAAATTAGTATGGTCATTGCCTTTTTTTGTTATGACTTTATTTTTGAATTACACAATACATTAGGTTTGATTTATTGATCCTGCCAAAACATTAATTCTATGAGCAATACTTCAATAATAAATTAATGTTGCAAATTTTGTACCATCAAATTGTAGTAGTGGTTGTAGTTATTATTGTTGTAGTTGTTGTTGTTGTAGTTGTAATAATAGTAGTAGTAATAGTAGTAGTAGTAGTAGTAGTAGTAGTAGTAGCAATAATTAAGCATGAAACAACAAAAATATTAGTAATGTCCTTTTTCATCATTTTATGTTAATTGACTTATTCAACAGCTCATTTTATCGAACACATTCTTTTTAAACAGTTAGTTAAACAGCTATCCGCTATCCGCTAAAACTCAATAGCTATCCGCTACTCAAACAGCTAATTTGGCTGAACAGGACCAAAGTTCATATTATCGATTCATAATCGTTCGCATTTTCACCGGGCACATCAGTGCATACAGTAGCCCAAATAAACCAGGAGCATTTAATTAGTTCGGATGATAGAAGCATTCTTACTGTGTGTAGAAGGCACAGGTTCGATTCTTGAAGCTCACATTCTCCAAGCTTTTGGAAGTGCGCGAGGGGATGTGCCCATTGCCCAAGTCATGAGCCTAGGGTCTTCTGGGCTTGTCCCGCTTCCCCCTTTACGTGGAACCCGACCCATTCGGGTTGATATATCCATGGAATTGGATATGGGCTAAGTGTAGTCGGATCCGATTTGTGCTGTTCCTTGTATAGGAGAAATGGCTCTGATAGATTGGCTTGCGCTTCTTTCTCGAACATGGCTAGCAACTGTTCATTTAGAGTTTCGCAGTTCACAGCGCTATAAGCCCCTTCTATCTGTTAATATATATCAGCATTGAACACGCCATAAAGTCCAGAATTAACTTAATTAAACTAATAAAATTAATTGTATTTATCAAATAAATATTTATTAATGGAAAACACATTGTCTTTGCTGCCAAAGCCTATATCATACACTCGAGTAATTTCGTTAGTAATTTCGTTGATCTTTGGACACATTGATGTTTTACACCGCTCACCTTTTAGTGATATTTTGAGCCATCCTATGTCTTATTAAATGAATAGATAAAACCACTTAAATTTAGACGAATGTTATGATCGGACGTATAGATACAGAATGTTTATTTGATGGTTTAAATGCAGGATGTTACTTTAGGCCTTTTTTTTTTTACGATAAGATGCAGGTGTAAGTTGTAAGAAAATGTAAAAATTTGTAAGAAATTATAAGAACTGTAAAGAAGTTGCAAGAAGTTATAAGTATAGCTGTAAAGAGTTGTTCAATTATTAAGAATTTGTGTAGTATAATTTTTAGATGTATATGCATAATTGTTGGTCTTTAATATGTGAATTGTAAATAAATTTTTTTTCATAAAAAGTAAATTACATGTATCATTGATATTTGTGAAATAAATTTTATAACATCACTAAACAAATTATATTTTAACATTATAGAAAAAATTTTATTTTTCTATGATTATCATTTTGGATGATAAAAAATAATATTGAAATAACATAATTAATGAAAAAACCTTGAAACAAGCCAATTAAATAACAATAAGATAAATTCCAACAACAATAACAACAACAACTCCCAGTGTGGGTTTTTTAGTATAAACATTAGTTCCGTCTCTCTAAAGCAAATTTTAAAAAATAACAATTTTTCTTAATGAAATTGAATAGAACTCTAAAATTAATGAATTTAAATTAAACATTTTGGAATCAAATTCAACTCAATGTTCAATTGTACAACGGTAGCAACCAAGTTGTCATGGGTAAACTAATAATCGAAATGCTTTCGTCATTCACAGTTTGATTATTTTCATATATGATTCGCATCAAAACTCAAACATATGTCATTTTTATATTAAAATTTTAGCACATGTTGACTTATTTTCTTTATAATGTCATATATGCTTCATATTGAAACTCAAATATTAATTCACATCGTTAAATTCTGCTTTTATATTTATAGAAATATTATATTTATAAAAAAAATTTATAAGATTTTTTTTATATTGGTAGCATATTAAAAATGTATAAATATTTCTCTAAATATGAGAAAAAATAGATGACGAGTTAAATGTTATTAAAAAATATAAGAAGATTTAAGAAGATGTAAACAGATGTAAAGAGATATAATTAAGAAGATGTAAAAATTTAGTTAAAGATATAAAAAAACTGTAAGCTGTGAGGAGTTATACGCTGTAAACTAAATTCTTCCAATCACAAAAAAGAATATGGCCTTGATAGATTTAAAAAATACTCCTATTTGAGGATTCTAAAAATTGAACATTACGTTGCCCAGTCTCAAGCTTCTGGAAAATATATGGGATTAATTTCTTAACCTATGTGCGTATGTTTGACATCATCATTGGAGTTAAGGCATAGGCCCTATTTGGCAAGCGGCTGTTAGTTGTTTGTATTAGCTATTAGCTGTAAGCTGTTTGAGTTAGCTATAAGCTGTTTGAGTTAGCTATTTACATTAGCTGTTTGAATTATCTGTTTGTTGAAAACCTGTTTAGTAAAATTAACTATTTGTATTAGCTATTTGTATTCTTCTTATAAAGTTGTGGGATAAAAAGTTAATTCTTTAAAAAGCTTTTTCAAAAAGCTAATGGAATTAGCCTTTTTAAATTAACTTTTTGGACTCAAAAAGCTCTTCTAAAAAACCTTTTCACCAGACACCAAAATTAGCTTTTTTACTTGGTCAAATAGTCAATTTTGGTTAAAAAAAAGCTCTTTTTGGTCAAAAAACTTACTAAAAAGCTGTTTGCCAAACTCTCCCATAATCAATAGGTGAATAAGAAAAGTATTACGTTAAAGGCTTTTCAAAAATGAGAAGTAAAGTATTTTGATGTAAATAGCCAATAAATTTACCAGAATATGGTTGTATGATAATAATTGTCAAGGTCAAGGAGATTAAATAATATTAGCAAAGAGGCGAGGGGCATAAAAAAACGTTTAATAGGGGATAAATAAAATTAGTACGTACATCTTGTATATGGTTCTTCCACATAAGACATACCATGAGAACAATTTTTTTATGGAATTTTTTTAATAATAATTGAGGTGATTAGGTTATTTAGTAGTGACTGTGATAAAAATAATTTTCAAATGGACTATTAATCACCTCCTTAAATTTAAAAGTCACTATAAAATATGTTATTAATTATTTCAAACCTTTAAAAAGTCACCATTCAAGACACCCCTCTCACAACAACTTTTACGTGATAGGTCTCATAATCTCTTAATTATAAGAATTTGTGAAATACAATAATTTTCTTGTTTTTCAGCATCGAGGATTTTCAGTTAGAATTGTGCTAAGAATTGAACATGGATTTTACCAATTAGAATAACTTTCTATTATAATGGGCAAGGATGAAGATTCTTACCCACAAATGAATGGAACAGAGAGTCCTTCCTCCGAAGCATTGGAAACAAGAAACATTAAGGACCAATAATCCATGATCCTCCAGGAGCAGCAGCACCGCAGGCAATGATACTCTTTCATATCTCGATATGTGGATCGCAATTTCTCTCTCACCCAGCTTTTCTACAGAAATTTCACACGATAATAATACTCTTTTGCCTCTTGTTCCTTTCTCTTCTTGAGGTATCGATTTCTTTCTAACTCCTTGGAATGCTGAAATTTTTGATGAAAGCTCTTCTTTCTGATGAAGAAGATTTTGCACTTCCTTCTGTAGCTCTCGTACATAATCCACAACTAGGGAAATAGTTCCTGGAATGCTCAGCTCTTCCTGTGGCAAAATGATTTGCTCATTATTATGAAAATATGCATGCATTTTCGAGACAACTAAAAAGGTTCATCGACAATGAGCAGGGCACCATAATTCAAACCCTGTTGCCAATGAGCTAGGTTTCCGTCTGATCTTTAATGGGATATAAATTTGCAAAGCATTCCCATGACAATACTATGTAGATTAAGCACCAAGTTTGATTCTCCCTTTTCCCATTATATATATTGTAACCGTATTGCCTTTTATAGCTCTTTTGAATCAAAAATAATAAACTGCATGCAAGAAAAGATCATTAAGGATACCTTGTGATGACGAGAAGCAGGAAGCAAGGCGCGTAGAGCAGAATACAACGCCTTCATCCTCTTCCTACGATCTCTCTCCCTCGTGTTGTGGTTGAGTTTCTTAGCCAAATCCGAGTATTCATGCCTACCTTTTTCACGATCAGTTGAACTGGAATTTATCCATTGAGCTAGCTTTGTTTCCTCCAGCCCTAACCCTAACCCTAGCCCTCCACAAACAGCAGGTTGCTGCTTATGATATTGAGCTTCATGAAATTTGCTAATCTGAAAGTCAAGATTATCTCCTTCCAGAGCTTGAAACAACAGCGAAAAAGTAAGACCTAGATCATAATCTGAATTCAAACTTTTGTTACTATCACTATTACGATTACTATTATTAGTATCGTCATCAAAATTAGGTGGATTTGACGGTATCGATACTAGATTACTCTCCCAGTCCAAATTTGAGGGAACGAAAGCGGAGAATGCCAACATTTTTTGCTTGGGAAGGGCCAACGGTCTGGACTGAAGCTCTTAATATTTATGCCTGTACCTAGCAAGTCGACTGTTTAATTAATTGATTAAGTGGCGTCATTAGGTAATCAATAATTCACAATGATAAAATTAAATAGTTTATCTATTCTTTTCATATGAGGGAAGATCCCAAGTATATACTTGGGTGGATGTAGAATGTCATGATCTATGAAGTAAACAGGGGGTAATCACCTGCTTGTCGTGGAATTATGTCAAGAGGTCTTATTTTGGTGCAATTTCTTGAATTTAATATGCCAATTATTGAATTGTGTATTGAATCGAGTATTGAATCGTGTATTGAATCGGCAATGAAATCTTGCATGATCGTCTTTTTGTCAAAATGGTTCACCTGTTATAGTAGTCTGAATTCAAATTGATACTGGTTATAAATTGATTTTGCGGTCAATTAACAATCCAATCCATATAAGTAGAACGACATAAAAAGACGTTAGAGGAAACACTCCAACCACAATGTTTCAAGAAGGTACACGGGATTCACACAAATAGACAGAGAATGCATATTAGTACCACTAAGAGAAATAACATGAATCATTGGCAAAAAGTCAATATTAGTCCCTAAGAAGAAATTAGAATTCTTTAGAGAGATGAAAGGAGAGAAGCAGGTTGGGGTTTAATAATGAGTAATTAACCGCTTTAGTTGACTAATTAAACTAATCAATTATGCAGTGTTATTGGTATACTTAAACGCGGAATGTACGATTCACTGTACGTCAGAATGCATGAATAATTTAATATGAGCATCAAAGGGTGATTGATGGATATCACAGGTATATGTGAACGAATAATTATTTAGATCCAAAAAATAATCACCCAGTTGGGCAGCCCGCTATGCAATAGCAGGCTGCCTAAATGGGTTGGTCAGGACATCCTGATCATCGGTTTTTTTTTTTTTAAACTCCAATGTCATTCTAACAATGCATTAATTGCCTTTTTTTTAAGAATTATTGAATTGTGAGTTGTCTAAGCAGTAGTAAACAATAACTATACTTGTAATGAATTGTAAACAGATAACACATTAGTTGTTTAGAAGGACTCAAAGCGGTTAAAATTGTGTGCGTCAAAGCAAAGTCAGTTCTCCAAATCTTTCAAATGTAAATAATCGATGTTAGTTAAACTAATTCATCTAAGAATCGCCTATTTAGGGATAGATTCTGTTTATAGTAGACTCACTGGTTTTTAAAACGAAAATTAAGATTTGATTTTACCTAAACTATGTACGTCCGTATATAGAAATTTATCAATTTAAAAATAAAATTTAATTTAAGAAGTAGAGAGGTGATATCGATATACATCATCCAAGTCTCCTATGGGAATACCGTTTCTGTCTCAATACTCAATTGTCATGGCACTCATGTACAATAAATATCGTACAGTCACTTTTTTTTTTTTTTTTGCAAGGAAAAGGAACAATTTGTTGATCATTCATAATTAATTATACAACACTTAGGATGCATATTTAATTAATACAAATATAATTTTGAATGTTAAAATCATATCTCGATCTCCAAAATACTTACATGTTGATTATTTGTTTTCGCACTTATTATAATTTTTATTTATGATTATCATATACCACTCATATCAAATAAAAATAATAATTTAAAAAGTCAGACTTTCAAAACAGTAAATCATGATTGTATAGTATAATACTTGTGATGATGCAATGGATGATGCGATCATCATATCAACCATCACAAAAGTTAGGTTAGGTGTCATCATCTTGCAGATACCCTTTTAATTTGTTAACTTAATTTTTTCATGTTTTGTTTGGAATCTATGAGAGTTGATAACCACTTATATATAAAATCAACAGAATAATAATAGCATATAAAGATAGAATATATAAGAGTAAATACGTATAGTGGAAATCTGAAAGCGATTTATGAATCAATCATTGTATCTAACATGTAACTATAGTGAAATCTTTGGATGAAAAAAACTATAAAAAAAGGTTAACCAGAATTAAGTTCTATTTATCAATCAATCATTGTATCTAACATGTAACTTAATTTTTACTGTGAAGATGATCTTTGGTGGTCAAGACATATGTTTACGGCTAAGGCTAAATCCTTGGTACCTTTGGGGCTTCTCTATAAATACTAGGTTGCTTAACCTTGTTTAGAGCGGACATTTTAGAGTGTCTCTCGGCACTTCCCTTTTCTATTTCACATTTTATTGAGAGTTAGTATTGAGAGATTTTTCGTCTTAATTGATCTCTTTCTTGGGCGTTTGCCTTGAGATCTTTATCTCTCTTGTTGATCTCTTATTTGAGTGTTTGCTTTGAGATTATTTTGTACTCACTCATATCATAGTGGATTTTGTGTCGTTGTTGCCGCCCGTGGTTTTTTCCCGATTTGGATTTCCATATAAAAAAATCATGTGCCTACAATTATCCTTTTTGGATCTTGTTTTATATTCTCCAAGATCTATATCCTTTATCACTTTCGCATCTACTAAGCTCTAATTTCAACTATTATTTTCCTAACAAGTGGTATCAGAACATTGGTTATTGAATGGCAACCGTCACAAAGTTCGATATTCCCAAGTTCGATGGCAAGATGAGCTTCAACATCTGGAAGGTCTAGATGATCCCCGTTCTCATCCAGAATGGGTTGAAAAAGGCTATTGGCGCAAAGATGAAGAAATCTGAAACCATGTCAGACGACCAATGGGAAGAGCTTGATGAGAAGGCTCTCTCGACGATTCAGTTGTGCCTGGCAACCTATGTCCTCTCTCAAGTTCTCGACGCAACTACTACAGCGAAACTCTGGCTTCGACTAGAGTCCTTATACATGATGAAAAGCCTTGCAAACAAGATTCGTCTCAAGGAACATTTGTACACCTATTCCATGACAGAAGGTACTCCTATACAACAACATCTTGATGATTTTAACTCAATTCTAATTGATCTGAAAAGTATGGATGTAAAGATTGAGGATGAGGATAAGGCTATATTGTTGGTTGTCTCTTTGCGCCCCTCTTATAAACACTTCAAGGAAATTTTGTTGTATAACAACAATGACATTTTTCCTTTTGAGGATGGTAAGTCTAACTTACTATCCAAAGAAAAGTTTGATCTTGAAGTGCATTCTGATGACAAAACAGAAGGTTTGTTTGTAAGAGGAAGATCCTCTGAAAACGAGGGTACAAATAGGAGAAACTTCATATCGAAGTCAAAAGGTTGTAAATCCGGAAAATTCTGCAAATACTGCAAAAAGTGAGGGCATCTGGTCACGGAATATTACAAACTAAAGAACAAGAAGGAATGGAAAGAGAATAGCAGTCAACCTGCTGAAGTTGTAGTTGTTGACTCTGGGTCAAATGGTGATGTCTTACTACTCACCACAACTAAAAGCAGAGGTGCGACTGAGTGGGTTATGGATTCCGGATACACCTATTATATGTGTCCCCACAGGGACTGGATTTTAACATATGAACTGCTGGATTCAGGTGTCGTTCTCATGGGCAATAACGCCCAATGCAGTGTTGTAGGCATTGGCACTGTTCAGATCAAGACCAACGATGGTGTACTAAGGACTCTTTCCAATGTCCGTCACATTCCTGACCTAAAGTGCAACCTTATCTCACTTGACACCCTCAAATCCATCGGGTGCAAGTATTTCGTTGAAGGTGGAGTCCTGAAGATCTCCAAGGGTGCACTGGTTCTTATGAAAGGAGTAAGATGTGGGAGTGTCTACATACTCCGAGGCTCCTCAATGACTGGTTTTGCTACAGTCACCACCCTCTCATCCGGAGCATATTCTTTTTAATTGTGACATGCTCGCTTGGGCCACATGAGTGAGAAGGGAATGACAATTCTCAGCAAGTGAAGTCTACTTGGTAGCGAAGGTACGGAAAAACGTGATTTCTGTGATAATTGTGTTTTTGAAAAACAAAACATAGTCAGTTTTTCTACTGCTACTCACCGTACTAAAGGTACCCTTGCTTATATACATTCTGACTTGTAGGGTCCACCTAGAATTCCTTCTATTGGAGGAAAATGTTATATGCTGACCTTTGTAGATGATTTTTCTCGAAGAGTCTGGGTTTATTTTTTGAGGCTGAAAAATGAGGTTTTCCCCATGTTCAAGAAATTCAAAGCCCTGGTAGAGTACCAGCCTAGGAGAAAGATACAGAAACTCAGGACTTATAATGGTCTTAAGTTCTGTGAGTTTGATTTTAACGAGTTCTGTGCCACTCAGGGTATCGCCAGACATAAGTCGGAAAACCTCACAAAAATGGAGTTGCAGAACATATCAATGGGACTCTACTTAAAAGAGCTCACCGTTTGCTCTCCAACGTCAACTTGTGGCATCGTCGTGATTTCTGGGCAGAGGCTGTTTCAACGGCCTATTATTTGGTAAACTATTCTCCACACTCCTCTATTGACTTCAAAATTCCAGAAGAAGTCTGGTTAGGTAATCCTATTGACCATTCTATTCTATGAGTGATATTGACATAATTTTGTTCAAAGATTGGGTCAATATTGTCATTTCATCAAAAGCATAAAAAACAAAGTGAAAAAATAGCACAAATGGCTTGCAAAAGAAATTTTTGGATATAAAAAGCTAATTCAAAAAACTAATCAACCAAACACTCTAATAGATTTTTAACTAAAGACAAACAACTAATGACTCCAAAAAATCCTTTCTTCCCCCAAATCAAAAGCACTTTACCAAACAAGGTCATCTCCACCCCAGGCAATTAGGCAAAGCACTTAGTTCAGCAATCCTTTCAATCAAGGCAAAAACCAAAAAACAAAAAAAAAACAAAATCAGCAATCCATAAATCCCAAAAAAGGAGGGGTCATTTCTTGATAATCAAACATGCAAATAGGGATGACAATAAAACCCATACCCATTTGAAACCCGCAAAATCCGCCCCATTTAAAAGCCAAGTGGGTGGTGAAAATGGGTTTTAAATGGGTATGAGGCGGGTATTGAAAAACGGGTAGGAGTATGGATACGGGTATGGGTATAGCCCTCACCTGCCCCATACCTGCACCTTACCCGTACCCGTTTTTATAATAAAATTAAAAAAATATTTTTGTTTAATATTTTTTTCGGTTTAAGTCCAATCCAAATCTTTCTAACAAAAAGTTAGTCAATAATGTACTTTATATCACACTTCTAAACAATATATTCCCAAAACATCACAACTTTGCAGTCTTATAATGACAAAAATATATATCGTACTTTGATATGTGTTGCATATGGGTATTAATTTTCATTCTTTATGTGAACCCGAATAAAACACCGCAAACCCGCAAAACCCAATGGGTATGGGTATGGGTTTTATTTTTTAATACCCAATGGGCACAGGTACGGGTATGGGTAAGATTTTCGAAAATGGATATGGGTGAGGGTACGGCTCAACCCGCCCTGTACCCGCCCCATTGCCATCCCTACATGCAAAGCCCATCCTCATTCAGGTGAGGTGACCATCCCCGGTTCTCATATCCAACGTCGTCAGGCCCATTTGCCAGCCCATAATTTAGAATATTAATATCAGTTCTCTCATAATTTAGAATATTAATATCATATATTTTTTTCAAATCAAAATTTGAACTTTTCATTAAACAACAATTCTTAGCGTGCGTCATTCTTTTGTGTGAACTATGGAAAAGTTAGATATAGGTAGCATTAACCAACATGTATATTTCTACATGTAGAGTGAGTAGAGTGACTAATTTCAAGAGGCACGCAGAAATTTTCAGAAAGCATTGTGTCAAGTAAAAAGTTTGAAGCAAGTTATGAAACATAAGCGCATGATACTAACACCAAGTAGCTTTATATGTAAAAGTATATGGCAGGCGACTGCAAGTGTTAAAACATCGATGATACTCAAAGACATTAATAACAAGTAGAACTAGCAAATGGGTCATTCGGTTCGGGTACGGGTTAGGTCATGTTCGGGTTGGGTCATGTTCGGGTTAAGTGACATTTCGGGTCGTTTTGGTTTGAGTCGGGTATGGTTCGATTTCGGATCAACTAATTTTTGGTCAAATACACTCGTCATGCCAAAACAAGCAATTTTGTAGAAAATTTGGGGTCGGGTATAGTTCGGTTTGGGTCAATTCGAATTTCGGATTTACTTTCGGGTGAGCATACTTCGGATGTCGGGTCGAGTGTTAGTTCGGGTCGTTCGGTTTGAATTTCGGGGTCTCGGGTCAGCTTTGCCAGGTCTAATAACAAGTAGCAAGCAAGCCCACATTGAATTCAATAGAGGCACATCGCACACCCCAGCACGTCAAATATAGCATTCTCATCACTCTTGACATTAAGGAAGTCCTAGCCCATGAAAAATATTTGGGGCTCCTACAAGAGTGGGTCGTTCTAAGAAGAAGTCGTCTTTTTTTTTTCAACTGAAAGAAAGGGTTATTAAAAAATTGAATGGTTGCTGGACAGATATCTCTTCGATCTAGGTGGGTCAGGAAGTGCTAGAAAAATCGGTGGTTCAAGCAACCCCGACTTACATTATTAATATCTTCAAAATACCAACGGGGTTTTGTGTTGACATCCAATCTGAGAGTAATAGTTTTGGTGAGGACATCCCTCTTTTGAAATCCTAGAAGCTTTGCCTAGTTGACAGGGATCATCTATGAAAGTGAGAGTTGGAAGGTAGTTTGTTGCTTTTAACAAAACTCTTTGGCTAGATAGTCGTGGTGGCTTGCTAACATAAGAGATCACTTGTGTGTTGACCTGGTAAATGGGTCATTCGGTTCGGGTACGGGTCGGGTCATGTTTAGGTCAGGTCAATTTGGAGTCAACCAATTTTTGGTCAAATACATTCGTCATGCCAAAACATCAAATACGTTGATCATGTCAAAACAAGCAACTTTGTGGAAAATTTCAGGTCGTGTATGGTTCGGTTCGAGTTAATTCGTGTTTCTGGTCCACTTTCGGGTGAGCAAATTCCGGGTGTTGGGTCGGGTATGGGTTAGGGTCGTTCGGTTCGGGTTTCGGATCTCAGGTCAGTTTTGCCAGATCTACTTGTGTGGAGGTTGATAAAAGTGAAAAATTAGAGAAAGAGGAGGAATTGTTTTCTGTGTATTTCATCAAGCACAATTACATTGTGTTAATATACAAAAGCCTTGCCCTTAAAAAACCTAGCTGAGCCCTTCTACTTCTTGCTAAGCAAGTCTCCTAAATATTAGTTAGGAAAGAATTAGGAAAGCAATAATATACAATATTTGCAATATTTGTTAATTATTTCATAATACTCCACCTCAAGTTGGAGCATGAGGATTAATGATGCCCAACTTGCCCAAAAGAAGATGAAATTGTTTGCTTCCCATAGCCTTGGTGAAGATGTCTGCCAATTGATACTTAGAAGGAGCGTAACCAATACTTAACTCACCAGTGACAAGGCGTTCTCGAACAAAATAACGATCAATTTCAATATGCTTAGTCCTCTCATAGAAAATAGGATTTTTAGCAATATGTAAGGCAACCTGATTATCACAAAATAGTTGAACTGGGGACTTCAAGAATACTCCCAACAACGCAAGTAGAGATTTTAACCAAATCAACTCACTATTCACCATAGCCATGGTTCTATATTCAGCTTCAGCGGATGATCCAAACACTGTAGCTTGTTTCTTTGTTTTCCATGAAATAGCGGACTCTCCAAGAGTCACGAAGTACCCAGTTAGAGAACGTCTGGTGAGCAGACAAGCTCCCCAGTCTGCATCACAATAAGCACATAACTCTATATCACAATAACTTTTTAGAAAAATCCTTTGTCCTGGATTGCCTTTTAAGTACTTCACAACACATCTTGCTGCTTCCCAATGTTCTTCCTTAGGCTTCTGCATAAACTGTGACAGAATATTTACTGAATAGTATAGTTCAAGGCGAGTCAGAGTGAGATAGATCAACCGTCCTATTAACCGCCAATATTGGGTTAGATCATGATACGGCTTGCCCGTGGCTAAAGCAAGCTTGTGATTTGTCTCAAGCGGAAAATCGACCGGCTTCTTGCCAAGCAAACCACATTCATGTATGATCTCTAGAGCATACTTCCTTTGACTCATAAATAGTCCTATAGAGCTTCGGGCGACCTCAATACCAAGAAAGTATTTTAGAGATCCTAAGTCCTTTATATGAAAACAGTTGTTGAGATAAGTCTTGAATTGCGCGCAGGTAGCAGCGCAGCATCATTCCCTGTAAGAACTAGATCATCCACATAGACTAGCAATGCCACATATTTATCTGCCTTGTTATAGTTAAAAAGAGAGTAGTCAACATAAGATCTCACAAATCGATAATCAAGAAGCTTAGAAGACAATTTACCAAACCATTGTCGTGAAGCTTGCTTCAATCCGTATAGAGATTTTCGTAGTCGGCACACTTTGGTAGACTTATGTGTGTGAAACCCAAGAGGCAAATTCATATAAACTTCCTCTCCCAGATCACCATGTAGGAATGCGTTGTGAACATCCATCTGATGCAGCTCCCGGCCCTTTGTAACAGCAACTGACCGGAAGCACCACACACTGGTCATTTTTGCAACTGGTGCGAAAGTTTCATGGTAGTCAAAACCTTCAACCTGTTCATCTCCTCGAATGACTAGTCATGTTTTATAATGTTGAAGACTTCTGTCTGAGTTGTATTTCACTTTGTAGACCCACTTGCAGTTGATACCTTTCTTTCCTAGTGGAAGATCCTCAATACTTCAGGTGTTGTTGAGTTCTAGGGCTTCAATCTTCTTTGCCATGGCTTCTCGCCACTTAATATCTTTAACTACCTCATGAAAAAAACTTGGGTTTCACAATCTTAGCAATGTTAATCAAATAACATCTATGCACTTTAGAGAATTTATCACACGCCATATAGTTAGCTATGGGATAGGGCTTACCTAACGAGACCTATTGTTGTGGAAGTGTCGAAGATGGGGGGTTCTTGTGACGAGCATTGTAACACACATAGTCTTGAAGATGGCCCGGAACTTTTCTATCTCGTTTTGGTCTCTCTGTTTCCGCAACCCCAATTTCCGAGCTGCTCCCCTTATCGTCTGGCGCGGAATTACAGATGGGCCCATTGTCTGGCCCAGAGGCCTGTGCCACGTTTACAGCAATAGGAGAGCTCCCCTTACTGCTATACCCTTGGTGCCCCTAACCCATTTGCTGGCCCTTTTTCATTCATGGCCCTGTTGTCAGACGCGGGTACTGTTGCTGGGTTGCTTCCAAAATTTACTTGCGTGGGCCCAATTGGCGTGTCACGTGGGTCCACTCCTAGCCCAGTCCGAGTCACGGGATCTGGTTCATGCCCCTTATGACTTTGTGAACCAATTCGGATTTCTTCAAGATCATCTTCCACACCAAACAAATTTGAGACCTCTAAGTTCATGTTTTCCTCTTCTTTTTGTACAGCAAATGGAAATATTGATTCCTGAAATATCACATCTTGACTCACAAAAATATCTCCTGTTTTGACATCGTACACCATCCACCCTTTCTTACCACAAGGATATCCAATGAATATGCACTTTCTTCCTCAAGGGGCAAACTTATCCTTTTTTCTTTGATAGTTGTGAACATAACATAGACACCCAAAAAAACTTTTATGTGTTCATAACATGGTTTTGTCCCAAATAAAATTTCATACGGAGTCTTGCCCTTTAAAATAAATGAAGGATTCTTATTTATTTATTAAGTAGGCAGCTAGCTTGAAATCGTAGGGCTCTAGCAACATTCAGGATGTGTCTATGTTTTCTTTCTACCCTACCATTCTATTGTGGAGTGTCAACACAACTAGTTTGGTGCAAAATTCATTTTTCAGCATCAAACTTTTTCATAGGACCCGATATGAACTCACTTCCATTGTCACTCCTAATTATCTTAACTTTGGTCTCAAATTGGGTATTAACACAAAAATCCTTCACAAGTTGGGAGGCCTCGCTCTTTTCTTTAATTTGATGGACCCAAACACCCCTAGTAGCATCATCTACAATAGTAAGAAAATATTGTGCACCACAAAACGACTTTGTACAATATGCACCCCAAATATCACAATGACTTAAATCAAAGCGATTCATAGCTTTATTTTCACTAACTGGAAAAGAGGCACGAGTTTGTTTTTCCCTAAGACACACATCACAAAAATCATCCTTACTGTACGTCCTGAATATTACTAGTAATATAAGATAAGACTCGATGCGAAGGATGGCCAAGACGATGGTGCCAAAGCTCAAAAGTTGTAACCTTGTTAGGCTGAACTCCATATGTCGCTTCACCCTTGTAGAAATATACCCCCTTTTTCAGCTCAGCCACTCCAATCAAGTTCCTTGTAGTAAGATCCTCTATCACATAACGTTTAGGAGTGAATGTCACAGTGTAATAAATATCTTCAATAAATTGGGCTATAGATATTAGACTGCATCGTACATCAGGTACATATAGCACATCTCGTAGAGTTATCTTGGAATTTAGACAAACCATTCCCCTTTTTGTGGCCAAAGCTTGCATTCCATTAGGCAAGTCGACAGGAATAGATTCAATTTCATAAATATTGTGCAACAAATCTTTATTCCCTGTCATGTGATATGAAGCTCCACTATCAAGAAGCCAAGCATTATTACCTGAGAGCTTGTCAAGATTTGACTTTGGAATCTCAATGAGACTCAAAAGCCTTTGTACCTGTTTATCAGTAAATTCAGTTCCTCTGCCCTTGTGTTCTTCTTGCGGGCTCTCGGCATAGGGCTGGACTGTATTGACAGTCTCTCTTCCACCTCCACTGTAACTGACGCGACCTAGTCCTGCGTTTCCACGGTCACCTCTTCTTCCATTGCGTCCCCATCCTCGACCACCTCGTCCCCCTCTAACGCTCTAGCCCGCAGAATAACCGATTAGCTCAAAACATGCACTTTCATCATGTCCATACTTCCCACAATGTTTACATGTGGGCTTTTCTTGAGAGCTGGAGTATTTCGGTTGATGGGACACTGCAAAGGCAGCCATGGATTCCTGTTTGGTGTCGCGCCCAGTCATGATGCGTCAATGGTTCTCCTCCTACTGCACCATGTTGAAAATCTTGTCCAAGGAAGGAAGAGATACCAAGGCTAAGATTTGGCTTCGCACTTTCGAGAACGCTTCATCATCAAGACCCATAAGAAACTGATGAGATTTATCCTCTTCCATGAACTTCGCAATGTTCTCTATAGCCTTACACTTGCAATTGGGAATTTTAATATAGTTCCCAAGTTCATTCCAAAGTCCCACAAGTCTATTGAAAAATTCAACTACTTCTTGTTTCTCTTGCTTACAAGATGCAATTTGAGATTTTAGTTGATGTATTTTCAGCACATTCAACACCAAGTACCTCTTGCGAATATTTTCCCACAAAGTTTGGGTAGACTTAACGTAAGCAAAACTTGTGTGGAGTCTTGGATCGATCACATTCATGATCCAAGATGTGATCATTGAATTAACCATTGCCCATGCTTGAGCCTCGGGAGATTTTTTGTCTGTTGGTTATGCTATAGTGCCATCAATAAAGCGGAGTTTATTCTTGGCTATTAAGGTCGTCTGTACGGCTTGTTCCCATAGTTCATAGTTCCTACCATCGAACTTGATACCAGTTATAGTTGCTCCAGGTGAATTTGAAGGATGCAGATAATAGGTGGATTGAATGTCGATGACAAAAGGAGGTTTCTTTCCATCATCTCCCATGGCTGCTTTCTTCTTTCTTTCTCACAGATTTTTTTTTTTAGGTTTTCAACCTATGCTCTGATACCATGAAAAATCAGAGAAAGAAGAGGAATTGTTTTCTGTGTATTTCATCAAGCACAATTACATTGTGTTAATATACAAAAGCCTTGCCCTCAAAAAATCTAGCCGAGCCCTTCTACTTCTTGCTAAACAAGTCTCCTAAATATTAGTTAGGAAAGAATTAGGAAAGCAATAATATACAATATTTGCAATATTTTACAATATTTGCAATATTTGCTAATTATTTCATAATAAAAAGCAACATACTCCTGAGACTACAATATTATGGAGGCAAATAACATCCATCGCCCAACCTATACCTAGAGGAGCCTATGTGAAGTGAAATGGATCATCGAGCGAGGCACTAGGTGGCATCTAGGGGGCGGTTTTTCATTGAATATTGAGAGCTAAGGTGGTTGCCTCGCCTTTCCTGTTTCAAAATAATTCGTGGTGAAGTCAGAAATTTCGCAGAGTGTCAGAAATAATAGTAAACAATGATAAGTTGAAGCATTGGGTACCTCATGTCGAACACTTCGATAACTTCAACCCGGTGTTGGGCTTACTCGAAAAAAGTCCAAAAACCAAACTGATCTCCACATCCCCAAGTACATGTCGACATCCAAGCCTTCCAAAATCACAAGACTAAAACATGGCATCTCAATTCATATCCCACGTGTATAAAAACGAATAATAAATAAAATTTAATTCCCAAAAAAAAAAACAATGAAAACGTGTGCAACAAAATTCAAACATGTGATCTCACGTCAACCCCCTATACTACAACAAGCGCACAGCAATCACCAGGGCATGCAAATCTTCATGCCAAGACTTATGTCGAACAAAATAAAAATACAGAAAACAAAAAAAATGTGTCTGGAGTAACTAAAAATACACTCCAACCACTCAGCCAAAGGCATCTTTGGATGAGTAATTGCCGCATGTTTTATTTATTAAATCTTCATAATTTTTTATTTTTCACATATACTCTTTTTTTGGGGGGGGGGAGAGATGTCGGGTGACACCACTGCACCCATGCTAGATCTGCCCTCGAAAATGATTACTCCTTTTTACCCCCTCTTTTTGTTTGTTAAGAGTTGAGGATTTTATTGATAGGAACCTTGAGATTTGGAAGAAGAACATGTTGAATTTGATCTTTTTGCATGTGGATTTGGAACTTATTACGACTATCTCATTGAGTTTGAATTGATCAATTGATAGGATGGTTTACCATCCATGGCCCGAGTTGTTAGTTGCGTTCCTAGTTTTGCAGTGAAATATGCTGTAAGTATGCGCTTGAAGAAACAAGTACATATTCATGCTTTTATTGAGAGTCCTTGGTGGCAAAAGTATGGGAGTTGTTCGGGTGCAAAATGTGATGTTGTATACTTCATTTTATCTAGACTTTAGTTTTTAATAATGGTTAACGTAGGATTTTTATTTATATTTTGTGTTCCTTTTGTAAGAAATAATTCAAAGCAAGCAATCTCAGAGCTTTTGAGGTTTGATGGAGTGAGAACAACCAAAGAGGCTTGGGATTCAAGCTCAAGAAGGTTGGGAGGAGGATAAAAGCTACTAGTTCCGGTTTTGGCAAGCTCGAGACCAGCTGCCAGTGCCGGTTTTGTCTGGCCCGTGACCAACTGTCAGTGCCAAATTTGGCATGGTTGTCCCAACTACCCATGCCACACCCCAATTTTCACACTCTTTTCTTCTTTTAGAGATTTAGAACAATTTACCCATATATGCCACATGGCAAGGCCGTGCCAAAGTCACTATGCAGGGCCTATGTAAACCCCTTCTTCCTCATTTGTGATTAAATAGATTTCAAGTAGGTTTAACTTAGTTTTTGGGTTCTTAGGTAGGGGTGGGCAATGGATTGGGTACTCAATGGGTTAAGCGGCCGGTCCGTTTAAAATAGAGTTAATAAAAGGTCGGGTCCATACTGGACTGGGCCATTAATGGGCCAGCCCATTAAGGCATATTAACGAGCCGAACTGGGTAGACCCATTAACGTCCTCCTTTTTTTTTAACCTAATTGATACACTAGTTTACATGTTCCAATTAGTTAACCTCATTAGCAACACTGTGTACATAACAATAATTATTATAGACTGTTGTTTTGCGCAAGTTTATTCCGTTTTTAAACAGGCCCAAAGCGGGCCACCCATGGGCCGACTTGACCCAACCCATTTATTGGCTTAATTATGTATTTTTTAACTTTGAGTTTAGACTAGTTTAATTTATTTGGAAAATTGCAAATATATTAGTTGGAAAATTAACTAACCAAAACACTCATTAGGTGGTAATGGGCGGGTCATGGACGGGTTGGGTTCATTTGGCCCATAACCCAGCGCAACCCATTAACAAATGTACTGGATCCAATCCAGCCCGTTTAGTTAATGTGCTGACTCAGTCCGGCCCAATCCAGTTTTTTGTCCACCCTTATTCTTAGGTTGTACTACTTATTAGTGGATTAGTGAAAAATTAGTTTAGTTTTTAGGCGCAATCAAGTTATTAAAGCTTTCAACCTAATGAATTTTGCTCTCTCTCCCTTCTTTACTTCATCTTCTTGCAATTTCATGCTTTGCCTTACTTTTGTTCTTAATTTAATGCTTTGATTGCTTATTTTGTGATTGGTTTATGCTTTGAAGTTGATAAATTAATTACCTAATCTCATCTTATCATCTTCTTCTACTCTTAATCTCTCCAATCTTTCTTGAGATGTTGCAAATGCCTAATTTTCTCCCTCTTATGAAATTAAAGTTTGAAAATTCATTTTTGCAAGCTTAGGTTTTGGCTCATAATGGGTTGGATTAGGAGTAGTTGAGTTAGATTAGTAGAAATAAGTAGAAAACAACACTCTTCCCCCTTGCTCCAACCATGGAGGCCCAATCTCCAATGTTCGATTTCAAGTTTTGATGTAACCTTTCTCTCTCTACTCTAGAATTAGCTAGTTTAATGCGTTCAGTAGTTAGTTGTTTGACTTTTAATTGTTACTATATATTTGGATCCATGTTTTTCTTAACTTAGTTTATTGTGAGTTTTGCTTGTTAATTATGATTAAGAGTAGTACTAGGGTTTAATTAGCTTAATCAATCATGAATTGTCTAGGATTGGCATTAGATTAGTTGATTTGAGCATGTTCTAATTGTCTCTAACTTTAGTTTAGTTTAGACGCGTATTAGATTAACTATCAAATGACTAGATTTTAATATCGCCCCAAAGGACAATAAATTTTTCACCCTACTTATCACAAAAGCTACTCAACAGGAGTGTAGTCCATTTCATCTGGTGATGGATAGTAAGTATTTCATTGGTCCTTAGGATTTTGTGTTCTCAACTACAGAAGGGAAGATGAAGTTAATTGGGAGAAGATGATGACTATCCAATGTGAAGCATGAAACTGCCACAATAATAAACTGGGACCGGGACTGGTTCTAAAATCCAAGACCCGATAACAACCGGGTCCGGTTCTAGGTCTTGGAAGTTTCGAACCGAAACTGCTCTCAATACACGGTTACCTGGTGCACGTACTATAATAAACTTTAGCTTTTTGCCCTTTTTCCAACTTAAGTCTTGTCACATTAAATTCAACCCTATCTAGCTATCTAAATCACCATTTGACCATACATTTGGCAAAACTCAATTAGTTTTTTTTTTATTATTATATAGCTTATTTTCTTAATTATTAAGGAAGCTAGTTCGACTCCATCGATTATCATTATTCGTTTTAATTGTTAAGTCCGATATCAGTTTTTACCAATCCATCATGAATATCATTATTCATTTTTGGAGAGTGATGGTTACACAGATTATTATTAAAAAGATGATTTCCTTACGCTGCTTAATTAGTTAATGTGCTAACTTAATCCAAGTGAAATATTTTATGGATGTCATCGGGAGTGTGCCATGCATGAGCCTCCAACGAGCCAGTAACGATGAGAGTAAGGAGAGGCTTGTCTAAACACATGGAAAGCCTATGCAAATTAAATT
>JACYFF010003369.1:77325919-77336005 GCA_017589665.1 Selenicereus undatus
AGCTTCAAATGCCTGATGGATATTGCTCTAATTTGAGAAATATCGTGGACCCTAATGAGGCTAAGTTCAACAACATGAAAAGTCATGACTGTCATGTCTTCATGGAGACTCTTTTACCAATTGCATTTGGTGCGCTCCCAGATGATGTGTTGAAACCTCTTATTGAGATAAGCCAGTTCTTCAAGAACTTATGCTCAACAACATTGCGGGAAGATATGCTTGAGGAACTGCATCGCAACATTGTCATCACTTTGTGTAAGTTGGAGACCATTTTCCCTCCTGGCTTTTTCAATGTCATGGAGCACCTGCCAGTGCATTTGGCAGAAGAGGCTCAACTAGGTGGTCCAGTACAATACAGATGGATGTATCCATTTGAGAGGTAAATTATACTGTAATTGATGAAAACCTTCTATGAATTCTTATATGTGGAATCACTTAAAAGTGATTGCAATTGTGAATTTGGTAGGTTCTTTGGCCGATTGAAGAGAAAGATAAAGCAGCAGACGTGTCCTGAAGGTTCAATCACAGAAGCATACCTAGAGGCGGAGAGGACATTGTTCGCCTCGTATTACTTTGGCTCTAATGTGCCCTCCATGCGTAGTAGGCACAGGAGAAATGAAGATGACGATGAACATATAAATCATTTTCCAACTCTGTCCGTGTTTGAACCGCAAGGGACCACTATTGGTAGGGAAAGATCAAGGTATCTCACGGATGCCGAGTATGTTGCTGCTCATCTTCACGTGCTGTTAAATTGTGACGAAGTGAAACCTTATATAGGGTGAGTTGTATTTTCACATCGAATTCAGTTTATCATTCATAACGCAAGTATGTTAATACGCTTTGTAAAATGTGATAGTATTTTCACGGACCAAGTGAGAACCGCACGTCCCAATGTCAGCGACGCAGATGTCGACACCATCATCGAAACTCATTTCGCAGATTGGTTTAGTGAGAATGTAAGTATTCGAACTCATTTATTTACAATTTGAACATAACAATTAATTAGGTGCAGTGTATTAATTAAAACCACTTGTTATGTCACCGTAAGTGCATTATATTCAATTGTTCGAGACCGACAAACATTGCTACCTGAGTCAATTGGCTGTGAAGCCAAAACGGTGTCTGTCGACGTGGACGGCGTATAGAGTAAATGGATTCAAATTCCACACAGAAGCCCGTAGCGTCGGGAAGAGAACATATAATTGTGGTGTTGGTGTTTGTGGCACTGGGGAAGGCGATATTGAGAATGATTATTATGGTGTACTGGAGGACATTGTCCAAATTGAGTACGTAGGCGAACCACTTAAACGATGTG
Source organism: Selenicereus undatus (assembly GCA_017589665.1). NCBI lineage: Eukaryota > Viridiplantae > Streptophyta > Magnoliopsida > Caryophyllales > Cactaceae > Selenicereus > Selenicereus undatus. Next base: position 77,327,238 of record JACYFF010003369.1, read on the forward strand.
TGCTCTTCAGTTGTCAGTGGTTCGACCCCACATTGAATCGTGGGACACGATCTCATAAAGTAAGCAACCTTATTGAGGTCCACCGTACAAGAAGATACCGAAAGTACGACCTATTTATCTTCCCAAACACCGCATCACAAGTATACTTTATGCCACATGCAGATCGCTCAAGGGATAGGGCGAATTGGCTTGTTGTCATACCAACCAAAGCAAGGGCGAGAGTGGATCAGCAATACACTTTACCATCTGCGTACCAACAAACGGACATGACGACTATCGTCGAACCTACGAATGACGCCATCCCTGCGTCATTAGTGGATGAAAGTGCACCACCGGATGAGGTCAACGATGAAATAGGGTTTTCATTCGTTCAGGGAAATGACGAGATAGATGAGGTACAAAATGATGAGGATGAAGAAGAGGGGGGGTGGGATGACGGTAATAAAACAGATGAAGTTGAAGAAAATTTGCATTTGTATGATGATGATGACGATGACGATGACGATGCGGATGATTGAGTGGTTACGAATTCTTATGTGTTTGAGTAGTTCGCATGTCAAACAATTGTTTCGGACTTTACTTATGTTGTATGAATGAGTTTTGCAAAATTTGTGTCACCTACATACCGATTATGATGTATGATGTCAAACGATTTACATGTACAATCATTATATATTTGCACTTGGCGTTGTTGTCACATATTTCAGGTATGGATTCAAGTTCTCGTCGAGCAAAGTCCTCCCCTCGAGGTAGAGGATGAGGGCGTCGGAGCTCTGCCGTGGATCCGACCGCAATGGACATTGATCCATCTTCCCCCCAGGTACCTCATACACCAGTTCAGCCAGGAGTGACAATAGCTCCTTACATACCAGGTATTTCAGGACCCCTGCCTCCCCCATTTGGGGCTTTCCATCAACAGACCTCATACATTCCCAACCAAAGCACGATGTACGGCCAATTTGCGTACAACATTCCTCCAAACCCCCATGTTATTCACAATGTGCACCCCACTCCCCAACCCACTCACCCTAACACAAACCAGTCCCAAGAGAACATTGGAAGTGGTGAAAGTGAAGCACAATCCAGTCATGGGAGCACTCGAGCAAAGATTTGGATTGAGCCAGATGGTAACGGGTAAGTCTTCATTTGTTATATCTTACGAAGTACTACATGAATTTTACATAACAAGTAATGAATTTTATGTGTAATGTTCAATTAGGTTTCTCCCCAATGATGGTGCTGTTGGTAGGATTTCGCTCATATTTCAAAGCAAGTTTGACGGAGCTTGGCCTACTTGGAGCAAAGTGCCCAAACCAGTACGAGATTTGTGGTTCGGGGAGTTCAAGGTAACTACAGTGACTTCGTATTAACAATTTCTGTCAACGTGCTATATTAGTATTGCATTGTTTGATGTGTTCTTTGTTTTCATAATTGCAGAAGTGGTTTACTTGGGATCCGATCCATAAGGATCGTATGAGAAGGAATTTTGAAAACCGAGGCAACGCACGCTTGAGAGACTTCTTCGGCAAAGCAAGGAAGCATAACAAGAAGCCTGTTTAGCTCGGTGATGCTCAATGGGAGGGACTCCAACAGCACTGGGCGAATAAACATTACAAGAAATTGTGTGAGACAGCCCAGAAGAACCGACTGGGGACTCCAGAAAGTGGTGGCCCATCTCTCCACACCTGTGGCTCGATCCCCATGCATGAGCATAGACGGCGTCTGGTAAATGAATTAATGTTTGCTATGTTTTCGTTAAAGTTTAATACTGTATTTTGTATTGTACTTGATATCATTCTTTCTGGCACGTACATAGAGGGAACAACTTGGGACGGAGCCCACCATTGTCGAATTGTTCAGTCGCACTCACAAACTCCAAGGTAAAGAAGACGCCCCCTAGGTTGACAAGAAATCACAACAAACATATGTAAGCAACTAGCTATTCTCAATCTTCATTGGTAGTTCAACATGAACTCGTATACTTCATTTTAAGTTATTGTACTATGCATGATTTTGTGCGCATGTTGCGGTATTGTAGGAAACTTTTGAGCGCGATTTTCAAAATGTTATCAATTCTCAAGGGGGCGGGGATGGATCTTCTGAAGATCCAAACCAGCCATTTCCCAACCCAAATGAGTTGTGGGTGAAGGCGTTCAAGAACAAGAAGGGTCGGATTTACGGCATTGGTGACGAGGCTGTCAACATGAGGGAATCCGGTTACTTCAGTCCCACTCAAAGATCCGGTATTGTTTTCATATTGCAGTTCCAACAACCATGGTTATACATTTAATTTACTTAAAGACAAAGCTAGTATAGTAATTTACTTAAATGTCTGTCAGCAGGTTCGGGTTCTACGCCATCGCAACAAGAGCTCAATGAGTTAAGGGGTGTAGTAACCAACTTGGGGGGTGAGCTATCTTCACAAGCTGAAAGCTACCGGTTGGTTATGGACAAATGTAAGCAACTGGAGGAATCCAACAGATTGTTCACACAAAGCAACCAACAACTGAGCCAACAAATGATGAGCATCGATCAACGCCTCCAAGCTTTCTTTCAAATGCAACAGGCGTCTGGCTCGGGATCTCAGCCACCATTTACTCATCCCTCGCAACATCATGAGGAAGATGGCGAGGAAGAGGAAGAGGAAGAGGAAGGCGAAGAGGAAGAGGAAGACCTTGGTGATTGATGAGTTGGTTGCAGTTTTCCTTCACCTGGTGGCTCTTCTACTTGATTCTTCACGAAGTACATCATTTCTCTTGCTGCTTGCTTCCCTTCCCCTTCCTGCTAATTTCACTCCCCTCCCCCTACTGCCTATTTGACTTCCCTCCCATTTGGCGCTTATTTCACCCTCTTCTGCAAACATATATATCACTTTATTCTCAATTACTGGTAACTTGTGGTTATTTTGTTTGGATTTGTGGTTTGTGATATGTAGAAAGTTTGTTTGGAACTTGTGGTTTGTGAATTGAAAACCCTTGGTTTTCAATTTGTGTGTTGTGGATGTGAAATTGCACCTTTGTGTGGGTTGCAATTGTTGAGAACGCTTCGAATGAAGCCGTTGGATGTTGATTGGGTGCGGAAATCTTGTAAATTTCTTGCAGGGAATTATTTGTATGTACGGAAATGATCAAAAACAAGCAATTTTATTAAAAAAAAAACAGAAACATAGCGACGGAATGGCGACGGATAACATTTTTTTTTGTTTTTTGGGAGGAGGTGGCGACGGAATTTCCGTCTCTAATTCCGTCGCTGATGGCGACGGAATTTTAATTCCGTCGCCACCTCCTGCCCCGCCACTTCCCCGCCAAAAAAAAGTACGTCGCACATTCCGTCGCTGAATCCGTCGCTGATGGCGACGGATTTTTGAAATTCCGTCGCCGGCTACTCAGCGACGAGCGAAAATCCGACAGTCGTATTCCGTCGCCATTTCCGTCGCTGATATGAAATTTCCATCGCCGATTAACAATATTCCGTCGTTAAATCCGTCTGTATTTTGCATTTTTCTTGTAGTGATAATGGTGGGGATGAAGATGAAGATGAAGATGAAGATGAGGATAAAGATGATGATGACGACGGCAACGATGATGATCAACAAGAGAATAAGGATGCAGATAAGAATGACAACTGATTTGTATGGTAACAGTGTTTGATGAATTGACTTGTGGTTTGAAACACTTTAAAAGTAGTTGAATTATTGTAATTTAGACTTATATGTTTAATGTGAAGATATTCATGTTAGATCTCAATTCATTTATTATGTAATATGAAACTTTGGTTGTTATGGAAGCATGAATGTGATTGTCATGCCTATATAAATGTGTGGTCATAGTTTTGTAAATTCAGGGAGATGATTATATTTCAAATTTAATTCTCAAGCTATTACTTAAAAAAAGGTCACAAAAGCAGTCATAAATTATTCTTCAACTTTCAAAATCGGTCACAAAAATGGTCACAACGAATCATAATTTTCAACAAAATTAGTCATAAATGCGGTCACAAAGGACCGCGGTCACAATGTCGGTCACAAATTTTTTTTGACCATACCAAAATTGGTCACAAATAAGGTCACAAGAATGGCACATTTTCAATAAAATCGGTCACAAAGTCAGTCGCAACACATGCCAGTCACAATCGCGGTCACAAATTATGTTACTCACGTCAGTCACAACATCGGTCACAAATCATATTCGGTCACAAAGTCAGTCACAAGTCCGACTTAAATTCTCACCGCAAAAGCCGTCTGGAAAACGGTGTGGAAGAAAAAGGTAGTCACAAATTCAGGCACAAATAGCGACCACACCATCAGTCACAAATCGCGTCTCAATTACTGACTGAATCGGTCACAAATTCAATTTCCAACCAAGGGTTTTGTGACCGCAGGAATCCGTCACAAAGGCGGTCACAAACATCATTTGTGACCGATTTCTCACAATTTGTGACCGCTTTTTCGGTCACAAACAGGCGATTTTCTTGTAGTATATATTTAGTGAGTTATTTCTCTTTTTGTAAAAACCAAAATCTTACATATTTATTACTTAAACTTATCTATATTTAATGAACAAACATTTTAATTATAATTTCTTAAAAGAATATGAAAAATATTTAAACTTTTCAATATGATATATGAATGCCATGTACCGGTGGACACTAAGTCATGTTTGAGTGGGTTGGTCTGTACATTAAATATTAATAATAGGTCGGGTCATTCATAGGCCGACCTATCTAAAGCATGATAACGGATTGGAGTTGTTCGACTTGTTAATAACCTATTTGATGATTCGATATTTTGTTAGTTAACCTACCACTACCCAATCATATATGCTTTATTAGTGGGTCGATCCTTAACATGAACAAAAATTGGTCCATTGTTCAACACTGATATCGAGTTCGAAGCCAATTAGAAGAAAGCCACATGAAAGAATCTTAGAGACGCACAAAATATTATTATTATTTATTAATTATAACATCAAAATTTTAGATTATTATAAAGTAATATTATTGAAAATGCAATGAGACATATTCAATTCATTAGGAATATAATAGTACGACTTATACATTTTTAATACTTGCGTTATTCTGAATTTATTTTCTTAACACTAGATATTTCATGCCCATTTCTAAAATTGTTCTATTTATAAGTTATATAAGACATTATTTTATGAGAATGAATTTCTAAAAGAACGGGTACTATCGTCGAATTTGCGAAGAGATGCGATAGTTATAAAACGTCTTTCTAAATTCTTCATTATAATGAAAAATTATCATTGTTAAAGGGAAAAAATTAAAGAAAAATAAAAAATAAGGATATAATATTCGGATTGAGCGGGTGGGTTCAGGCTCCGGTCGGATTTGACCCCAAATTTACGGGTTTTTCGGGTTAGGTTTATTTCGAATTCGGGTCGAGAAAATCATATTCAAAACCCAAAACTTTCAGATTTTCGGATCGGGTCAATTTTTGTCACGTCTAGTTTGTGCATTCAAAATAATTGTACTCCTTCCATTCTACAACTTTTGTCATTCTTTTTTTAATGAAAGTTTCAAAATAATTTTTTTTATTCTTATTGTTGATAGGAAGAAGTTTTCGTCTGTTCTGAAATAATAAAAAATATAACATTAAATGATATTGTCTTAAAAGCTTATGTTATCTAGGCAAGACAAAAATTATGAGATGGACTGAGTATTAAAATTTTGAATTACATTTTTATATTGTGTCTCTATTGCTTAATCAATTCATGTTGAACCGTTAAAAATTGACAATTTTCCTCCAAAATACAAAACACTTCCTTCATTAATTATCCAAAGGTAATTCTCCTAAGGATGTTACACTCTTATTCTTGCTTGCTTATATCAACTCTTAATAGACAACCTAGGAATATCAAATTTGATCTTGGATATTTTGTACATGTTATATGTAAGCACCATGCCGAGTTAGTCTAGAGCAAATAACAGCCTGCACTCATGGCACTGTCACAGTTTAAACTTGGGTGGGAGTATTTCTGTTATGAGGAAAACTGGAAAAAAAAAATTCTTTCACTGAACAAGTTGTAAAACTTTACAGACACAAATACTTTAGGGATGAATACTAATAAGTCATTTAACTATATCTTCAATTACGCATCTAGGTTATAAGTCAATTTAAATAAAGTCATCCTAAAATTTTTGGGGTGAAAAAGAATAGAAGAGAGTGGATAGAAATGGTATGTTGTAGGCAGGAGTCACTACAAGAAACAGTGTGTTTTACCACGAGAATTCTCGTTGTAAAAGGTTAATTAACTCATTGTAAAAGGCGTTTACGACGAGTATTCCGAACGGTTGTAACTTGTCGCAAAAGAGCTGGTTGCAAATGTTTAGGCTTTAACAACAACCGGTATGAAGGACTCGTCGTATTTTTTTAAAATTTACAACGAGGTTCTGGACTCGTTGTTGTTGTATTTTCACTAACGACGAGGCGTGCATCTCGTGGTATTCTTTGTTGTTATTTACAGCGACCTAGGGTTCTCGTTGTAATTGTTGTGACATCTATGACCAATTGTGCACCACGTCGTAATTATTTTGTTGTTACTTGCTCGTGGTAATTAGGAAGACAATTCTGACCCATTTTGCATCTTGTGGTAGCTATTTTGATTAGTCACATCCATAACTCTCGTTGTAAATGTATAGTATCTTCTTGTTATAACTACTGAGCTTTCACAACACAATGCATATGTGTACTCGCCTTATGCACCAATGCTGTAATACTTGTCACAAGTAAATCATCTACGTATATAATCACCTAAATTTTTGGATCAACAATAGAATGAACTCGAAGTAAGGGCAAACACTAACGTAACCATGCATTGATAACTAAGCGTATGTGTAGTCATCTTCAGAAAGAGACGTGCAAAAAACATAGGTGCAATGCACTGCGAATCTGTTTAACGTTTGGAATACATATATCATAATTGTCATCGCAACTTAATTAATAATAGTCTAATTAAGAAATGAAACATGTAACTACAATAATCTTGTGCACCAAAATATGTCCATCTTCAAAATGTATTTGTCTTCATGTTGAATACCAAAATATGTCCATCTTCATGTTGAATACCAAAATATGTCCATCTTGAATTCCAAAAATCTGTATGCACCTTGAAAATATCCATGTACACCTGTGAAAGTATAACATAAAATTTAGTTGTTTACACATGGTGCCCGTGTCGTATAGAATACAGAGCATTAAAGGCAAACAAATAGTGATGAAAGCAATCCAATCTAACATAGTAACACCTGCCAAGATCTTGCCAAGCAAAAGGTTTTTGTCCTATTTCAATGATAATCAACTACTAGTTAACTGCATTGTTGAGTCATGTCGCCAAGATCTCTGTTGTTATTGTTTTCTTCATTGTTGAGTCATGTAACCAAGTTCCAGTCTAATGTATCATGCAGACCTATTAACTGCACATTTTGTATATCAATGTATCTAAATTTGCATGATTTCAAATTTCAAATACAAAATATAATATATTACCTCTGAGAAATTTCACTATGTTATTATTAGTCTGAAGGAACCTATAAAAGTATTGACTGGTGCATCAGTTAAGCGTGCAGTGTCATCCCATGCTAGCTAGAGCAGTAAGAAAGCTGCTCAAGCTCTGCAAAATGTAAATATATTTGCCTCTCTAGAATGTAGAACATATCTTAAATTATCTTATCAGCTATTATCATACAAGAATGCAAAGAATTGAAATAATGACATGAAGAACACACCACAGTGCTCCCTCTCCAGAATGTGGAACATATCGTAAATTATCTTATCAGTTATTATCATACAAGAATGCAAAGAATTGAAAGAATGACATAAAGAACACACCACAGTGCTCCCTCTCCAGAATGTGGAACATATCTTAAATCATGTTATCAGCTATTATCATACAAGAATGCAAAGAATTGAAAGAATGACATGAAGAACACAACACAGTGCTCCCTCTCCAGAATGTGGAGCATGTCTTAAATCATCTTATCAGCTGTTATCATACAAGAATGTAAAGAATTGAAAGAATGACATGAAGAACACAACACAGTGCTGAAAGCCCACTCAACAGTCTGAGTAGTAGAAACCAGTGAATAAATTCAAAAAAATCCCACTTAAAACTTCTCAGAAGTTACTGAGATCCCACCTTGATACGGCCACCATGCCCGCATTCACTGAGCCCTCCAAGGAGGCTTATGAAACAATATTGGCAACCTCTGCAAGTTCATCGTATACAATTCCCAACGACAACAACTCCAATAACAACTCCCAATACAAGACAAATCATGAATTATGTCTTGCACTTATGCTATAGGCTGGGCCTAAAGCTCCCAACATCCCATCCACACAAGGATGCATGTCATGATATCGAACCAGCACAAACACCTAACTACATAATGTACCACAATCACAAATGATCTAATCACAAATGAGTTGCTCCACAATCACAAATGAAGTGATAAGTAGACTTACTTTGTACCAAAAAATTCCCAAAAGCTCCAACTTTCTCACCCACACATTAGATTAGCATAGCAAAAACCTACGAAAATCAATAACCAAAAAATGGAATAATTATTAGTAAAAGTTAAAAGCCCAACCACCCAAAAACAAAAAGAAAAAAAAGAGAAGGAAAGAATGTTTGGAAGAGTCAATACATACCTAAACATCATCTTGATCAGAGCCAGTGTTAGCACTAGAAGTCTGCTGGTTAGCCATAACCAAGTTAGCTAGCATTCTCACTTGATCCTCTAGTTTATCC
>JACYFF010003369.1:77347610-77361425 GCA_017589665.1 Selenicereus undatus
CCAATAAATTTGAAACAAAATTTCTTAGATAATACAATCTCATATAATACATCTTTATCTTACAAATGTTAGAATAGGTGGATGCCTAAAAATGCTTCCCTCCCTCAATCCAAGCTTCTTATTAATCCAAGCTTCACAACCGTTGATCAAAATATTATGCAATCTCAGCCCCTGGATTTATCTTGATAACTGCCAACCTCTCCCTTTTTGCTGGGTACATTAGGTCTCGGGTACATTAGGTCTCAGGTTCGATTTTCCCCTCTCTCATTGTATTGTACTCTTTACTGGACATATTAGGTCTCAAGTTCTATTCGTCCCTCCTTCATTATATTGTATTGCCCTTTGTGGCTCATACGGACCAAAACATTTTTGATTTCCATCATTATTATTAATATTTTGTATTTTTCAATACAAATATAAATTTGAGCATGTATTATTAGAGATAATAGAATAATAAATACGATTTTCATGATTATTTTCATTATTACTATTGTTGTTATTGTCGTCATTGTCGATATCGGCAATGTTATCTTCCTCTTTGAATTTGATAACATAGTCAATATTAATTATGGTCATATAATTATCAAAGAGAGATTTGGAGATTATAATGGATATAAATTTTTTTATTATTTCATTATTATAGAATAAGTTCATATTTTAGGAGTTTTAACTTAAGGAAACTGAATTATAATTACTGAACAAGCCGTAAAACCTTATGTGACACCTTATTATTAACACATAATATAATACACACATTTATGTAGAAATAATAAAAATTTTTGATTTCCATGATTATTATTATTATTTTGTCTTTTTTTGATGCAAATATACATGGAGCATGTATTACTAGAGATAATGGAAATATAAATATGATTTTCATAATTATTTCCATTATCACTATTGTTGTTGTTGTCGTCATTGTCATTATCATCGTTGTTATCTTTCTCTTTGAATTTGATAACATAGTCAATATTAATTATGATCATATATATGTAAGGATTGTGCTAAAAAAATTACATATTGTAAGCATAATATAGAATATTGCAATGGTTGAATGTGAAATATAAAAAAATTAAAAATAAAACACGATCATCATATTAGGCCCGTAAAGCTGAATTTCTTTCACATTTAATATAATCTATTTAACATAAGAAAATAAACGAAATATTTTTCTTTTTCTTTTAAAGCATACATATCTTATAATTATATTTAATTCATATAAATCTTAAAAGTATAATTAATTTTTTAACGTTTCAAACAAATTGACCAAAATCTAATCTATTTAACGCATAAGAAAAAATAAAATAATTTTTTTTCTTTTAAGCCATACAAATCTAATAATCAAATTCTCTTCATAAAACACCTAAAATTATAATTAATCTTTTACCATTTAAAATAAAATGTCCCAAATCGTCATAATACTTCAAATTAAGAAATATCTCAACTCACAAATCTGAACTCAACCCTTGTCTTGCAAGACAATATAAGGGCATTGGAGGTTTATATCAAAATCCATGAAACTATTACGTTGATCTAAAAACCAAATGTACAAACTGTGAATACATAATTATATTAGCACCTCCTCATGAACCACTTTAAATAGCCAAGAAAGTTATATAATAGCATAAATATAATGTTCAAATTATTTTCGTTGAAAGGCAAATTCTATTTGTGTTACATGCGAAACTAAATCTAAACCGACTTTAAAATAGTTTCTACCTAACTTCACTAGAGAATTAACGACTTCATAAATTTTTACTCACTAACAAGAAGAGGATGTGGACTTTTTGTCATTGACGTCATAAATTGACTTATCATCACCCTATTTAGCATGCTTTGTAACAAATTCACTATCTATTGTCTCCATCATACTTATATAGACTTTTTTCACAATTATATAGTTTTCAAATATTAATCTCATCATTTATGCACGAAGTGTTTGTATACTTAACTTTTTCATTGATTTTTTTCATTGTCTCCTTTAAATTATAATATTAATCATGTCTACCATAACTATTCGTTTATTATTTCGATAACATATTTACAAAATGTTTATTTGAACATACTCCGTGCAAAGTACGGGTCCAGACTAGTATTAGAAAAAACAAATGCATATTTTAAAATATTTTTTGGGAGCCACATAAGCATTAGGAATTTGATATGTAGGGGTCGATATCATGCTTTGAAAATGCATTAGCTAAGGTGTTCTCTGGTCAATGATTTATCTGTTGCTTTATTTGTCGGCTCCATGGTTCCTAGCTCCCTATTTAGTGGTTTTATTTTATATATATATAAAAAGTACACTATATTTTTTTATATATAGTACACTATATTTTCTTCTAGCCATGGATCCTTTGCTTTCGCTTTCTGCGTCACCAGAAATCGTCACCTTCATTGTTGGTGATATATTATTATCCCAAAAAAGCTCAGTTTGATCAGTGCAAGGATACACGATAGTACACGTTTTTTGGTAGTGTTTCCAACTTTTTCAAGTGGACGTCAATTATAATGGTTAGGTTTGCGGGATTAATATTAAAATTTTACAATTATATTTAATTTATATTACCGTTTGCAGTTCATTACAATAAAAAAAGCAAAAAAGTTGATGTTTAAGAAAAGATTAAAGGGAATACTACGTGTAATTTTTTTTAAAAGACATACAGATAAAGACCATGCCCAATATTTTAGTAGTTTCCAACAAACCATCTTGTGTTTCGTAAAACTAGTTGTAGAAATCAAATGTGTTGCGCATGAGCTAGTTAAGTTAGGACTAGACCTGTCAGTTCGGGCGGACGGGTTAAATACGGGTCGGGTATAGTTCGGGTTCGGGTAAAATACGGGCCGGGTGTATTTCGGGTTCGGGTAAAATACGGGTCGGATGTATTTTGGTTTTACGGGTTTCGGATCAACCAAACGGGTTTAGAGTGCATTTTCTGTGAGTTGTTTTTCTTTTTTTAAAATCAAAAATTCTGCATATTTATTACTCAAAATTGTCATTATTTAATAAAAATGCATAATAATTGTAATTTCTCAAAAGAATATTAAAATATTCAAACATTTTATTATAATATATGAACATCTTGTATAGGCGGGTAAAGAATTAATCCCCACTTGATTTTGGGTGGATTAATTAACCCGTACATTGAAAGAAGGTTAATAGTGTGTCGACCATTTATTGGGCAGCCCGTCTAGAGCATTTTAATGGGTTGTAGGAGTTTCATCGCTAATAATCTATTTAATAATTTAATATTTTTATTAACCAACCTACCAATGTCCAATCCGGTAAAACTTTATTAATTGACCGACCCCAATACGAATACGGCTGGTCGTTTTTTTACCGTTAGTATCATAGTTCAAGACTAGTTAGAACTAAAACCAAATAAAATTAAATAAAAGAAGTACAAGATATTACCTTGCAATTATAACATCAAAATTTTAAATTATTACAAATTAATTAATTTTAAAAAAATTAGACAGATTTGTTTAACTAACTATATAATGGTATGACTTTTGCATCTTTAATGCTTGTGTTCCTTTGAATTAACTTTTTTTAAAACATTAGACAGTTATTCCATGCAATTTTATACCTATTTTAAATGTTTTTTTCATTTAAAAGTTATGTATGGTTTTATTTTCAGAGAATGGAGAAGAAAAAATAAGGTTCTTATTGTTTAATTTATAAATAGATGCAATAATTATATAATATCTTTTCAAAATAATCAATAAAAATGACTAACCATTATTGTCAAAAGAGGTAAATTAGAGAAAAATGAAAAACTAAGGATATAATGTTCGGGTCAAGTGGGCGGATTCGGGTTCGGGTCGGGTTTGACCCGCTAATTTACGGGTTTTTCGGGTTCGGTTTATTTCGGGTTCGGGTCGAGAAAATCGTGTTCAAAACCCAAATTTTTCGGGCGGGTCAGAGTTGGGTTTTCGAGTCGGGTCAATTTTTGACAGGTCTAGTGAGGACTCATGAATGAGTAAAAGATCTAATAATGGATATTGATGAACCAGTTATCAAAATTACGATTGTTTTTTTAGAAAAAAGTTGTGAGTGGTACATGTACATTTAGATTTCTACTATGATGATAAATGTGTTTTAGAATATAATGTTTCATCATCACATAAACTACAACGCATTTGCTCCCCTTGCGATGCTCTATTCCTTCGTTTTCTTGCATGTCTTAAAAAAAAAAAAAAAGAACATCATTCAAAAAGATACACCAATAATAAGTAATAGAAAAAAGAACGAAGACTAAGCATTAGAGTTGACTTGCAACTACATGCTTGGTGAATTGCTTATCAAGGGTTAGTCTAACGTTATTGGACTACAAATTAAAAGGATACATAAGTAAGTCGATTTGCAAGGCACATGAGAACATTTTTGCCTTTTGGTAAGAGTGTTGAATGTAATTAATACCCCTAAGACATGGTTAATGTAGTCCATTAAATTGAAATTAATATACTTGTATCACCAAAAATGTACCTTTCTTTTGAGGGGTACACTATTAAAAAATCTTTACTTATCTTTCTTACACCAAAAAAAAAAGGCACTCCTAATAAAACTAAAATTAAGCATGTTTAGTTTGGAGCATTCATAGGATGGTTAAATTCTTGAAAAAACCATTTAGCAGTTATTCTTAGAGAAATACACCTACCGCTACATTTAATGTCCCTCGCTTCCCCCCCCCCCCCCAAAAAAAAACCAAAAAAAGAACCCTGGATTGACATATTGTTTCCTCTTCCTATGTCTTAGAGTATCATCCCTTTTGAAGGTAGCAACCCTTAACAAAGAGATGTTCAATGTTCTCAATTGCCTCGAGGAGCTAGAGCGTTATTACATAATGTTCATAAGAAGAGCTTAATCTCAGGCCTGATATCCAATTTTTATATCCAATTAAATTTTCAAACCAATTGATCTAGTTGGAGGTATCATACAATTTTCAAATAGCAGATTTAACAAAAAATTTACCATTTCCAATAAGACCCCAATTGCATTATTTTTGTAGGTAAATCTTGACATCTATTCCTTCTCACTCATTTCCACTCTTTCCCACTTATTCCCATTTCTTAGAATGAATTCTACTCCTTCCCACTTCTTTTCATTTCTATCTGTTCCTTTCCACTATCTTCCATTCTCTCTCACTCCGTCCCACTACTTTCCACGCTCCATTCGACTCCTTTCTACTCCATTTCATTGCTTTCCACTTTGTTCTATTTCATTCCTTCTCACTTCATTCCATTCTTTTTCACTCACTACAAGAGAAGACTATAATCACGACCAACTATTACAATGATCCGCTTTTGTCGCTGTAAAAGCTTTATTAATAACGATGAGGCGGAAAACCGGTTGTAAAACTGAGTGGGAACAACAGCGAGGCTACTATCTCGTTGCCATTTGGTCAACCCTCATCGCGTCATATCTGAATTTTGGGGGCAAAAGAACTGGGACAATTCCCCGGGTAATTTTTGCTGTTGCCCAATACAAAACGACGCCGTTTAAGATAGCTTTTATGAAACTCAAATTAAAACACACTTGCTTCCCCTTTTGTCTGGAACCAGAAAGTTCGAACTCCTTGCTCTCTCATGGTGATTCTCTCTCTCCTAGCTTCGTGACTCCATTGAAGCAATTTGAGGTTATTCTCTCTCTCTCTCTTCTCCCCTCATTCTATATGCTGTCGGTTTTAACTATAACTGAATTCGTTTGCTTGCTGTTTTGAAGTGGTATCCGACACCGACGAAGCCCTGTTTCAGAGAGAAATTGAGGTCCCGTTCAAATCAGAACCGCTATGGCTTGTTTTGCTACAAATATCCTTTATTAGTTGGATATTTGGTTTTCGTTTCTCCTGAACTTGAATTAGTTCTGTAATTAGGGCAGCTTTAGGGTTTTCATCAGTGAGGATTTGTGGGATTTCTGCTAGATTTTAGGTTAAGGTTTTGCATTTCTGGTTCTGGGTAATTTGGGGTTGTGCTTCAGATCTGATTGTTGTTTGATGCTTGCCTTTTAATGCTTCTTCAATCAGTCTTATTCGCCAGTTAGGGTCCTACTTTTTTTGGAACTTTAGGGTCCTGCTTCTTCGCCAGTTAGTCATCCCCGCTTTTTTCGCCAATTATTCTTCTTCAATTCAAAAATCAAAGTTGTATAATATGCTTTGATCGCTTGTGGGAATCTTTCTGTGTGAAGATATGTGAGAGGTTACGGGATGAGCAAGGTCATATCGTCAAAGCTTCCCAACCAATCTTCTGTCCTTGTAGGAATTGGCAGCGACTACCTTCTTCGTATGGAAACTTTTGTAAGTCCAAGACATTATTGAAAGAAGTCAACATTCACCTACTGACTTTACTGTTTCAGTTACTTATTTGTTATCCCGTTTGTGTTCTGTTTATTAGTTGACAAACTGACAAGGGGGAGAATCAAACACCCACCCATTGTCTAAGATTTCCAGGTGATTGGTATGTTCTCTGGCTCATTCTGCTTTCCTTGTATAGTTGTATGGATGGGTTCCTACTTGCAAAGTTCCTCTGTTATGTGAAATTTTGAGATCTTTCTTATTCATGCCAATACTTTGAGTTCAATGATCTAGGTCCTGATATCTTATCATTAGTCCTACTAGAAGCAAAGTGATAATTTATTTGAAATTCTATATTGCAATTGTGCTCAGTAAAATAACCAAAAGTTGGTCGCTAAAGTAAAAGAAACAGAAAACCCTTTGTTTAGCATGTAATCTGAACATGGCGTCCTATTTTTCGTCTCGCTGCTGCTGGTGGTGCCTTCTTAAAACCTTCATATTTATCACTTACTGTTACCTAGGGGTAAAGTCCCATTTTGGAGTCATTTGATCTATTCACATAACCATCATTGGATTTGTAGCTTGAAAGAACTTATCTTGCTTAGTTGTACATAAGTGTTAACCTGTTTTAGGGTGGTTATTGAGACGTACACATGTTTTACTTGATCAGAACCTTAGGTTTAATCTCTCATTCAACGTCTATGTGATTTAATGGATCAATTTTGAAATCGATTTGATTTGCAAGCATTAGTTTGAATTTGAGGGTTACAGTTTGGTGGTTATAAATTGAGTCATAATTTTGATTTTATTAATATAATGAAAGTATAATTTGAGGGTTACAACTTAGTGGTTCTTATACTTTGCTCTCTGCTTTTAATGTGTATAAATTAAGGTTCGGGTCTATAGATCTGGGTTCAAACTAATTAGCTAATTGCTTGTGTTTCTTTGGATTTTCATGCACCCAGGAAGGAAAAGGAGGGGTGGGGGGGAGAACGCCCCTATAATTTTATAAGAGGGTCTCATAAGATTTCATGAGGGGGCTGTATACGAAGGGATTAGGCTATATGCAGGACTGGAACCCCCTCTCTCTTCACAACTAATGTGACTGAAACTTATGTTAAAATATGAGAAAATGTACTAAGTAAGATATTTATATGCCCATCTTTTATCATATATTCACATGTATCTTTTTGGCGGTCTCAGATAGTGGAGTTCATGGTTTGAGCTCCGTAGAATAGTGAACCATATTCGAATCTGGTACCTAAATTTTGGTTCTGATTTTTGGTTACCCAATAACCTGATTTTTAAATCTCTTTTTATTTTGGCTAATAATTTCATTGTAATCATGCCTAATCCTATCTATGTTGTACACTGTGTACACAGCCTACCACTTAATATTATCACAACATATCACACAATACTATTCACATTTCAAATTTCAATGACTTTACATCTATAGAAGGTATGAGCTCACTTTATGCCCTTGTCCATATACTTTCAAGTCACAACCCAAACAGAAAGTAGTAATTGGTGGCATGTTTCTTGGCAAAATACTAAATTACAAAGTACAAGTCGCTCAGACATCCAAGCAAT
This sequence comes from Selenicereus undatus, assembly GCA_017589665.1. Taxonomy (NCBI): domain Eukaryota; kingdom Viridiplantae; phylum Streptophyta; class Magnoliopsida; order Caryophyllales; family Cactaceae; genus Selenicereus; species Selenicereus undatus. The sequence goes on from JACYFF010003369.1 coordinate 77,355,494, forward strand.
ACGACAAAGTTAAAGTATTTGTCAGTGGAGATTTGTTAAGTTTTAATGAAAATGTTAAGTTTTTATCGGTGGAGATTTTTTGTTTATGCAATCATGTTTATGTATTTTACAGATCAACTCCGTCTCTTACCATTGTTAGTGTTGCTTCTTTTCCAACATCTCAGCTACAAAAGCTTGTGACATCTTTTGCTCACGGTGTCATATGATAAGGTTAATTTGAACATTGTCAAGTTATTTCTTTTTCTTTAACTCATGGTAGTTATGTCTGATATGTAATTTCAATGGTTTAATTGTGGATATTCAATTTATTTGCAAGCATCAGTTTGAATGTGAGGGTTACGATTTGGGGTTATAGTTTGAGTCATGATTATGATTTTATTAATAAATTTACACGATAGTTTTATACCCCTCTCTCCATGCACACAAAAAACACAATGTTTTCCTTATGGGTTTGATGTAGGATAAGGATAAAGGAGAATTAAGAAGATATGGATATATCTTAATATTGGCATACGTGAAGTATTTTTATAATTTATTATCTTTGTAGGTTATCTTTTAGGATAAAATCTTATCTTTTTATCTCTTAGATTATTTTTAGTTATCGTAATCTTATCGTAATCTTCGGATATATTTTCTATTCCTTTTTCTAGTTGTATTAATTGCTATATAAATCCCCTCGTGCATTGGGGAAAGACACACTCGAATGAATTGAATTATTAAGTTTTCAAAAGTTCTTCTGTAATTTTATAGGTGTAGGAATTGCTCTTAGAGCATTCGACATCAAATTGCTTGAATTGATTGGCCATCACAGCGTAAACCCTAAGTTGCGAACTGCCTTGTACCTGCGAATTGAAGGCTTTTTGAGCTATCGAAAATTGACAGAGGGCCGAACACATCTTGGTTGTGCCATCCCATCGCGGCCAACCCACTCTCTCGTCAAAAAAAGGCCTTTGCAGGCCGTCTCCCAGTCGTGGGTTATGAGTTCTGCTTCTCGCTACTACTGTTCGACTCTTGTTGCAATTCCAGTGCTGCTGTTCGGTGCTCTTAGTACTGCTATTCACTGCTGTTGTTACTAGAAGCCCTTATTCCTATTGTTGCAACCATGACTTGGTGTGAAAAACATCATCGAGCCTTGTTTGTGATCATTCACGATAAAGCACTTCCGGTTACGACAAATGTTCTGTACCAACTTTTCTCTCCTTATGGAGATGTAGAAAAAATTGTCAGATTTCAGACAATTGGTGATTTTTATGCTCGAGTGAATTTCTACTCTTACAGGGATGCTATCCATGCTTTTTGCAAACTTCAAGGTTGCGAGATTTACGACGGTTGTTGTGAGTTAAATCTTTACTTTGCTAGTGAATTCATTTGTGGTTGTAAGCCCTATATTCCTCGGTATATATGGGATTATGAACCTTCTAGAGCTCCTTTGATTCCTTCAAAGCTTCTTATTGGAGATTGTAGGGTTTCATCTCTAAGATCGTCAAGGAAAGAACCGACTTCTTATTTACCTGAGACAGATCCAATCTATTATGGTGCATATGATAGGGGATTTATCATTGAGAACAAGAAACAAGAGACTCTAGAAGATGAAAATATGGAAGCACTTCCAGATATCGAGGCAAATGATGTTAACAACAACATTCTCGATTCTATTAATCAAGAAGTGCAAGTTGGGAACTGTGAGTCATATGCAAATGAAGCCCACAGTGAAGGAATGTTTATTCTAGATAGCAAAGTGGATGCTTTTACTGAGGCACCTAACAAAGAGGGTCTCCAACCACTAATACAAGTGAATGAAGAGTCAACGATAATAGCAAACAACTCTTCCATTGTCCCCCATGAACATTTAATGGACATTCAAAAATCTGACTGCATGCAAAGAAAATTTGTGATGGGCCAAGCAGTCAGTATACATGTAGATGATGCATTTACAATCCCCGATCATACTTTCATGGACAATGCTCTACATTTGATATCAAGACTTGAAAGTGAGCATGTTGATTTGTTTATCCCTAATGAACTTCTAGTTGGCAAGAAGCTACATCCACTGATAACATTGCTACTTTTCTTGGAGAAGTTGAAAGCCCTACAGTTTTTCTATTTGCGGAGTGAAGTGAAGTTGTTTCTTTACTTGGATTCCTTATTTCTACCGTTGTATAAAACTTGAGGACGAGTTTTTTTCAACCAGGGGAGAATGATGCAGGATAAGGATAAAGGAGAATTAAGAAGATATGGATATATCTTAATATTGGCATACGTGAAGTATTTTTATAATTTATTATCTTTGTAGGTTATCTTTTAGGATAAAATCTTATCTTTTTATCTCTTAGATTATTTTTAGTTATCGTAATCTTATCGTAATCTTCAGATATATTTTCTATTCCTTTTTCCAGTTGTATTAATTGCTATATAAACCCCCTAGTGCATTGGGGAAAGACACACTTGAATGAATTGAATTATTAAGTTTTCAAAAGTTCTTGTGTAATTTTCTAGGTATAGGAATTGCTCTTAGAGCGTCCTACATCAGGGTTGTAGTTAGTCTCAACCTAAAAAGTCTTTGGTTTTCTATTCTGGGTGGTTATCTGTAGATCTTTTCTTCAATATGTTAACGTAGTTATTCTTGTGCTCAGCTTTTCTCTTTTATGATATCTTCTCTTCCTGATGGCTTTCTTTTTTAACACAAATGGGTTGTTTATAATTGATTGTAATGCTTTACCATTGTTATGTCGCCAAGGATTAGTGAGGTCTATGTTTATTTGCATTCATATATACTTCAACCCCCTTCCCCCAAATTACTAAATCTTTCTATGTTATGCTACCCTTATTGTTGTCATTGTGCTATTTTTGTCCTGTTAGTTTCTTGATGCTCGCATATTTAGCTTACTTTGTTTGGTTCTATTGATTAATCATATCATTGTGGTACTTTCTTATTATCTCAAAGTAAGGATTAAAAAATATTATTTTTTATCTTGCAAGTGGGCCATATAGGCCAATCTGTGTCTCTCCTATTTTAGATATGTGTTAGATACTTTTATGGACTTCATTATTATATGTCTTCATTTTTGAGTTACGGGATTAATCTTTCTATGTTTTTCTAACTATTTGTATTCTTGTCAGTATAGAAAATGGCACCCGGTAAAAGTTGGATGAACTTGAGTAAGGATGCACGTCTTAGTGATGAATATGAAGTAGGTGTGGAAAAGTTTATCAAATGTGCCTTCAAGAAAATAGGTGAAAATGATGAAATCAAGTGCCCTTGTGTACGGTGCTGTAATTCATCCTTCCAAAGTGAAAGGGTGGTTAGAGATCACTTAATAGCATATGGGATTGTACAAGGGTACAATTTTTGGTATCATCACGGAGAGAGGGTAGGTGAAGTTCAATCAGACACTGAGTCTGAGGGGGCAAATGAAGAGTCCAATGATGGTGATGAATTTGTGGATGATGGCATGCAAAGTGATGATGAGATATTAGAATTAATAACAGAGTGTTTTGCGAATGCTTTTGAAGGAGGCAATGTGGATACGAGTTCTTTCCACCATCTTGAAGAAGCAAGTGATAGTGCAAAAAAACTTTACACACTTTTGAGGGACTTAGAGCAACCATTATATGAAGTCTCTAAGTGCTCAAAACTGTCGACTGTTATGAAGTTGTCGCATATCAAAACCCTTGGAAGATGGAGTAATGATTCTTTTAGTATGCTGTTGCAATTCTTAATGGATGAGCTACTTCCATTTGATTCACTACTGCCGAAATCTTATTATGAGGCAAAGAAACTGATCCGAAATCTTGGATTGTGTTATAAGAAAATTGACGCTTGTGTTAATCATTGCATGCGCTTTTGGAAAGAACATGAAGAACTGGATAAGTGTAAGGTTTGTGATGCTTTTAGATGGAAGCTTAATAAGTGTAGTGGTGAACCTATGACAAAATCTAATGGAAAGAGAATTCCATTAAAGATACTATGCTACTTCCCGCTTACGCTAAGGCTTCAGCGTTTGTTTATGTCATCAAAGATAGCGACCGACATGACTTGGCATAATGATAAGCGGAAAAAGGATGGGGTTATGAGGCATCCAGATGACTCTAAGGCTTGGAAGCATTTTGATGAACTTAATGGAAATTTTGCTTTAGATCCTCGTAATGTTCACCTTGGCCTTGTATCTGATGGCTTTAACCCCTTCGCTAATATGTGTACTCCCTATAGCATTTGGCCCGTGATGCTAGTCCGATATAACTTGCCACCTTGGTTGTGTATGAAACAAGAGAACATAATATTGTCAATGATAATTCCAGGACCAGATAATCCTGGTGATGCTATTGATGTTTATTTGCAGCCATTGATAGAGGAGTTGAAAGAGTTATGGGAAATGGGAGTTGAAACATATGATGCTTCTAAACACCAAAACTTTACTTTGTATGCATCTCTTCTTTAGAACATTAATGATTTTCCAGCATATGGGATGTTATCTGGATGGAGTACAAAGGGCAAGCTTGCTTGTCCTTCTTGCCATGGAGAAACACGGTCAATTAGGCTACAACATTATTGCAAGCAAGTTTACATGGATCATCGGCGCTTTTTGCCAATTGACCATCCATGGAGAAGGAAGAAAGACATATTTAGGCATAGAGAGAGAGGAAGTCCACCGAAACCATTATCTGGTGATGATGTTCTTGTTCAAGTCCAAGATCTTGAAAATATTCCATTGACTAAGGCCACTGACAAGAAGATGAAGATATCTCACCACCTTAGGGGAGATAATTGGAACAAAAAGAGTGTATTTTTTTAGTTGCCTTATTGGAAGTCTTTGTTGTTAAGGCATAATCTAAATGTCATGCATATCGAGAAAAATGTGATATTATCCTTGGAACAGTCATGAATACGAAAGGGAAGACAAAGGACACCATGAGAGCTCGCCTTGATTTACAAGCTATGCAAATTAGGCCAGAACTCCATCCTATCCAAAGAGGCAATAAATTGGAGCTGCCTCTAGCATCTTACTCATTATCCCGAAATTAGATTGAAGTCTTGTGTAAATTTCTAAAGGACATAAAGGTTCCAGATGGGTTCTCGTCTAACATTTCTCATTGTGTGAACCTAAAGGAGTGTAAAATCTTAGGTCTTAAGAGTCATGATTGCCACATTCTTTTGCAATGCCTTCTTCCACTGGCATTTTGTGGCCTTCTTCCTAAAGACATATGCGAGCCGCTCATTGAGTTGTCAATGTTTTTTAATGTGCTATATGCTAAATCTTTGAAAATAGAGGACTTGGAGCAAATAAAAAAGCAAATTCCTCTGACACTTTCTAAGTTAGAAAGGTGTCTTCCTCCATCTTGCTTTGATATTATGTTGCATTTACCTATTCATTTAGCCGATGAGGCTTTGATTTGTGGGCCTATTAGTTTTCGATCAATGTATTTTGGAGAGAGACGACTACATAAATTGAAGTCATGTGTTCGCAACAAGGCTCGACCAGAAGCTTCAATCGCAGAGGGTTACATTGCTAAAGAGTGCATGACTCTATGCTCAAGGTACTTGCACAAGATTGGGATGAAATTTAATCACCTTGATCGAAATGATGAGGGGGATGATGGACCTACAAAAAAACGTTCAATTTTCTCTCATACGGGAAGGCCTTTAGGAGCTGGTAAAGTATGTAATTTTGACACTTGTGACAAGGAGCGAGCTCATTTGTATGTATTGAAAAATTGTAAGGAAGTTTCACCTTTTTTCAGGTAAATGTGAAATTTTTCGACATAATGGTATGTTTTAAATACTCCATCCTATTTGACATGATTTTGATCAGTGGATTAAATTTTCAGTTGTTGGTATGAAGTGAACATTCTGAGGTGTTAGCACACAGTGGATTAGTATTGACAATAGAAGAGGAAGATAAGCACTTTGTCCAATGGTTTAAAGAGAAGGTAA
>JACYFF010003369.1:77374003-77387500 GCA_017589665.1 Selenicereus undatus
AGAGACAGAAAGGTTACATCAAAACTTGAAATCCAACATTGGAGATTTGGCCTCAATGGTTGGACTACGGGGAAGAGTGTTATTCTCCACTTATTCCTACTAATCTAACTCAAGTACTCCTAATCTAACCCATTATGAGCCAAAAAGTTGATCTTGTAAAGATGAATTTTCAAACACTAACTTCAAAAGAGAGAGAAAATTAGGCATTTGCCGCATCTCAAGAAAGATTGCAGAGATTAAGAGTAGAAGAAGCTCACTACTAAAAAAGTTCATATTAACGACGGAATTCAGCGACGGAAAAAAATAGCGACAGATTTGGCAATGGAAATGGCAACGGAAAAATAGTTTTACAAAAAAGTTAGATTATACGGCAGATATGGCGACGAAAATTTTAATCCGTCGCCAGAATTGACAGGTGGCGACGGAAATTCCGTCGCCATAATTATTTATTTTTTTTAAAATAAAAATTGGGCGACGGAATTTCCGTCGCCTTAAAAAAAAATTTTAAATAGGGGGTGGCGACGGAAATCCTATAAAATGAAACCAGATTTCTCTGGTTTCAGTTTGCTGATTTTCGAAGAGTCGAGGAGAGAGAGAAAGAGGACGCCGTGCAGCAGCAGCAGCCCAGCCACCGGCCGCCTCCCCAACCGTGCCCAGCCACCGCCGGCGGTCGTCCGCTCCACCCATCGCCGCCGGTCACCTCCCCCCGCCGCTAGCCGCCGTCTGCCGCCTCCCACCGTCGATCTTTTGGAGTTAATTGAGGTATTTTTCTCAAGTAAACAACTTGAAATTTCTACAAATTTTTGTATTACATTGTTAGAATTTCATAGTTAGTTCGTATTTATGTTTAAATGTGGTATTTGTGTGAAGTTATTGGTTTAATTTGGTTTAAGATTGGGGTAAATGCGATTTAGGGTTTAGGTTTAATAGTTTGAAGTTAAAGTCTGATATATTGGTGGAATGAAATGGTTTCATTGATAATGTTGTTGAAATGTACAATTTGTGTGAGGTTATTGCTCTAATTCGTTACAAGAATTTAATAAATGCGATTTAGGGTAGAGGTTTGGTAGTTTGAAGTTGAAATTTCATATGTTTGTGGAATGAAATGTTTTAATTAATAATGCTGTCGAAATTTGATTGGAGATTTTGCTCAATGCAATTTAGGGTTTAGGTTTGGTGATGTGAACTTGAAAGTTGATATGTTGGTGGATTGAAATGCCTTAGTTTATTATTTTGTTCAAATGTGATGTTTGTATGAAGTTGTAGCTCATATTTGTTTAAAGTTTTCGCCCAATGTAATGTACACTTAGATTTGATAATTTTAAGTTTAAATTTGATATGTTGGTGAAATAAAGTGGTCAACTATGTATGAATTATTAGTTTTGTGATGTTCGTGAGAATGTAAGTATATTTATCGAAATTTGTAAGTGTTTTTGGATGCATGTGGAAATTTTAAAGTAAGCATACATAATATATAATTGCGTAATTTATGTAATTATTATAATTTTGATTAAAATTAATTCTTATCAAATACCTTATGTAGTTATTGTTATTTGAGCAGAGTATGAATGGTCCTCCACATCGTATGTGGATGTATAATAGATTACTACCTGATTGTAGTGGTTATACCCAAGAATTTCTAGATGAAGTAAACAAATTTGATCAATTTGCACGTACACAGACAGAGTTTCTGAATAGGGGAAAATATAGATGTTCTTGTGCGAAATGCAGAAATAGGGTGTACTTGACACATGATGAGGTCAAGATTCACCTTATGTATAAGGGTTTTGTGCAAGGATATTGGTTTTGGATAAGTCACGGGGAAATAGAACCTCAGGGATATGGTTCTGGGTATCTAAATAGTGAAATTTCCAAAGTTGGAGGTTCAAGTTATGTTAATAATGACTATTCTAAATCCTACATAGATCGGATGGAGGACATGGTTGATGATGCTATAACAGCAAATCAAAATGTAAGGGAAGATGGGTCAAGCACTTGCCGAGAACCATTTTATAATATGGTTCAAGCTGCTCAACAACCCTTATATGATGGTTGCTCCACCCACAGTAAGCTATCTGCGGCGGTGAGACTGTTGAGTATTAAATCTGATTATAATATGCCTCAAAATTATTTCAATGAAGTTGTTCAATTAATAAAAGAGATATGTCCCCCTAACAACCGCGTGCTGAACAACTACGGGCAAACGAATAAGGTTGTTAAAGATCTCAGCAACGATGTGGTCCAAATTGATTGTTGCCGGAAAGGTTGCATGCTATTTTATAAGGAGGACGCAAACTTGGATGCGTGCAAGTTTTGTGGGCATTCAAGATGGAAGAGGCAAAGGTCACAACAAAGGAATCAGAATCCATTGCCATACTCAAGGATGCATTACTTGTCGTTAAAACCTTGAATGCAGAGGTTGTACGCATCAAGAAGTAGTGCATAGCACATGAGACGGCATTATGAACATCGACGTGAGGACGGTGTTTTATGTCATCCATCAAATGGGGCAGCATGGAAACATTTCGATACCAATTACCCTGAATTTGCTGCAGAGCCTCGGAATGTGAGGTTTGGCGAATGTGCTGATGGATTTAATCCTTACACATTGTCTTCAAGATCATACTCCATTTGGCCGATGGTCGTTACACCTTATAACCTGCTCCTTGAAATGTGTATGACCACACCATTTATTTTCTTGACTTCTATAATCCCCGGGCCCAAAAATCCCAAGAATAAGATAGATGTATATTTACAACCTCCAAAATTGAGCTTAAAAGAGTTGTGGGATGTTGGAGTTGAGACTTATGATATTTCTACGAGGCATACATTTCAGATGAAGGCTGCACTTATGTGGACCATCAACGATTTTCCCGCATATGGAATGTTATCTGGGTGGAGTACTAATGGCCAATTGGCATCTCCCATATGTATGAAACAACAAAAGGCTTTGATATTGCGAAATGGAGGTAAATTCTCATGGTTTGACTGTCATCGGTGTTTTTTGCCAAGGAATCATGTGTTCAGAAGAAATAGAACCATATTTAGGAAAGGCAAAACTAATACAAGGGGTCCTCCTCGCCGATTGTTCGGGGAAGAACTTTATGCCGAGGTGGAAGATTACGCAATGGTAACCACAAATGGTGACTTTGTCATACCAGGATTTAAGGAGAATGAGCATAACTAGACGAACAAGAGCATATTCTGGGAGTTGCCTTACTGGCAACACCAACTGCTCCGTCATAATTTGGATGTGATGCACGTTGAGAAGAACTTCTTTGTGAACATTATCAATACTGTTATAGATGTTCATTGGAAAACAAAGGACAATGTCAAATTAAGAATGGATGTTGCAGAAATATGTGATAGACCATAATTAAATTTACATTCAGACCCAAATGGTAGGCCGGTTAAACCAAAAGCGAAGTTCGTACTTCCTGTGAATAAACGAAGAGAGTTGTGTGAATGGGTGAAGGAGCTTCAAATGCCTGATGGATATTGCTCTAATTTGGGAAATATCATGAACCCTAATGAGGTTAAGTTCAACAACATAAAAAGTCATGATTGTCGGCTCTTCATGGAGAAATTGCATTTGGTGCGCTCCCAGATGATGTGTTGAAATCTCTTATTGAGATGAGTCAGTTCTTCAAGAACTTATGCTCAACAACATTGTGAGATGATATGCTTGAAGAACTGCATCGCAACATTGTCATCACTTTGTGTAAGTTGAAGACTATTTTTTCTCGTGGCTTTTTCAATGTAATGGAGCACCTACCAGTACATTTGGTAGAAGAGGCTCAACTAGGTGGTCTAATACAATATCGATTGATGTATCCATTTGAGAGGTAAATTATACTATAATCGATGAAACCTTCTATGAATTCTTATATGTGGAATCACTTAAAAGTGATTGCAATTGTGAACTTGGTAGGTTCTTTGTCCGATTGAAGAAAAAGATAAAGCAGCAAGCGTGTCCTGAATGTTTAATCACAGGAGCATATCTAGAGGCAGAGAAGACATTCTTCGTCTCCTATTACTTCGGCTCTAATGTACCCTCTATGTGCAGTAGGTGCAGGAGAAATGAGGATGACGATGAACATATTAATCATTTTCCAACTCTGTCCGTGTTTACACCTCAAGGGACTGCTATTGGTAGGGAAAGATCAAGGTATCTCACAAATGCCGAATATGTTGCTGCCCATCTTCACGTGCTATTAAATTGTGATGAAGTTAAACCTTATATAGGGTGAGTGGTATTTTCACTTCCAATTGAGTTTATCATTCACAGCACAAGTATATTAATAGGCTTCGTAAAATGTGATAGAATTTTCACAGAACAAGTGAGAGTTGCACGTCCCAATGTCAGTGACGAAGATGTCGACACCATCACCGAAACTCATTTCGTAGATTCTTTTAGTGAGAATGTAAGTATTCGAACTCATTTATTCATAATTTGAACATAACAGTTAATTAGGTTCATTGTATTAATTAAAATCACATGTTATGTTACCTTAGGTGCATTATATTCAACTGTTCGAGACCGACAAACATTGCTACCTGAACCAATTGGCTCTGAAGCCAAAGCGGTGTGTGTCGACGTAGACGGCATATAGAGTAAATGGATTCAAATTCCACACAGAAGCCCAAAGCTTCGGGAAGAGAACATATAATTATAGTGTTGGTGTTTGTGGCACTGGGGAAGGCGATATTGAGAATGATTACTATGGTGTACTGGAGGACATTGTCCAAATTGAGTATTTAGGCGAACCACTTAAACGATGTGTGCTCTTCAGTTGTGAGTGGTTCGACCCCACATTGAATCGTGGGACACGATCTCATAAACTAAGCGACCTTATTGAGGTCCACCATATAAGAAGGTGTCGAGAGCACGACCCATTTATCTTCCCAAACACCGCATCACAAGTGTACTTCATGCCACATGCAGATCGCTCAAGGGATAGGGCCAATTGGCTTGTTTTCATACCAACCAAACTACGGGCGATAGTGGATCGACAATACACTCTACCTACTGTGTACCAACAAACGGACATGACGACTATCGTCGAACCTGCGAATGACGTCATCCTTGCATCATTAGTCGATGAAAGTGCACCACCGGAAGAGGTTAATGATGAAATAGGGTTTTCATTCATTCAGGGTAATGACGAGATAGATGAGGTAGAGAATGATGAGGATGATGAAGAGGGGGAGTAGGATGACAGTAATGAAACATATGAAGCTGAAGAAAATTTGCATTTGTATGATGATGATGACGATGACATTGATGAGGATGAGGATGCAGATGATTGAGTGGTTACAAATTCTTATGTATATGAGTACTTTGCATATCAAACAATTGGTTGTGACTTTACTTATATTGTATGAACGAGCTTTGCAAAATATGTGTAACCTACGTACCTATTATGATGTATGAGGAGAACGGTTTACATGTGCAATCATTATATATTTGTATTTGGTGTTATTGTCACCTATTTTAGGTATGGATTCAAGTTCTCGTCTAGCAAAGTCCTCCCCTCGAGGTAGAGGACAAGGGCGTTGGAGCTCTGCTGTTGATCCGACCGCAATGGACATTGATCCATCTTCTCCCCAGGTACCTCATATACCAGTTCAGCTAGGAGCGACAATGGCTGCTTACATACCAGGTATTTCAAGACCACTGCCTTCCCCATTTGGGGCTTTCCATCGTCAAACCTCATACATTCCCAACCAAAGCATCATGTATGACCAATTTGCCTACAACATTCCTCCAAACCCCCATGTTGTTCACACTGTGTAACCCACTCACCCTAACACAAACCAGTCCCAAGAGAACATTGGAAGTGGTGAAAGTGAAGCACAATCCAGTCAAGAGAGCACTCGAGCTAAGACTTGGATTGAGCCAGGCGACAACGGGTAAGTTTTTATTTGTTATATCTTATGAAGTACTACATGAATTTTGTATAACAAGTAATGAATTTTATGTGTTATGTTCAATTAGGTTTCTCCCAAATGATAGTGTTGTTAGTAGGATTTCGCTCATATTTCAAAGCAAATTTGACGGAGCTTGGCCTACTTGGAGCAAAGTGCCCAAACCAGTACGAGATTTGTGGTTTGGAGAGTTCAAGGTAACTACAGTGACTTCGTATTAACAGTTTCTATGAACGTGCTATATTAGTATTGAATTATTTGATGTGTTTTTTGTTTTCATGATTGCAGAAGTGGTTTACTTGGGATCTAATTCATGATCACCGTATAAGAAGGAATTTTGAAAACCGAGGCAATACACGCTTGAGAGACTTCTTTGGCAAAGCAAGGAAGCATAATAAGAAGTTTGTCTGGCTCGGTGATGCTTAATGGGAGGGAGTCCAACAGCACTAGGCGAATGAACATTATAAGATATTGCATGAAACAGCCTAGAAGAACCGACTACGGACTCCAGAAAGTGGTGGCCCATCATTCTTTCTGGAACGTACATAGAGGGAACAACTTGGGATGGAGCCCACCATTGTTGAATTATTTAGTCGCACTCACAAACTCCAAGGCGAAGAAGATGCCCCTTAGGTTGACAAGAAATCACAACAAACATATGTAAGCAATTAGCTATTCTCAATATTCATTTGTAGTTTCCCCCTGAACTTTTATACTTTATTTCAAGTGCATTTAGTATGCATGATTTCGGGCGCATGTTGTGATATTCAACTCTCAAGGGACCGAGGATGATAGTTCTCAAGATCCAAACCAGCCATTTTCAAACCCAAATGAGTTGTGGGTGAAGACGTTCAAGAACAAGAAGGGTCGTATTTATGGCATTAGGGACGAGGTTGTCAACATGAGGGAATCTGGTTACTTCAGTCCCACTTAAAGATCCGGTACAGTTTTCATATTAACGTTTCAACGACCATGGTTATACATTGAATTTATTTACTTGTAATACTAATGCGTACTTTGCTGAAATGTCTGTCAGCAGGTACCAGTTCTATGCCATCGCAATAAGAGCTCAATGAATTAAGGGGTGTAGTAACCAACTTGGGGGGTGAGCTAACTTCACAAGCTGAAAGCTACCGGTTGGTTATAGAGAAATATAAACAACTGGAGGAATCCAACAGATTGCTCACCCAAAGCAACCAACAACTGAGCCAACAAATGATGAGCATCGATCAGCGCCTCCAAGCTATCTTTCAAATGCAAGAGGCATTTGGCTTGGGATCTCAGCTACCATTTACTCATCACTCGCAACATAATGAGGAAGATGGTGAGGCAGAGGAAGAGGAAGAGGAAGAGGAAGAGGAAGAGAAAGACCTTGGTGATTGAGTTGGTTGCAGGTTTCCTTCAGCTGGTGCATCTTTTGCTTGATTCTTCACGAAGTATATCTGTTGCTGCTTGTTTCCCCTTGATAAACCTCTATTTTACCCCCTTTTGACATGATTTTTATCCCTTATTTCGACGATTTTCAGTAAAACTTCAAGAGCATAGAGGTTGATTAGTCATTCTTTACCCTAAATCTGCCTAAATGTTGTACTTTTGTGTTTTCAGAAGTTCGATTGAAAGGAACGAGGAAAACCAATTGATATCGCGTCAAATAGGAGCCAAAAGAGTAGACTTTGAGCCAAGAGGATGTGGCACGGGGGCACCATGCCAAATAGGGTGACTGTGTGTAACGCCCCCAATTGCTAATATCTGATTATTCTAACATAACCACTTATTATTATAATTTAGCAACGGAAGACTTCTAATTTGATTGGAGGCATTACCTCCGTTCCATGATAGAACACGACTGCTTGATTTAGTGAATTTTATGGGGGCTCAAAAATAAGGCCCTCAACCCTAAAGTTAGGAGTTTTACTATTTTTTTCTTAAATCCTGTGGCAAAATGGACAGAGCTTCCCCTAAAACTTGACCATTTTCCCAGGCTTACAGCCTTACAATAAATCCCCTGCACTGAAAAACAATAAAAACTAACTCAACGGCCACCCGCCGGAGTTCACAGCTCTACGGGCCACCCGCCTGAAGCACTATAACCAATGCAATTTAATGATAACCAAATAAACGGCGACAAATACAGACCTGACAACTTAGATGGTGGCTCATACGGTCATACAGAGCGACTCTAAATGATATGCAACTAAGCACACAAGAACTCAATTTACAATCACACACCACAAAACACATTGCAGTTCACGTACAAGTCCATTATTTCACTTCTAGGCAGCAGTGACTCCCTTTCGACTTCCTTCAGAAACCTGGAGGCACAATGATAGATGGGATGAGCGATAATCGCACAGTGGATAGCCCCCTCCCCTAAAAGATGCAATAATAACTTACAACCGTCGTTCGTAATTCCTTTTCTTTGAAGAATTCACCTATCGCATAGTGTGTTCCAATCACAAGGCAAGAGAAATAGCATTTGCACCAAAAGCCACTCGTATGAACTCGTAAACTTAATAAAACAATATCATATGTTAATGTAAGTAGTGGACATGATTTATGAATACCATTATCTCCTCTCCTCTTGTACTTGTGTCATAAATTTGGATCTCTAACATCATTTTCTAAACAAGATATAAACAATTAATCACCTTTTGAGGTTTTCAATTCAATTATTCAATAACCTTCTTCAGTATCAAGTAATAGGAGCAATAAAATGAATATATTGACCTCTGAACTTTACATGCTTGTTTATTCAATTGATCATGTTTCTTCTACTCATGTAACTTCAACTCATGCCTACTGGCAAATTATGAAACAATAAACTTTGAATCCTCTCCTTACGGGGCAGAGAGATGAAATACTGAGCTTTGTCTCTGCCTTCTAGCAGAGAAATAAAATACCGAGCTTTGCATTCTCTGCCTACTAGTAGAGAAGTGAAATACTGAGCTTTGTCTCTGCCTTCTGGCAGAGAAATGAAATTCTGAGCTTTTAATTCCCTGCCTACTGGCAGAGAAATGAAAAACTGAGCTTTGTCTCTGCCTTCTAGTAGAGAAATGAGATATTGATTTTTGAATTCTCTGCCAAATAATGAGTCTTGAAACATATAAGTTGAAGTTACATGCAAACTTCTAGGAAGGTACTGGGTTGGTTAAGCTAAAGATACAAATAGGCGACTGATAATAATAAGAAGCACTTAGCGATCATGTAATAAAGCATTTATGGACCTTGAGTATAATTTACAATAGACAACGGCATGTAGTCACCATATGCTATGAATTGATTCTTCACATAATCCATGGATACGTTACGCTGAACTATGCAGTCGATAAACTATATATTGGATACGGTGTACACGATCGATAAACATATAGAGGCAATAGACTTATAAATGTCGATCGATAAACTAATGTCTGTCGACTAGACATGAAACCATTTTTCTACCTAACATGTTTCGAAGTATGAGCCGTAACTCATACGTACATCCCTATGTCGTAAAACAGACTTGGAAACTGAATGCTTGGGCGCCCGCATTTCAAAATATTTTGTTTTGCAAACAGGAGAGATAGAATGTATAAGTAAAATTGATTTGTTGATTCTTATCTGAAAGTGAACCCCTTGGTCGATGTACATCTTAAAACGATCGTACTTTAGGTGCTCGCACCCCCCAGGCCGATCAAGAAGCCTGAGTTGAAGCCGCGCGCGGGTGTATTGGTTGGCATAAGCCTTGATAATTGATGGGCATAAGCCCTGGCGCCGCGCGCGGGTGTATTGGTCGGCATAAGCCTTGATGATAATTGGCGGGGCCACTTGTTTATGTGACAAAACATTGAGAACTTGGTTCATTAAATGATTCTTGTTTTGATTGTTTTCATTGCTGAAAGCACTATGAGTTTGTGAAGAACATAGGCAATGTACGTACTGAGATGGCCTCACTTCTTCTTCAATTTAAAGTGAACTTATTTTCTACGTAACATGTCTATCATATAACCCATGAATTCACCTTATGGATCAAGATCTATGGGTAATCGCTAATATATTCATGCATATAATCGATACTATAATCATGCATAATCGGCGGGCGTTATATAATGAATAGCGATGAACCTAATATATGATCGATGAAATGCATAATCAATGAATATTATATAATAGCGATGAACCTGATATATGATTGATGAAATGCATAATCAATGAATATTATATAATCAAAGAATATTATATACTTAATAGTTATATAAAATCATTGAACATTATATGCCTAATAACGATGTACATTATATACATAAATATATGATCAATAAAATGCAATTAATAAACGCTATATAATCGATAATGATGAACATTATATATATATAACTGATAAAATTCCTAACTAATGAATTCATGGTTATTGAATTTGGTTGGGCCACATAGTGAAATGTGTATACTCGATGATTACATGAACTTAACGTTATAAACCGGCAATGAACATCATATATTCAATGCTCTTTATAAACCGAAGCCTCCATATAATCAGTAATTTCATAGCATGGGTAATTTGTCCATGTATATATATATTCGATAACCTAGGTATAGTTTCATATAATCGATAATTGTATATAATCGATATAATCGATAATCTGGTCGTATTCAATGATTTCATATAGTTACCAAATGGCATATAGTTGATAAACTAACACATAAACGATAGACTTTAGTTGTTGACTAACATATAATTCAGTACGACTAACATATCTATACTGATAATTGATTCAAATTTAACCTGAACGAATTATAATCAACAACTATTGAATTCAACCTGAATAACTACAAACAACAACATAACTATTGAAGTCGACCTGAACAACCCATAATCAATAACTGTTAAATTCAAACTGAACAAACTATAATTAATAGTCAATAAGCTTTATCGAAATTAATAATTTAACCATAAATAGGAGGATGAGGGAACCCACCTCGAATCCAAGCTAAAGGACCCGTTTTAGGGTTTGATTCCGGTTGATTCGGTGTGGGTTTGATTCCCCTGTGTTGTGCCACTGCCTCTCACTTCCTCTGCTCGTCGGCATCCGGCGAGGGCGGCCGTTCTGGTGGCGGTTGCGCAAGGTCGGGTCCCCGAACTCTAGCCCACGACCTCCTTCTCCCTTCTCGCGTCTGTCTCGCTCTCCCTCCGGCCCAGTTTGACGCCGACCGAGGTGGGGGACCGTCGGGCGTGCGTCCGCCGGTCAGCAGTGACCCCACCGGTGCCTTCCTCGGTCCCCACCAGTGTGCGTGCGTGTGAATCGCCGGCAAGGGGGTCGAGGAACCCCCCCTTCGCGTTGCTCTGCTTCCCCTATCCTTCCTCCTCTCTATTTTTCCGATGCGTTGGGGTCGGGTTGGCGGGGTGTGGGACGGCCGGCTGCCGCGGCGCCTCGCCGACCTCCCCGTTGCCGTCCGCCGCCGGCTTGAGGTCGCGGCTGGGCTCCCCTGAAACCCCCCGACGCCTCTGCTTCTCCTCCTTTTCCTCTTTCCCGGAAAAGGGCTTCGGCCTCTTTAAATTTTTTTGTTTTTTTTGTTTTTTTTTCCCCTTTTCCACATATATGGATATATATATATATATATATATATATACACACACACACACACCATGGGATTGTATTTTCGGCTATAGTTACTGAATTAAAAATTTTAATGAATTGAAAAGCGAGGTCTAACTTGAATTTGTAATTAATGTAATTAGAAAGAAGATTAGGTTCGGGCCGTTACACTGTGCCACCCTAGGGAAACAAGAAAACAAGGGGCAGCAAAGTGGCACGGTGCTGGTGGCACGACCATGCCACTTTATTTCCCCCGTTATCTTCAATTTGGCGTTGTAATTTTAGAGACTCTTCTTTTTCTCTCATTTTTCTCTCTCAAAAGCGGCGACTTTAGGTTTTTAGTTTTGATATTAGTTGTTCTTGATTTGAATGCTTTGGATTGAATCCAATTGTTGAACCTGGTAGATTATTACTCCAATCAATAGAAAGTACGTTCCTTTACCCTTGTTCTTTCCGTTTTAATTCAAAGTTAGCACTTTTAATTATGTTCATATTGGTGATTGTGGTTGTGATATTGATGATGAATAGGGGCTAAATTTGTTGTCTTGGATTGGGTGTAGCCCTTATTGTGTGATTTGGATTTGTATTATGGATTTATGTAAATGATTGCCCATGTTGAAATTGAACTCTCACTTAAGAATGTCAGGTGTTCGATGAATTGCCTGAGAGGGTTGATTCATGTTTGTAATTGGGGTTTGGGAGATTAACGAGAGTTAAATCCTCTACCTAGAGCTACTTAGTTAGCGATTGGACTTCTTAACATGAAAATAGTTAGGATTTCAATTGGGAATTAAGGGCTACTCAATCTTGTGGTTTTGTGATTCTAGGTAACTAGGATAGCTTGATCAGTCTAATGACCTTTGAGAGAAGGCGTAGATACGCTTAACTTGTAACCATTCCATTTCAATTGTCTGTGTGAGCAAATTCGCATGATATAGTTTATAGTCCAAGGAACACGATAGTTTGGTGAACCCCAATCCAGGACTTTCGTTAATATTGATTTAGACAATAGCAGTTACTTTCAGTAGAATATAACTATTATTGAGTTAAACCATTCCTAATAGACTCTGGCCTAAATAGGGTGTTAAAAGTTGGTTTAGTGGTTGAAACCGAGTTCCTTGTGGACACGACCCGTACTTGCCGTTGCTAGCTATAACTGGCACCGTGCACTTGCGGTATTTTAACTCAACACCCCTCCCCTTTCTGCTTTTTGACTCCCCTCGTTCTGGTGCTTATTTCGCTCCTCTCTCATTTCGCGCTTGCTTCTCCCTCTTCTGCAAGCATATATATAATTTCATTCTCAATTACTGGCAATCAACTTCTGGTTTGTTTGGATTTGTGGTTTGTGATATGTACAGACTTTGTTTCGAACTTGTAGTTTGTGATATGTAGAGAGTTTGTTTGGAACTTCTGGTTTGTGAATTGAAAACCCTTGGTTGGAAGTGTTGCGTTGGATGTGAAATTCCACCTTTGTGTGGCTTGAAATTGTTGAGAACGCTTCAAATGAAGCCATATTCGAAGCCATTGGATGTTGATTGAATGCGAAGATGTTGTAAATTTCTTGCAGGGATTCATTTGTATGTACAAATATGATAAAAAACAAGCGATTGTATTTTTAAGAAAAAAAGGGAGTTAGCGACGGAATGGCGACAGATGGGGAGAAAATTTTATTTTATTTTTTTGACGGGGGGCAACAAAATTGATAATCCGTTGCCATCAGCGACGGACTTTCCGTCACCCATTTCGTTGCTGATGGTGACGGATGATCTCCGTCGCCACCCCCGCCCGCCAGTTTCCCCCGCCAAAAAAAGTAGGTCGCAATTTCTGTCGTTGAATCCGTCGCCGGGAACTCAGCAATGAGCGCAAATCCGACAGCCGTATTCTGTCACTGATGTCAAAAATCCGTCGCTGATTAACCGATTTCCGTCGCTGATGCTGTCTTTATTTCATCTTTTTCTTGTAGTGAAGATGATAAGATGAGATTAGGAAACTAAAT
>JACYFF010003369.1:77416692-77433873 GCA_017589665.1 Selenicereus undatus
TAAGTTGATCAAAAGGTAAATGACCTAATCTTTGGTGCCACAATTCAAAACATGACAAACAAGCAACAGAAAGCTTCTTATTGCCTAGAGGAAGTGCTTCCAAGGTGTTATCGTTTTAATTATCGCAAGTGCACGGCGCAACTGTAGCTAGCAACTGGCAAGTACGGGTCAAATCCACAGGGAACTTGGCTTCAACTACCAGAACTGATTAAACTACTCAAGCTAGGCAGTCACAATTTTGGGTTAAAGACTAAACTAAGAGAAACGATAACAACTAAAAAGTGAAGTAAACAGCATAATAGAAAGCACCTAGGTTGGAATTAACGGCACGAATATGCTAGTGAATCAGTTACTAACCCAATCACACATTCCCAAGCATGCATCACAAATGGATAGATTATCAATTAAGCCCATCTCCGCCCTCTCTCAAGGGTCGAAGACTAATCCTAGAACCATAGTCGCCTATTTTCATGGGACTAAAGGTTGAAAGATTACAAGATTCACAACCTCTAATCCCAATTAGAACTTAACTATTTTCATGTTAAAATCCTAATTGTCTACTAAGACGCACTAGGCAAAGGTTTCGTCTCTCAATGCTCCCCTAAACCCCAATAAAAACGATGAATGTTCTTTCGAGCATTTCATCGAGCATGTGGCGTGCATAGCAGAATTCGTAATCACAAAACAAAGGGGAAACATGGATTGGGCCAGTACAAAATTCAACCATACATATTCGGCGTCAATCCCAACCTAAGTTGAGGGATTTAGCCTACAATCATATTTCTAGCAACAACCAAAATGTTCGATTCAACAAACATCGCAAACAAAACTCAAGTATTCAAGAACAAGAGGTGAGAGAATTAGAACTAAGAACCTGGAATTAATCGCATGAGTTAATCGTAGAATGAACTTCAATCCAATAACGAATTCAAAAGTATCGAAAACAAAACTATCTATTAAAACCTAAAAATCGCCTGAAAGCGTTTTGGGAAACGAAAACTGAAATAAAACTGAAAACTGAATGAAGTTAAAACAGCCTCGAGAGAAGTTTTAAGTCGCGTCGCGGAACGGGGGTGGCACGGTCGTGCCCAGAGGCACGGGGTGACCGTGCCAAAACACTGATGGGCGCCAAGAACATCAGCCGAGCCGAACCGGCCACGCCAACACGTGGCACGGTCGTGCCACGTGGCACTTGGCTGGTGGTCTGGTTTGGTTGGTTCTTCGTAGTTCGGCCTTGCTGCGCGTGCTCGATTCCCCGGGACTTCCGTGTGACGCTTTTTTGCTGTTTTAGTTGTCTCATTAGCACTCCTTTCTGCCAAATGTTGTTCATCATTCCTTTTCTTCAATCGAGTTCCTGAAAATATTGAAAGATGCTGCATGAGTTAAAAGTATGCAAAAAGGAGGCCGATTTGACTCTTCCTTAACACAATTAAATGTGAAAACAAGGGAGGAAATGGGTCAAATAGGGGCTAAAAGTGGTACGAAATAGAGGTTCATCACGCCCCCATGCTTTATCTCTTGCTTGTTCTCAAGCAAGACTATGCTATGAAAGATTAGGGAGGATGGTGGACCTCTAAACACCCCCTCTTCAAGGGAAAGTATGGAAGACCGACGAATCACGCTAATCATGCAGTGAAGGTGGCAAAGTCAAGGTGCGAAAGAAAATTGCAATAAAAATGTATGCAATGTCATCCATGAATCACCTTACCCAAATAAAACACACCACACACCCCAATGTTGAAACACATAGTAGGACATAACCTTCCTCAACAAATGGTGAGTAAGCTAGACTGGTAGGACCTCACTTTAGGGCAAAGTGGAACACTCCTCTCAATGTGTTTGAAATATGTGACAAGGGCACGCTCAATACTCCAACCAATTAGGCAAACTACCATATGCTTGGTAACGTTCTCCACTCTCCACCGCAGGAATGCAATATGCAATGTGTCAATCAAGAGGACTTGCGATAAGGATGTAATGGGGCTAAGGTCAAGGGTGCGAAGCGGAATAATTTGGGAAAAGTGGAGCTATTAGTCAAAGACTAGGGAGCAAGAACACTTCCACAATCAACACTAAGATTTCAACCGCACACAAACTTGCGAATCGAGCAACAAATCTCGCAAAAACCTCGAAAGAGGAACCAAACAAGCTTATTGCAGAAAGCTTCCACGCTACCCATTTTATTTGCAACTTCTATTTCTTTTTTATTTTCTTTTTTCTTTTTTATTTTATATTTTTTTTAGAAGCAAAAAGGATGCATTGGATAGCGCCGGAAGTACCAAAAAAATCGATTTGCACTTTTCCCAAAATGAGCCACTAGTATTATACCCGCAGTGAATAATCAAACGCTTGAAATATACCCAACTACATTATGGAAGTGTCTTCCCACTAGACCTTGACAAGGGTGAAGGAAATATGCATAGGTCAAGTGTGTAATTGATGTGGTGCAATAACAACAACAGGGGGAATGGCACAAAGGGCTACCAAGGGGTAATCATGCAACAACAGGTGGCTTTCTGGCTAATGTGGCTACGTGAAGAAAAATCGCCTCAATCATGTCAACACATGCAATTGCTAAATGCAGTTTCAAGGAGAACGAGACCAAGTTCTAGAGATGCTTCATGGAGGAGTCACACATGAAAAGAAGTAGAGACTATATGTAATGAATAGTCATTAGGCTCAAGAATCACACAGGTAACCCTACCACAGTCAAGTGACTTACTCCAAAGTATGTTCCATTCATTAAGGTCAATCAAGTCAAACCACATGAAACTCATGGGTAGTTAGCATGCAACATAGAGCAAAGAAACTACAGATGACAAAGACAAATACAAATTGCACAAAATCTCACACCAAGACAAGTCACGCCTCAACACACAACCCAACATGATCAATCAATCATCACCCCTTTCAATCTCATCACAAAAGGGGTTTTCTCACACATTTATTAGAAAACAACGAAGCTAACTAAGAAAGCGGTAAAGATATAAGGGGAAACGAACAGAAGGGCAAGAAGTAGTACCTGAAAATCTTAAGGAGGCCCAGCTTGATCATTTCACCTTGTGAGATGCAGCATGTATCTAATATGCTCTAACCTACATGCTCTATTAAATGAAACAAATGCCAAAAATATCCTATGAAAATTATATGTCATGCTATCTAAATGATGCAAAATGCAACATGTCATTCAACCAATACCCTAAAATCTACTATTCCACCTAAAGAGCAATAAGCTCACCCCCCATGCTTGAGGTTTTCATTGTCCTCAATGGAAAGGACGCAGAAAAAGGACAAGGGAAGGGGGAAATGGGAGAGGGGAGGGGGAGGAGTGACACACTTTTTTTTTCTTTCTCTCTTTTTTTTTGGTGCGGAAAGCGATAAGTGCCTTGGGTTGCCTCCCAAGAAGCGCTTGTTTAAGGTCCTTAGCTTGACCCTTACCTCCAAATAGTAGAAGGGAATGATGCGGGAGGTGGCCTGGGGGAGGTGTAGAAATATGAAGGAGGATCCTCTACCTCCCCAGGACAAGCAGAAGCGGTTGCAAAGTAGGATGTGAGATGGATGGTCGCAGAACAAGTGGAAGAACTGGCCGACAACATGTGAGATCCCCCATTTCTATGAAATGTAGGAACCTCAGGAGCAGCATCAAATGGGAGAAGTGGGGATAGGCTCCTCTGAGGGTGTGGGAATGACAGGCGCTAAAGGCGGTGCGGGGGGAGGGAAACTGAAGGCTACCTTTTCCCCACACAATTGGAATGATAGAATGCCGGCCTGAACATCGATCACCGCCCCGACAGTCGCGAGGAATGGGCGACCTAAGATGAGTGGGGCTGAAAAGTCCTCATCCATGTCAAGAATAATGAAGTCGCAGGGGATGAGGAACTTGCCCACCTGGATCGGGACATCCTCCAGAATGCCGACAGACTGCCTGATGGAGCAGTCTGCTAGCTGAATCATCATGCTGGTGGGCGTGAGGTCCCGTAATTGCAACTTCTGGCAGAGAGAGAGCGGCATGAGGCTCACACTGGCACCCAGATCGCAAAGGGCTCTCTCGATCTGCATATCCCCTATGCAGCATGGGATAGAGAAGCTACCAGGATCCTGCAACTTTGGTGGTAATTGCCTCGGTAGAAGTGCGCGACAGGATCCGAAAATGGGGGTCACTGGAGTAACCCCGGGCTCTCCCTTCTTGGATAGGAGTTCTCTTAAAAACTTGAAGTGTGCAGGTGCATTCTTGAGAGCTTCCAAAAAGGGGCTACTGGCATAGATTCGGTGTAGGGTTTCCAAGAATTTCGCGAATCTAGGTTCAAGCTGACGTAGCTTGGACCATGCCAGTCACTAAGGGTAAGGCATTGGGGGCTGGTATGGCCGGGTAGGAGGCGGCGGACTAGGCTCCCCAGTGAAGCTCAGATTCTCGTCTCTCATTTTCCCCTCAGTTCCTGCAGAATCAGGAACTGTAACTACCTCTTGGAGAACCATCATCGGGCTCTCCCCTAACCCCTCTTCCATCGTGGAGATCAATGACATTGACATGGTGTCGGGGGTTGACGTCTGGCTGGCCTGAAAGTTGCCCTTGAGGTCGGGACATGAGGCTCACCTGCTGGGCAATTTGGGCTATCTGCATGTCCATCCTCTTCTGATGGGTGGCCATGGCATCTACCCTGGAGGTCAGCTGATGAATTGACTCCTTAAGAGTCTCATTGGTCGTGGTCTGGGTCGCTATGAAGCGCTCCATAAGACTCTCTAGATGAGATGTGGGTTCAGGAGGTGGAGGGGGTGGAGTGTAGGGAGCTCAGTTGTGGAAACTGGGTGGCTGGATGGGATTCTGGGGGTGAGGGTTGGGGTTTTTGTAGAGAGGATTCGTGTGGCCTTTCCAACCCTGGCTGTAGGTGGTGGGATGGGGGTTATTTTGAGGAGGTGTGGGGTAGGTATGGTAAGCGTTGACGTGTTCAATGCTGGGGGGAGAATTGTAACACTCAACGGAAGTGTGGCCCTGTACACCACATGCCTCACAAATGGCATAGATCCCCATTGACGGCCCTGCAGAAATAGCTGATGAAGTAGCCACTTTCTCTAGTCGCTGTGCGAGGGCGTCTACCCTGCTCGCTAGGAGCGTCACAGTGTCAACCGCGTGCTTGCCACCACCTCTCTGAGGGATGACACTCTCACTTGCCCAGTGGTAGTTGTTGGAAGCCATATCTTCCAACAACGCCCTTGCCGCCTTGATAGATTTTCCCATGAGAGCACCCCCTGCTGCGTCATCAACCGTGATCTTCACTGACCGCTCCAACCCATTGTAGAAGGTCTGGATTAGGAGCCAGTCAGGAACTCCGTGGTGGGGGCACTGTCGCCGGAGGTCCTTGAACCTCTCCCATGCTTCGTAAATGGACTCATCATCCTGCTGGGCGAAGGAGGTGATGTCCGTCCTCAACTTGGCAGTCTTGCCAGGTGGGAAGTACTTGCTGAGGAACGCCTTGGAGAGTACTTCCCAAGTAGTGAACGAGTTTGGCTCCTCCTTCTGCAACCAATCGCTGGCCCGATCCCGCAGTGAGAAGGGAAAGAGTCGCAGGCGGATGACATCAGTGGACACCCCGTTCAGCTTGATGGTGTCACACTTCGCAAGGAATCTGCGAAGATGCACGTTGGGGTTTTCCGAGGGGTGCCTGTTGAATTGCTCCCTCTCTACGAAAGTGATTAGTGCGGGGCTGAGCTCGAAATTGTTAGCCTCGATGGCGAGGCTAACAATGGAGGAGGTTATGCCCGATGCTTGAGGGAGGGCATAATCTCGCAACACGCGATGATCCTACTCAGCCATTACGACTCGTGCTTGGTGCCTCTTTCTTGCACCGCTTTGCCTTCGGGTAGTGGCTTCGATTTCTGGGTCAAGAGGAGCAAGTGGTTGGCCCCTTTGACTACGGCTGCGCATACAAAACCAACACTACCATGGCGTAAACAGTTTCAAGCACAAATGAGGGAGGGGGAAGCGAGAAGATAAAAAGAAAAAAAAGAAAAATCCTAGTCTAGAGTTCGTTAATAGATTCTAATATTGAAGGGCGCAAGTTCCCCGGCAACAGCGCCAAAAACTTGTTATCGTTTTAATTACTGCAAGTGCACGGCGCAGCTGTAGCTAGCAACTGGCAAGTACGGGTCGAATCCACAGGGAACTTGGCTTCAACTACCAGAACTGATTAAACTACTCAAGCTAGGCAGTCACAATTTTGGGTTAAAGACTAAACTAAGAGAAACGATAACTAAAAAGTGAAGTAAACAGCATAATAGAAAGCACCAAGGTTGGAATTAACGGCACGAATATGCTAGTGAATCAGTTACTAACCCAATCACACATTCCCAAGCATGCATCACAAATGGATAGATTATCAATTAAGCCCATCTCCTCCTTCTCTCAAGGGCCGAAGACTAATCCTAGAACCATAGTCGCCTATTTTCATGGGACTAAAGGTTGAAAGATTACAAGATTCACAACCTCTAATCCCAATTAGAACTTAACTATTTTCATGTTAAAATCCTAATTGTCTACTAAGACGCACTAGGCAAAGGTTTCGTCTCTCAATGCTCCCCTAAACCCCAATAAAAACGATGAATGTTCTTTCGAGCATTTCATCGAGCATGTGGCGTGCATAGCAGAATTCGTAATCACAAAACAAAGGGGAAACATGGATTGGGCCAGTACAAGATTCAACCATACATATTCGGCATCAATCCCAACCTAAGTTGAGGGATTTAGCCTACAATCATATTTCTAGCAACAACCAAAATGTTCGATTCAACAAACATCGCAAACAAAACTCAAGTATTCAAGAACAAGAGGTGAGAGAATTAGAACTAAGAACCTGGAATTAATCGCATGAGTTAATCGTTGAATGAACTTCAATCCAATAACGAATTCAAAAGTATCGAAAACAAAACTATCTATTAAAACCTAAAAATCGCCTAAGAGCGTTCTGGGAAACGAAAACTGAAATAAAACTGAAAACTGAATGAAGTTAAAACAGCCTCGGGAGAAGTTTTAAGTCGCGTCGCGGAACGAGGGTGGCACGGTCGTGCCCAGAGGCACGGGGTGACCGTGCCAAAACACTGATGGGCGCCAAGAACATCAGCCGAGCCGAACCGGCCACGCCAACACGTGGCACGGTCGTGCCACGTGGCACTTGGCTGGTGGTCTGGTTCGGTTGGTTCTTCGTAGTTCGGCCTTGCTGCGCGTGCTCGATTCCCCGGGACTTCCGTGTGACGCTTTTTTGCTGTTTTAGTTGTCTCATTAGCACTCCTTTCTGCCAAATGTTGTTCATCATTCCTTTTCTTCAATCGAGTTCCTGAAAATATTGAAAGATGCTGCATGAGTTAAAAGTATGCAAAAAGGAGGCCGATTTGACCATTCCTTAACACAATTAAATGTGAAAACAAGGGAGGAAATGGGTCAAATAGGGGCTAAAAGTGGTACGAAATAGAGGTTCATCACAAGGTAGCTTGCTGAACTGCAGCACCCTTTTCCAGTAAAAAAAGACCTTTATGCTTTTTACCAAGGAGCAGTTCCCTCTGTATAGTGGGGGCCTGAAGCACACAGGAATGTGGAGTAAAAATTACATTTGCTGAAAATTGGTTAACTAATTTACTAACAGAAAGTAAATTATATTGAAACTAGGTATGTAAAGGACATTGTGGAGTTCTAATTTATTTCCCAAAAACATGGAACCTGAATGTGTAATAGTTGCCCTTTTCCCATTTGGCATGGTAATAAACCAGGGCACATTCAGTTTCTTAACATTATGTAATAAAGAAAGATCATAGGTCACATGATCGCTAGCTCCACTATCCACAACCCAAATACTATTATTAGTGGACTTAGTAAGAAAATAGAAGGGCTTACCTGCAAAGAAGCCAACTACACTACCTATTTCATTGGACTTATCCATGTCAGTGGTGTGTTGTTGTAACAGTTGCATAAGCTAGTTGTACTGTTCTGTGGTAAGTGCAGGTGAATGAGTAGAGGAAACATCTGCTGTGATCTCTGTCTGTGTAACTGCTGCAACTTTCTTTCCTTTATACAGTCTGTGTCCAGGAGGGTAACCATGAAGTTTGAAACATCTTTGTGTAGAGTGTCCTGGTATCTTGCAGTGATCACAGAAATAAGATATTCTTTCCTGAAAATTATTATCTGGAAAATTCTTCTGCCCAACTTTGTAATTTCCAGACACAGACTGTTGAATCCCAAGATTAGGAATAGAAGAAAATCTTTAGGGTCCTTGATTATAGACCCTTTGCTGAAATTGACCAGATGTGTAGCTGTGAAATGCAGCAGAGTTGCCACTAATAGAGACTGAAGCAGACAAGGACCCTTGCTTATCTTCTTGTAACACAATTTCATAGACTTGATCAAGATTAGGTAAGGGTTTGATCATCAGTATGTTTCCTCTAACATTTTTGTAATCTTCATGTAATCCAACTAAAAATTGCATAACTTGTTGGTCATGTATCATCTTCTTAGCAGCTATTAAACTCACACAACGATCTCCACTTGTGACACAGCAGGGTAATGTAATAATACTATTGTAAGCATCCCAGAGTTTCTTAATTTGTGTAAAATATTCAGTGACTGATAAATATCCCTGAGAAATAACACACAAATCTCTTTGTATTTGGAAGATTTTAGTGCCATCAGCCTCACCAAACCGTTGCTCTAGTTGAACCCAAACATCCCTGGCATTGGCAGAAAACAATATACTTTGTCCTATGTCCTTTACAACAGCATTCATAATCCAAGATAAAACCATTTTGTCGCATCTCTCCCAGTGTGCTGTTAAATTGTCAGCAGTAGGCTTTGCACATTGTCCTAAAACAAATCCCAACTTGTTTTTGGCTACCAAAGCAATTTCCATTGCCTTTTTCCAGTGACTGTAATTATCCCCATTTAACAGATCACTAACCAGGATGTTGTTGGGATTATCAGAAGGGTGTATGTATAAAAGATGGGATGGCTCACTTAAATTTCCAGCATACATCGCATTTGTGTCAATCTCTTCATTCTCATTTACTACAGCCATATTCAATCAATCTTTACAATTTGATCAAGAATTTCAAAAAAAAAGACGATCAAGAAGTAATGAACCAATAAACGAAGTTCAAGAAAAAAAAATACGAGAGACTTGTATCAAGATACTCAGAAAGATATTTCTCAGAAAGATATTTCCTAGGTATATATGCTGAACAAAGCTTCGAATTTCAGAAATGCCTTACTGAGTTTGCAGAATCGTGATTGCAGATGAATGAAGTTAATCAGTAAACTTCGAATCCAGTAAACCACAGCTCTGATACCATGTTATTGTGTGAAGGGAGCCATTGATGAAGCTAGAAAGAGAGATAGAGATAGGGAGAAAGAGAGAAGGAAAGAGAGTTGAACGTATTCTTGATGTATGAGAAAATGGTACAAGTTGCTGTGTGTAGGAAATAAATTCAGGACTAACCTGGATGCGGAATTGTACTGTCGGTAATAGTCCACAATAAGAATACCAGTTCTTCAATAATAATAAATCCAAGCGGCTACTAGAGTCGCTTTATAGATGTCCACGCTCTAAACTCGAATACCCGGTAGCGATAGTAGGGTAACCGTGAGGAGAGAGAGAGGGGAGTGTTCTATTGCTTACCTTTGAGGCTAACCCCCTTAAACCCCTTTATATAGGTCAGGGGGTAGCTAGGGTTGTCGCCCTAGGCGACTTAAGTGGCCGTCGGGCCTAATCTAATTAGGCCCGTCCAACAGCTCCCACTCGGCCACTTAGGCCGTAAAACACGTATTCTCTACATATCACAACTCCTTACGCTTCATACCAGGAATAGAACGTGCGACCAAAAATAATAAGTAGTGTTATATTAAGTTACCATCCAACTAACATAACACTTTCACAAAATACGATACCCCAAAAATATCCCAAGACATCACCAGTGGCATCTTTAGTCCCTTATGCCTGATATATCATATGATTATGTTCTCAACATAATCGCCCGGGCTGATATGGTGATGGTGGATAAATTTTC
This sequence comes from Selenicereus undatus, assembly GCA_017589665.1. Taxonomy (NCBI): domain Eukaryota; kingdom Viridiplantae; phylum Streptophyta; class Magnoliopsida; order Caryophyllales; family Cactaceae; genus Selenicereus; species Selenicereus undatus. The sequence continues at coordinate 77,426,737 of JACYFF010003369.1, forward strand.
CTTAAACACTCATGAAATCTCATCTTAGCTTAATTGTTTTCCTAACGTGTTCTCGCTGAACCGTATACATCGTGGCTCTTGAGAATCACATTAAAGTAGCATAATTAAGCTTTGACTTAATATCATAGCTTTAAGTCAAAGGGACATCGTCCATAGGGTCACACAGTGACAAGTGAAAGGGAATTCAGTCTAGATTTTCACTCAAAAATCTAACCTGAGCCACTAGATCAACATACTGAATGTTGGTCTTGACACTCAAGATTCCGCTTTTAAGGCTTCTATATGAAAACTTATTTCATACTCGACTCCCTTGAGTCTCATCTTAGTCTTACTAAGGCCACTATATTCTTTCCACTCACACACTTCCAGTGTGAGTAATCAATATTGCACACCTAGTGCTAATATGATTACGTCTCATCCTGCCCGCTACTGAAGCGTCAGGGCGATTGCCTGTGTGACTAGGCCAATCAGAAGTCTGTGACATTTCAATATACCTAACGTACAACAATGAGCATCATGCCCATAGAAGAAACATGTCCATCACATAACAGAACATGTCTAGATACCAAACCTTATGAAATCCAAGACTCAACCAATGAGTTTTGGACACATCACTAGGAATTGGTTTAGTTAAGGGAACATAATCACCTTGTTAGTCTATATACCCAATGGCAATGCTTTTTGTCTCTATGGTACAAGACACACAATCTACCTCCATAGCTAACATTGTTGTGCAACTTTGCTTCTTTGCACACCATGACATGGCTCTCCCACTCAGGTTGAAGGCATGTCCTGAGGTTGACTTAGACTCATCCAAGTCACTACCCCAATCAATATTTGAGTATCCTCTCAACTCGAGGCCTCTTCCTTGATAGCAAAAGACAGAATTATCAATACCACGACGGTAGCACTTGATTCTCTTGACGACTTGCCAACCAGTAAGTTTTAGGTTATTTTGATAACGACTTATCAAACTAACCGCAAAGTAATGTCGGGTCATGTACATAACATGGCTTACAATAAGCTTACTATGATACTGAGGTTAGGGACTTTTGTTCACTATCTCTATTTTTGTCATTTGTTTTAGAACATTGAGCAAGACTCAGGGTTGGACCCTTCTCAATTGGAGTATCTCCGGGGTAGGAATTATAAACCCAAAAATCATTCCAAGTCATTTCGACGCATGCTTCTTGGGACGGCTTTGGATTATTTCTACTCCTAGGACATACCTAGTTTCACCCGTGTCCTTTGTCTCAAAGACATGGGATGACTACCTTTTAGTAGCTTTGATCATCTCCAAGTTGTTCCCTAGTTAATAGTATGTTATCAACATAAGGAACATAATCCCCATGTTGATCTTTCAACATACACAATGGTCACATGTGGACATTTTAAGATGACACACATTGTCCTCTTATCCCTTTGATACAAAATAAATGGGTTGGTCCATACAAATCTCTTTCTCAAGGTCACCATTGAGAAAGACAACCTTTACATTCATTTCGAACAACTCAAAGTCCGAATGGGCAACCAGGGCTAGGGATATCCGGGCCTGAACTTATCAATTGAACTATCCACCCGTTGTTTTATCTTGAAGACTTACATCGGGGTGGAGTTTCAATGAGTTCTTAAACCCTGTCGGTGAGTCCATCTCATCCCTTATTGCATTCAATCACTCTTTGTAATTTGGTGAACCAACCGTCTCTTGACAGGAGGTAGATCCCTCAATTCCCAAGGGATGTGTATAGGAATATTTCCTCTTCGATTTGAAAATATCGTCGAGGAATTCATCCATGCTCAATTCTTGGGATCATGGGACCTTCATTATTTATCTGCCTATGTGGAAAATCCCTCCCCCTTTCTCTAAGAGGTATGGGACCAAGGGTTTCTCCCCCTTTTCTAAGAGGTATGGAACCCTGATTAAGGAGAGAAGATTACTCCCACTATCCATTGGAGGTGGGATCCTGAATGTGAGGACTAACTACATGTTCAGGAATGACTCTCCTCAACATTTGGAGATTGAGGACGAATCTCATTCTCCTTAACAGACAAACCTTCACCGTTCCTATCAAATAAGGAAGGTGTACCACCCTCGGTGACTTAGTGAGAATTCAAATCCTCCCCCTCACCGAGAGGTGGTTGAAGGCGTTGTTGTAACGCATACAAATTGAGGTCCTTTTAAGTTTCACCAAATGCTAGAGAACTCATCCTTAAGAAAATCGACACTACGGGATTTTGTTTCACGAAGAAAATATTCATGATCTCAATTGGTTCAAAGAGTTTTAATATTTCGTCCCAATTGAGTCCTACTACCGCTATAAAGTATATGATCACATCAAGTACTTAATATCGGTGAGGTAGTAGGTACATATACCTATATCATGAATGCATGCGGCTCCATCACATGCTTTCATATTCATGGACCCGCAGATGTCTAAGTGAACGAACGCTAAGGGATTCGATGCCCTTGAAACCTTACAAAAAGGATTTCCTATTCCTTTACTAGTTAGACATAACTCACATTTTGCACCTTAAGTCTAGTGAGTTGGTCTTAAAAGGCCATCTTTGGCTAGTTAACTCTATCTTGACCCTTATGGTCAAAATGAGCACATCTAAAACAGATTCAAAATTAAGACAAGGATGGAAGATGTTCTATTTCGTCCATTGAAAAAACCTTTCAATGTGACATGGCCAAACAAATCACCATGTCATGTGATGCCTAAGACATCTAGATGAAAATTAAAGAAAACTAAACTTAGGGACAGAAGACACAAGGAAGCATCGCACCCTAAGTGCATAAAAAGTGTTTGGGAAGAGACAACGTAGTCCTTTCAAGGGGCCTCGAATGATTCGTCTTTAATTCAAGGACACCTTTTTCATCATCGTTACCTAAAACGACAATTTGTGAATCCATCGGGTAGAAGTGAAAGTTCACAAAGATCAATTCAATCCCGAACTATGTACTTTATTTCTCCCGTATCTACAATCCACTAAGGATCATAGTTAGCAACAAATGTTTGGGAGTGCACACATTATCCAGAACGACTGTGGCAGGAAGTACCTTAATCGACTTAGGACAATCCTAAGTATAAGATGCCTAATTTCCATAGTCATAGCACTCACACGTGCTATATGCTTCTCTTTATTTCCTTTGTCTTTTCCCCCTTCGCAATACCAATCTTAGGTTCAGAACCTTTGGAGGAAATAGATCCGGACGATCCTGACGCTAAGCTAATCCCACGCGTACTCAATAGTGGAATGACTTTTAATTCCCCCGCTAGATCGACATTGATGCAATACGACAAAGTATAACATCTTGATCGATCTATTCTTGAACCACTTTTGGTATGCTTTTAAGTTTTCTAGATACTGTCCACTAACAGTACCATCTTTGTCATCCTATGAGACCTAGAACCTAATGAGTATCCTAACATTTCACGTTCATTTAGAAGAAACTGAATCTTCTAACATTATGTATCATAGTCTGCGCTATCAAGTTCTCTTATTGGTAAACAAATTACCAACCTTATTTTAATTGCCATAGCTAAAGGTATATATTATGTAAAATGGACATCATGCATATTTTCAAATAGATAAATTATCAAAAACTTCATTATCCATGTCGTATGATCGAAAATTTCGCTAAGCTCATAATCATCTCATACAAGCATGAATTAGAAGTTTTTATAACTTATTTATCATTATCTTCTATAAAACGTAATTTATGGAGAATATTATGGTTAAACAAATTAACGTTTTAGAAATATCACAAAGATATCTAACTTTATGTAAATCAAATTCACATTAAGTTATCTCATTATATAACTACTAATATGTCATCTAGAACTTTATAAATGACATATCAAACGTGAAATTCAGACTATTATATAAAACGCTTCTATATAATAAAATGAATCTATATTGCCAAACATATTCGAATAATAACATGTTACAAAAGAATTTCATAAAATGCCCAAATAGCAATATATAAAACACATTTATATACAATTACATGAGACTTATTCAAATGTAAATCGCAAAATATAAACACATTTATAATATTACGAATTTAAATTTCATGAAACTAATTCATAAAATACCGCTAAGTTACATAATTAGCAGGTAACATGAAAACGAATCCATATCCATTAATTTGGGCAAGGAGCAAGTGCTAAAACAATTTAGCAAAGTTTACTACAACCTATGTAGTTCGTATATATAATTCGCATTTATATAATACTACTAATTGGTGGCTGACATGAAACCTATTCATGCATCGAATGCAACATACTTTGTAACATAAAATATATCCAAATATTAATCGCAATTAATCATACATAGAATAGATCTATATGATATTAAAATTTGGATGAAACAAGTTCATAACAAAGTTCGCAAATTATATAAAACGCATTCATATAATATTGCAAATTTAAATTTCATGAAACAAATTCATAAAATAATCAAATACCCTATATATCCAAACAATAGCATGAAACTTGTTCATGTAGAACTTAATGAATCATTTTTGTTAACTTCAACAATGATTGAACAATTAACTGATTTATAATTGCTCATGTTTTGCATAAAATTATTAAATCATGAAACATATTCATGTGACGGGATATTATATAAAGCATATTTATATAATATAACTTATGAAACATACTCATTTACAGAGCAAAGGGATCTTTATACCACATAGATATTTATCGAATTCAAGTAAAACGAATTTACGTCTTACGTACTAATTATATATATGAAACGAATTCATATAACTTCAACCCAATTGATTGATAACAAGTTACTTAACATGAAAATTTTAAATCGTCACATATATAAAACGAATTTATATACGACATTAAACATATTAATGTAACTTATGAAACATATTTATTTATCGACCAAATCGAATTCGAGTAAAACAAATTTACGTCATACATACTAATTTCATATATGAGACAAATTCATATAACTTCAACCCAAAGAATCGATAACAAGTTACTTGGTCAAGCAAATGTCAAGTTGATGCATATAAAACGAATTTATATATGGCTTTAAACATATTTAATGTTTTTATAACGAAATCATGCACCCAGGATTAAAACTAATTCGAAACCTTAATTCAACGAATGAATCAGATGCATGAAACTTTATTAACTTGAATATCATTATAATTCAATTAAAATCATGCCACGACTAATGATAATAATTAAACAATAATGACTGAAAAATAATTCGATGTAAAACAGTCAAAAATAGCCTGGCCCATATCAAGAAGCAAACCGGCCAAAACGACTCAATGAACCGGGGAGGAAAATAAAACCGGCCCAACAAACGGTCCAGAACCGGTTTAAGGAACCGGGGGGGGCATATTAGTGAACTAATTCTAACACCCCCCTCCCCCTCCATTTCCTTTCGTCCCCCCATCCTTTTACCTGAGGCATTCTTTCTCCCTCTCTGGTGTCCCCGAAACGGCCTTCGTCTCTCCCCTTTGTGTTTCTCGATTCCTCACCATGGTTGGGCATCACCGAGCTCACTCAGCCCTGTTGCCCCCTTCGGTCGTTCGCTGACCACCATGCCCTTAAAAGAACCACCCACATGATGTCGAACCGTCGCCCCTAGAAGGGTGTCGTTACCCTTCGATCCACGCCAACCTGAAGAGAACTGACACCGTCATCGAGTAGATTGGTCGAGGCCAAGTTTGACGATGCCGCTTACGCGCCCAACGCGCCACTGAGGCGGCGGCGCGTGGGGGCACGCGCCTCCATGAACGGCGTTTTTCGCTGTGCTTTCTCTGTGGTTGCGTAGATCGGCGTGTATGGTGGCTAATGAAGGAAGAAGAGGACAAAAACAAACTCGTCGGCGGCGCGTGTAATCACGCGCCACCCTTCCGTTGTCGGTTCCTGATGGGTATGAGTTCTTAGCCCCTTCCCTTAACCCCTTTCGCTTAACCCCCTTCCCTTCGTTTTGGTTGTGATGCCTGTCCAACACTGTGTTATTCTTATTACAACCATATATATATATATATATACATGTAATAATATCCAGGCTGTTATAACTAACTTCCCTAGATTCTTGCTAACTGACTGCTGACTAACTTAGCTGGCTTCTTCTATCCTTATCAGTTAGCAGCTCACTTAAGCAGGGATTATTCTTGGAGTACAAAGTATACCCTTAGCTTTTAAGCATTAGTTAAGGTAGCACGTTTTGTAAAATTAGGTGTTTTAGTAATAGTAAGCTATTTCACCCATTGTTAGCTGTTTAATTAACAATTAGTTATCTGTAAATAGTGTTTAATGGTTAAGTGTTAAGCTAATCATTTAAAATCAATGTGTTTGATAAAGGTAGTTGTTCAAATGACTTAAAAGGATGTAGTGAAAGAAAGTTTTTTAAGGAATAGAAAGGATAACGTTGGAATTTGAAATAAAAAATTAGGTAGTGATTGCAAAAGGCTTCTTTTAGTGACTTTTCAAAAACACTTCATAAGCTTTTAATCACCATCTACTGAACATTTGGGAATAGTGGTATATAATAATGTGAAGACTACAAGCCATTAACCTATATTTCAACCTATACTTTAGCCTAAGTTTTTTGTTGACATAATTTTTCAAACTAAAATCCAATACTATATGAGTGAGCTGAGAAGTCCCAAATTCGAATATCAACAACCTCCAATTAAATAACGGTGATATCATTACTATTTTTTCTTGATGGTTATTAAAGCTGATATTTATGCCATTATGTGTTATTTTATATGTGTCATAAAAGCTGGTACAAAACTAATAATTATCAATTTATATTCCAAACACATCAATGCAATAGTCTAGAACACGATATTTCCTCTCTAGAAGGCTATTCCTTAGATAGGATCCATTCAGATTGGATATGGATCAAATGTAATCATATCCGGTCTGGGCTCTTTCTTGTTCACAAGTAGTTCATCTGATTGTCTGGCTTGTGCTCCTCCCTCAATCATGGCCAGCAACTCTTCATTCAAAGTTTCGCACTTCACAAAATCGTTGGCTCGTTCCTCTATCTGTTAATGTCAAACCTTCAGTACACCACAACTAAAGAAAGCATCTCAAATCAACGCTATTTATCAAGCAAATAATGGTAAATAATTGTGTAAATGTG
>JACYFF010003369.1:77476856-77491988 GCA_017589665.1 Selenicereus undatus
AGTTCTCACCAAACAAGAGACGTACGAAGCAAACAACAATTAACTAACGGCGGAGATCAAGAAGGCGGTGAAAATCACAGGAGTGCCTGAGCAATGGCGAATGAGCTTTGATTTGGAGGGGAGGGTGATGGTCACTGGAGCTTCCTCCGGCCTCGGCCTTGAATTCTGCCAGGACCTTGCAAAAGCCGGTTGCCTTATAATTGCCGTCGCTCGCCGCACTGACCGCCTCAAAACCCTCTGCGACGAAATCAACGCTGCGGGTGGTGTGAGGGCCGTCGCAGTTGAGCTCGATGTCACGGCAGATGGTCGGGTAATCGATACCGCGGTGCAGAGGCTTGGGATACTTTTGGCTGCATGGACACTCTTGTTAACAATGCTTGTGTCCGGGGTAATCTCTCCTTTTTTTGATTATTGGAAGCTTTGAACTAGTGGTATTTATTAGTATAAGCAATTTAGGAAGCATATATAATTTATTATTCATCGATCCCAGGCAACCAAATGTGCATGGCACTTGCCATGCATATGCTTTTATATATCCTTCCACAGTGAAACTTCTATTGAAGAGAAGAGAATGAACTGAAGTGGTGGCTTGCTTCAAGCATCTGACAGCTCTTTAACAATCTGGCAGCATTAAAAGATTCCACTACCACACCAGTTGTAGTTGTAGAGACTAGAGAGTTTAAGGTGTCTTGACGACGTATGACTTGTTTGTCTTTCCACTACCACACCATCTCTAAGTATATGATATTTTTAGTATTGCCAAACAACGTCGAATTTAGAAATTTTATATAGAAGTATTTTTTATAGTTTTCTTAAATTTTATAAATTCTAATTAATTTTTATGAATGTTTATCCTATAGGATTGTACAAATTTTCCTAGGAAATTTTAGATAAAATTTTAAACTAATTAAATCTTCGCATCAAAACAAATGCATGAACTTCAATTCAATTTATTCTTGTCATATTTACCATACAAATAAGCGTTTAAAAGTACATTCGTGTGATAATAATTACTTATCTTTGGTGGCAGGACTACGTCTCGTGATACGCACAATGTTTCTCTGTTAAATACTATGAACAAAGATTTATGCATATAGGTTCTTTGAGCTACTTTCTTTTATAGAAATTGAACACTATGATTAATTGCAGGTGGTGTCAAGTCTTCATTAGAGATAATAGAGGAGGAATTCAACACTACTTTGAGAACAAATTTGACGGGGTCTTGGTTGGTTTCCAAGTCAGTTTGTAGGAGAATGCGTGATGCAAATATAGAAGGTTCAGTTATCAACATATCTTCTACTGTTGGTCTCAATAGAGAGCAGATTACTGGTGCTATGGCCTATGGTACATCCAAGGCAGCTATGGATCAATTGACCAGGGTATTGCTCCCTTCTTGTGGGTTTTGTCCCCCCAACAAAAAACATATCTACTAGTACGTTATAATTTTATCGAACTCATGTCTATGATTACCATTAAGTTTTGCATTTTTTCTCAACAATGTCACTATGTTATTTTTTCTCTCTTCATGTCACTACATATGATTAGTATTTTGGTAAGAATATACCACCAAGTGATTCGTTTGTTTTTAATCTGCCATTGGATTAGTATTTTTACCAAATTGTAACCGACAACTGTAGATTCTACCAACACTCAGTGACAAACTGGAAAAAAATATATACTAGACATAGTAACATTAAAGAAGAAAAAAAATAAATTAATGCCATTTTTGGAAAACAAAAGTAAAACGTAGTGGAATTTTTGGACATAGACACTTACCTATCCTTAAGTGGTTCACAGAAGTTTCTTTAGTCCACTACGCTATAAAGTTGAATGCTTGAAGATTTGTCCTTAACTATTAGTCTATTTGTCGACACAAGTTTCTTGAGTCCACTGCACTATAAAGTTGCAAACTTGAAGATTTGCCGTTAACTGTTAAGCGATTTTGCAAATACCTACGAAGTGAACACATGGTGCCTTTACTAAATATAATTTGTGGTATAAATTTGCGCCAAAAGTTTGAATTCGTGCTACGTACTTTGCTTATTATACCCTTTGGTCATCTAATAAATTTGCAATGTGATATAAGTTATGGCTTTGGAAATGGGCACATATAAGATTCGAGTTAATTCCAGGTCCATTGCACCTGGACTATTTAAATTGCAAATAACTGAGAAACTAATGGATAAGGATTGGCTCAAAAATTGGGCCAATAGAGTTGTACCATTGAGAACATTGGGCACAACAGATTCAGCATTAACATCTCTTCTTCAATACTTGACCCATGAATCTTCTAAATACATAACCGGCAAGATTTTTATCGTCGATGCAGGTATTACTATACCTAGTATCCCTCTTTTTTCTTCTCTGTAGTTAAAAATCAACGGTAGGTTCAATTTCCTAGGACTCATAACAGGACACCTTTGTACCAAATTTTTAATCCACCAATACTGTCGTACCATATGCAATTAGCTGTGTGAAACTATTTTTCAATATGCCATTATTGTACTATATATGTTTAGTTTTTAAATAGGTGGTTAATTATATGAATTTTACACTAACTTTTCATCTGCTAAAAGGTCTTTTTTCACTTCCCTCCCCCTCCATAAAGTAGACATGTGAGCAGTATGAAAGCTTTGAATAATGCCTTACCTAAAAAGGTTTTGCACATGTGTTTGGACTTCTAATCCATGTTATTGTCCTTAGGTCTTAATTCCACTATGCAGTTGGTTTGGCCCAGAGTTGTAGTACACTAATACATTCTTCAATATAGGAAATATATTCTAGTTATTAATAGTTTCATGATTTTAAACATTTTGATCCACCTTATTAGGATTAGTAAAGATTAAAAAAAAAAGAATTTTTTTAAATGAACTTGCAAATAATTCATGTCATAAAGAAAATTAATTTCGATGAAAACTCATATTAGACCTATCAATCTCACCTACATCCAACTCGAGAACGCCAAAAACTCAAAAGGTATGGATGATGGCTAGATTGATACGGATGGTTTGAGAAAATGCTCCACTTAATTTATCACCCACTTAACAAGACAATCGTTGACCATCCATTTGCATTTCAGTTACTTTTTGTAATTTATCTCTCTATATTTTACATATTTTTTTGATAATTATAATCTACACCCACAAAATTCAGATAGTGATATCAGAGCTAACTCGTGCTAATTTTCAATAATAATTTTCAGTAGTTTCTTATCTCCTGATACAAGCTATCCACTTCACTTGATCTACACAAAATTTTTAAAACAAGCAAAAAATATAAATAATCATCTTTACAGGTTCTCAAGGGTAATACTAGATTTGTGCGCACATTTTTGATAAGGAAACCTCCTTCCTAAGATATTATTTTAGCATAATTTAGGTAGGCGTATCTTAGCAATTTTATTTTATCAGGAATATCTAGTAATTGTATTTAGGCACAATTATGTTTTTCTTGGTTTCCAAGTTAGAGAATATTAAGGTTTCTTATGTACAAAAGTGAGCAACCCCTGCGTGAAGAGCAATAAGAATTGAAGACATTATTTTAGACCCTACCAACCACGGCTAACCGTGTTCCTCACTCATGCCCACTTAAATTTTATTCAATCAATTTCTTCATGGTATCAGAGCCATGAGCGGGGGAAAAGGATTCGTTATTGAAAATCAGTCACCTTACTACCTTCACCCATCAGAAGGTCCTGGAGTTACAATTACTTCAGTGATCTTCAATGGGAAAAATTATGAACTATGGCAGAAGGCTGTAAGAACCGCTTTAAAATCCAAAAATAAGTTAGGGTTCATAGAAGGAACCTTAACTAAGCCAACACCAAAAGGAGAAGACTTAAGTGAGTTGAACGCATGGGTGATGGTCAACTCGATGATCTGTTCTTGGATCATCAATGTGATTGATCCAAAACTGCATATCAGTGTAGCATATGCTGAAACGGCTTACAAGATGTGGGAAAATTTGCGTAAGCATTATGCTGTAGCCAACACCCCTAAAATCCATCAACTCAAGACTGACCTTGCTGCATGTAAACAAGGCAGTCTAGAAGTTGTGGAATTTTACTCAAAGCTGATGGGGATGTGGAGCGAACTGGAGAACTATGCAAAAATACCACAGTGCACATGTGGTAAGTGTGAGTGCAAAATCGGGAGTAGAATTACGAAGATGACGCAAGATGAGAAGACCCATCAGTTTTTGATGGGACTAAACGACGAGGCGTTTTCTACCATTTGTAGTCAAATTTTGGCGCTTGACCTGTTACCTACTCTTGATGTCATATTTAATATGGTGACGCAAGAGGAAAATCATAGAAGAATCATGTTGGAAAGAGATAATCGATCAGAAAATATGGTAGCTTTTGCCGCAAGAGAACACACGAACGAAAAACTAACCTGCAGGCACTGTGGACGGTATGGACACGATGAGGCAAATTGCTATGAAATTATTGGTTATCCCCTAAACTAGGGCAGCCGTGGCCGAGGGAGAAGCAGTAGAGGTGGAGGCCGAGCAAACAGAGGCGGCAGAAACGTTGGACAGGGGCATGGGCGTGAAACAGTTCACTCGGTTCAAGCCTAGAATCAAGACTCAGAAGCCCATGGCTCAACAGGACTCGATCCAGCTCACTCAGCAGGATACAACCCAAGTCAAGGTGCAGCAACATTCGGGCCAGCAGCTTCTTCAGGCCCAGTCAGCTTCAGTCCAGTGAATTACAGCCCAGCAGCAAATCATGGGCTCACAGCTGCAGCAACAGTTCTGAGTCTGACCCAGGATCAACTCCAAAAACTGCTCAGCCTCATCGAAAGCCCAGAGCCCGTTTTTGACAAAATTTCAGGTAATAAACTGTGGATGTTTGATAGTGGAGCATCATACCACATGACAGGAGACTTGAATCTAATTCAAGAAATTAAGAAAATTGACTCGGTTGCTATCGGTTTGCCAAACGGAACACACACTCTAGTGGGCCAAGAGGGATCCGTGGTGTTGAGAGAACGGATCAAACTAAATAAAGTTTTATATGTTCCTTCTCTTAAGTGTAATCTTGTATCTATTGCAAAATTATGTAAGGAACTAAATTGTAGTGTGATATTTTATGATGATTTTTGGGTATTGCAGGACCATACTTCGAGGACTCCGATTGGTATGGGTAAGCAAAGCGGAGGAGTCTACTTCTTCACAGAGGGGTCAGTGGAGGAAAGGAAAGTAAACACGGTCAGTTCCGTTGATTTATGGCACAGAAAGCTAGGGCATCCTTCATATGAAATTCTTTCCCATCTATCTAGTATTTTGCAAATGAATTTTGATAAAAATAAAGTAGATGTATGTGATACCTGCTACCGTGCAAAGCAAACCAGGAATTATTTCCCTTTAAGCTCTAGTAAAGCTGAAAAGATTTTTCAACTTATTCACTGTGATATTTGGGGACCGTATCGGGAATCCTCAACTAACGGAGCTCACTACTTTCTTACTATTGTGGATGATGCGAATCGGGCTACTTGGGTCTATTTAATGGTAGACAAAAGGGAGACAAGCCATTTTTTGAGGGAGTTTATCATTATGGTAAAAAATCAATTTGACACCAGTGTCAAAGTGGTGCGAAGTGATAATGGGTTGGAATTTACCTTTAAACCTATGCAACAATTTTACCATGACCATGGCATTCTTCGCCAATGTAGTTGTGTTGAAACCCCCCAACAAAATGGTAGAGTAGAACGAAAACATAGACATGTCCTCAATGTGGCAAGAGCCCTTCTTTTCCAAGCCAATTTGCCTATAAAATTCTAGGGTGAGTGTGTGCTAACAGTCGTACATCTCATTAATCGCACACCAAGTAAGGTCTTGGAGGGGAAAACTCCCTTTGAGGCTCTTTATCAAAAAAGGCCCTCTTATGACCACCTTAGAGTTTTTGGGACATTATGCTTTGCTCAAAACAGAAGAGTCCGAGACAAATTCACACCAAGGGGGAGAAAGTGTGTTTTTTTGGGCTACCCATTTGGACAAAAGGGTTGGAAATTGTTTGATTTAGAAACCGAAGGATTTTTGGTCTCCCGGGATGTTATCTTCCACGAAAATCTCTTTCCCTATGCTTTGAACGCCACCGTAGAACCCTCATCTGCCATGCCAAAATCTTCCCGACTGCTCTTCTTTGATGGCCCGCAGTCCCAAAATCCACCCAGCTTATATGTAAGGGGGAGGTTTGGGCCTGAAACTTTCAGTACCGTGCCTGGGCCCAAGTTTGGTCTAGATCCTAGCCCAACTCACCAAGAGGCCATAGAGGAAGTCTCAAACTGGCCCAACACCGCATCTTCTCAGCCCAACATCCTACAGCTTGAGCAACCCGCAATGTCTCCTCAGGCTGGCCTAATTCACGGGCAACCTGCCGAGCCACAGGCCCAAGATGCCGCCTCAGATCAGTCCACGCCTAGCAATCTTGGTCCTTCTACGGCATTGTGACGGACGACCCGACCCAGCACCAAGCCTGCTAAATATGATGACTACTTATGCTACAACGCCAGGCCCACTAATCCCGTCCTCAATGATTCCTCCTCCTTCGCTGTCCCACACTCAAAAGGATCCTCAGGTACGCGATATCCTTTAGCTAATTATGTCACATATACTAGATTTTCGCCTTCATATCGAAAATTTTTAGCTGCTCTCACAAGGGTTGTTGAGCCCACATATTTTCATGAAGCAGTTCAAGATCCAAAGTGGCGCCAGGCCATGGCTGAAGAGATTGAGGCTTTAGAAAAGAATGATACTTGGTCCCTTGAGGATCTCCCCATGAGCAAAAAGCCCATCAGTTGCAAATGGGTCTATCGCGTCAAGTATAATGCCGATGGAAGCATACAGCACTACAAGGCCCGATTGGTTATTCGGGGCGATCACCAGGTTGAAGGGTTCGACTACACCGAAACGTTTGCTCCCATTACCAAAATGACCAGTGTGCGCTTGTTTTTATCCGCGACCATAGCCAAAGGATGCGAACTCCACCAGCTGGATGTTAATAATGCCTTCCTACATGGTGATTTGGATAAAGAAGTCTACATGCGTTTGCCTCCAGGTTTCCGTTCTCCTGATTCTACCAAGGTATGTTGTCTAAAGAAGTCGTTGTATGGTCTCCGCCAAGCTCCGCAGTAGTGGTTCGCCAAGTTATCCAGTAAGCTTAGTGAGTATGGTTTTGTCCGCACCTATGCTGACTACTCACTATTTATCTATCGCCATCATGATGTTTTTATGGGCTTACTTGTTTATGTGGATGACATAGTCCTTGCCTCTAATAATGCTGCCGCTTCTCAAAAATTCAAAGCCTATCTTCATGCTTGCTTCAGTATTAAAGACTTAGGGCCTTAAAAATATTTCCTTGGCATTGAAATCACTCGTGGGCTCGAAGGCATGTTTCTGTGTCAGCACAAGTATGCACTTGACATTATTGAAGATTGTGGGCTTCTCGGCGCTAAGCCTATCGACTTTCCCATTGAGGAAAACCACAAATTAGCCTTAGCCAATGGCCAGGAACTTCATGATGCTACACGTTACAGAAGACTAGTAGGGCGCCTTATCTATCTCATTATCATTAGGTCCGAGTTGACTTATCCTGTGCATGTCTTATCTTAGTTTACGCAGTCCCCATGCGAAGAACACATGGATGCTGCACGACGAGTGGTGCGCTATCTCAAAGGCACTGCGGGTGATGGCCTTTTCCTTCATGCTAATAATACCTTGCAAGTCTATGGCTACTGCGACTCTAATTGGGGAGGTTGTCCCCTCTCGCGTCGATCTCTTACAGGCTATTTCATTACTCTCGGAGGCTCCCCCGTGTCCTGGAGAACTAAGAAGCAAGCCACCGTCTCCTGATCTTCTGCTGAAGCTGAGTATCGTGCCATGGCTGTTGCCACCAACAAGCTGGTTTGGGTTCGCACCTTTCTTGCTACCCTTGGAATTTTTCACCAACACCCCATGAAGCTTTTCTGCAACAGTCATGCAGCCTTACATATCGCCAAAAATCCAGTTTTCCATGAGCGCACCAAGCATATCGAGATTGATTGTCATTTCGTCCGCGAAAAACCTGTGTCTGGTCTTCTTACCTTTGGACATGTGCCGTCCCAGCACCAAACAATCCACATTCTCACCAAAGCTCTTAGCAAGCGACAATTCCAGTATTTGAAAGGCAATTTAGGCATGACTAACCTTCATGCTCCAACTTGAAGGGGAGTGATAAGGAAACCTCCTTCCTAAGATATTATTTTAGCATAATTTAGGTAGGCATATCTTAGCAATATTATTTTATCAGGAATATCTAGTAATAGTATTTAGGCACAATTACGTTTTTCGTGGTTTCCAAGTTAGAGAATATTAAGGTTTCTCATGTATAAAAGTGAGCAACCCTTGCGTGAAGAGCAATAAGAATTGAAGACATTATTTTAGACCCTAGCAACCACGGCTAACCGTGTTCCTCATTCATGCGCACTAAAATTCTATTCAATCAATTTCTTCAGTTTTATTAGATAACTATTCAAGAATCATTTTAACCAAAAGCTTTAAGCTTATGGTTGAATACCTAAGAATAGGCTATATATTCTAGCATGCCTCCTCATGCGAATGCTCTTTGGAATTGAAGTATGAATGGTGTAAAAGCCCCCAACCTTGGATAATAATTTCATATCGGGATTGTAAAATTTGAATTCAGGATCTCTCCCGCAGAACTGATGGAAATACAACTGTATAACTTATGTAAAGAAAACTAGAAATACAACTGTGTACAATTTGAAGTGACAATTGTGTATTTCACCCAATCATAAGAAGGGACAAATAGTTATATTGTCCATGAAATAGTTAATGTTTTAAGGTGTTCTGGTACTAATTACATTAAGACCCTATTTGGTGAGGAAAAATGGAATGGAATGGAATCAAGGAATGATTTCATTCTAAGGAAAGAATGGTGGAATTTGAATCCTAAACTCATGTGTTTAGAGAGAAAAGGAATGGAATCAAGCTCCAGTCCTTATCGTTTGGTTGTAAAATTATGGAATTGAATCAAATTTATTTTATTTAAAAATAATAATAATGATTAATAATAACAATAATAGTAATAATAATATTATTACTATTATTAATTATTATTAATAATAATAAGAATTCTTGCTACTAATACAACAAACTCCCAATGCGGGTCCCGCTTTCGCGGGGTCTGGGGAGATCCAGCTGTAGGCAACCTTACCTCTACCGGTATTTCTACCCATAGAGAGGTTGATTCCAAAAGACCCACAAAATCAGTTTTGAGAAAAGGTTTGAAGAGAAAAACGATTGCCAAACCAACGACCGACGTACGAGAAAAAGGAAAGGGTAGAAAGCTTAGAAAGCTTAAGATAGAGAGTGGAGACATACCTCAACAAACCAGGGGCGCTTGGTGCTGTGACATCCCGAGAAAGCACAACCTGCAGACAAGCAAACCAAAACCCTACCCAACCCACCTAACCCCACACCGCCTACGCTATTGCCCCCTACGGAGCCGGTCCCCTACAATCAGGGACCTTAATCCTGTCCCGCCACAAACTCCTATCCTGAGCCATGTCCTCCGTGAGACCGACAACCCTCAGGTCCTCTCTAACCACCTCTTCTAGGTACTTCTTCGGCCTACCCCTCCCTCTCTTATCGCCGAGGTTGATACTTTCGCACCTTCGCACCGGGGCTGCCACGCTTCTCCTATTCACGTGGCCGAACCATCTGAGCCTCGTTTCCCTCATCTTCTCCTCTATGGAGGCCACTCCAACTAAGCCCCTAATTACCTCATTCAAGATCCTATCCAATCTCGTAAAACTACACATCCACCTGACCATCCTCATCTAGCTACCATCAACCTTTGGACCTGCGCCTTTTTTAGAGGCCAACACTCCGATCCATAGAGAACAGCCGGTCTAACTACCATCCGATAGACTTTGCCTTTCAGACCCATGGGTACTCTTTTGTCACACAGCACCCCTGACGCTGACTTCCACTTTTGCCAGCCCACTCTAATCCGCTGGCTAATATCCTCGTCAATGTCCCCATTCTGATGGATGATAGAGCCCAGGTACTTGAATTTAGCGACCCTCGGTATTGCCCTCCCATCCAGAACTATTTCTCCCCCCTCTTCTATCCTTCCGCTGAAACAGCAGTGAAGGTATTCCGTTTTCGATCTACTCAGCCGAAAACCCCTAACCTCAAGAGTATGCCTCCAGCTCTTCAACCTGTCATTCACCCCCTGCCTGGTCACATCGATAAGGATGATGTCATCTGCAAATAGCATGCACCAAGGCACCTCGTCCTGGATTCCTCTAGTGAGTTCGTCCAAAACTAATGTGAAAAGGAATGGGCTTAAAGCGGAGCCCTAATGCATGCCCATATTAACAGCAAAGTCATTGGAGACCCCTCCCGGAGTCCTAACCCTCGTCCGCCCTCCCTCGTACATATCCTTGATAACCCGAATGTATGCGGGCGACGCCCTTTTCTTTTCCAAACAACTCCACAATACCTCCCTTGGCACTCTATCATACGTTTTCTCCAAGTCAATAAACACCATATGGAGATCCACCTTTCTATCCCTGAACAAGCCCATGAGCCCTCTGAGGAGGTATATTGCCTCAATGGTTGCCCTGCCTGGTATGAAACCAAATTGGTTTTCTGAAATCTCTACTTCTTCTCGCAGCTTTCTCTCAATCACCATCTCCCACAGCTTCATAGTGTGGCTGAGCAGCTTGATGCCCCTAAAATTATTACAATCTTGGATATCCCCTTTGTTTTTGTACAGTGGGATGACTGTGCTGGCCCTCCACTCTCTAGGCATCTTGGCGGTCCTAAAAATAACATTGAAAAGCTCCGTGAGCTACTCTAGTCCCACTTCCCCCATAAACTTCCAAACTTCCACTGGTATCTAGTCCGGACCCACTGCCTTTCCCTTCGCCATCTTCTTCAAGGCCTCCTTAATCTCATCCTTTGTTATCATGTCGCACGCACGCTGATCACTACACTCTCCGCTCCTACTATCGTCGACTCCCCCCATTCCCCATTGAGGAGTTTAGCAAAGAACCTCTGCCATCTCTCCTTAATTTCAGCATCTTCGGTCAACACATTGCCCTCTTCGTCCTTGATGCACCTTACTACTCCCAAATCCCTAGTCTTTCTCTCCCTCGCCCTAACCAGTTTAAAAACCTCCTTCTCCCCTTCTTTCATCCCCAATTTATGGTACAGTATATCAAACGCCTGACTCTTTGCTACTGCCACTGCCCTTCTGGCTACCTTCTTGGCCACCTTGTATCCGATCTCCTTATGTGCCCTCTCGTCCTCCGAACCACTGCTGATGAACTCCGCGTAAGCCTCTTTTTTCGCCTTGACTTTCTCCTTTACCTCTTCGTTCCACCACCAGGCGCCCTCCATCCTGTTGTCGCCTCCCCTGGAAAGACCTAAAGTTTCCTTAGCCGACCTTCGGATGCAATCCGCCACAGCGTCCCACATCGAGTCGGCGTCTTCTGTCCTCCTCCAAACTCTCTCCTTAGCTAAACTCTCTGCTATTAACCCTGCCTTCTCCTTTGTGAGGGTCCAATTATCATTAATATAAATGATAAGTAATAAATATTTATCATTTATTATTATTGAAATTAAAGGAAAGTTGCCATTAAGTTTTGCATTTTTTCTCAAAAAAGTCACTAAGTCATTTTTCCCCTCTTCATGCTCAAATTATTACGTACAACCGGATGGACAACTCAATTGTCCGCCCGGACCCACCAACAGCAGTTTTGAGTCCTCTAACTGCTGAGCTCTGACCCATTTTTTTTTAAAAAAGTTCATGCTCCTCAATTTTTTGAAATCGCGGTTTTCATTCTCCCAGTTGTTCGATTATTCTTCATTGTTTCGATTGCTTTAGTGTTCAGTAATTATTGAATGGTTGGGTTTGATCTTAACGTCGCTATTGATGTTGAATTTTCATCAAACGGAATTGTTTGTCAAGTTTGACAGCGTTTTTTTGATCTCTATTTTTGTTTTCGGGATTGGAAGTTGTGTTCGTTAATTTTCCATTTTGATGAGTTAATTTAGAGATTTTCGAACTGGATTGCATTCATTCCATATAAATTTTGGTTTGTGACATACGAGAAACGATAGCTCACCATTATGAGTTATGTGCTCACTAAATATAGTCGTTGACTCACTAGCTGTATACATTTAGCTCACTATAAAAAATATATTGCCATGTACTACAGAGCAGTTTTTTGCTCACTAAAAGAAACGTTTGGCTCACTAGGATTGACCCACGTGCTCACCGATGTTGCATTATAGCTCACCACAAATGTTATGGTTGTTTTTCTAGATGATATTTTCATTGTTACTATGTACATATGAGAAACAACAACTCACTAATATGAGTTATGTGCTTACTAAATATAGTCGTTGGCTCACTAAAGAAATACATTTAGGTCACTTGTATTGAGCTTGTATTCAGCAATCATAAATCAACTCTCTGCTCACCAAATGTAATCACTATAATTAATCTTATGCCTAACAGGGAAAATAATAGCTCACCATCAATATAGCTCACTATAAAAAAATATGTTGCCTCGCACTATATTTTATAGCTCACCAAATATCTATCATGTCTCACTAAATAAATGGTCACTACAAGAAAAAGGGATGTTTATGGCATTTATTTTTTGGCAACTTTAAAAAGCGTCATACTTACAAACATTGTGGGCGTGTAAATAAGGCAAATTTTTATGACATTATTGTATTACATAAATAACTAGGTAAAAAATGCCACAAAATTCCTGTAAAAGCTCCTTATTAGTGAGACATTTAACAAAATGAAAAGAAAATATGTAATCTTCCCGGCCCTGAGTGAGATAACTGAGCCCTAGTTTGCGCGTCTTCTCTGCTTCTCCATCTCTCTACGCAAACTACACTATATCAATTCTCTGCTTCTGTTGCCTCCATTGTTGCATTCTGGGCATCTCCATGTTGACCAATTGGTGGCCTTCTCTCTCCTCATCAGTGGTCTCTTGATTCAATCGCCTCCTTATATTCGGTTTGGATTTTCAGTCGAGCCTCAATTCTTTCAGAAACATCAATTCGGTTCTAAGGTTAGTCTTTTAATTCATTTAAGTCTTCTATCAAGTAGCAATTTTAGTCTGTATTTTGCCCAATTTGTGTAATTCGAAGCATATGGAGATGCCATGAAATTGGATCTTGATAACCCTAGTTTGTGCACTTGTTTCTGGGTTTATTTGGGTTTTGCTTTAACAGTCTTTTGATTCGAAGCATATGGCTGTGTGCACTTGTTTCTGGGTGTATTTTGGTTCTACTTTAACAGTTTTTTGGTCCGACGCATATGGTTGTGTGGACTTGTTTCTGGGTTTATTTGGGTTATGCATTAACAGTCTTTTAATTTGAAGCATATGGCTTTGTGCATTTGTTTTTGGGTATATTACGTGTTTCTGGGTTTATGTGGCTTCTGCTGAATATGGAGTATGGGTTTATTTGACGCCTTTTCATGGTTGAATTCATTCATTTTAATCTAGGATCTGCTGAATAGGAAACTAGTTCAAAAATGCATATTATTTCATTCTATTTTGATATTGGTCAGTTCAATAATTATTAAGTTTGTGGAAATTATATATTGAACCTTGACGTGCATTATTGAGAATTTGATTTGTGGATGAAGAGATTGTAAGATCTATCATGTTCTAAGAGTGAAACAATCATCCTATGGGCATAATACATGGACAAGTATTTTGTGGCCATAAGTTGAAGACAACCTTTAGTTCATAAAAGCTTAATACAAGTAAATAAAAAGTTAGGATTGGTTTTGGACTCACTATTTTTCAAAAAGAAGATATATTAAGTCTTTGCCTTGTCTATACTGTTATTGCTAATGCTTGCTGCTCTAAGATGAATTAATGAGTGTAGAGTTTATTAAATCTATAGGAATTTTCAATTAATGAGTAGTGGTGCTATTTGTGTGGCATCTGGTTAATTGTTTGCATATCTAGTTTGCTTGTAAAGAATATACAATGAAGATGTGTCGAGCTTCAGTTTTGATTTGGTTTGTCTTCTGCTCATAAGTCATGCTGGGTTTTGACTTTGTTTTTTTTAATTTAAAAGCACTATAGTCTTTGGGCACACTGAGAGTCCTATTTGGCCTTGGTGTTCAATGATTACAATGAATTCATTTCCACACTTAAACCAAATTACGTTTGATTTATATATTCTCATAGCCATTTCTACACTTAAATCAAATTTTGTCTGATTTTAATCCGTATGTATCGGACATTAGTATTTTTTTGTTGTGTTGATTGTCCATACGTGTTCTGTTATTAGTGATGCCTTACTTTTGTGTTAATTTGCCTGACGATTTTTCCTAGGCGAATGCATTTGTAATTATAATTAGTATGTCTTTTCAATTTTCTAACTTAAAAGATATTTTTCGTGTAAATTTGTAAGTGTCTATTAGGTCCATAAAGCCATGAATAGGGATTGGATTGACCAACCTAGTTCGCAAGCTTATATAGATGGCGTAAAGTACTTTATTGACTTTGCCGGTAAACATGGCATGCGGAATGGAAAGATATGTTGTCCATGTAAAAAGTGTCACTTGCGTTTTTATAAAGCTATAGAAGAAGTTCAAGAGCATATTTTGTATAATGGTTTTTTCAAGGATTACAAGGTATGGACTCATCATGGCGAGTCAAAGTTTATACCAACTCCTTCCCACACCCATTCTGATCATGGGCGTACCAGTATAAGGGATGAGGACCACGATGATATTAGGGGAATGATTCGTGACGCTTTTGGACGTTGTACTCCTATGTCTAGTAGTGAGCCTTTTGGGAGGCAGAGAGAGGCATAAGGTAATGACATGTTTGATGATGATATGCCTTCTCAATTTATGTCCTTTGAGGAGTTAGAAGAACCTTATCAATTTTCTTCTACTGAGGAAGAAACTGAGTTCAAGAAGCTAATTGAAGATTGTGAGAAAGATTTATACCCAGCTTGCACTCGTTTCTCAAAATTGTCTTTCATATTGCACTTATTTCATCTTAAGTGTATGTATGGGTGGTCTGCAACATCATTTTCGATGTTATTAAAACTTTTGAATGAAGCATTTCC
>JACYFF010003369.1:77517102-77530346 GCA_017589665.1 Selenicereus undatus
CAGTATGGTTTAATTGGAATTGGTTTTGATATATTGCAATAAGATGAGTCTTTCAATTCAAGTTTACGCAATAATATGTAGATATAGCCAACGAACGAAACCAATGAGTACTAACACAATTTATTCATCCTACATTAGCTGTAATTAGCAAATATGCCCAAGTTGCCCACATTCCTAAAAGGAATGTAATATCCTAAAGGATCAAGCCATACGTAGTTCAAAAACATAACATTCTTTATTGGTTTTGTTTTGCCATTCACAGTTTAGACTCTTGCGGGCCAGGAGTATTACAAATGAATTTAACTTGAAAGAACGAGCAGTTTAGGCTCTTACTTAGGAGCTTTACAACATTCTATTTCAAGGATAATAGCGCTTCAAGAACTTGCTGTTTATGGGTCCTATGCGCACTCCATCAGCACCAACTATCTTGTAGGCTCCATCTGTGTAAACCTCTCTGACCACATATGGACCATCCCACTTGGAGGTGAATTTGCTTCCAGATTTGTGGGAGACAATAATCGGTCTTCTTACTGCCAACACCTGGTCTCCGACTTGGAAAGATCGCGGTCGAACCTTTTTGTTAAACGCTCTTGATAGATGGGCTTGGTAGCATTCTAGCTTTTGTTGTGCCTGAAGTCTTCTCTCATCCAGGGCCTCCAGTTCAGCTAAGTGAAGCTTGTGATTTTCGTCTTCCGTCAAACCTTCCTGCATGGCGATGCGAAGTGATGGGATTTGAAGCTCTAACGGTAGAACGACTTCCACTCCATAGACCAAAGCGAATGGGGTCGACTGTGTTGGCGTCTTGTACGTTGTTTGATATGCCCAAAGAGCTTCCCCTAATCTTTCATGCCAATCCCGTTTAGACTTTGCGACAACCTTTTTGAGTAAGTTGCAAAGTGTTTTGTTAAAGGCTTCTGCCAGGCCGTTTGCAGGGGCGTTGTACATGGAAGACTTATGTTGAGCAAACTTGAACTTCTCGCAGAGGCTAGTCATCAGGCTGTTGAAGAAGGGCTTTCCATTATCGGTGATAATGTACCTCGGCACACCATACCGATAGATAATGTGTGTCTTTATGAAGTCGACCACATTTTGTTTTTTGACTTCTCTTAGCGGGATTGCTTCCGCGCATTTAGAGAAGTAGTCAGTGGCAGCTAGGATGTAGGAGTGACTAGCAGATGATTTAGGCGTGATTGGTCCAACGACATCAAGCCCCCATGCCTCAAATGGCCAAGATGCAACTATTGGGTGGAGAGGTTCGGGAGGTTGATGTATGAAGTTAGCATGGAACTGGCAAGCATCGCACCTTTTTGCATAATTTATGCAATCTTGCACCATAGTGGGCCAGTAATAGCCCATCCTTTTAATGCGATCATGTAGCCTAGGCCCTGATTGGTGTGCTCCACACACACCTGAATGAGCCTCCGCCATTGCTTGCTTTGCTTCTTCCGTGTCCAAGCATCGTAACCAAAGACCGAGAAAGGAGCGTCGATAGAGCGTCCCGTTGTAGTAAAGGAAGCTTGAAGCCCTCCGCTGTATTTCTGTCTTACGCCTTGGGTCACTCGGGAGTTTTCCATGCTCCAAGTACTCAATTATTGGTTGATGCCAGTCTTCTGCATCTGTTTCAAGAACACAGATCATGTTGACGTCTTCCTCTGAGTCTTCATCATCCAACGGAACAACCCAACGGTTACATACTGGAATAGTCATTTTTCCTTCTGCCCCCAGTGCCAAAGTGGCTACGAGGCTTGCTAGTGCGTCAGCCATCTTGTTGGCACTCCTTGGCACGTGCTCTAACTTGACCATGTCCAACTTATTTAGCAGGCGTAATGCTTGCCTGTGATACGGGACGAGGTCCTCTTTCTTAACCTCGTATTCGTTAAGTAGTTGATTGATGACCAACTGCGAGTCACCATATATGTTGAGATCGGTGACCCCCATTTCAATAGTCATTTTAAGGCCCAAGTTAAGCGCTTGGTATTCCGCCACATTGTTAGAGCATAACTGAGTGAGCCCAAATGAATACGGAAGAATGTGCTTTTCGGGGGAAACAAAGACCACTCCTGCACCAGCGCCATCACGCCTGGTTGCACCATCGAAATACATTTTCCAGGGAGGGAGGATATCGATGTAAAACACCCCTTCTCCTGGCAAATCATCATTTAGCTCCCAATCATCGGGAATGGGATGATGTGCTAAGAAATCTGCCAACGCTTGTCCCTTGATCGCTCTTTGGGGTACATAGACGAGATCGTACTGTTTTAAGATGACCGCCCATTTTGCCAGTCGCCCATTAAGGATTGGCCTAGACAAGATGTACTTGATGGGATCAGCTTTGAAGATCACTTGCACTGTATAGGCCTGCATGTAATGCTTGAGTTTCTGGATGGCAAAGATGAGCGACAAGCACATCTTTTTAATAGGGGAATACTTCAGTTCAGCGCCGACCAATGTATGACTTAAGTAGTACAGTGCAACTTCTTTCCCTTCCTCGTCTTTTTGTACACACAGTGCCCCTAAGGATTTTTCCTGAGCTGCAATGTACAATCGAAGAGGCTTACCAGGGATGGGTGCCCCCAACACAGGAGGATGGGTCAAGTATTCCTTTATTTTCTTGAATGTCGTACGACACGATTTGTCCCACTCAAACGGTGCGCCATTTTTCATAAGGTGGCTAAAGGGATGGCAGCGTCCTGCAAGATTTGAGATGAATCTTCGGATATATGCCAAGCGACCTTGAAGTCCGCGAAGCTCCCTGAGATTCTTAGGCTCAGGCATCTCCTAGATTGCCTTGATCTTTGATTGGTCGATCTCAATCCCTCTGTGATGAACGATAAAACCCAAGAACTTTCCAGAGGTGACGCCAAATACGCACTTGAGTGGATTCATCTTCAATTGACATCTTCGTAATCGTTCGAAGATCGAACGAAGATCTTGTATGTGGTCCTGCCTCGTTTTGGACTTCACCACCAAATCATCGACATAGCACTCGACTTTCTGATGGAGCATATCGTCAAAAATTGTTTGCATTGCCCTTTGGTATGTTGCCCCTGCATTCTTAAGTCCGAAGGGCATCACCTTATAGCAAAAAATGTCTTTAGGTGTGCGGAAAGCCGTGGCCTCTTGATCTTCTGCCGCCATCAGAATCTGATTGTATCCTGCGGTACAATCCATGAATGACAACGCTTCATGTCCTGTGGTTGAGTCGATCATAAGCTCTGTGACAGGCAACGGGAAATCGTCCTTTGGACAAGCGTCGTTAAGATCCCGGAAGTCCACACAAATGCGAAGTTGCCCATTTTTTCTTCCTGACAGGCACGATGTTTGCAATCCATGTTGGGCACTTGACCTCGCGAATGAATCCTGCATCTATGAGTTTGTTGACCTCCTTTTCAATTTCCGGTACCAACTCTGGGCGAAAACGTCGTTTAGGCTGCTTCTTAGGCGGAATACCCCTTTTGATAGATAGACGGTGGACTGCGACCTTTGGATCTAACCTGGGCATTTCTTTATAGCTCCAGGCAAATACGTCCTTGTACTTTGATAGGAGTTCCAAGTATTGCTTTTCCTCTTCGAGTGTGAGTGATGAGCTTACGTAGATAGGACGAGGCTCTTCATTGGTTCCAAGATTCAACTCTTTCAAATCATCAACTATAGCCTGTCCTCCATCTTCGAAAGTCTTAGGAGTTTCTGCCAACTCTATCTCTGAGTCTGAGTCATCACATTCGTGGATTGTGATATGATTGGAAGAAACAACTTCTTCTTCCTTCGCTTCTTTGTTAGAGTCAGAATTTTTTTGCCAACATGTGAAGATCATAGTACGCCTCTTTACTCTTAATGAACCATCTGTTTTAACATCCAGACTAGAGAAGCGCTTCATGCAAGACGGGATAGAGCTTTGAACTTCATTTACCACTCCCAAGCGACTAAATGCAGAACTTTTCTCGTGCTGAAGTCGTGAGTTCGAGGGCTTTTCACCAGCTCCTATTCTGGCAAAAACTGAAGGCTTTGGTTGGGGTTGATCTTCGATTCTGTTAAAAACAGAGCTTCTGTGATCTTTCCATTTCCCTATACGGGTAAATACTGACGGACGTTTTTTAGAAGTTGATGATTGTAGCCTATCAAACACAGAGGGCTTTGGGTTGGGTGAAGCACTTTCATCTTCACTCACATCTACTTCTTCAGCTGAGATGTGTTGAATTGCCAACTTCTTGTCCTTTCGTCGATCAGAGATTCTAACTGGCTGCGGTGGCGTGAAACCCAGTCCAACTTTAGAGACGCCTACTGAACCTCCCTGTTCTTGAATCTTTCTCTGAGTTTCAGTAAGGCCATGAGGCTTGGCTTCGACTACCTTTCCTAAGGCAGTTGGATTTTGAAAGTCATAACCATCCCTGTCCATAAGCTTGTATGCATTAGGATCAAATCCCTCCCTAGTCCGTACACTTGGCAAGTCATCGCCTTCTTTAGAAGACACGACAAACCCGGAAATAGGGGGCCTACTCACCTTAGCCTGCCACATTTTTAGCGTTGGAATTGTTGCACTTCCTTTTAAGGTGATTATGCTAGCTCCATCATCCTTTTTAGTAGCTTTACTCTCAATGCTTCTGCTTGTGAACTCGCTAAAGGGTGATTCACCCTCCTTACGGCGAGACCTAGGTATGTACCTTAAGACTGGTGGCATTGATCCTGTTGACGCGGCAGCTTGTTTAACAACTTGCTCAATATAAGAAGTGATGCTACCTTGCTTGCCTGCTTCTTTCTCGAGCTGCTACTTAGGAGCACCATCTTTTACTGCTCGGGGGGCCTTCTTTGCGACACCTTTGCCTGTGGAAGAAATGGTCGACGGCATGGTCTCTTTAGGTGTAGCACCTTCTTCAAAGAACCTTGCGTCTGCAAAATGAGACTCAGCCTTAGTGAATGGCTTGACATCCCCGTTTATTTTCTTCTCCCCATCACGGTAATACTTAAGGCATTGGTGTAAAGTGGAAGCCACTATCCCATGCTCATGAAGCCATGGTCGCCCAAGTAATAACCTGTAAGAAGCCTTAGCATCGATTATATGGAAGATGGAGGACGTCGTCAAATCTCCCATTATTAGTTCAACACGAATCATGCCGATTGCACGTTGACCTTCAAGGTTAAAGCCTTGAATCATCGTTCGACTCTTAGACAGTTCTTCCACTGTGATGCCTAAGTCGTTCATTGTAGACTTGGGCATGATGTTGACGGCTGACCCTCCATCCACGAGAATGCGTCTGACTTTCTGCTCCTTAATGTAACCAGTCACAAACAAAGGACGATTATAGGGCTTAGATCCTAACAACAAATCATCGTCAGTGAAATTGATTGCGGTGTTGCAATAGGCACACTGAACAGGGTCTTTTGTTGATGCTCCTGCATCCTTGATTTTATCAGCATAAAGTTTTGGATGTCGAAAGGCAGTAACAACATGCTGGCGCATCTCATCAGGCAGACAAAATATTTGCTCCCAGCCCATTCGAGCTGGCAAAGCCTCCAAGACAGTTAAGGTCTTATCAGCTACTCTAGTAGACTCCTCTTGTCCGTCACTTCCTTCGTTTTCCTCTTCTTCAAGCTCAGAACATGAAGTCATGTTGACTGTGACTTTCTCAAAGAAACCTGTTGGGAAAAATTCTTCGAGTGTGACAGGGACAAGCGGCTCCTGCTCAAGTAGGTCAATGGGCAGAATTTCGTGCCTTTTGACGTCCTTGGTCTTCTTATTTCCTTTTGAATGACGAGAGTTCTTCTTTCTTCCTTGTTTCTTCTTGCGGCGGAGAGGCGGTGATTGCACTTGGCTTTGTTTCCTTGGCCTCCGACGAGTGACAAGAGTCCATCCCTCTTCATCAACATCAGCTTTATCAGAGACATCCACAAAAGGGTCAGTCTCTGTTAAGGGTCCT
Organism: Selenicereus undatus; assembly: GCA_017589665.1. NCBI lineage: Eukaryota > Viridiplantae > Streptophyta > Magnoliopsida > Caryophyllales > Cactaceae > Selenicereus > Selenicereus undatus. The sequence goes on from JACYFF010003369.1 coordinate 77,523,018, forward strand.
TTGGATTGAATTGGAACTACCACAGGCTCCAAACTTCCAAATTGAATTGTAATTAATTTTTCTCCAATTGAGGAAATCAATTCAGTGTTTACTCTACCACGAGGTTGAGTATGCTTTGGCTTACAGGGCGATGAGGAACACTCTAGCTGAGTGGAGATATGATTTGTCTCAATAGTGTCGTCCAAATCCAGTATTATCTTCCCTTCCCTAGCAAGTTGCATAATACGCTCTTTGAGTGTAATACATTTCTTAAGAGGGTGACTAACCACCCTATGATACCGACAATATTTTGGGTCGGTAACCCTTCCAGCTTCTTCGGGTCGTTTTGGTTCTGGAAGTTGGATAACCCCGTTTTCAAGGAGATCATCAAGCATTCCTGACAAGTCTGAGTCAGGGAATGGGTATTTCTTCTCCTGCAGTTCCTTCAATGTAGGACGCTTCTTTCCAGAATCCCTGGAGAACCCACCCTTCTTGTTTTCATACTTGGGCTTTCCGGAGATTCGAACCGGCTCCCCAGTTGAAACAGCCATGGCTTCTTTGTTTGAGGACTTAGTGGACTTGGGATTTTTCTTGAATTCACCCTTGTCCTTTCTAGTGTCAGACGAGGAAGAAGACTTGCCACGACGACTTGCGATCGTTATCTCCATATCATGAGCTTTTGTTGCCAATTCTTGGAAGGTCCTTGGCTTACTCATCTGCAAGACGTATAGTAAATCCCACTCCATACCCTGAGCACACATTTCAACGGCTGAAGCTTCTGATAGACGGTCCTTGCACTCGAGACTTAGGGACCTCCAGCGATTAATGTAATCAAGAACCGGCTCGTCCTTCCATTGTCTGGTGCTTGTTAGCTCTATCATACTAACAACACGTTGAGTGCTGTAGAACTGATTCAGGAACTCCTGCTCCATTTGTTCCCAGCTGTCAATGGACTCTGGCTCCAAGTCTGTGTACCAATCGAATGCGATCCCTTTTAGAGTACGAACAAATTGTTTCACCAGCCGGTCCCCCTCTGTGCCAGCATTACTGCACCTCTCAATGAAGTGGGCAATATGCTGTTTGGGGTTGCCCTTGCCATCGAACTGGTTGAACTTGGGAGGCTGATAGCCATGTGGCATGCGAAGAGCATCAATCCTCTTCGTATAAGGCTTTGTATACAGGTGGGTCTTGTGAGATCCTCCTCCCAACTGAGCCTTGACCGCATTTGCTATTAAGCTCTGAATTTGCTCAACAGACATTGAGCCTAAAGAGCGGTCCTTTCTTCCCTTGCGCTCGTCCTCAGATTCTTCACTGTGGCTGGACTCTTTATCAGAGTCTTCGGCGCCTGAACCTTTGTTGGAAGCTTCAGAGGACTTCTTTTCCAACTTCTTCATCAGCTCAGCAATCTGATCATTCTGGCGTTTGATTTGGGCATCCTTTTCTGCACTCTCTTTGGAGAGCCTATCCAAGGTAGCCTTCATGCTCGCCAGTTGTTCCTCAAAGTTAGTAGCCCCTGTCACTATAACTGGCATGACGAGGGTGTCGGATGATTCAGCTTCAGTATGCGAGGAAAGTGACCCCTTTGAGGATGCCAAAGAGGAATCACTGCTTGAATAATCATCATCTTCAGAATTGAAGGGTTGGAATGCAGGGTTGGTGTGGGTTTGGAGTTCATCCATCCCACGCGGAATTGTTTGTGGCATGATGAAGCCGGCAACATATTTTTGCTTCAGAACATTTGAAGCGATTTGATTGACTCTATCAGATACCTTGGAGCCGAGGTGTTGGATCTTATGTGACTGTGATGGTGCAGCCACAATTGATTGCTCTCCGATGATAGTGGTAGCAGCTTTTGTCATACTTCTGGTCATGACACCACCAGATGCAGCACTAGCAGTTGCTGATCCTTGCAATGCAGATCGGATAGCTTTCCTTGAAGATTGATTAATGGCGTTCTTAGGGGCCATGTTATCTTCAAAGGAATGTATTGTTTGCTGTTAGGAGAAAGAGATGAGAGGCAGAGTTGTCCCACCGGGCATGCCAAAAATTTGTAAACACAAATTTCGAGTCTAAAATAAATAAAGACAAGAAATTCAGAAACAAATTTAATTTTGTATTGATGTAGTGTGTAGGTACAATATCTGAATTTAATACCATAAAAATGATCATCTGATTCAATCTCCTAATGACTTGAGTATTCCGAGGGCTTGATGCTTGATCTCGGTTGATGCAAATCAGTTAAAGAACTCTGAAGGTTGTTCTTGATTTTGATTTGCAAGTGGCCGATTATGGTTTTTGAAACTCTGCAAGTCTTGATCCTTCTCGCTTGGTAGCTGGATGTTTCTTGCCGTCTGAGCTCTCAATTCTGCAAATGCTGGATGCCCTAAATGAAAGGAGAGAACCCCTATTTATAGGCTCTGCCGGCTAGGGTTAGAACCATATTTTGGGCCCAGGCCCAATAATTATTTTCTTATTTTTAAATAAAGAAAATAATTACTAATTTCTGCATCATCGACGACACGTGGCGGCTTTTGATTGGCTGCACTTAATTTTGAGCAAGCGGGTCCACCAAAGTCAACATGACACGTGGCACTTTATGGTTGGTCCATTTTTTACACGTGGCATCATGTGATTGGTTGTAGAATTTTTTGCTTTCTACAAATGCCCCTCGAGAGTCGGCCGCGTATACAAATTTAGCGGTTGAGTCTTGAATACTTAATCGATGTAAAATGATCAAAAATTTGACGGGTCAATTTTTTTTGCTGCTCTCTTTTAAAAAAAAAAACGGAAAAAGAAAAGAAAAAAGAAAAGGAAAAAAAAATAAAAATAAATAAATGGGATAACTTGTACGCAGCCCCACCTCTTTTTTTTTTCTTTTTTTTTTGGGATAACTTTGACTTGCAGAGCAACTCAAACTGATAAATATTTGTGTTGGAATAGGAGTATGGAGTTGAGATCTACGCTGCTATATAAATCCATGTGCAGCTCCCTCAATTCACCAATTTTTTTATTCAGTGTCTACAACTTGAGGTAGTTTTTTTTTTTCAGATACTTTTTTTTTTCTGTCTCTGTTCTTGCTTGTGTGCTAACTTCTTCTTGTATGCTGAAATTTTGGTAAAAGTTCTTCTTTCTTACGACCCAGAACTTCACTTTTCTCCCTTTTTTTTTCCGGTAGCTGTGGTGTCTAATCTGCCACTGGAAAAATTGTTTCTGGAATGCTTAATCCTTCCTTTTGGTGAAGAGGAGCAGGAAGCAAGGCACGAAGAGCAGATGCATTCATCCTCTGTTTTTTTTTTTGTAAATCCCTCTTTTTTTGGGGGGGGGTGACTCTGACTTTCTGTGTTAGGAGGAGAGAGAGAAAGAAACAGCCATGGTCATGGTACTTTGAGGGGAAGGAACGTAGGATAGAGACGGGCAGCCATGGCAGATGGAGAAGAGAGAGAAAGAAGAGCAGCGTCGTGTGCAGGCGTTTTTTAGCAAGATGGCATCAAATTACCTTAGAGTGTTGGTCCGGATGAGACCAACACCTCATTGTAATTTTGCATTGTTTTTTTTTATTTTTATTTTTCTTTGCTTTGGCTGCCGAGAGCCCGAGACGCCCTAACTTTTTTTTTTCTTTTTTTTTGGGCTTTGGCTGCCGAGACGCCTAACCTTTTTTTTTTTGCCGTAATGTTATGACCTGCCCTTTTTTTTTTGAATCCCTTTTTTTTTTGGCTCTTTTTTTTGGTGCTTCCGAGACATTTTGATCCTTTTTTCTTTGCCTTTTTTTTTGTTTTGGTTGCACAGACGTCCTGAGCCTTTTTTTTTTCCAGGAAGCTGCTAAATCAACTTAAAATTCTTCCTTCTAGCCGCGACTCCTCCGATTAGATTGCGAAGTGAGGTCGACTTCTAAGACGAGGAATCGTTTCTCCTCGTAGATTTGATTCTTCGCAGGCGACTCCCTCACTTAATCTAATTGGGGTCGACTTGCCATTCTTCCTTCCAGCCACGACTCCTCCAGTTAGATCGTGAAGTGAGGTCGACTTCTAAGACGAGGAATCGTTTCTCCCCGTAGATTCGATTTTTCGCAGGCGACTCCTTCACTTAATCTAATTGGGGTCGACTTGAATCTCTTCCTTCTAGCCGCGACTCCTCCGGTTAGATTGCGAAGTGAGGTCGACTTCTAAGAGGAGGAATCGTTTCTCCCCGTAGATTCGATTCTTCGCAGGCGACTCCCTCACTTAATCTAATTGGGGTCGACTTGAATCTCTTCCTTCACCATGGTGCATTTCTTGGACTCGTCATCCGATTCCAAGAAGCCAACTCTTACCATCCTGGACAGAGAAGACGATCCAATTGAAGAAGGCGTGACTCTCCGTGTAGATGTGCCAACACCGCTACCGTCCAGACGCTCTTTACTCCATAACTATCTTGCGGATTCATGCTGGAGTGTGGAATCTACCCGCGAAATACAAAGATCAGACGGAGTCATCTCAACTTTGAGAGTCTTGAAGCTTAGCTCGCCATTATTTGCATCTTCAACCCCTTCTCAAGGAGTAACACCCTTACTTCGACATCGTATCATGGATGGGACACTATCCTGGGGCAGCTTTTCACCATGTTTCTCCGACAACTTCTTCATATCGTGCTATTGGGAATGGCTTGAAGACGTTTTTGGTCGCAACAAGGACAGACTTAAGGAATGGAGGCTTTACGACGGACTGTATGCATCCTTATTCTCCTATGACATGAGTCTTACCGTCTTCAAAGCATTCTGCGAACTGTGGTGCCATACTACCAACACCTTTTGCATAGAGAGCGGCGATATGTCAATCTCCTTATGGGATTTACGGACTATAGGTGGACTTCCAGCTGACGGTGCTTACTATGAAGAAGTCATTCCATCCGCCAGAGAACTCCTTTCTGCAGGACGTGGAGACAGTGGTATTCCAGCGACTTGTACGTTTCTGGCATCTGCTTTCCACATACTATGCCAGGATGTTCATGGCATCATTCAACTTACTGCTTCCGAATGGATACGCTTCTGGTTTCGAGGGCGGCATATTTACACACCTCCCCCCAGTCGCGACAACAGAAAGCGAGTTAAAGCTCCAACAAACACATCATGTCTGTCTGGCATGATTGCTCCTTGAACAGGGCGAACGAAGAGAGAGAAGGACCCCTTTGTGATGCTTAACATTCCTGAGGCCCTAATCGAAGAGACTTACCTTGCTGCCCTCATTTCCTGTTGGCTGTGCTCCTTTGTGCTACCAATTGAAGCAGTGTGCCTTATTCGCCCAACTGTGTTTGTAGCTGCAAGCAAGCTGGCTCACGGGGAATTTCTAAACCTCTCAATTCCTACTTTGGCTAGCATTTATCGGGGTCTGCATAGGATTTCTACGGCTCGAAGCCTGAATAAGTTGGAAGTAATTTTCCCCATTCACTACGTTTACGGAAGGTTAGGGACTTACTTCCAAACTTACTTTGATCATCCCCATCATCGGCACGACCATCCTAAGATGGTGAGGTTCTCTGGTGAAAAGAAGAATCGGACTCCCGACGTACAAGAAGCTCGAGAGCTATTGAAATGCAAGGATCCGTCTGTCATGTATTCTAATGCTCTTATGAAGGATACATCGATCACCTTGATTGACACCCAGAGTTTATCCTCAAGCTGGAAAGCATATTTGATTTGCCTCCGTTCTGGGTTTTTGACCTTGCGACAAGGAAGGACAATTGTGATTGAACCGTACTTCCCCTGCAAGTTTGGTCGACAGTTTGGCTTTTATCAAGATGTACTAAGTGAGCCACGAATGAATGACCGAGAGGGTACCCTACAGGACGTAGCTCGCTATTAGTTCAATCTTACTGAACACATAACAAGGTCTAGCGTGACAATTCCTGCTCCTCCTGATAAGAAGTCTACACTGGTTACAATTGCATATGCTAATTGGTGGCGATCTTCGTGGGGCGATCTTTTCTCTCAAGGACCTAAATATCCTAGAGGCGAGGCTGCGCAGCCACGAAGAGCTTCTAAAGTGAGAGTTGTTGATGCTGCATCCGTCTTAGTTGTTACTTCCGGTAAAGCGAATGCACATAAACCAATCATGCAACAACCTAACGAACATGCCTTATCGCCGGCTGAGCTTGGAAAAGAGGTAGGCGATAGTTCCTCGTTGGGGGCAAACACATCTCCTTAGAGAAGTAGAAGTTGTTCACCTGGGAAAGAGAAGATTGAAGCTTTGAGAGGCTTGGGTGTTAGGTCTTCTATTAGTGGAGCGAAGAATTTGTCAGGCTCGAAGATCAGACCAGACGTTGCAACCAAGTTGCCTAAATCCAAGAACAAGTCTAACAGTGCGACGAGCTCACTGAAATCAGAGAACAAAGCAAAGGGAAAGGTGCATCTTGTTATCCTGCCCCCTTTTCGCTCTTTTTTTTTTTGGACTTAATCCTCCTTTTAATGTAGGGACATACCGTCGAAATTGGAGACACACTTAAGGCCGCATTTGGTGACAAAGATAGTGAAGCCACCTTGACAGTGCCGCATGCCAAGTCGACTAAGGACGATTCTATTAACATAATGCCATCGCCAGTGAAACGAGCAGAGCGCTGTCAATCACCTACGGCTTCTGTTGCAACCTACTTTCCTAGGAGAATTGCTTCTGGCGTGTTTAACGATCTGACCTTGAGTGTCAAACAACGCTTTCAGCAACAGTTGAAAAAGTTCATCCCAAAGACAGAAGACGATCTTGCCAACATTCGCCAAGAAGCTGAGCAGATATATGAAACTTTATCATCCTTCCAGGCAGATTATTTGGGGCTAAAGAATAGTGTCAAGGCATATTTAAACGAAGTCGGGCAGTACCTAAAGTTAAAAGCCCAATTAGAAGACCGGACTCCTACTGAAGATGTGCTAAACAAGCGAGTAGCCTTAATAGACAAACTTGGGGAGGCACAAGCTTCAGTGGAAAAGGCTGGTGCCCAATTTGATGAGACTACTACTGCCATCGCCCAAGCTCATAAGCGAAGGAAGCTACTTGAAGCAGATCTTGAGCGAGCAAAGGCGAATGAGCTGGAATTGCAAGACAAATTAGTAGAGACTGAAGCTTCATTGAAGAAAGCCAAAGACAGTGTATCTCTTCTCGAAAAAGAAGTTGCCAATTCAGATGTTACGCCCCAAATTACTGCAGAAGAAACGGCTCAAGTTGAAGCAGCAAGGCAACGGGTTCAAGAGCATTTAGGCGCACTGGCTGCTTAGACCATACCCAATTGTTTTGTTCTTTTTTTTTTTTTCACTTTGCCATTTGTTGTTTCTTTTTGGACTCAGTATGGTTTAATTGGAATTGGTTTTGATATATTGCAATAAGATGA
>JACYFF010003369.1:77536183-77548896 GCA_017589665.1 Selenicereus undatus
GTTCTGAAGTAACCTTTTTTCAACACTTTTTACTACCACATTGGGAAAAATTACCCTCTAATCGCCAAATTCGAATTCAAGGTGTCCATCCCACACCTACCTATTTAAACCTCCTACAAAGTAATGTGTCTATTATTCTCGGAAATAAGATTCTTACTATCCCTTTGGTTTTCCAATACAATTCAGGTTATGATATCCTCTTAGGAAATTATTTTCTCAAACAATTTGCTAAATTTACACAAACTCCTTATACTGTCTATTTTGCTACCAAATGTGGCCATACCTTGAAAATTCCTACCTTAAAAAATCCTACAGAGTATGCGCGAAGCATGGTGGATAGGGATATGAACAATTTGCACTCTCAATTCAAACTCAAAAACCAATTTTTCATGTAAATATCCTAAAGAAAGAAGATCTCCTTACCAAATTAAAATAAATCTATTCTGACAATCCTTTACAGTTCTGGAAACCAGAACATCCCAAAGCAAAAATCGAATTAACTCAAGAAATCTATATTAAAGAAAAACCTATGCTCTACTCTCCAGAAGATATAAAAGAATTTTCAATACAAATCAAAGAACTATTGGACAAAATCTTAATCCGACCATCCAAAGGCAGCTATTCATCTCCAACTTTTATGGTTATGAAAGAAGCAGAAAAAAGAAGAAATAAAGTTAGAATGACTATCAACTATAAAAAACTAAGTCAATTTTTTAAAACAGACAACTATTTTCTACAAAACAAAGATATTTTACTTAATCTAGTCAAAAATAAAAAATACTTTTTCAAATTTGATTGTAAATCTGAATTTTGGCAAATCAAAATGGAAGAAGACAACATAAAATATACTGGTTTTAGTACTCTTCAAGGCTTTTACGAATGAATTGTTATGCTATTTGGACTAAAAAATGCACCAAGAATATTTCAAAGAAGAATGGACAATGCTTTTAAACATCTTAACTTTTTTCTTGTAATCTATGTGGATGATATCCTAATAAACTTTGCATCTATTGAAGAACATCATGAACACCTCCAACTATTTGTAGAAACAACGATTAAAGAAGGAATCTGTCTAAGCGAGAAAATTAAAAGGAACTATAGAACAACAAAAATTTAAATTTTTAGGATTCGAATTAGGATCCAATGATATCACTTTACAAACCCATATTTCAAGAAAAATCACGGAATATCCCGACAATCTAAGAAGTAAAAAGCAAATTCAAGGATTTCTAGGACTTCTTAACTATGCGAGTTCCTATATCGCCGACTTAGCAAAAAAGAAAAAAGATTTACAAAGTCTACTCAGAAAAAATAATACCAAAGGATGGAGTGAGCATCATTCCCAAATAGTAAAAAAGCTAAAAGAAGAATGTAAAAATTTAACACAACTCAGACTACCCGAACCTGAAGATAATCTAATACTACAAACTGATGCATCCGATAACGTATGGTCTACTATCCTAAAAACTGATCTGAATGAAATATGTGGTTATCATAGTGGAACTTTCTCTCAAACAGAAGAAAACTATAATACTATGGAAAAAGAACTTTTAACAATAATTCAAGGAATTAAAAAATGACGTTTATTTCTATTACCAAAACCTTTCAAAGTTCTAACTGATAATACAACAGCAACTATGTTTGTAAAACAAGTCTTAAATAATAGACCTCACATGAGGAAACTTCATCGATGACAAACTTTTCTATCTCAATTTAACACTGTTTATAAGCATGTTTCAGGAAATCACAACTTTCTTGCAGATTATTTAACTCGAGAAGTCGAATATCTCAATGATGACACCAAACAAGGCTGAAGGAAGTTGATTAGCTACTGATCGCGAATTCTTGAAATAACTATTTCATACCAACTATTAAGAGGCAAAACTATTCTTGAACTATTCAAGCAACTAAAGAAACTATTCCTACAATGGATACTATCAATTATTCTCTTGAACCACTACTATTCTACTTCAGAGATAATGACCTCTATTTCACCTCCTTTGCAGGGCCCCGTTATAATGAATACGCTATTTTAATTTACTACCAAGAATGGTATCTTTCAAAAGAAATACCCTTCTACCCGTACCTCACACTTATCAAAGTCTACAGAACTCTTCTCCAAGATATCAATAATCACTCAGTACTTATTGTACTGCCAACCGGATATATCAAAACTGTTAGATATTACCATCAATATTTTACCTATTGGACTGCTTTTGAATCTCATATCTTTCGATTTGTCACAAAAATTATCTCCGATGCTCATATATGCCATTTTGAACAACACAACTCTCACGTGTTAATTCCCCTATGCGATAACATACGTTTTGATATTTCTTGTCCCAGCCAAACCGACAATGATCTTCGTTGTAAACTAACTCAAGAATATTCAGAGTTCACAAAAATTCAAGAAGAAGAAGAAGCAAAACGACTATCATTACTAATGGAAAAATTCGAAAAGAAACTTTCATTGCTGACGGCCAAGATTTTGCTTTAATACAGCCAGATGTAAGGCTAGGATCTTACCGACAACTACTGCTGAACTATTAAACTCTTATATGCTGAAATCTGGAACTATCATCTAGAAGATGCTAGCACATCAATCATTGCTGCTAAAAAAAGACCCATAAGCAGTTAATTACAAAGACTTTTGCAACCACGAGAAGAATTCAGAACTTCTTGCTCAGGTCACCATCAACTATGCACTTCAACTATTTGCCACATCACCATAAACTATACACCAATCACACGAAAGATAGCCGACAAGCGTGCAAACTTTTCAAAAAGTTATCAAGACACTGTTGAAATCTTCAATTATTGTACTATTTACAAATGTAAAGTTATTTCCAATAATGTAAGCACTTACGTCAGGAAGGCCTTTCAAGGCGCTATAAATATGTAACTCTTAAGATAGGAGAACTTAGATTCGGACAGAGAAAAAAGAGAGATTTACAGTAAAAAAATTTTTTAGAGCTGTTAGAAACTATTAGAGAGACTATTTGGAGCAAAGCTTCTAAAATGTTGTTCTAAATTTCCCATTGAAAAATCAGTTTAATAAAAAGAACTATTTAGGAAATTCGTGAAATTCTTATCTCCTTTTTTAAAGGTATCTCAAAGAGAGTGAGGGAATTGAAAAATTTAAGTACACAAAGCGGCGAAAGGATCTGAGAAATTCCATATTACAACGAGAGACGCTAAGAGATTTTGATGAAAGAGAGGGAGGCAGAGAGATCAAAGTAAGTCCAGTAAGGCCCGTGAGAAGAAAAGGGCGTGGCGGCATCCAGAGCTTTGCCTAAAATCTTGCGATCTAGGAGGTATAATTTCATGAACTACTGATAGTTAGATTTATTTTGCTGAGAGTACCATCATGTTTAGAACTCATTTTATCGTAACTTTGCTTGAACTATTATCTATCTTCAAAGAGTTTTAAACCTTTTTCTACAAAAAGTTACTAGCCCCTTGTACTATTGGTATCAGAGCCCTGGACGACTCGAAATATTTCTTAACTATTAATAACTATTGAAACTTAACTGTTGTTTCCAACTAAAAGTTCATCAACTATTTAGAAAAAAGGAACATTGCTTGATTAGCAGAATCTATAAAATTAACTCTCTAAAACCTATCTCTATTGCCAAAATAGCCTGATAATATTCAACATAATGATAAAATTATTCATCGAAACTAATCAAACAAAAATCAGATAATTAAAATAGGAACTTAATCATTACTTATAAAGGAAAACAAAACTATTTTTGCCAACTCTTTGCAACACTAATCTGAAAAGAAAAAAATGATAAGCAAGTAAAGCACTTGAATGGAAAACTTATAGCACTTATTAGCAATTACTGTTTAAGTAACTGTACACAACACTATAAAATGAATTGGCCAACAAAAAAACTATTCACGATTCACTGTTGAAACTATTTACTTTTAACAAAAAGCAAACCACGTGAAACTTTTGAAATTTCTTAACACGAAAAGAAAGAACCATTAAATGGCAGATATACCAAACTACCAATATGCGCATCATCATTCACTAAAAAACTCTCACTTTTCTAAAGCTAGTTTATTGCGTCTTTAAGAGATGACTATTATAAGAATAAAACATTAAAACTTACTTCAAGAATCTCTATCAGAATATGAAGCTATAAAAGATACTTTAACTCCTTCTGAGCACAGAGCTTACAAACACTATCATAAGCTATTAACTCAACTAATTTGTGAAAATACTAAAACTGCTAAAGAACTGGACAAAGTGTTAAAAGACTACCATTCTCTATATAGCATTGGTTAAACTTTATAATGAACTCTAGACATAAATTTTAATCTATAGCTAAAATAGACCGATCTGGCGATTATATAACTGGAACTAAAAGTTATCCACCCAATCTAGAATATTATACTAAAGAACAAGCTTTTGATTTCTTAAGAACTGTTGATTGTACAACTAAGAATATTCGTCAATAACTGCTAAATCATTATAAAATAAGACTAAATCAACTGTTACTTTTATCATAAACTATTGAAGTAAGAAATAGAAAAATCTTAAAAGATAATATTGCACTATTAGAATTAACTTTTATATACGCTATTTGGTATTAAGGAATTAAACATGAATATCAATGACTTTCAAATCACTATTTCAAACGTAAACAATTGAAAAATAAAAAAAAGATAAAATTGTAATTTCGCATAATAAAAACAAACTTTTGATAACATCGGGTTGAAGATTGCCATCCCTACACCCAACTAAAGGTACAGATATAATAGAGAGGGATTTATAATTCATGCAATCATCAATGGAAAAATGCTATTCAAAATGTAAAAACTTTTCAAGCGGATATTAAAAAATAATTGATATATCAAATTTTAGAAAATTTAAAAATGAAAACTTTTGCAAAATTTTCATGGTCCTTCCTTTACCCCTGTTTTAAATCCATTGTGTATTTTATAGATGTCAATTAATTTTTATATATATCTTATTTGGATACTTATGAATTTTCATGTACGATTTGAAATCATGATTACTATGTGCATATACCAGTAATCTAAATAAATCTAGGGCTGAGTAAGAGCAGGTATCTAGTCTATTTTCATAGAATCAGGTCCAAAAATTAGGACCTAGTCACAATCCCAATTGGAAGCAGGCCTAGAATTTTTTGAACTGGTCCCGGAACCAGTACCCAATTCCTAATTTTTTCGTATTTTGGTTTATTTCATTTCATTTGAATTTTTGATTTGTAGTTGTGACTTTGTGAGAGAACTAATACATCCAACAAGCTAGCTAATCGATTGTTTAAAATCAAATTTAATAGAGTGGGAGTTAGACATTTACCATGCATTAAAGTCCAATTGATTAGCTAATAAATAGCATCTCATTTCATCAACACATAAGAAAATAGCATTTTCACATAGTATTATATATTTAGAAAGATTTAATAATATCAACGTATAGTCGAAAATTATAACGACATGCGACAGATAATCAAATAACTCAGACATTTTTAAAAAATTGATTGGACCAAGTAACCGGTCTGATTCGAATTTCAAGTTTTCAGGACCCGACTTCGAACCCGTTGCAATCAATTTCAAAATTTCAGAACTAATCCTGAACCCAGTTCACCCAGATCTAAATCGAATCCAAATTCAAAACCGAATATCCGATTTTTTAAATCCATCCAAGCCTCGAGAATCTCCATCCCTCCCAAAGTCCCATCCATATGTTGGAGTACTCCCATATGTTAGAAAATGAATTAATCTTTTATAGACCACAAATTCTTCAACTTCAACTTGAAAACCAGTATATTGCAATTGCACCTACCATTCATTCAAACCAAACCCCTCCATTGAGACTGCCTGGTTAGAACTTAGAAAGGAAACCCACTCAAAAGAAACCAAACCCCTCCATTGAGACTGCCTGGTTAGAACTTAGAAAGGAGACCCACTCAAAAGAATCAGTAAGATGCGGAGGACTGCAAACAACTTAGTCTTAGCAGCATCAACGCTAGCAGCTCTATCCACTTTGGTAGCTCTCTACGCCCCTCATTTTCTCTCTCCTCCATCTCTTCCCAACTCCAACTCCGGCGACCTCCTCCTCTCCGCCCATCCCATCAACCTCACCGCCGCTTTCGGCCCTGAGAGCTTGGCCTTCGACCCCACCGGCGCCGGCCCCTACACCGGCGTCGCCGATGGCCGTATTCTCAAGTGGGACCCTCTTTCTCTCTCCTGGATTGACTTCGCTGCTACCTCCCCCAATAGGTACGTACGTACCAACATACTTACTTTTCCTGTGTTTTTTTGGTTGGATTATTAATTAAGTTCTGTTTTTCTGGATTAATGGATTTTTTTTGGGGGGGGGGGGGGGTTGTTATGAATAGTTTCATGACTTGAAATTGTGTGTCTGTTGTGGGTAACGTGGTGCAATTTCATTCATTAAAAAAAGAAGCTAAAACTAGTGAACTTATTATTTGTAGCTCTTCTTTGTAAAATTAATCTTACAAGTATTTTGAGACAGATTCGGTAAGGTATGGATTAGTCACAACTCACAAGGGTTTAAATTTTATTGGATCGTAATGTACGATTTAGAGATTGCATCACATTTAAGTCAAATCAGACCATTATCTTGAGGTTTGATTAAATTTTGGGTAGCGGACTATTAGATTATTTAATTTTAGAAGTACGCTATCTTAAATCTGTAGTAGTACAACTATAGATATAGCGAGACTATTGCAATTGGATATGTCCGTTTTTTGTTGTACAACTAAAGTGGTGGGGAGATAATATCTTGAGATGTTTACTATAGTTTGTTGTTACTATTCAAAATGGAAAACGAATCAATAATTGTTGGAGTATTAAAGTGAGTGTTGTCCCACATAGATAAAATTAAAGGATTTGAACATATATATATATAAGTTTTTGAGTTATTTTATCCGTTGTCAATTGATTTTGAGTTGGAACCCCATTTTATTATGTATGCATGTATATAACTAACTAAATGACTTGTACAACAAAACTTGCTGGAGTCTCTCAATGAACTATCGCTGGTTAAATGATTATTGTGATATCTATGAATGGCAGCTATAATTGATTGATGGGTCTTACATGGTTTATTATACTAGCATTAAAAAAAAAACAGACCTCAATCCCACGAAAACTCTCAAATTTAGTCAAACGAAGCATACTTTGACTATTATTTCTTTTGCTGAAGTTTATTGAATCATAAATATACAAAATTAATAGCTACAAACTATGAAAAATATACTTTTTAATTTCTTTTGGGAAATTTTAAATTCATTACATCTCTCTCTTGAATCAACGGTCACAGTACATCCTTTGACAAGCTTAATGGAATACAGAGAGATCTCTGTCTTTTGGACTTTTTTTTTGGTGTTTTTTGGGGGGAGGGGAATTGTGGTGGTGGATTCCAACTGATCTGGAATCTTTCATATGTGCATAATCTCTTAAATCCTAAAAGCAGCTTGTCAAATGTGACTAATTCTGAGAGAGAACAAGAAGGTGAACACTGAACAGTGAAAAACTTGCCTGTATGTCTGTCACTTTAAAAACAAAGCTTACTTTACTGGCTTAGGGATCATGGCACATTGGCACATGAGTTTTAAGAATTGTTAATCATCGGTGTAGTGGCCGGATTAATTGGCTGTGGGAGCGTACTTCACTAGTTACAAAGTAAGCTATGTCCTCGATGTTGGACGAAAGGGTGGTATTATCTTAGGGGAGAGTCAGAACTCAGATGTATACAGCTTTACCTGAACTCAGTACACTAAGCAGGGCTATTGTCGTCTTGACCCTAGATTAGAACGAGCTTAATTGCATGCTAGTTTACCATAAAAGCAGCATAGACAGTTTAAGAAGACGTCTTGCTGCAGTTCTCTACATAATCCAGAGTGACAAAAGTTTTCTTTTGATAAGTCTTCTTGAGTTTGAGGATAAAGTTTTAGATCAAAGGACTAACCAAAAATCTTCAATTTGATGTTTAAATTGTGTGAAGAAAGGAATGCACCCGCCCATTTGCTCCAGAGCTAGAACATGTATGCGGAAGACCGCTAGGCCTCAGATTTGAGCAGAAAAGTGGAGACCTTTACATTGCTGATGCCTACTTTGGCCTTCATGTTGTTGGTACTGAAGGAGGCCTCGCCTCTAAGTTGGTCACTGAGGCTGAAGACCAGCCCTTGTATTTCACCAATGACTTGGACATTGACGAGGATGAAGACGTCATCTACTTCACTGATTCAAGCACACGGTTCCGCAGAAGGTATTTCTCTTGATTATGCACTTATTTTCCGCCAAAAACATGCAGAATTTCCAAGAACCAGGGAAGTCTAACATCTGGGCATGTACTTGTTTTGCACCAAAATCATCAATCAGAATTGCTGAATGGCTAGCCTGATTAATGAATGTGACTAATGTATGCTGAACACCGAGAAATTTAGACGCAAAAATTGAAAACTAGAAATTGTTTGGTATCAATTTCAGGCAGTTCATGCAGTCAATTCTAAATGGCGACAAGACAGGCAGGTTCATGAAATATAACAAGTCGACCAAACAAGTAACAGTCCTACTGCGTGATCTGGCATTTGCAAATGGGGTGGCCTTGAGCAAAGACCGCTCTTTTGTTCTGATTGCTGAAACCAGAACTTGCAGAATCCTCAGGTACTGGATTAAGGGTGAAAATGCAGGTAAGGTCGAAACATTTGCAGATTTGCCTGGGTATCCTGACAACATTAGGAGGAACTCAAGAGGCGAGTTCTGGGTAGCTGTGCATGGGAAGAAGACGCCTTTTGCCGATTGGCTTCTGAGGAACATTTGGGCTGCCAAGGCATTGCTGAAGGTCCCACTTAGGTTCGATCAGCTGCACCTTCTGTTCATGGGAAAGCACCATGCAATCACCCTGAAGCTGAGCCCCGAAGGAGAGGTGGTTCAGGTCTTGGAAGACAGTGAAGGGCAGAATGTGAGATACATTAGTGAGGTTGAAGAGAGGGATGGGAAATTGTTTGTGGGTTCTGTCATGATGCCCTCTATTTGGGTTTACAATTTGGATTGACCTTCTTGTTTGTGGCGCATCAATTTTGGATATTTTCTAAGTGAACAACCGCCTAGTATGGATTTTATTGAGTATGAAACACGGAGATCCAGTAATATTCATGTCAATTTCCCGAATTGGTGGAGAGATTGTCACAGTGACAATTGTATCCCTTGGGTGCTTTTTTATTTTTATTTTTATTTTTATTTTTTGAAATTTAGATCATGACACTTAAGGCTTGTTTTTTTCGTAGGGAAATATGAGTTGATAAATGGATGAAGTTGGTTGAGATTAATTGAAATGGGTTGAAGTAGATTGAAGTGAGGTTTTTTTTTTTTTTTTTTGGTGGTTGAAGTGGGTTGAAGTTGGTCGAAGTAGATTTAAGTGGGTCGAATTTTTATTTGCATGATAAGTAAAAATTGGTTAAAATAGCATGAAGTAGGTTGAGATTGATAAATTTGAATTTACCAACAAAAAGAACAGAGCCTTAGTTAGGTTAAGACATATAACATCCTAGGGTCTAATACTCACCTACAAAAGTTCTTAAAAATCATCCACCAATTCAAATGGGCAATGGAAAACGAAACATAAATCTCTCTCTTGAGACTATTGTATCCCTAGTTAATTGCTCTAAATTTGCATGTTTTGTGCATGATTGTTTTTGGCCTCTTTTTTTTTTGTTTTTTGGCTCAGTTGTTAGTTAGACCTGATTGTTTGTTTTTTCTATCTCATGTACAAATGGTGAATGTTAAACGCATCGAAGATTCTACCATGGTTGAAAAAGTTTAAACTACTATAATCACTTTTCATATTGACCATTCATTTCAAAGCTAAATCTCAGCTGTTAATCCATGTTGAGGTAACTGACTATAATCAGTACTAATTAATCGGTGCCTCCCACCACCCTAACCCCCCCCCCCAAAAAAAAGAAACCCAACAAAAAAAAAGCAAACGTTCCTCTCTCCTCGTTGCCTTTCTCTCATACTGTTGCAGGGCAGGGTTTCTTCCATTAAACTCTGAACCCTCAACTTGTTCCACCCCTAGATTGCTATTTTGAATTTGGATAGAAGCAAATTTATTCATGACCGAGCAAATTATAAAAGCAACCAGAATGAAAATGGGAGAATTCACATGGGAACTAGAAGCCTGGAACAAAGGAATTTTCGATGTCACTTTAATAGCCCAGATTCAGTTTCTCCAATAATAGGTCGTCATTCACGCCCACCTCAATTATCCATAGAAACAGAGAGAATTGAAATAGAGCGGTACAAAGGAAATGGAAACAGAACACGAACCAGAACAAAGATGTCTATCAGATTCTCTATCTTTATAGTCATCTCCAAGTCAATATTTTAAATTTTTTTTTTCCTTCCTTCCTGTAGATGTTCTGGTTACTTGATGAATTGAGGGTTGATTTAAGTTAATTAGACGAGGGTCATAAACAAGCTTTGATGGAGAATGATTTATTGCAAATTTAAGTTCGATGGAGAATCATTTGATTGTACGAGTGTATCTCTTTCTTGCTCTATAAATTATATGCATTCAGTTGACATTTTTCTTTTGCTTGCTGATGTTTTTATTTTGAAACAGATGGTAATGGACTGAAAATAAAAGTTCTCTCAAATTAATTGTATGTCAACAAATTGGGCGAGCTAGCCATGGAAGACAGGTTTAGTTAAATATGCTGATAATTCTTCATATAGCATAGTGATGACCCAAGAACAATAAAATCATACGGTGACTTGTTTTCCTCATCATCTTCTTTTATTTTCCTTACTTTGATTCTCTGCTACAGAGGACGCACCATTGTAGCCCTGGAAAGTTCACCTCCGTATATGATCCCCTCCTCTCTCTCCCTCTCCCTCTCTCAATTGTTTGGCCAATTGAAAGCCTAAAATCGAGCTATCACCCAGTTCCTAGTTGAGCAATTGATATAGATGAGCAAATTAGGAAGCAACCGATATTTTCTCTCTTCTACCATACGGAGGGATGAGCCTTAGAATTGAATCGGCGGGGTCATAGCTCCATGGCAATAATCATTGGTAGTGATAGATAGGTTATAGCCTTCTGGGCTTCCATAAGGCGGAAGCCTTTTCCTGCCATTGTAGGTGAGAGACAGAGGGAGATAAATAGAGGAGGGAGATTTTTTTTTTTGGGAGGGTAGGAACAGGGAGAACTGGTGAACCCATCGTGGGAGTAGTGAGTCCTTACAAAACTGCCTATTGATACAAACCAAAGCAACGATTGAGATTCGTTAAGACAAGATCAAAGGTGATTATGATTTTTCATTACTGTAGTTGAATTATTTTTCAATTATAGTAGAATTTTCATAAACGCATATCATCTCGTGAAACCCTGGATATAATACAAATGGATGAATTAGTTGCCCTCAAGTTCAGGCAATCATTTGCCTGTTTATTCGGGGAATTGAAGGGACAACACGGCATTTGAGAAATCCCAATGAAGAGCAAAGCAAGAGAAATCCCACCGATTTAGTTCAGTGTGTAGTTGACGTGGGACAGCTTGAAAATAATTCTCAAGCCAAACAATGCTCAAGGCTTGGCTCAGATCATGACCGAATTGAGTATCAAAGACTATTAATAATACTTGTCCTTATGAGTCACAACATTACCTTGAAAATGTCTTCGTAATAAGTGTGCATAGGAAAATGTATTTTTCCGATGGGAGTATCTTTGAAGGGATTTAAAGACTTTTGGGTGTGATCGAGACCAGGGGTTAAAGTTCGTACTTTGAAAATAGTAACTTTTTAGAGACTAGCGATATGCTTGAGATTACAGTAGTGATGTGTCTAATTGAGGATTTTCTTATTAAGTTAGAAAGGGTTCAACAATTAGGTAAGGTCTAACCCCCCCCAAAAAAAGGGTCTAAAGTTTCAAGGAAGCTGATTAAACGGGAAGGCACTATTTGGAGTGAACCAGTTTCATTAGCAAACAATAGTTTCTTGGCAATGTATTTCATATGTATTGCTTAGGAGCTGGTTTTCTTATATTGAGGTGTTTATTTGTTTAGTTGGAATTCGATTCTAATAGTTGCTTTACTTGATTAAGTGTTGGTGTATTTTCGGTGCCTGTTTGTCTTTCTTGCCTAGGGGCGGGCATAGGGGTTGTAATGGGGGAGTTCAGTCGTACCATCGATCCATACTTATTTTCAAAATTAATACCCATACTCACTGGATATTGTAAAGGTATATCCATATCCATACCCACTAAGTATAGCAGGTATGCGGGTTTTATTCAGGTACATATAGACAAAAAGAATTAAACTTTTTCTGTACCTATATTCGACATCAAATAGTCAATATATCACATGAACCCCGAGTTTCTAATAACATATAATATCACATCGAATATGACAGAAAGTTTGCCAACAAAAGCAATAAATTAACACTTACCAGTTATAGTTTCTAACAAAACGTCTCACCAAAGTCTTGAATACCATACAACTCAAAGTAACTAGCAAAATATTCAAGTATAAGTAATAAATAAGAACTTTAAACAAACGGGTATGGATTTTATATGGGCCGGGTACAGGGCGAGTATTGATAAAATGTGTATGCAGCGGGTATGGAGCGTGTAGGACATATACTCATACCTTTATTCATACTCATACCCATTCTAGAAATACCCGTCTCATAGACTCATACCTTTTTTTT
>JACYFF010003369.1:77548996-77561714 GCA_017589665.1 Selenicereus undatus
GTTCTGAAGTAACCTTTTTTCAACACTTTTTACTACCACATTGGGAAAAATTACCCTCTAATCGCCAAATTCGAATTCAAGGTGTCCATCCCACACCTACCTATTTAAACCTCCTACAAAGTAATGTGTCTATTATTCTCGGAAATAAGATTCTTACTATCCCTTTGGTTTTCCAATACAATTCAGGTTATGATATCCTCTTAGGAAATTATTTTCTCAAACAATTTGCTAAATTTACACAAACTCCTTATACTGTCTATTTTGATACCAAACGTGGCCATACCTTGAAAATTCCTACCTTAAAACATCCTACAGAGTACGCGCGAAGCATGGTGGACAGGAATATGAATAATTTGCACTCTCAATTCAAACTCAAAAACCATTTTTTCACGTAAATATCCTAAAGAGAGAAGATCTCCTTACCAAATTAAAACAAATCTATTCTGACAATCCTTTACAATTCTGGAAACCAGAACATCCCAGAGCAAAAATCGAATTAACTCAAGAAATCTATATTAAAGAAAAACCTATGCTCTACTCTCCAGAAGATATAAAAGAATTTTCAACTTTGGAAAACTCGAAATACCGATTCTCACCTATATCGATGTAACTGTTAAAGAATTAGACATTACAACCACCGCTTTGATTGACACAGGATCTGAAGTAACTTTCTTTCAAGACTTTTTACTACCCAAGTGGGACAAACTTCCCAATGACCATAAAATCAGAATCAAAGGCGTTCATCCTGTTCCCACGTATTTAGATGTAGTACAGAACAATATTTCTATTATTTTAGGAAACAAAATTCTCACTATACCTACGGTTTTACAATACAACTCTGGCTATGATATTCTATTAGGAAATGATTTTTTAAAACAGTTTGTCAAATTTACACAAACTCCTTACACTATTTATCTTACAACCAAGTGTGGTCATACTTTAAAAATACCCACTCTAAAACATCCCTACAGAGTACGCGCGAAGCGTAGTGGACATGGTTATGAACAAATCGCCCTTCAAATTCATGTACAAAAACCCATTTTTTCAGTTCATATTATCAAAAAAGAAGAGCTACTAGCAAAACTAAAACGAATCTGTCCTAAAAATCCATTACAATTCTGGAAACCTGAACATCCGCGAGCTAAAATAGAATTAACACAAGAGATCTATATTAAAGAAAAACCTATGTTGTATTCTGAAGATGACCTTAAAGAATTTTCTATTCAAATCAAAGAACTTTTAGATAAAAGACTTATCAAACCATCTAATGGTGCATACTCTTCACCAGCCTTTTTGGTATTTAATGAAGCAGAGAAACGAAGAGGACAAGCTAGAATGGTTATCAACTATAAAAAACTTAATCAGTTTACAAAGATAGATAACTACTTTCTACCGAATAAAGAAGTATTAATTAACCTTGTGAAAAATAAAAAATTCTTTTCAAAATTTGACTGCAAATCTGGATTCTGGCAGATAAAAATGGAAGACACTAGCATAAAATATACCGGCTTTGGTACTCCTCAAGGCTTTTATGAATGGATTGTTATGCCTTTTGGACTAAAAAACACACTAAGAATCTTTCAATGAAGAATGGATAATGTATTCAAACATCTTAACAATTTTCTTATTGTCTATGTAGACGATATTCTAATCAGTTCAGACACTCTTGAGGAATATCGTAAACACCTCAATACATTTTTGGAAACAACAATTCAAGAAGGAATTTGTCTTAGTGAGAAAAAAGCCACTATTGAGAAAGGAAAAATTGAATTTTTAGGCTTTGAAGTTGGAATTAACAGAATTAGTTTACAACCACATATCTCTAGAAAAATCATGGAGTATCCCGACCAATTGAGAACAAAGAAACAAATTCAAGGTTTCTTAGGACTATTAAACTACGCTAGTTCTTATATACCAGAATTGGCCAAGAAGCAGAAAGAATTACAGAGTTTACTTCGCAAGAACAATACTCTTGGTTGGACAGAAAAACATACTGACATTGTTAAAAAACTAAAAACAGAATGTCAACAACCCCCCTGTCTTAGACTCCCTGAACCTGAAGACAATTTAATTCTGCAAACAGACGCATCTGACAAAACATGGGCAGCAGTCTTAAAAACAGATCTAAATGAAATTTGCGGTTATCATAGTGGAACTTTTTCTGAACGAGAAGAAAATTACAATACTATGGAAAAAGAACTCCTAGCAATTATTAGAGGAACTACCAAATGGAGACTCTTTTTGCTACCTAAGTCATTTAAAGTCTTAACAGATAACCAAACAACAACTACTTTTGTAAAACAAGCTTTAGACAATGGACCTCACATGCGTAAATTACACCGATGACAATTATTTTTATCTCAATTTAATACGATTTATGAGCATGTTGCAGGAAAAAGCAATTTTATTGCAGATTATTTAACAAGAGAACATGAGTTCAACGGACAAAGGTAAAGCTCCAATGGAACAAACAGACCATACTCAGCTGATTCAGAACTTTGAAGATATTCTTTTAAACATAAATGAATACTGCGAAGCTGTAAATGACAAGATCGAAGTTATTGAGGAAATTGTTGTAGATCTTAGAGCTGATCTTGGAAAAGCTCGAGACCTAACAACCTATTTCCATCAAACTCTTGAACAACTCAAAAAGAACTCTTGAACTATGGATTTGAAAAAAGTCCAAGCTGAACAATCTGAACTCTCTGAACTTTCTTTTCGGCCCAATCAGGGAAAAGCTTCACACTCCCTCTCTGAAGAAGAGAAAGAGAAGCAACAACTTAAAGCTAAGCTATTAGTTGCAAGACCAGTTAATCCCAATACTGGCACTCGAACTATTGAGCTCTCTGACTCTTTTTACAGAAACTTTCATGAAGCCACTATTCTCGGTTATCAGAAGATCTCCGGATTACCTGAACTCTATTACAATCCCAGAGACTCTCTATTCCCAAGGATCCTTGCATTCTCAAAAGCAAGTCCTGATTTGGTATTCGAACTTTTTACCTATGGATACTTAAACTATTGTTACCCTAGTTTAAGTCTTATTGAACTTCAATACTTTTCATCCAATCTAAAACAAGCCATTAAACGTTTTAGCAAAGGATATATATGTCTTCGCTTTTTTGCCATTTCACCTGAGAAAGACGAAGAGACTATTTATCCTACTATTCATTTGATTCAAATCTCAAACCTTACAAAATCTGGAACTGCATCACAACCTCCTTCTATTGCAGCAGAAAAACAGAAACATTATAAGTTTCCCCACTTTGATCAAGGATGGATCTATTACAGAAGATTTACAGGTGTTTTAGCTGTTAAATGCCAATGTGAGCGTTTAATGACTAAAGGAGCACGGACTTTATACTCTGAAGACAATCTCATTCTTGTGACTACTGAAGCAGCTGAAAGCGTTTCAGTAGATGAACAACTTTTTGAATTCAACTATTCACTGGAGCCCAAGAAATTTCTAGGTAGTCCAGCTATTCGGATTAAATTCACTGATCTCTACAAAGTTGAACAAGACAAAGCAAAAAGAAATATTCTTTCTGCATAAAGCACTATCAACATGTGAAACACAAGGGACCACAATGAAACCTTATCTCTTTGCCGACACTACACGACGACAAAGATAAAGCAAACTCTATCAAGAACAGTGAAAGCTTATCTGTAAAGCATATCTTTTTAGCTGGAAATCTTATCTCTTTAGATTCCCATGATGTAAGCGTTTATGTCATAGCGCACCCCTTTTTTCCCTATATATAGTTAGCCGATTTCAGTAGAAGGTATCAGCAATTTGAAAGAAGAAAAAATCTCTCTGTAAGGAATCTCTCTGAAAATGTTCTAATTTCCTCCCCTTAGGAAAAGGAAAACAATTATCAATGGAATAAAAGAGAAATCTTTCCTCAAAACTTTGTATCTATAGTTCTGTTATTACAACTTTGGTTAAAGAAACGGTATTAGAGAGAGAAGGAGAATGTCTGAACGAGTAGGTAAGCCTCGCTTCAGGGTGGAGTAAGACGAGCACGAAGGAGTAAGACATATCCAACTATTGAAGGTATAATTTCTTTAATTCAGTTTTGTTTTAATAGAAGTATATGGTATTTAGTTTGAAGTTTCATTTGATAATTTAGTATCTGAGTACCATCTTTAAAGACTTGACAGACCCTTTTTGTGTGACTCACTTAATCAATTCAACAAATGGTTTTATCGCTTTTTTCATAAAAACCACTCGTCCCCCTCTCAAATGGTATCAGAGCTTGACTTCTAGAACAAGGTAGAACTACAGTAAACATGTTTAAAAACAAATTACAATCTAACTCTAAGATGGACAAAGATGGAAGCTATTTAGCAGAACAAAGCTTTAATCTGCCTGAACTAAACCACTGTACACAAGAAAAAGTATGGGATTATTTAAGATCTTTTGATCTAAATCCTAGAAATATTAGACAAAACTTGCTAAATCACTATAAACATAGATTAAACTATTTAGCAACCTTACCTGAAAGAGTTCATCCCATAACTATGAATTTATTAAAAGATAACATTTCATTGCTAGAAAAAACTTTTGAATATACTATTTGGTATCAACCAAACATGAACATCAATGATTCACAAATAACATATTACACCGACGACGACGAAGAAGTTAACACCAACACCACGAAATAAGTTAATTAATTTGCAAGGGCAAACCGGTAAAATCAACAAATAAAACAAAAAACTTTTGTCAGCGTTGTCCGAATTCACAAATTTTGCCACCCCTAACATATAATAGAGAGGGATTTATAATTCATGCAATCATCAATGGAAAAATGCTATTCAAAATGTAATAACTTTTCAAGCCGATATTAAAAAATAATTGATATATCAAATTTTAGAAAATTTAAAAATGAAAACTTTTGCAAAATTTTCATGGTCCTTCCTTTACCCCTGTTTTAAATCCATTGTGTATTTTATAGATGTCAATTAATTTTTATATAGATCTTATTTGGATACTTATGAATTTTCATGTACAATTTGAAATCATGATTACTATGTGCATATATCAGTAATCTAAATAAATCTAGGGCTGAGTAGGAGCAGGTATCTAATCCATTTTCATAGAACCAGGTCAAAAAATTGGGACCTAGTCACAATCCCAGTTGGAAGCAGACCCAGAATTTTTTGAACTGGTCCCGAAACCAGTAACCTGTTCCGAATTTTTTCCTATTTTGGTTTATTTCATTTCATTTGAATTTTTGATTTGTAGTTGTGACTTTGAGATAGAACTAATACACCCAACAAGCTAGCTAATTGATTATTTAAAATCAAATTTAATAGAGTGGGAGTTAGGCATTTACCATGCATTAAAGTCGAATTGATTAGCTAATAAATAGCATTTCATTTCATCAACGCATAAGAAAATAGCATTTTCTCATAGTATTATATATTTAAAAAAATTTAATAATATCAACGTATAGTCGAAAATTATGATGACATGCGACAGATAATCAGATAACTCAGACATTTTTAAAAAAATTGATTGGACCAGGTAACCGGTCCGATTTGAATTTCAAGTTTTCAGGACCCGACTACGGACCCGTTGCAATCAATTTCAAAATTTCAGAACTAATCCTGAACCCAGTTTACCCATATCTAAATCGAATCCAAATTCGAAACCGAATATCCGATTTTTTAAATCCATCCAAGCCTCGAGAATCTCCATCCCTCCCAAAGTCCCATCCATATGTTGGGGTACTCCCATATGTTAGAAAATGAATTAATCTTTTATAGACCACAAATTCTTCAACTTCAACTTGAAAACCAGTATATTGCAATTGCACCTACCATTCATTCAAACCAAACCCCTCCATTGAGACTGCCTGGTTAGAACTTAGAAAGGAAACCCACTCAAAAGAAACCAAACCCCTCCATTGAGACTGCCTGGTTAGAACTTAGAAAGGAGACCCACTCAAAAGAATCAGTAAGATGCGGAGGACTGCAAACAACTTAGTCTTAGCAGCATCAACGCTAGCAGCTCTATCCACTTTGGTAGCTCTCTACGCCCCTCATTTTCTCTCTCCTCCATCTCTTCCCAACTCCAACTCCGGCGACCTCCTCCTCTCCGCCCATCCCATCAACCTCACCGCCGCTTTCGGCCCTGAGAGCTTGGCCTTCGACCCCACCGGCGCCGGCCCCTACACCGGCGTCGCCGATGGCCGTATTCTCAAGTGGGACCCTCTTTCTCTCTCCTGGATTGACTTCGCTGCTACCTCCCCCAATAGGTACGTACGTACCAACATACTTACTTTTCCTGTGTTTTTTTGGTTGGATTATTAATTAAGTTCTGTTTTTCTGGATTAATGGATTTTTTTTGGGGGGGGGGGGGGGTTGTTATGAATAGTTTCATGACTTGAAATTGTGTGTCTGTTGTGGGTAACGTGGTGCAATTTCATTCATTAAAAAAAGAAGCTAAAACTAGTGAACTTATTATTTGTAGCTCTTCTTTGTAAAATTAATCTTACAAGTATTTTGAGACAGATTCGGTAAGGTATGGATTAGTCACAACTCACAAGGGTTTAAATTTTATTGGATCGTAATGTACGATTTAGAGATTGCATCACATTTAAGTCAAATCAGACCATTATCTTGAGGTTTGATTAAATTTTGGGTAGCGGACTATTAGATTATTTAATTTTAGAAGTACGCTATCTTAAATCTGTAGTAGTACAACTATAGATATAGCGAGACTATTGCAATTGGATATGTCCGTTTTTTGTTGTACAACTAAAGTGGTGGGGAGATAATATCTTGAGATGTTTACTATAGTTTGTTGTTACTATTCAAAATGGAAAACGAATCAATAATTGTTGGAGTATTAAAGTGAGTGTTGTCCCACATAGATAAAATTAAAGGATTTGAACATAT
This sequence comes from Selenicereus undatus, assembly GCA_017589665.1. Classification (NCBI taxonomy): domain Eukaryota; kingdom Viridiplantae; phylum Streptophyta; class Magnoliopsida; order Caryophyllales; family Cactaceae; genus Selenicereus; species Selenicereus undatus. The sequence goes on from JACYFF010003369.1 coordinate 77,555,903, forward strand.
ATATATATAAGTTTTTGAGTTATTTTATCCGTTGTCAATTGATTTTGAGTTGGAACCCCATTTTATTATGTATGCATGTATATAACTAACTAAATGACTTGTACAACAAAACTTGCTGGAGTCTCTCAATGAACTATCGCTGGTTAAATGATTATTGTGATATCTATGAATGGCAGCTATAATTGATTGATGGGTCTTACATGGTTTATTATACTAGCATTAAAAAAAAAACAGACCTCAATCCCACGAAAACTCTCAAATTTAGTCAAACGAAGCATACTTTGACTATTATTTCTTTTGCTGAAGTTTATTGAATCATAAATATACAAAATTAATAGCTACAAACTATGAAAAATATACTTTTTAATTTCTTTTGGGAAATTTTAAATTCATTACATCTCTCTCTTGAATCAACGGTCACAGTACATCCTTTGACAAGCTTAATGGAATACAGAGAGATCTCTGTCTTTTGGACTTTTTTTTTGGTGTTTTTTGGGGGGAGGGGAATTGTGGTGGTGGATTCCAACTGATCTGGAATCTTTCATATGTGCATAATCTCTTAAATCCTAAAAGCAGCTTGTCAAATGTGACTAATTCTGAGAGAGAACAAGAAGGTGAACACTGAACAGTGAAAAACTTGCCTGTATGTCTGTCACTTTAAAAACAAAGCTTACTTTACTGGCTTAGGGATCATGGCACATTGGCACATGAGTTTTAAGAATTGTTAATCATCGGTGTAGTGGCCGGATTAATTGGCTGTGGGAGCGTACTTCACTAGTTACAAAGTAAGCTATGTCCTCGATGTTGGACGAAAGGGTGGTATTATCTTAGGGGAGAGTCAGAACTCAGATGTATACAGCTTTACCTGAACTCAGTACACTAAGCAGGGCTATTGTCGTCTTGACCCTAGATTAGAACGAGCTTAATTGCATGCTAGTTTACCATAAAAGCAGCATAGACAGTTTAAGAAGACGTCTTGCTGCAGTTCTCTACATAATCCAGAGTGACAAAAGTTTTCTTTTGATAAGTCTTCTTGAGTTTGAGGATAAAGTTTTAGATCAAAGGACTAACCAAAAATCTTCAATTTGATGTTTAAATTGTGTGAAGAAAGGAATGCACCCGCCCATTTGCTCCAGAGCTAGAACATGTATGCGGAAGACCGCTAGGCCTCAGATTTGAGCAGAAAAGTGGAGACCTTTACATTGCTGATGCCTACTTTGGCCTTCATGTTGTTGGTACTGAAGGAGGCCTCGCCTCTAAGTTGGTCACTGAGGCTGAAGACCAGCCCTTGTATTTCACCAATGACTTGGACATTGACGAGGATGAAGACGTCATCTACTTCACTGATTCAAGCACACGGTTCCGCAGAAGGTATTTCTCTTGATTATGCACTTATTTTCCGCCAAAAACATGCAGAATTTCCAAGAACCAGGGAAGTCTAACATCTGGGCATGTACTTGTTTTGCACCAAAATCATCAATCAGAATTGCTGAATGGCTAGCCTGATTAATGAATGTGACTAATGTATGCTGAACACCGAGAAATTTAGACGCAAAAATTGAAAACTAGAAATTGTTTGGTATCAATTTCAGGCAGTTCATGCAGTCAATTCTAAATGGCGACAAGACAGGCAGGTTCATGAAATATAACAAGTCGACCAAACAAGTAACAGTCCTACTGCGTGATCTGGCATTTGCAAATGGGGTGGCCTTGAGCAAAGACCGCTCTTTTGTTCTGATTGCTGAAACCAGAACTTGCAGAATCCTCAGGTACTGGATTAAGGGTGAAAATGCAGGTAAGGTCGAAACATTTGCAGATTTGCCTGGGTATCCTGACAACATTAGGAGGAACTCAAGAGGCGAGTTCTGGGTAGCTGTGCATGGGAAGAAGACGCCTTTTGCCGATTGGCTTCTGAGGAACATTTGGGCTGCCAAGGCATTGCTGAAGGTCCCACTTAGGTTCGATCAGCTGCACCTTCTGTTCATGGGAAAGCACCATGCAATCACCCTGAAGCTGAGCCCCGAAGGAGAGGTGGTTCAGGTCTTGGAAGACAGTGAAGGGCAGAATGTGAGATACATTAGTGAGGTTGAAGAGAGGGATGGGAAATTGTTTGTGGGTTCTGTCATGATGCCCTCTATTTGGGTTTACAATTTGGATTGACCTTCTTGTTTGTGGCGCATCAATTTTGGATATTTTCTAAGTGAACAACCGCCTAGTATGGATTTTATTGAGTATGAAACACGGAGATCCAGTAATATTCATGTCAATTTCCCGAATTGGTGGAGAGATTGTCACAGTGACAATTGTATCCCTTGGGTGCTTTTTTATTTTTATTTTTATTTTTATTTTTTGAAATTTAGATCATGACACTTAAGGCTTGTTTTTTTCGTAGGGAAATATGAGTTGATAAATGGATGAAGTTGGTTGAGATTAATTGAAATGGGTTGAAGTAGATTGAAGTGAGGTTTTTTTTTTTTTTTTTTGGTGGTTGAAGTGGGTTGAAGTTGGTCGAAGTAGATTTAAGTGGGTCGAATTTTTATTTGCATGATAAGTAAAAATTGGTTAAAATAGCATGAAGTAGGTTGAGATTGATAAATTTGAATTTACCAACAAAAAGAACAGAGCCTTAGTTAGGTTAAGACATATAACATCCTAGGGTCTAATACTCACCTACAAAAGTTCTTAAAAATCATCCACCAATTCAAATGGGCAATGGAAAACGAAACATAAATCTCTCTCTTGAGACTATTGTATCCCTAGTTAATTGCTCTAAATTTGCATGTTTTGTGCATGATTGTTTTTGGCCTCTTTTTTTTTTGTTTTTTGGCTCAGTTGTTAGTTAGACCTGATTGTTTGTTTTTTCTATCTCATGTACAAATGGTGAATGTTAAACGCATCGAAGATTCTACCATGGTTGAAAAAGTTTAAACTACTATAATCACTTTTCATATTGACCATTCATTTCAAAGCTAAATCTCAGCTGTTAATCCATGTTGAGGTAACTGACTATAATCAGTACTAATTAATCGGTGCCTCCCACCACCCTAACCCCCCCCCCCAAAAAAAAGAAACCCAACAAAAAAAAAGCAAACGTTCCTCTCTCCTCGTTGCCTTTCTCTCATACTGTTGCAGGGCAGGGTTTCTTCCATTAAACTCTGAACCCTCAACTTGTTCCACCCCTAGATTGCTATTTTGAATTTGGATAGAAGCAAATTTATTCATGACCGAGCAAATTATAAAAGCAACCAGAATGAAAATGGGAGAATTCACATGGGAACTAGAAGCCTGGAACAAAGGAATTTTCGATGTCACTTTAATAGCCCAGATTCAGTTTCTCCAATAATAGGTCGTCATTCACGCCCACCTCAATTATCCATAGAAACAGAGAGAATTGAAATAGAGCGGTACAAAGGAAATGGAAACAGAACACGAACCAGAACAAAGATGTCTATCAGATTCTCTATCTTTATAGTCATCTCCAAGTCAATATTTTAAATTTTTTTTTTCCTTCCTTCCTGTAGATGTTCTGGTTACTTGATGAATTGAGGGTTGATTTAAGTTAATTAGACGAGGGTCATAAACAAGCTTTGATGGAGAATGATTTATTGCAAATTTAAGTTCGATGGAGAATCATTTGATTGTACGAGTGTATCTCTTTCTTGCTCTATAAATTATATGCATTCAGTTGACATTTTTCTTTTGCTTGCTGATGTTTTTATTTTGAAACAGATGGTAATGGACTGAAAATAAAAGTTCTCTCAAATTAATTGTATGTCAACAAATTGGGCGAGCTAGCCATGGAAGACAGGTTTAGTTAAATATGCTGATAATTCTTCATATAGCATAGTGATGACCCAAGAACAATAAAATCATACGGTGACTTGTTTTCCTCATCATCTTCTTTTATTTTCCTTACTTTGATTCTCTGCTACAGAGGACGCACCATTGTAGCCCTGGAAAGTTCACCTCCGTATATGATCCCCTCCTCTCTCTCCCTCTCCCTCTCTCAATTGTTTGGCCAATTGAAAGCCTAAAATCGAGCTATCACCCAGTTCCTAGTTGAGCAATTGATATAGATGAGCAAATTAGGAAGCAACCGATATTTTCTCTCTTCTACCATACGGAGGGATGAGCCTTAGAATTGAATCGGCGGGGTCATAGCTCCATGGCAATAATCATTGGTAGTGATAGATAGGTTATAGCCTTCTGGGCTTCCATAAGGCGGAAGCCTTTTCCTGCCATTGTAGGTGAGAGACAGAGGGAGATAAATAGAGGAGGGAGATTTTTTTTTTTGGGAGGGTAGGAACAGGGAGAACTGGTGAACCCATCGTGGGAGTAGTGAGTCCTTACAAAACTGCCTATTGATACAAACCAAAGCAACGATTGAGATTCGTTAAGACAAGATCAAAGGTGATTATGATTTTTCATTACTGTAGTTGAATTATTTTTCAATTATAGTAGAATTTTCATAAACGCATATCATCTCGTGAAACCCTGGATATAATACAAATGGATGAATTAGTTGCCCTCAAGTTCAGGCAATCATTTGCCTGTTTATTCGGGGAATTGAAGGGACAACACGGCATTTGAGAAATCCCAATGAAGAGCAAAGCAAGAGAAATCCCACCGATTTAGTTCAGTGTGTAGTTGACGTGGGACAGCTTGAAAATAATTCTCAAGCCAAACAATGCTCAAGGCTTGGCTCAGATCATGACCGAATTGAGTATCAAAGACTATTAATAATACTTGTCCTTATGAGTCACAACATTACCTTGAAAATGTCTTCGTAATAAGTGTGCATAGGAAAATGTATTTTTCCGATGGGAGTATCTTTGAAGGGATTTAAAGACTTTTGGGTGTGATCGAGACCAGGGGTTAAAGTTCGTACTTTGAAAATAGTAACTTTTTAGAGACTAGCGATATGCTTGAGATTACAGTAGTGATGTGTCTAATTGAGGATTTTCTTATTAAGTTAGAAAGGGTTCAACAATTAGGTAAGGTCTAACCCCCCCCAAAAAAAGGGTCTAAAGTTTCAAGGAAGCTGATTAAACGGGAAGGCACTATTTGGAGTGAACCAGTTTCATTAGCAAACAATAGTTTCTTGGCAATGTATTTCATATGTATTGCTTAGGAGCTGGTTTTCTTATATTGAGGTGTTTATTTGTTTAGTTGGAATTCGATTCTAATAGTTGCTTTACTTGATTAAGTGTTGGTGTATTTTCGGTGCCTGTTTGTCTTTCTTGCCTAGGGGCGGGCATAGGGGTTGTAATGGGGGAGTTCAGTCGTACCATCGATCCATACTTATTTTCAAAATTAATACCCATACTCACTGGATATTGTAAAGGTATATCCATATCCATACCTACTAAGTATAGCAGGTATGCGGGTTTTATTCAGGTACATATAGACAAAAAGAATTAAACTTTTTTTGTACCTATATTCGACATCAAATAGTCAATATATCACATGAACCCCGAGTTTCTAATAACATATAATATCACATCGAATATGACAGAAAGTTTGCCAACAAAAGCAATAAATTAACACTTACCAGTTATAGTTTCTAACAAAACGTCTCACCAAAGTCTTGAATACCATACAACTCAAAGTAACTAGCAAAATATTCAAGTATAAGTAATAAATAAGAACTTTAAACAAACGGGTATGGATTTTATATGGGCCGGGTACAGGGCGAGTATTGATAAAATGTGTATGCAGCGGGTATGGAGCGTGTAGGACATATACTCATACCTTTATTCATACTCATACCCATTCTAGAAATACCCGTCTCATAGACTCATACCTTTTTTTT
>JACYFF010003369.1:77588514-77619050 GCA_017589665.1 Selenicereus undatus
GGCAGCATATCCCTACATTAAAAGGAGGATTAAGTCAAAAAAAAAAAAGCTAGGGAAAGGGGACAGGATAACAAGATGCACCTCTCCCTTTACTTTGTTCTCTGGTTTTAGTCAGCTCATCGCACTGTTAGACCTGTTCTTGGAGTTAGGTAGCTTAGTTGTAATGTCTGGTTTGCTCTTCGAGCCTGGCAAATTCTTTGCTCCACTAATAGAAGACCTAACACGCAAACCTCGCAAAGCTTTAATCTTCTCTTTCCCAGGTGAACAACTTCTACTTTTCTGAGGAGATGTGTCTGCTCCCAACGAGGAACTATCGCCTCCTTCTTTTCTAAGCTTAGCTGGGGATAAGGCATGTTTGTTATGCTGCTGCATGATTGGCTTATGTGCACTCGCTTTACCGGAAGTGATAACTAAGGCGGATGCATCATCAGCGACTCTCACTTTAGAAGCTCTTCGTGGTTGCACAACCTCGCCTCTAGGATATTTAGGCCCTAGAGAGAAAAGATTGCCACCAATCAACATATGCAATAGCAAGCAGTGTAGACTTCTTATCAGGACGAGCAGGAATTGTCACGTTGGACCTTGTTATGTGTTCTATAAGGTTGAACCAATAGCGAACTACGTCCTGTAAGGTGCCCTCTTGGTCATTCATTCTTAGCTCACTTAATACATCTTGATAGAAGCCAAATTGTCGCCCAAACTTGCAAGGGAAGTATGGTTCAATCACAATTGTTCTTCCTTGTCGCAAGGTCAAAAAACCAGCACGGAGACAAATCAAATATGCTTTCCAGCTTGAGGATAAATTATGGGTGTCAATCAAGGTGATCGATGTATCCTTCATAAGAGCATTAGAATACATGACATACGGATCCTTGCATTTCAATAGCTCTCGAGCTTCCTGTACATCAAGAGTCCGATTCATCTTTTCACCAGAGAACCTCACCATCTTAGGATGGTTGTGCCGATGATGGGGATTATCAAAATAAGTTTCGAAGTAAGTCCCTAAACATCCATAAACGCAGTTAATGGGAAAAATTACTTCCAACTTATTCAGGCTCTGAGCCGTAGAAATTCTATTAAACTCCTGATAAATGCTAGCCAAAGCAGGAATTGCTAGGTTTAGACATTGCCCGTGAGCCAGTTTGCTTACAGCTAAAAACACGGCTGGGCGAATAAGGCACACTGCTTCAGTTGGTAACACAAAGGAGAACAACCAACAGGAAATTAGGGCAACGAGGTAGGTCTCTTCGATTAGCCCCTCAGGAATATTGAGCGTGGAAAAAGGATCTTTCTCTCTCTTCGTTCGCCTTGTGCAAGGAGCAATCAAGCCAGATGGACATGGTGTGTTTGTTGGAGCTTTAACTCGCTTTCTGTTGTCACAGCTGGGAGGAAGTGTGTAAATCTATCGCCCTCAATACCAAAAGCATATCCATTCAGAAGTAGGAAGTTGAACAATGCCATGGACATCTTGGCATAGTTTGTGTAATGCAGAAAAAAGGAACGTGCAAGTTGCTGGAATATCATTATCTTCACGTCCTGTAGAAAGGAGTTCTCTGGCGGATGGAATGACTTCTTCGTAGTAAGCACCGTCAGCTGGAAGTCCACCTATAATCCGCAAATCCCATAAGGAGATTGACATATCGTCGTTCTCTATGCAAAAGGTGTCGATAGTGTGGCACCACAGTTTGCAGAATGCTTTAAAGACAGTGAGACTCATGTCATAAAAGAACAAGGATGCGTACAGTCCGTCATGAAGCCTCCATTCCTTAAGTCTGTCTTTGTTGTGACCAAGAACGTCTTCAAGCCATTCCCAATAGCAGGGTATGAAGGAGTTGTCGGAGAAACAAGGTGAAAAATTGCCCCAGGATAGTGTCCCATCCATGATACGATGTCAGAGTAAGGGTGTTGCTCCTTGAAAAGGGGTTGAAGATGCAAATAATGGCGAGCTAAGCTTCAAGACTCTCAAAGGCGAGATGACTCCGTCTGATCTTTGTATATCGCAGGTAGATTTCACACTCTAGTATGAATCTGCAAGGTAGTTATAGAGTAAAGAACGTCTGGACGGTAGGGGTGTTGGCATATCTACGCGGAAAGTCACGCCTTCTTCAATTGGATCGTCTTCTCTGTCCAGGATGGTAAGAGTTGGCTTCTTGGGATCGGAGAGTGAGTCCAGAAAATGCACCATGGTAAAGAAAGAAAGGCAAGTGGACCCCAATTAGATTAAGTGAGGGAGCCTCCTGCGAAGAATCGAATTTACAAGGAGAAAAGATTCCTCGTCCTAAAAGTCAACCTTACTTTACGATCTAATCAGAGGAGTCATGGTTGGAAGGAAGAAATTCAATTCGACCCCAATTAGATTAAGTGATGGAGTCTCCTGCGAAGAATCGAATCTACGAGGAGAAACAATTCCTCGTCTTAAAAGTCAATCTCACTTCGCGATCTAATCGGATGAGTCGTGGTTGGAAGGAAGAAATTCAAATCGACCCCAATTAGAGTAAGTGAGGGAGTCTTCTACGAAGAATCGAATTTACGGGGAGAAACGATTCATCGTCTTAAAAGTCAACCTCACTTCACAATCTAATCGGAGGAGTCGCGACTGAAAGAAAGAAATTTAAGTTGATTCAACAGCTTCCTGAAAAAAAAATGAGAGAATATAAATTTAAGTTCTCTAACAGAAAAGCAAAAAGGTGACAAAAAAATTCACCCAAAAAAAAGAGCAAACCAAATATAAATGAGTAGTTCTCGGGTTAGTGACACAAAAAAGGGGATCCAAAAGTAAAGGGGAATTGAACATGTCAAGGTAGTTATGCGTCTCAGCAGAAGCATGAAGAAAGAATTTTTTATGCAACATTACGATGAGGTGTTGGTCCCATCGAACCAACACTTGTACGCAATTTGACCCTAATTAAAAACAGCAGGCGAGGAAAGAGAGCTTTTTTTTTTTGGCCGGTTTCCTTCTGTTTCCCTCTGCTACCTATTCCTCTCAAGATGTCATTGCCATGGCTGCCTCCCTCTCTCAAATCCTCTCTTTCCCTCCACTCCTGACCAAAAAACAAAAGAAAAAGAAGTGATGCTATTAACAAAGAAGAAGGTGGAAAAACAACAAGGAGGTGGGTTTTGCAAACAAAAAAAAAAGAGAGAGAGAGAGAGAAAGAAGGCCAGCATGGAGGGTTTAGAGTCTAGCACCAGAACTGCATCAGATAATTTATCGTCATCCGATTACTCAGAGGGCGAAAGCAAAGGAGATTTTGTGACATCATGACACGATGCTTCAAAAGGTGGTGGTTAAGATGGCACAAACCCAAACTCGTCAGGCTTCAAGAATACGCCACTGCATTCCATCCTACGAAGCTCAAGCAGATATAAGAAAGCCAACGTGGTTGCTTGTTCAGTGAAGCAGTCATGTTGCTAAGAATCAATTATCAATTTTTCTCTGCAGGGTTTGGTTTGTTAATATATCCCCCGCCCAAAAAGAAAAAAAATTTCACATTTGGTGACAATTATGTTCTCTTTATATATAAAACTAGCATTAGCTGCAAACAAAAAAAAACTACCTCAAGTTGTAGGCATTGAATGGAGGTGAAGTTGATGAATTGGAGGTCCCTACGGATGGATTTATATAGTAGTGGGCAATTAAAACTTCCTACTCCCCCTCCAACTCAAATATCAATAATTTTTATCTCTTTGAGTTGTGGATAAATTTTATCAACAGTTATTGATAGAATTTTATCACAAATCATCAACTTAAAATTATCGCCAAAAAAAGGGAAAAAAGCAAAAAGTGATGAAAGAGCAGAAAAGGCCTACGTGTTTAGCTCTGGGCAAAAGTCTTCCATTCTTTTTTTTTCAAAAAACGGGGAGAAAAAAGGGGGAAAAAAGAGAGAATTACGAAAAAAGAAAAAGGAGGGGTTTGCCTGGGCCTCAATTCATTTTCCTAAGCCCGAATATCTACCAATCTTAACTCTCTTAGGAATTTGTTGAATTGGGCTTACTTTGATGATGTTTAGTCCATTAACTTTCAAAAAAAAAAATCGAAAAAAGTGTTAAGAAAAAAAAATTACTTGGCAAATAAAAAATTGACCCCGATAAATTTTTGATCATTTGCATGAATCAAGTATTCGAGATTCAACCACTTCAAAAAGAAACACACACTTCAAATTTGCGTATGCGGCCGACTCTCGATGGGGCATTTGTAGAAGGTAAAAATTCTACAACCAATCGGATGGTGCCACGTGTAAAAAATCGACCAATTACAGATTACCATGTATCACGTTAACTTTGGTGGTCCGCTTGGTCAAAATTAAGTTCAGCCAATTAAAAGCTACCACGTGTCATCGATGATGCAGAAATTAGTAATTATTTTTCTTTATTTAAAAGTAAGAAAATAATTACTAGGCTTAGGCCCAAAATCCGACTCTAACCCTAGTTGATAGAACCTATAAATAAGAGTCATTCCCTTTCATTTAGATCATTCAGCATTGGCAGAATTCAGAGCTCAGACAACAAGGAGAATCCAGCTACCAAGCGAGAATGATCAAAACTTGTAAAGCTTTAGAAACTACAATCAGCCACTTGCATAACAAAATCAAGAACAGTCTTCAGAGTTCTTCAGCTGATTTGCATCAACCGAGATTAAGCATCACGCCCTCAGAGTACTCAAGTCATTAGGAGATCGAATCAGAAGATTATTTTATTGTATTAAATTCAGAAATTGTACCTCCACACTACATCAATACAAAATTAAATTTGTTTATATCAATTTCCTGTCTAATTTATTCTAGGCGCGAAATTAGTGTTTACAGAATCTTTTCTTCTCTCTTAGTCATTGGGATGATGAAGCTCTGCTCTCTTGTCTAAGTTTCAGAACTAACTCTAATGACTTCATGTGAGATTGAATGTTGAGTATGGTTTCAAGTATCGGTTAGTCATCACTAGAAGAGGATGACTTCAATATGAAGCTGAGACCATCTGTTGGTTCTGTGGAAGATGAAAAGATGGGTGACTCATTTTGTAGTACCTGTGACAGAAGTTTACAAATGTTAGGAAAATTGACAAGTTAATAAAGCAAATTAAGAGAGTATCGTAGTTAAAACTGAACATATTAAAATTAAAATCATTAAAATGAAATTAAAAGTCGTAGCTAAAATCCAACATATTAAATCCAACATTATGATGTGAAATTAAAATTGAACTCAATTAAAACAAAATTAAACATTTCATTCCACAACTGTTGAATGTAAAATTTTGGTAGATTGAGAGTTGTCAAAATTGATTCTCATTAAGTCAATGTAATACTAAAAAAAAGAATAGGCAAATAAACAAAAAAAATTAAAAAAAAAAGAAAACAAAAAGGAAAAAAGGAGGCAAAGTGGGTCGTGGCTGTAGCAAGCCGAGAATCAATGGAGGAATAGAGGCACCTGTTTGCAATTGGCGCACCAAAGTGTAAAGACAGCACTACAATCCAAACTCAATAAAAATGTGGAATGAAACAATTACTGGGGAACAGCAATGTCAGTTGCATCTTCACCATCCCACGCCACCCCTTCCCCACGTCCAGCCATTAAAAAAAAAACTGCTCATCAACTCCCTTCCTTCTCTATCCTCTATAAATGATAGGCTAACAAAAAAAAGGGGGTGGCTAAAAAAAAAAGGAGAGAGAGCAAGAACGAAAGGGAAGAAGGGCCTCTAAAAAAACAAAAGAAAGAAGAAGAAGAACACAGACAAAAAAAAAAGAGGTGACAACAGTGAGATTGAAGATTGAAGCAGAGCAAGAAGCCAAAGAGAAGAAGACATCGAGCAAGAAGCATCAAGGATTTGAAGGTAATTCAACAACAAAGTCGAATTTCCGGTGTCCATCGTCTTTCATTCATTATTCATCTCCACTGTTGCCAACCACCAACGGATGAAGGAGGTCACGACAACCGTGACTGGAGCCCCACCGAACTCCCAATTTCTAACTTCTAAACCGGGTCCTACTGGACCCATAACCTAAACCCGGATCCTGTTGGATTATGCTGAGATCAGAAAGTGGGTCATCTATGAAGCACAAATCTCTGTTTTAGGAAATTGTTGCTCTGTTATAAAAACAATGCCTGGACTGCAACTCTTATTTTGTTTTTTTTTAAAGCTTTGCTCTGTACCATTTGAAATAAGATAACACTATTAGTAACAGCCTGATTAAATTCGAAGTGACAAAAAAAATATTCACAACAATCATGGGTTCACAAGGTCTAAAATTTTGGATTCGAAAGAATCCCGGTTTGCAAACGCCTTTAAAAATTTAGATTCGCAAGGACTCACAAATTTGGGTTTGTAAGGACTTGACTTCGAAAGGACTCTTAAATTTGGATTTGTGAAAATCTTGAGTTTGAAAGGACTCTTAAATTCGGATTTGTAAAAATCTTGAGTTCGAAAGGACTCTCAAACTAAATTCATGGGACTAAAATCATGGCGATGTATAACATGATCTATGTATTTTTTTTTCTCTAAAAAAAATTCATGGATTCGTACGAATAAAAGTTGCCAATTTCCTAGAATTACTAATACAACATTTGGATGTTGAAAGTCTTTATAATCAAACAATTTTAACGTATGGCCAAATCCATTACGGTAATTTCGGTAATATGATGGGTAAGGGTAATCCCATGGCGGTAAGGATCATGTTGGGGACCATATGGGCATATGGTATTATCCCTTAATATGGCAATATTCCATACGACAGCATAGTGGCGTACCAAAATTATGCTTATATGTCCGCAGATTACCCCACGGATATATGAGTATATTAACACGTATTATGGTACTATCCGTATGCATGGGATAAGTTTGCTTTCTAAAATCCTTCATAACCCTGTTTGGTTTATAAAAAAAAAGAGGGGATTTTATTCATAGAAATACGTTTAATTTTAGTCAAATTCGTCATCTTGATCCCATAAATCCATGAAAAGTAGGGAGTCGAATCATTGATTATAATGGATATATGTTAATTAAGGTCTTGAGAGTAAATAAAAGGAAAAAAGATAATAAATCAAATTTGTGTTTACTCTCGGGTTTTAAGAAGATTCAAGTCTAATACGCATGACCCTGCACGTACGACCTTTATGAGTTTGTGGGATGTTGATCCTTGCGGATCTCGAGCCTTCACGAACTCATGTAATGTGGATCCTTGCAGATTTTGGATCGTCTTTACAAATTCGCTTCAAAAAAAAGAGAGAAGAACTTGTAAAGGAATCACTACGGACAAACCTTTAGCGAAAAGATGAAGAAATTAGGGTCTGTAATACTCCAGTCGAATCAAACGGAAGTGCGCAAAGTCACTATAGTGAAAGTCTAATTGATTTGAAGACATGAAAAGCGGAGAATGAGTCCATTGCTTTTATAGGCCTGCACAAGTTTGTATCTATCAAGGTTTTTAACATAAGAGTCCCCAATAAATGTTGGACTCTTTTTCAAATTAATGATAAGCCTTGGTTTGGTTGAGAACTAAAAAAAAAAGAAAAAAAAAGCAAACAAAATTAAACTAAACAGAACGTGGCCAGCTCAGTGTGATTTGCCTCCAGTAAGTGGATTATTTAAATTTCCTGAAAATTAGGGAAAGGGAAACTGAAGGATCATAGCCGCTTTGATAGAAAATAAATCTGGCCAAGCTTAAAGGGGGGGGGGCATGATGATATGCTATCAACCTAATTTGGTACGTAAAAATTAAAAAAGGAGTGCCTTAATTCCCATGCTATTACAAGATAACAAAATCCTGAAGCATGTTGGACGCATGTGTTTAAAAAAAAATAGGGAAGTCAAATGTAAGTTGTCAAATTAAATTGTATTGTCAAAGTATGAACAAATTAAATCCTCTGCTTAAAGGGAGAAGTTTTCCAACTGATATGTATTCCTTCGTTGTGGCTTACGTACCAAAATAAGTCGACAAGGACGTGAGCTCCAAGGACATACAAAACTGATACCCCCACTTTACAGAAAGTGAATTTTCTAAGTCGACTGTACCATACCTACTCAAGCGTTAAGAAGTCAAGCCTCATAAATATAGAAACCGGCCTCTTAAATTTCCCAGTCCACGAAACGGACCATAAGATAGCCTTATTAATGGTCCCGTCCATCATAAAAGACCAAACTGTAATTTTGTAACCCTTGGTTACACGTTACGTAACCAAAACAAATAAAAACTCAAACTTCTCAAAAAAAAAGACAAATTTTTCCCAAATAATAAGGATGACAAAATAGACCATACCTGAGCCAAATATACGACCAAGCTCAGTAAATTACCCCCATGGTCCAGGTCCTTAAAAAAAACAATAATAATACTGATAGAATTTGCCCAAGAACTACGTCGATTTGATCCCACTAAGGGTACGTAGGAAACCCATAAATAAATTTCGGGTGCAATCACAAGTTAAACAAAATTAATGGACCGACCCCATTAAAGGTTAAGTCGGCAAAAAAAAAATCATGAAGTGGCTAAATATATAACTTAGCCATTTTATTTTTTATTTTTTTTTATTTTTTTTAATTTTTTTTTAATTTTTTTTTTTAAGTCCAAGTACCAATATTAAATCAAAAAATTATCCTAACATAAATAACTTAATCAAGATAAAAAATAAATTAAATCAAATAAAAATTAAAGAACTACGACTGGTTTGATCCTCTATAAAAGAGGTACGTAGGCAGCTCACGATAAATAAGTGGGTGCAACCCAAATTCCAAATTAAATTAAATCGCCCGTGTCCTAACCTGCACATGAAGAATGTGTACGTGTAGTACCCTTCCTAGAAGGTGCCTTTACAGCCACTATCTGATGCAATTAAGTTACGGATAATGGGTGACTCGGCATACAATATACATGTCGATCCAAATTATATAAAGTCTTATTAATACAAAATAAAACAAACAAACAAAGAGAATAATAAAGTAGAACGAATCGGAATCAAAAGGTGGTCTCCGAGACGGGAGACGTAATTAAGGAGGTTTATCCTCTTGAATAGGGTTGTACTCAAAATAAACCGATGTATATTTTTTTTTATACATCGAAAAGTTGTGTTGTGCATATTATTTATTTTTATTAAATTTTTGCTCAACAATAACAGCAAGAGGTTCAATTACAATAAACACTTCGGAAAACAAAGAACAACATAACCACAAAGTAAACAACATATTATTCCTAAGACATGGGTGTCAATCCAAATAAGGGCTAGTATTAGACGAGGAACATGTTTGGCGGTCTCGGCTCCTAATTTCTTCTTGAAGTGGACCATATCGCGCTTGATCCTCATGGCACATCGTAGCAATGTTCATTCTCAATATCTTGTCCTTATGCTTCATCCGTTGCAGGCGTTGGTAAAAGACTCTTAGTTCAACAGCTTTTTTAGCTGCATCTACCTTCACCTTAGTGGCCTCCGCCTTCTTCTCTTGTGCGATGACATATCTTTCCCACATGATGCTGTTCTTCGCATTTGTTGTCCCCAAGATTGATAGATCCTTGGTCACAACATCAAACACCAAGTCATGTGCTTTCTCTTTCACCTTTCTTTTGGCGGCTTTTCTTCTTATGGGGCGGATCAACCCACTAACTTCCTCTGTTGGTGTATCTTCACTAGCAGGAGTTGTTGGTGTGCCGGGGGTGCTGGGTGAGTCGGATGTCTCACTCTCAATGTACCCGCCCACCTCATTGATCCTCAAGTGTTTAGAAGTGACATCTGCAGATTGATTACAATTGACCTCCCATTTCGGTTAATCCTTCAGTAGCACCCACCAATGCATCAAGTCGAATTGTTTCCCCACCATATGAACGTATAGATCTTGGGCTTTTTGTATAAAATCATCCTCATTCGCCCCACTTGGGTTTGCCCTGATAAGCCTAGCCAACACAAGCGGTCCACTTGGACACAAGTGGAGCTGCTCGGTTCCAGCGGGCGTTACAAACTTTTGTCATTCTCTTCGTAGCTCCATTGGGAGCGTGCTGGTTGTAGGCGCTTGTAATCTTTGTTCAGAACCCCATTTTGTTTTGGTCAACCCCAATAAAGGGGTTGGTGCTGACATTAATACATTATATGACCACTCGGCGATCTTCTTCCAATGTCCACTTCGAAGCCACACCGACACTCTCATCGTGGGTGGAGTTGGGTGGAGGACGAGGTGTTAACGAGGTCGTATTATTAGGTGGGGGTAGCTGATAAGGCGGGGGCATTCAACCGTAGTTAAATTTGGAATTGGGGGGACATCCTGGCCTTAAAGGGGAAATTTGATGGTGGTTGAGGATATTACGACTGTGGGTATTGTTGAGAGTATTATGAATGGCATTGCCAATTTGGAGGGTTTGGGACAATGTTCATGTTGTTCATAGGATCCCGTTGTGAATTATCCTCGGTAAGTAAGTTCATGAAAAATTGTGGGTGATTAGGATCCATTTTTGTGCGGACAACTACAAGTTAATCAAGAATATTTGGATTTAAATTTTCAATTATATCATACATGTTAACACATACTAACTGAATGTTCAATTCACATTTCCAATTACTCATCGAATGAATTAAATCTTCACACAAACTCTTAATTTCTAAAACATCAAAGTGCACATATTATACGACTAAGGAAGTTCAAGAAATACATTATTATGTTAATGAACATTGAAACTCTAATTCACATTTAAAATTTAATTTCTATACATCTTCTTATACTTTCTAAAACATTAAACTTCCATTAAAAATTTAATATCATCTTCTAATTTCTATTTTGTACAAAAAAATACTTGATTTCAACTAAATGTCAAATTGCACATATTCTACACTAAGGAAGTTGTCAAATTTAATTTGTAACACACATATGTAATCTCTAATTTATATTTAAATGGGTGATTAGGATTCATTTTTGTGCAGACACCTACAAGTTAATCAAGAATGTTTGGATTTAAATTTTCTATTATATCATACATGTTTACACAAACTAACTAAATGTTCAATTTCACATTTCCAATTTACTCATCAAATGAATTAAATCTTCACACAAATTCTTAATTTCTAAAACATCAAAGTGCAAATATTCTACTACTAAGGTAGTTCAAGAAATACATTATTATGTTAATGAACATTTAAACTCTAATTCACATTTAAAATTTAATTTCTATACATCTTATTATACTTTCCAAAACATTAAACTTCCATTAAAAATTTAATATCTTCTAATTTCTATTTTGTACAAAAAATACTTAATTTCAACTAAATGTCAAATTGCACATATTCCACACTAAGGAAGTTGTCAAATTTAATTTGTAACACACATATGTAATCTCTAATTTACATTTAAATTTTAATTCTAAACATCTTTCTCTAATTTCTAGAATATTAAACTTTCATACATATCTAATTTTACTTTTGTGAAACATATGAATACTTTCAATTATACACTTAATTTCAAAAAAAAAATTACACACTAAATTTTTCTTACTATTTTCTTCAGTTCACTTCAATCTTGATTCTTCAACTTTGTGAGTAGCTCCAAACAAATTCTACAAAAAGCCACAAACTAAAATATTAGTTCAAATTTATAAGTCAAAATATTTACTCACAACAACTAAATATAATTACATAACAACAATTACTTACACAATTTTTTTCCTCTTGGAACTTCAACTTCTTTCAACACTCACACAACTCAAAATTAATTCAATGGGAAATTAGAAATGGGAGAGAGGGTGAAATTGAGATAAATTTTTAAAGATTATCCACATGTATTTATAGATGGACAAAATGATAAAAAAAAAAATTGTTCCAAGGCCAAAACAGCCGTTGGACACCTTCCCCAATGTTTAACGGCTACTTTTGGCCCAAAAACCCGATAACAGCAGCCCAGCCCCAAACAGTCAGCTTCCTTTCTTTTTTTTCCACGCATCAAAACGCAATGCCTCATATTCCTTGCCTCATCAAAATGCAACACTTCAACCTAGATACGGACCCAAAAAAAAAAAGCAACGCAGGGCAGAATGCACAGGCGTTCTACCACGCATTGCCTCCCAACGCTTCCCTGGTTGCCAGCAGACCCCTCCCACGCATGTCACTCGCGGACCCCACCTATGACACGTGAGTCGCATGGCTGCTAGTGCTCTAAGCCCACATATAATCATGAGGAAGAAGCAGCAAGGAAAAAGACAGGACGAAAAGAACTCCGAATGGCCAGATTTGAACCCGCAACCTATGGATTATCTGTGGATCATTGAACAACTACAGTCCTCCTGCTCTACAAACAGAGCTAAGGTGAGATCGTGTGATTCCTGCAAAACAAAATAAAGTCAACTCCTGAGAAACTTTAAAAACGAAACTCAATGGCCGGGGGGGTAGTTCTCAACCCTCAACTATTTTTGTCCCTTCGATGCCTAGTTCTGACATACTATGAGCATCATCATTTCACATCTCTCCGAAACATGTCCCATTTCTTCATTTTTCAGCTTTCCTTTTACATCTTCAGGCATTATTTCATTTTATTAAAAATTTAAACGCCCCAACATTTAGGTCAGAAACAAACCCAATTCAGAGCTTATAACGCCTGAAAAAAAAACAATCGGAAACAAACCCTCATGGAACATATAATGATGTCAATCTTACATAAAACTAAAAAAAGAAACTAAGACTTTCCATGAACACTCAAAATAGTCTAAAATGGCACACAAATTCCCTGAAAACAGCCATGTTTGACATTTGGTTAAGCCATAATCGGACATTTGTACCTGAGTTCAACTATCACAAAACAAAGTCAAGATACTGAAAAGTGTCATAAACTGGCATATACAGTGTCACTCATCTCAATCAGAGAATTGTTTGACAATTCAAAGAAATTGAAATTTCCTTTATACAGTTGGACTTTATCCTACTAGCAAGTAAAATATACGTGATGTCTGTCAAAAGCACAACAAGCAAATAGAGGTTTAAACTTATAACATGCTTCCTATGCATTGTCCACATTGCAAGATGATATACCCACTAGATGCTCAACTTGCCAAATGTAACCCTTTTTTAAGGACTTTTTTCAAGATAATATACTCACCAGATTTGACGCTCAACCCTATAAGCGCTAATGTTGTAGATATGAAATATTTGTTATAATGTACTAGAAAAAGAAAATAAATTCAGAACTAAAGGTAAGTACACTGTAAATGTAACCTACGGTCTAATTGACTACCATCCTTGCAATTCAGAGTAAGGAACCTCCCTTGTCAGATAGGCTAAGATAACCTAAAAAAAGAAGCAAAAGATGTGAATGTGAGGCAAAAATAAAGTGAAGAAAGGAACCTCCCTTGTCTGATTTAAGCCAATCCATTTTGTACCTCATCACACTTGATGAGTGCATTGCACGAAATTTTAACCAACCACTAATCATACACTCATCAATCGAGCTAAGGTCATATTAATGTCACCTTGAAAATATGTAAAACTAATCTCAATATTCGATTGATCAAGCTCGAGACTAAACTGAACAACAACATCGCAGTTCACATGCCACATTAAGAAAACTTTCAAAACTCGAATTGTTCATCTGCATGTGGTTCTCTTTGAATTTAAGGTTTTCTAAAATGCCCCGCAATTCTATTGTTCGCCTTATTCATATTAATGTTAGCCCATTAATCCTTAAAGAGATGAGGTGGGAGAACTGCAATTCACAGGAATGGCATTTATCCCCTAAACTAGGGTTGTTCATTATTCGGTCTGGACCGGCCCTAGACCGAAAACCGGCCCTGGACCGGACGGGACCGAGCTTAGTCGATTTGGTCCACGGTCCTGTCTTTGTACAGTTTTGGTCTTCGTTCCGGGTCCGCTCCGAACCGGCTGGACCGTGGACCGAACCGTGGATTGGTTTTTTAAAGGTTTTTTTGAGTTTTGAAAATTTCAATCTTCATGAGTCATGACCTTCTGATTTCTCAGTCCTTCCCAGACTTGGCGCCTCTCTCTCTCTACCTCTCGTTTGTCGTCTACTCGTCTCTCTGCTCTCGCCAGACTCCAGTCGCCTCTCTGCGCCTCTGCCTCTCCTCGAGTCTCAACTTTCCACTCCAAGCTCCAGCGACCACTAGGTCCACCACTGACCACGACGACCGGTGACACTGCGGCAGCGTGCTGCCTCCCCTCTCTGTAACTCAGTAACTCTCTCTCTCTCTCTCTCTCTCTCTCTCTCTCTCTCTCTTTCTCTA
Source organism: Selenicereus undatus (assembly GCA_017589665.1). NCBI lineage: Eukaryota > Viridiplantae > Streptophyta > Magnoliopsida > Caryophyllales > Cactaceae > Selenicereus > Selenicereus undatus. Next base: position 77,602,697 of record JACYFF010003369.1, read on the forward strand.
ACTATCAGCACTGTGACCCCAGCCCAGCACCGACAGCCGTGCCCAGTGACCCATCTGAGAAAGGATGCTCAGGTCTTGCCGGTTGCTTGGTTGTCTTGCCGATGACCACCGCTGACTGTCGGATTCTCTGTCCATCGTCGTTCTCTAGTTTTGTCGCCAACCGACCTCCCACCGGTGACTGTTTCAAAGGTCGAATTCCATTTGATTTCTCAATTGTTTGATGTAAATTATATAATTCATTGATATGTTGTTGGCTTGTATAATTCATTGATATAATTCATTGATATGTTGTTGTGCTGCTATTGCCAATTGCCTATTTCAATTTGTATGGTGTACTTGGGATATTCTGCCTACATGCCTCCATGAATTTTGAGGTTATTTGTAATTGTTCTTGGCAATTTGGCATACATATGTAATGCACTTAATGATGACTCTGCCAATTGCCTATTTGATGGATAAAAGACTTCCAAATTATTGAATGGGAATGTGTATATGTGAATGCAATTTTTGTTAAAAAAATGTGTATATATGAATGCAATTTCTGAATGGGAATGTGTATATATGAATGGAAATGTGTATATATATAAATGTTAAATAATAAGATTGAAATCCAACTCAAAACAAGAGATTTATTAAACAAGGAATATGAATGCAATTTTTGTTACATGGTCTTTTTTGGTTTGTGTTATTTGTTAGTGTCTCTATTGTTGTTTAACTATTTTTCAAGTTGGTATATATACAACTTACTTATAGTTATTTGCCTTTTGCCACTAAAACAATCGGAGAAAAGGAATACGAATGCAAATACCAAACTTGTTTCATTCGTAAGTGAGAACCAAAGCTCACGAAACTAGACGTCAAAGTGATTAGGTATCCCGTATCCCTACTTTAATGCCACGTTTTATTTATCAAATTATTTATCTTTAATGCTCTGGTACAATAGCTTATCTTGCATATTCCTACTTTAATGCCACGTTTTATAATGTAACCATATAAACATTTACTTTTCCCGGTGTAATTCTTAAGTTCAACTTTAGATTTGATTAGTCATTACGGAGTCTCTTACTCTTCTAGCTTGTTCTCGAAATGTAAGTTTTGCTAATTTTTTTTTAAAGTAACATGATCTATATATATATTGTTAGCTACTTATCTATCTTTGTAATTGTTGGTCAATGCTAGATGTCGAGCTCCAAATCCATAAAGAGGAGTAGTTCCGCAAGGGAAGAATCGGGTGACATGGATACCGATATTCCAAGTGAACACCAACCAAACGACCCTATTGAAATTGAAGAGGAGGAAGAGGCAAGTCAAAGAGGAACACAAAGTAAGACACAAGCTGTTAGAAAGTCCACTCAAAGGGCAGAGTGTTGGGAACATTTCGAAGAGCTTAAAGAGAATGGCAAAAGAGTGGCTGGTAAGTGCAAATACTGTGGTAAAATATATAAGGCCGACTCTAGTAAGAATGGAACGAAGAACCTGAAAAATCATTTTTCAAAGTGTCCTGAAAATCCGAATAATCAAAGCAAACAGACACAAACTCATTTGGTTTTTGAAAAAGATCAAAATAATGAGGGTGAAGCTAGATTCAAGACATGGGTATTGAATCCTCATGAAGCAAGAGAATCTATAGCCAAAAGGATCATAATCGATGAGTTGCCCTTTAGGTTTGTTGAAAATGCGGGGTTTAGGCTAATGATGTCTATTTGTTGTCCTTCACTTAATATGCCTTCACACATCACCATTGCAAGAGACATTTATCACATGTATGTGGACGAAAGGGTGAAACTGAAAGAATATCTTTCACATTCATGTTAAAGGGTGTGTGTTACAATTGACACGTGGACTTCACTTTAGAGGATTAATTATATGGTTATAACTACTCACTTTATTGATAATGATTGGAAATTGCATAAAAAAAATATTGAATTTTTGTGCCGTTTCCAGTCATAAAGGTGTTGATATTGCTCTTGTTCTGGGAAAATGCTTAAATAATTGGGGTTTAGCATCTAAACTATATACTATTACTGTGGATAATGCTGGGAGCAATAGCACTGTTTGTAATGCCCTTATTGGTGAGTTTAAGCGACATGGTCATTTTCTTTTCTCTAGTGGGGAATTCTTACATGTCAGATGTGTTGCTCACATGCTTAATTTGGTTGTATGGGATGGGTTGAAGGTTGTTGGAAAGTCAGTTAGCCGTGTTCGAGCTGCTGTGAGATTCATTAGGCAATCTCCTAGTAGGTTGCAACAATTTCAAGAATGTGGAATTGCAGAAAAAATTGAGAGCAAGGCTTCTTTGTCTCTTGATTTTCCCACTAGATGGAACTCCACTTATAAGATACTTAGCACTGCTTTAGTGTATGAGCGTGCATTCACAAAATATAGCAAAAGAGACCCTTATTATAATGAGGAGTTAGCAAAAGATGATGATACAGATAGGCCTCCTAACTCTAATAATTGGGAACAAGTTAAACACTTGTTAGTTTTTTTGGAGGTTTTTTATAATGTGACTCTACGTTTGTCTGGTACTTCATATGTGACATCGAACTTGCTTTTCTTTGAGATTGTAGCTATTCATAGTATGTTAAACAACTTGGAGGAAGTTGTTGAGACCATTGATGCTAATGACGAAGAAAGTGAGGAAATTGAGGAGATTAGATCTAGAGTCACAAACTTTAAGGAAATGGCCAAGAGGATGAGAATGAAATATGATAAGTACTATGGCACACCTGAGAAAATGAACCCTTTGATGTATATTGCTCCCATCTTTGATCCTAGATACAAGTTAGCAGGTCTTGAGGTTTCTCTTTATGATTTGTTTGGCGAAGTACAAGGTAGTGCTATAGTTTCGAAAGTGAGAGAAAAATTAGAAACTTTGTTTGATGAGTATTGGGAATTGTACAAGCCATTGACTCCTCAAAGTGGGCAAAGTAGTGAGATACAACCTGAAATTGAGAAGGGTAATGCAAGTAATGCAGCTGCCTCTTATGCACAAAAATTAAGAAAGAAGTTAAAGGGATCAGATGGAGGAAGAGGCATCATCAAGACAGAGTTGCAAAAGTACCTAAATAAGGGACTTGAAGAGGATGAAGTAGGGGATGATGTATTGGGATGGTGGAAAATGTATGGTCCTCGATATCCTGTGGTGGCTCGTATGGCTCACGATGTCTTGGTTGTGTTTGTTTCTACGGTTGCATCAGAGTCGGCATTCAATACAGGAGGACGTACTCTTGATTCATTTATAACTTCTTTAACTCCAAAGGTAAATGATGAATTAGTATATTTCTTTATTTTATTATAAACTTGTAACTTATTTATCTTTTATTAACTTATGAATTTTGTTTGGTTTGATTCTGAAAAGATGGTCCAAGCTCTTATATGTGCACAAGATTGGCTTAGCCCAAGTAGTAGATTAGATATGGATGACTACTTTGAGGAATTACGGGACCTTGATAAGCGTAATGTTCAAAAAAAATTTCTTTTTAATGTGGTTTATTTACTTTATATGATTATATATTTATATGTTGTAACTTTTATTTTTGTTCTATTATTGTTTAGATCTGGGTAAGCTGAGTCTTAAGGATAATGTAATTGATATGGGTGACGCTTTGAACATTTAATATTAAGGTAGTTTCCTTTTAATTGTGTTAATTTTACATTATATTACCATCTTAGTATCTTTAGTATTTTTCTTCGCTAAATTAATTGTTGATTTTTATATTTACTAACTCTATCTTTTATTTATTTCATATGCTACTACTTGAGTAATTAGTCGAACATTTACGAGAGGACCACATTCTTGCAAGAAATTCTTTCTCCAAGTCCAAGACCAAGACAGTGGTTTCAAGTTTGGGATTCACATCAGCATTGGTTATTTGGCTTAAAGATTGAGTCACTTGATCGACTTTGAGAAAAGAACATGTTCAACATTTAAAGCTTTGGTTATGTTACTTATGTAATTAACTTTTAAGTTTAGTTGGTTATGTATTAAATTTTTTAAGTTTGGGAGTTGCTTTAGATTTGTGTAATTGTGATTTGTGTAATTGTGATTTGTGAGTTGTGACTATTTTGGATGTATTACGGTATTGGTTTGGTAAATGTTTGGCAGGTCAAGTTATGTATGCTTGATTAATTGAATGGCAGGAACTCATGTACACAGTACACTGCATGGTGCAAACAGGCCCGATCCAAATTCGATCCGGTCTCGGTTCGGTCCGAGCCCAGCCCGGTCTAGTCCAGTCTAGACCGAATTTGGACTGGTCCGGTCCTCGATCCACAGTTTTGCCCCAATTTGGTCTTCAGTCCAGGCCGGTCCGGTCCGATCCTGGACTGATGAACACCCCTACCCTGAACCCTTGGAAAATTTTTTGAGAGAGATTAAGAGGGGGACAAAAATCCGACCTGCTGGATTCAAACCAGTGACCTAAGGATTAATCTGTCAATCAACTATAGTCCTCCGCTCTACCAACTGAGCTAAGGTCGGTTCTTGTAACCCTAGCTACCACCAAATTATACAAAACACGTACAAATCCATAATTGAAGATGCCACTCTCGCAAGATTCTAAAAACCAGTTTTCAAGTCTACGAAATAGAATCAAAACACAGAAATTCGGGTTAATTAAATCAACAAAAAAGATCCAGATATAGAAGACACCGCATCGACATGATTCAATTGAACAATTAGCCTAATCTCATATCACGATTCTGCAGTTTTTTCCACATCTAAACACCTGGAAAGGACAAGAAGAGCGAGCGAGAGAGAGAGAGAAAGACTAGTTGAACGAGGGCTTACCATTGACTTTAGAGGATCGAAGCGCCATTACCGTCGAGAATGAGAAGGTGGTCAGCGTATGAACCGGAAAGAATCAGAAGTCAATTGGTAATATCAAAGGACCATGACATGCTAAGACCATGTGCAGCGGGGAAGCTTACCATTGACCTTGAATTTGGTTGGGCTGAATGGGACCGTTGCAGGCTTACAGCAAAGAGTCGTTGGGCAACTGCTCAAAAATTGGGAGCCTAAATTTTTTATTTTTTATTGAATTAATTCCAACTCTATAAATACTCCTTATTTCTCATAAATTTTAATGCACAAAAATCTCAAATTTCCTCTTTCTAAAACAAAATTATAAGTAGGTGAATTATTGTGAGTTATTTCATCAAGAAAGTGAAGAAATCTAGTACGTATTTGTATTATAAATTCAATTAAGTACTTAATTTTGTAATTTAAATTTCGTATTTATATTTCTAATATTATTTATTTTTCTTCTAGAGAAGTTGGAGCTGCTCTAAATCAAGCAAGAAGTGAAGAAAATTGTAAGTATTTATAACTTTTAAAATGTTGGCATATTTGATTATGTGTTAGTTTATATGTTACTAACTAAAATAATTAATATGAATTAATTAACTTTGTTTCATCATGTTAGTGAATTTGATTATGCTATCACATGTTAGTTTGCATGAATGTAATATTAAGTGACACGGTTATGTGACATTATTAGTTAAATTGGTAAATGTCGGCGTGTTATTAACAATAATTTTATTTATTTTTTCAAGTTTTGGGAAGTTAATTAAGTTATTCTAAATACTTTATAACTTGAAAACGTAGTAACATAATAATACGGTTAAATTAAATTTTCACATGTTAGTTTACATGTATGTTATATTAGTTTTAGAATGTTAATTAAATTCTTTGAAATAGTTTATAACTTTAAAAAAAAAGAAAACTTTGAACTAACTTTATAAGTACTTCGTAAATATAGTTAAATTATAAATTTATAATTTACGTCATGATTGTACGGCATGATTTTATAGTACACATTGATAATATCTTACTAAATAGGGCATAAATCTATGAACTTTTGAAATTTTAGTAAAAATAATTTAGTGTACGAACTTTTGAAATGATTTTATAGTAAACTTCAATTTTTTGCATGCTAGTCAAAATAATTTAGTTTTTGAAATGTTAGGAAAATTATTTGAAATTGTTTATAAATTTTAAAAAGAAAATAAAAGTTTGTAAATATGTTGATATGCTTCAATATATGATTAATGCGATTTTATAAAAAAAAAAAGCAAAATTATTTTATTTACTTTAAATGTTATCATGATTACATGCTTTAATATTATATATTATTTTATTTACTTTAGGCAATTTAAGTTTATAAGTTTATAAGTTTTAGCATGTTGGTAAAAATTGAACATAAGTTAATAAGTTTTGGCATGTTGGTTTTATACAAGTATAAGCATTTTAATATGTTAGTAAAAATTTTAATATGATTACATAAAATTAATGTGACAAATTATTAATACAATTAATTATATGATTGTAGGTCTTAGTTGTACATTGAATATGGATCCTAACACCCCATCATTTGTTAGCTTGCTTGAGGGAGACCATTCGCCCCAAATAGGGGAGGGGAATGGTACTGGCTTGATTACTCCAATTAACCCCCACACGTCTTATCCCTTATATCCACCGCCAAATTACCACTATCAATCGTACCAACCATATTACCCACCACAACCAAACCGGTAGAATCCAAGCAATGGCTCAAGTTAAAATCCCCGTAACTATCTTCCACCTTATTACCCCTGCCGCATAATGACGCCCAAAATGTGCCTGACACTGAGTACCCATATTACCCTCCATACTATCCTCCACCACCTCTTAAGCCAAATTATTATTCCGGGGCAAGCAACTCCACAGACTCATCCACACCAACCGGATCAATGGTCGGGTTAGGGAAGTCTAGGGCTGATATTGACCTGAGTACTTATGAGAAGGATGTGAAGGAAGTAGTGGGGGGTATAGTTATTGGTGCAAAGAAATGGACAGTTGAAGAGGATCAACGGCTAATACGTGTTTGGATTAACATACACATGAACGTCGCTTTCGGGGCTGATTAGAAGAAGCCCGACTTCTGGGTTAGGATACCATCCAATTTCAATGACCACAACCCACGAGGAGCTTCAACATACTTGGAAGACGCTCAACGACCGATAGGGTCGGTGCTCCCCACTCGTCCATGAATGGGCGGGTATTATCTTAGAAGTAAAGCGTACTAGTCAAAGTGGGTTGAATAAGGCTATGATTCTAATCGTAGCCCACAAGTTGTACAAAGAAGGTACATGGTAAAAGTTTGACTTGCAGCACTGGTATGAGATGCTCAAGAACCAACCCAAATGGAAGACGAGCTCTGATCTACCTCACTCAGGGTCAGGATCTTCAAAAAGGTCTAATCTTGACACTGAAGTGGCTAGAGATGAAGGTGTGGGTGGGAGTGATCGCCCGGAGGGGAGGAAAAGAAACTGTTTGTCAAAAAGGCCTAATCGCACATGCTCTCATTATAAAACCAATGTCTTTTTCTTCCATAAGACGAGCAGGGCCACGTACAATGGCAAATCAAACTTGTAACACACCGAAGGCTCGCTCCATGTCCTTCCTAACCGACCCTTGATGTTCAGCAAAGAGTCTTTTCTTCAGCCCTTAGGGAAGTGGGATAGTTTTAACAAATGTCGCCCACTTCAGATAATTTCATCCGAAAGAAAAACTCATAGTCATTGATGACATACTCATATTTAGGAGTCCAAGCTTCAAACAAAGACATTTATGTCATTGAGACTTCTAGGCAAATCGAAGAACACATGCCACATCCAAAGGTCGTATGATACAACGGCTTCATGGATGATAGTTGGCACCTTATAAAGTTTCTTTTGAAATGATGTCTTCCAACCCATTGGACAATTCCTTCACTTCCAATGTATGCAATCGACGCTTCCTTATATACCGAAAAAATCACAGTCTTCAGCAACTTGCAATAGGCGATCAACAGTTACTTGAGTTGGTTTTCTCAGGTACTCCTCTCCAAATACCTCAATAATGCTAAGGCCAACTTTTTCATGCATTCTAGTGCGGTGCTTACACCAATCTTTAAGTATTCATCAACCAATCGGCCGCTATACCATAGGTAAGCATTCGCATGGCTGTAGTCCACTTGGTTAATAGTGTCAACCCATGTTTTCTGGTAGCATTATGCATACCGTACCTAAAAGCACTCGAAATGATTTCCAAGTGCCTCCATAATGCAGAGAAATAAGTGCATCTGCATTCTAAATCTATTACGAAAATGATATTTGTTGTAAATTGAATCTTCTACAAAGTAGTCATTGTATAAGCGATCATGGGCAACTTCTCTATCTGTTTTAATAATTCTATTCTTTACCCGAGGTCGGGATACCAAAGGTGTCAACTCTTTTGCTACTTGCCTAAGCTGTGCAAAGAACATCACTTGTTTTTTTGCACTTGTTGTTGACAATGGACTAAAGCCCTAACAACGAGCAAAATGATATCATCACAACAAATGAGGATGAGAAGGACGACGATGATGATTCTTCCTCAATAGGTAGCTTCCCAACATTGAAATCATCCATTACAAACGGCCCGTGCAACATAATAATGATTAAACACGTTAATGTATAGAAATCATTTGATTAGATAATATACATGCTCATTTTCTTAAATTCATATCAAAACATGATTAAATGTCTAATACAACGCATGGTAAATAAAAGTTACATAATAAATCTTACAACCTAAGATGAGCTACATAGTTCTGGTAATCTATCTAATGAGGGGAAAGGGAGACATATTACTGAGTTGATGATGAATGCTCCAGATCCTTTGTTTGATTTCTGCTTTCCTTGTCTCATAATAAGCGGCATCTTTAGGAATCATTGACGTGTCCAGCATCATTATTTTATCCTCATAAACACTCAACTTTTGATCCTTTAGCATCAACTTATGAGCCCATTCTTCATCCCTTACGAAAACGACATCCTTTACTAATGTCACCTTTTCGCTAACTATAGTGATCAAATCTTTGAACATCTGACTCATATCATTGTTGGTGGTGTTAAACTCCTTGAACTAGTTAGTGACTGACGCAACAATAGTGTTGTTAGCATTTTCTTTAAGCCTTCTCTTCCCAGCTTTCCTCCCATCACACCAGTCACTCCTACCCACACCTTCATCTCTAGCCTCTTTGGCACAGAGATTACACCTTTTTGATGATGCCCTGTGTTAGGTGGATCAAAGTTCAGCTTTCACTTGGGTTGGTCCTTGAGCATCTCATACCAGTGCTCCAAGTCAAACCTTTTCCCCATACGTTCTTTGTACAACTTGTGGGCTGTGGTCAAAATCATAGCCTTGTTCGACCCACTTTGATTAGTACATTCCACTTCTAAGATAATACCTACTCATTCACTGACGAATGGGGAGCACCGGCCCCATCAGCCATTGAGCGCTTCCAATTACATGTCAAAGCTCGTCTTAGGTGGTGGTCATTGAAATTGGAGGACACCCTAACTTAGAAGCCAAACTTTTTTTGATTAGCTTCGACAATGGCATTCGTGCCTATGTTAATCCAAGCATGTATTAGCCAGTGATCCTCTTCAACTATCCACTTCTTTGCATCAATAACTATACCCCCTCGACTTCTTCCGCGTCCCCCTTATCAGTACTTGAGTCAATATCCGCCCTAGAGTTCTCTAACCTGACCAGTGATCCGGTTGGTGTGGATGAGGGCGTGGAGTTGCTTGCCGCCAAATAGTAATCTGGGTTGGGAGGTCGTGGATGATAGTATGGATGGTAATATAGGTACTCAGTGTTATGCACATTTTGGGCATCATTATGAGGTAGGGGGTAATAAGGTGGAGGATAGTTATGGGGATTTTGACTTGAGTCACCACTTGGATTTCTCTGGTTTGGTTGTGGTGGGTAATATGGTTGGTGTAGCACGATTGATCGTGGTAATTTGGCGGTGAATATGGGAAATAAGATATATGGGGATTAGTTGGAGTAATCAGGCTAGTACTACCCCCCTCCTCCAATTTGGGGTAAATCGTCTCCCTCAAGTAAGCTAACAAATGATGGGGCTGGTAGGATCTATATTCGAGGTATAATTAGGACCTACAAGCATATAATTAATTGTATTAATAATTTGTCATATTAATTTTGCGTAATCATATTAGAATTTTTACTAACATATTAAAATGTCTATAGTTATATTCAATTTTTACCAACAGGCCAAAACTTATAAACTTATAAAACGTAAATTGTCTAAAGTAAATAAAATCATATTCACATATAATATTAAAGCATGTAATCATAATAATATTTAAAGCAAATAAAATAATTTTTCTTTTTTATAAAATCATATTAATCATAATCATACATTCAAGCATACCAACATATTTATAAACTTGTCTTTTCTTTTTAAACTTTATAAACCATTCCAAATAATTTTACTAATATTTCCAAAAAATTCATGAACTTAATTATTTTGACTAACATGCCAAAACTTGATGTTTATTATAAAATCATTTCAAAAGTTCATAAACTAAATTATTTTTACTAACATTTCAAAAGTTCATATAATCATGTCATATTTAATAACATATTATCATAATTCCTAGAATAAAATCATGTCATACAATCCTGATGTAAATTATAAATTTATAATTTAACTATATTTACTAAGTACTTATAACTTTATTTCGAACTTCCCATTTGTTTTAAAGTTATAAACTATTTAACTAACATTTCAAAACTAATATAACATACATGTAAACTAACTTGTCGAATTTTAATTTAACCATATTTATTTAGTCACATAATCATAATGTTATTATCAGAGATGGAAAAAGTTAACCTGACACGATTACCAACCCGAACCTGATACGAAGTTAAGCGGGTTTAGGTATAAAGTTTGAACCCATTTAGTTAAATGGGTTGACAGGGTAAATCTGTTTAATTAATTAGGTTAGGTTCAGGTTGAGAATCTCGACATGAAAAAAATACATATTTAACCTGTTCAATTAAATGGGTTAAACAGATCAACCAGTTTACTATTTATTAATTGTTGACTGTTTATTGTTTACATTTTTGTCGGAATTAGACTTTGAAGAATTAGGCTTTGTGGACTCTTTTATGGAGTTGGTTGTTGACTTGGTAATTATGTTTTTAAGAATTTCAAACAATTTGAACTTTAATTGTTGTTGTTTAAGACTTGATTTGGACATGGTTTGCAACTTAAGTAGTAGGTTCTTATGTGAACTTCCTAGGCTATAAAATTATGTTGCTGCTGATTGTTTTGCTGGAATAGGCTTTGAATATGCTGTAAGTTAGCTATTATGTTGTTGTACTTTTGAAAGCAGCTATGCCTTTAGAGACTAAAAAATATGTAATTTGTTTGGTAAATTATCTTTGGATTGAAATTTATATTGCAATTAAACGAGTTAGTGGCTAAATGGGTAATACAAACCTAACCCGTTTTACCCATTTATGTAAACAGGTTTGTAAACAGGTTAGGTTCAGGTCAACCCTTTTAAATGTTAAGCGGTTTGGGTTGAACTTTTTCAACCCGTTTATTAAACAGGTTGGGTTCAGGTTGAGGGTTTTCAACCCGTTTAAGTTTGACACGAACACGAACTCAACCTGACACAACACATTACCCAGCTCTAATTATTATGTTTTCAAGTTATCAAGTATTTAAAATAGCTTAATTAACTTCCCAAAACTTAAAAAATAAAATTATTGTTAAACATGTCAGCATTTACCAATTTAATTAATGATGTCACATAATCATGTCACTTAATATACATATGAATATTCTCGCTGTTTTAGTTGTAGTAGGGAGAATTATAATGCGTCTGACTCAAGTTTAGGATCTCCTAAACCTGTAGTTACTTTTTATGATGATTTTGTGCCCTCTTATCAATCTAGCTCTAATTTGCATGATGTTATGCCTTTGCCTAGTCTAGAATAAGAGAGTGACCTCCTATGTCTCTATCACCTGACTTTGCACTCTGCACTAGCTCACATGAGAACATCACTGATTATGTCCAGGTTTTCCCCATTGTACCTGGTCCTTTTACCCAATCTTTTGAGTTTGAAGTGGGCGAAGACTTTGAGAGTGCTAGTGAGTTAAATATGAGCATTACAACTGAAGTTGAGCATCACAATTTAGATGAACCAGAAGCCATTTGTTCCCAGGACTCATGTGAGGAGGAAATTGAGCCCACTAATTTGGAATTATATGACCATATTCTTTTTGTGGAATATGCGTCTGTTTCATATGGGTTTGATACCAATGAAAGTTTTGATGAGGGTTTTTGTGTTGAATATGAATCCTTCCCTTTTGACTCTATCATTGCTGACCTCCTCTTTGAATCTCGCAAGTCTGAACTTTTAGAGTCTGAGACTTTTATGCCCATGGTACTCATAAGCGCATTGAAATTAAGAGACTTGTGGACTTAGGACCCACTGATTTACCTCAACAATCCGTTCATGACGATCACATTTCTAGATCGATGACCTACCTACTGACTAATTTTAAATACATATGCATGTTTGATCTTTGGGCCTAACAATTTGATAAGTTGAAGCAGACCCTTACTTGTACTGCATTGGTATGGTAGATGTACTCTTTTTGATGGAAGCTCTCTTATTTTTATTGCATTTGTTTTATTGAGAGTTGTTCTTGTCAATTTGATAAGTTGCTATGTGCTCTAATGGGTTTTAATTTGAGTAGCAATGCTAAGTTTGATATGGAGTGGCTGACGTTCCATGACTCTCTATTTGAGCCGATTTCAGGAGGCTATAGTTTAGGTGTATTTCTACATCTGACCTAGTATAATCATTCTTCTTCATTTTGTCTTTTTATTTTGTTTTCTTCTGTATATATTTGTTGCGTTATGTTGGTTATATATTTTTTTTTATATATATTTGTTTATGCTTTTAGTTTTTATTTTTGTGTTTTATGTTTCCTTCCACTTCCAATGATTGTCTGATTTAGGTGTGGGGTGGCGAAACTTTGTTTAAAAATGTAAAAATTTAAGAAAATGGAAAAAAATTGAAAATTGAAGATTCGAAAAAAAATTTGTTTTGCTTTTCAGGAATATATGCGACATTCTGATTGACTATGTTCTCTTATACCTTAGTATAAGGTTATATATATATGTGGTGTGCATTGATAGTACTTAGTCCTAAAGTGTGACGTTTGTATACATTCCTAACCTCTGACATTATTTTAGAGCCAGCTCTAGTTTGGTAAATAACCCGTAGGATTGTGTGCCTTATAGACTAATTCATCATTTTAGTCAAATTTTTCTTTCATGTGTGTCTTTTACGTGATTACAACTCTAGAACTTACTTTGATTCTCTTTGAAGTCCCATTTAGCAAATGTATTATGATAATATGATAGAGACATTATTCTTTGTTTTGTAAGCCACACATAGCCAAATTGCCACCCTAATTTGAAATGTTTTACCCTTTTGCTAATCCTTTGAGCCTTGGCCATTTTTGTTGTGAACCCTTCATTTTGGCCTAAACACATTTTTCGATACCTAAGCCAAGACTAGTGAAACAACACTTCGTTATTTGTTGGATAGCTTTTGGGTGTTAATGTAATTTGTGGTTGATCTAGGTTGTATGATGGGATATATCATTGTGACCATTTGGAATTTGAGTTGTATTATTTTTGTACATGCCACTTATTCATTCTCTTAATGAAAAAAAAAAAAAGAAAACGGAAAAAAAGCAAGAAAACCAAAATGGAACGGCGAATGGAAAAAGTTTCCAAGGAAAACAATTGACAAAAAAGTTGAAAAAAAATCTCAAAAATTGAAAATGTATTGTGAATAAGAGTGTTTGGCGTGTTTGTTGTCATTGCATATGCTCATTTCCAAGGGTACAGTTTTGTGGGCTATGTTCTTATTTCGTTGTAAGTTTTGGGAGTTTGTGATCATTATAATTTGTGTAAGTGTTGGTTGCTCTTTAGCTATGGCTTTTAATTTTTCATTTCCCAAATCATTTGTCCCTCTCTTAACCCTTTACCCTTGGCCCCATTACAACCTGCAAAAGTCTTCTTGATTATTATTTTGCATATTACATTTTAGTGGTGAAGAATTTAACAAGTCTATCGTAGTTTGCATGATTGAAACAGAATTGAGTGAACCTTGTAAAATTTTAAACACATGAGCGAGAGTATCCTACATTTCTGTAAAGTGAGCTTCTGCCAGTCGAGCTTGTATATAATTTCTATGTGGGGTGAAAGGCAATGCATAGATATTATCAGTAGAGATTAAGGATTCTAGATGTGTACATTATGTTTATATGCGATCTTATTCTTTGGTTACTTGAGTGATGTAGCTTATTAGAATGTGTACATATGTTTTCCCCAGTGTTATATATGTGAGTTTTTGAAATTGAAAATATTCAAAATTTTGTGGGCATATCTTTCGCAAACCCTCACAAAACATTTCTCATCCACTAGGGATGACCTAGGAGTGTAAAGAGCTTGTTGCACATGTTAAGTGCAACCGTAATTCTTACGAAAGTTAATCAGGATTTTATTTTCTTTTTCTAAGATTTTTAGTTTCATTTTACTCAAGGATGAACAAAACTTAGTTGTAGGGATATTTGTTCAACAAGAAATTATGTTAATTTATACCCCTTTTATTGTGTGAAATTTGCTCAAAATAAATTAGTATATTAGAATTCTAATGATATTTTTATTTATTTCGTAGGAATTAGGAAAAACTTGAGAAAGAAATAGATAATCGGCTCAAATGGTGTTAGATCAAGAACAAGCCAGAGCAAACCAGTTAGCTCTAGCCCATCGACCCAAGGCCCAATTCGCCCACCTCCCTCTGCTTCGTTTTTCCTCTCCGGACCCTGCGTGAACGCGGGATGCTTGTGTACCGGGCTGTCCTTTTTTCTCTCGCGCGCTCTGGGCCTGGCCCCATATGCTTCTCAGTCCGAGGCCCATACGACCCTCAGCCTCATCAGTTCATTTCTTTCCCTCCCCCCTTTTTCTTTCTTCTTCGTATGAGGGCCGGCCCAAGCATCAACCCGGACTTCCTTTTTCCAACGTCTTGTTGTTCTTTTCATTTGGGGGCTGCTCGATCCCAGTCAAGGCCGGAGCACCCCCCCAACCCTTTTCACTTATTCCTCAAGCATGAGCCTCACGTGACCGCCCCTTCCTTCGCGTCAACCTAGAGAACCCAAGAGGTTGAACCTGGGCAGCTGCTCATCTTCCCATTCCCTCAGCTCCTTGGTCGTTTCTTTCCCTCTCTCTCTTCTTCATTTACTCTTTCATCATCATCACTCCGGCGGTTTCAAGGTGTTAATTCTGATAATTAAAAGGAGTAATGGGGCTGGAAGATGGTCGTTCTTTTGGGGTTCTTCAAACGGGGTAGTAGAGAGCTGTAACAACGCGTAGAGGAGATAAAGAGCTAATAATAGAGAGCAGGGGTTAGGTCTTAATTTTTGTTCTCTTGCTTGTTTTCATTATAGTTCTAGATTCATTCACCTAAGCTCTAGAAATTTGTGATTTGTTCTAGTTCTTGTTCAATCCAAGAGAGATTTCTTTTCTGGGCTTTGAGTTGAAACTTTCTGGATTTTGTTATTGGGTATCAAAAGCTTATTTTTGCTCCGGTATTCTGATTCGGTTGATTGAGGCTGAATAGGGGATTCAACGTATTGCAATCTTATTGGTGTTGTGATAGATCCGGGTATCTCCTCTATACTCGAGCTTTTGAGAGCTGTGTTGATCAAAATATTGAATTACAGGCTATGTGGTGCTCTGTTCATGATTAAGGTTGTGCTTGAGTGTAATGAGAGATATTAATTTGGTCGATTGTTCATGTTAAATTGCATGTCTTAGTTAACTTGTCTTGCCATAAACGTGGATGAACTCTCTCGTCTAGATAGTGGCATGTGTGAAATTTTATTATTCTATCTAAATTGGGGGTTCCAGCAACTTTAGCCAAGTTGATTCTCCTAAGTTGTTAGCATTAGTCAACTTAGTTTAAGTCAGTAGTTTAGATTTAATCTGTGACCTAATTACATAATTTATCCCTGAGAATGACACCTGTAAGCACCACAACAGAAAAAAAAAAAAAAAAAAAAAAAACCTTGCGCTTGCAGAAATAACAATAAAGTCAATTTTCCACCAATTTTAGGAAATCTTTATGAAGAAAAACAGAGATGAAAGGATGAAGCTACATATCTTGTGATCATAGCTTTTACAAAGCAAATCAAGCTACGTAATAGTCTCCTATCTCATGGAGAAGCCAATATGCCAATCGGCCCAAGGGAAGGGGGAAAACTGGGCAAGAAGGCCTATTGTTGCCTAGGACACACTTCTCCAGCCAAGTTAAAGGCCCTGTTCTATTTCGCGTTTTTTAGGATTTAGCTAAGAGCTTACAGCTTCTTACATCTCCTTACATCTTCTTACATCTCCTTACATCTCCTTACATCTCCTTACATCTTCTTACATCTCCTTACAT
>JACYFF010003369.1:77619150-77629843 GCA_017589665.1 Selenicereus undatus
TCTTTTCTTTTTTTTAAAAGCACCTTATGGCAGATGCATTTTGTAGAGCAGGAACCAAGTTATAAAACAGGAGCAATTTTGTAAGAATGCTCATCCTTGAGACTATTTTCCTCTTCTTCTTTTTTTTAACAAAGCAGCAACAGTTGCAACTTGCCTTTCTTGCTCCCCTCTAACTTTTTTATTTATTTATTAGCTTTCTTCATCACCCTTCTCTTGTCTTACCTGCTCTGGTATTACCGCATTAATCAATGGACATTAATTAATCCCAGCAACTACTTAATGGACAATAACACACGATCGATCCATAATTTGCCAGATTAGTGGTGAAAATTTTAGACCAAGCATACTTCACGAAATTGATTCAAGCAATACAAGTTTCAATTTGTGAGGCTTCATTGGCTTTGACAGTTTGCTAAAACAGAACCAAGTTTAAAACAATTTTATATGGTTCGACCAAGTTTGGAGTCCTCTGAAACTCCATTATTGTTATTATTTTTTGGTCCTCATGAACTGGAACTCTTTAGGAAAAGAAAGTTTGTGGGTCCTTTCAAACCCATGATCCTTACGAATCAAATTTTGTGAGTCGTTTTAGACTCGGGATCCTTGCAAATCCGAATTTGAGAGTCCTTCAAATTTAAAACTTGAGAGTTTCTTATTTTGCTTAATCCTTTCGAATCCGTAATAGAGGATACATTTGCTTTGGTTGCCAGTCCGCTTTCGGGTGTGACAGTGACTGAAGCTCTTGTAGATGGCCATGGAAGACACAACATCCAAATGAGAGGCGTAGGGAAGAACTGAATTAACTTGACTGCGTTTTTTTTATTACCTTCAAATATTCAGAAAATTGGTAGACTAGAGAATGAATGCTTCGTTGTTGATCGAATTCTTCTTGTCCTCTTTTTCACAAGATGGAGCTTGGGTCTTTTCCTCTGATTTTTGATGCTTCCTTTACACTCTGTTTTTTTTTCGTCCCCTGTTTTCTTGCTTCTCTGTATGTTGCTTTTGCTTCTCTCACTTTCCTTTTTTTTTTAAATCTCCCTGCCCCCTTTCACCGAGACCCCTCTCTTTTTATAATACAATGAGCAGTTTTTTTTAATGCCCACATTGCAGTTAATAGAGGAGTGAAGTTAGTGGGGGAGTGGAATAGTCAATGTGAAAGTAACTGCTTATTTAATGCTCATTGAATTGATTCTAGTGATCCACCCAATAATCCTAATTTAATTTTTTTTATTGTCATCATTTTTCTCATCATGGGATTCACGTACAAGGTGTGTGTGTGTGGGGGGGGGGGGTTATATGATGTTAGGATTTTTTTATTTTTTTTGACTTGGTGGCTTCCTTAATTGAATTTATAAGGGTCCACATTTTATAACCCCTTAACAGAAATTTTGAGTTTTTTTTTTTTATGATAGGATTGTATTGATTTTATGAGGGTCAATTTTGACACATTTAAATTTATCAAAATTTGACGTTCAACAGTTGCCCCCGTGTATCATGTGTGTGAACATTTGTAAGCACATATGGCACACGAAGTCTATCGTATTAACTTACTGATTTGATTTTTTTTTTATTTTTTTTTGTGTGTGAATAGATTGCAATGGACGGATGTTGTGGTTCTCAACGGGCACCCCTTGAGAATGGTGCTGAGTCAACTTATGATCCCATTTATAGGCATTCCGGTTCTTTAAAAAACCTTGCTGTTTATCCTCCATCAGATTCTAGGGTCACATGGGTACGAAAAGAAAAGGTGAGAAAGGGCTCCCTTTCGTATACATACAACGATGAGAAAAGTTGCATCAATATTTGCAGAGATTATGCAAATTTTTTCGACGCCGTGGTTCTTGAAAAGGTCAACACAGAATCTAATGGGGATGAAAAATTTCTGGTTACCCCATCATTTTATCCTGCTCTCCACCGACTTCTTACTCTGAGAAGAAATTGGGGTGTGGATTTTAAATTTCGGGGTTTGTCCAACTTTATGGTTGGTGCTATTGAATGGACTGAGTATATCCTGAAGCATTTTGAGTATACTCTCAGATCAGCAGCATATATGGGGCTATTGGTGTATCTTGTTATCCCTATCATTTTGATAGAGATGTGTGGAGGGCATTTTGCGAACTTTGGGGACCTTTAACAAATACACTTCACCACGGTGCTGGAGAAGTCGGCATTTCTCTTTATGACTTGGAAAGAATTGGTGGTCTTCCCATTCTAGGAGATGCGTATGAAGAGTTTTTACCTCTTAACGAAGATTTGATGGATGCTGAAAAATTTTCACCCGCGGTTTTGGAGTTGCTCCGTATTCATGCTAAACTTTGTCGCTTTCATAAGAGCAATCATGTCTACTGGAATTGGTGGTTAGATCATTTTTATAGAGGAGAATTAACCTGGTGTGCTTTCGGCAAAGAGTCAGAAAGGAGGACATCTTCTAACCCTCCACGAATCTCTCAAAGAGAACGTCTTTCAACTTTGAATGTCACAAACATTGGGGAGCTTGCTGCGTTTTTGGCTTTTTGGTTAAGTCGCTTTGTCTTACCATATCGTAGCGAAGTAATAAGGCCTGAAACTTTTGTGATGGCCTCTTTAATGGAAAAGGGTCAAAAAATCTCCTTGGCTCCAACTGTACTAGGGTACATTTACCATGGTTTGGGACAGGTCGCCGGTCATCCTGACCATCCAGGCCAAGCTAATCCTTGTTTTCCTATTCATTATGTGGTAGGCTAGTTAGCGGAGATGTTTCCAGCCTTATATTCTCAACGACCTGATTTTGAGTGCTCAGCAGATTATCCTGTATTAGTGCGCTATGCTGGGATGTCAGCCAAGCGATTTACATTAGCGCAAGCAAGAAGCATTTTTAGAAGTGGGCAATCCATTTCTTTTCGCGCAAGTGCGTTTTGCGAGCAATCACCAAAAGGACGGGAGTTAATTGACATGAAACTATCAGACGAAGATTTCAAATTTTTATTATCTATAAGATCTTCTGTACTCCCTATCCGACTTGGATCTGAATTGCTTTTAGAGCTTTATTATCCCAATCGATTTGCTCGTCAATTTGGATTCGACCAAGGTGTTCCTGCCAACAACTTGAGCTTTACAGTCTCTCTCAGACAGAAGAGAAATATAATGGATCTTGCCCAGACGGTAGCGGCTTTCTATAAGTGTGATATTGGCGCCAAATTTTACGTCCCAAATGTTTATTTTGAAGGACTTTGTACTTGGAGTTATTGCAGTTGGTGGGTTAGATCTAGCACTCCTTACTTAAGCCAGTCCGTCCAGAAAATCCACCAGATTACCAGCAGTGATAAGGCAATTTTAAGGGAACAAATTTTTATCATTGATCGCCTACGCCCGGATCCACAATCTATTGGTGGACCTGTTAGAATTTCGGACATGACGAGTAATACAGTTCCTGCGGGGAGATCCACTGGAGCTTCATCCAAAGAGAAAACTACCGGAGCTTCTTCGAAGGGAAAATCGGTAGGCATTTCTACCAAGGGAAAGTCTGCAGAGGTTTCTTCAAAAAGCGGCAAAGAGAAGGTCTCTGAGTACAACCATAAATCACAAAGGCAGAAAAGAACTTCTCGTGAGTGGTCTCCAGGTGACATCAACTTCAAGCGAGCCCGTTACAATCGTCCTGATTATTCCGACGATTTTGAAGCAGGAAATGGCATGGGATTTAAGGACTTACCCATTGTGGACTTGGATACTTTTATTGAGCAAGGAGTTTCGAATCAACAAGATGCCCCCATAGAAACAACAGAAGTACCCTTGCATGAGATACCTCCTGCTGCAGTAGAGCACTCCGATGCAGCAGAAACTGCTATTATTCCTATGCCTGACGTTCTTGATGACTTGGTTGAGGCCACGCCTATTCAAAGCATCCCTACTTCTTTAGCAAGCCTCTTTTGCAACTTGGAAGAAGATTGGGTCCGAAAAAGTATTCTCAAAGGAGCAGAGACAATAATTGATATTATTTCTAATCATAGCTCTATCAGGGACTTGTTAGCTAGCAGAGCACGAATTTTTCAATCTTTGAGTGCACTTCGCTCCATGATTGACATTTATAAGCTCAGTACAATTGAGATTTGTTGGCTTTCCTCCAAGCTAGAGGAGATATTTGGTGTAGTTGAGGCCGCTGCAAAGGTAGAAGAATTAGTGGATGTTGATCGTGTTAAGGCTTTGTCTGACCAAGATCTCACTTGTTCTTATGAAATTGTTCGTATTGAAGGCGAGCTTAATATCCTGTCTAATGAAGCCGCAAAGCTTAAAGTTAAAGAGCAGGAGATTCTGAGGGAGGAGGAGCGGATTCGCAAAATGCGAGAGGATTTGACCGCCCAACAACAAAATTTAAATGAGGCAGAGAGAATGTTGAAATCCTCTCTAGATTTGAGGAAACAAGAAGCTGAACAGGTAAAGGCGGACTTGATTGAGGCTGGGCTTTCCAAGCTACAGGATTTGGAGAAGGAGAAGAACCGTCTCAAGAATTTGATTGGCATTGTCATCTCCTTTAATAATGTCCAGATTTTGCTTTGTTTTCTTTAATTATTTTGCATTTATATTCCCAGCCTTCGGCCCATTTTGTACTGTACAATTCATGCTATTGCAATAAGATTTGGATGTTTCTTCCCTTTTTTTTCGGGTCTCCTTCTTCCCCCTTCTTTTTAATAGCAAGAAATTACAAAAATCAGAATAATTACACAACAAAGAGTAATTAGTAATGATTCTTGGTATAAACATCACATGATCGCTTGATAAATCACATGAATCTAAAATTTCTCATATATAGGGGAAGAAGAGGAATTTATTTATTTTTGTGGCTGGGTCTGGCATACAACCAGATTGCCTACGTACCCCCTTTCTAAGGGATCAAGCCTCCCGTAGTTCAATGCAATTCAACTATCCAGCAACTTTAAGTAAAGAATTTCTTTACAAATTTTCCATTGACACAGGTATATACTATTCGGCCATCATGATTTGAGAGCTCATATGCCCCTTTAGGAAAGACTTTGGTGATTACATGGGGGCCTTCCCATTTAGACTCAAATTTTCCTTGTGTTTTTCGATTGATGACAATGGGTCTCCTTATTGTTAACACCAAATCACCAATACCAAAAGAGCGAAACTTGACTCGCCTATTGAATGCACCAGCCATTTGAGCTTGGTAAATTTCAAGCCTTTGTTGGGCCATTAACCGACGCTCATCTAACGTTTCCAGCTTGGCCAATCTGACTTGAGTGTTTTCATCTGAATCGGTGAATTGCATGACTACTCTTAGGGAAGGTAATTGCACCTCAAGGGGTAACACGGCTTCTGAACCGAACGCCAAGTTGTAGGGCGTACAACCAGTTGTAGTTCGAACTGTGGTTCGATAGGCCCATAAAGCTTCTGGAAGTCGTTCATGCCAATCCCTCCTTGATCTTGAAACCATTTTCTTTAAGATCTTACACAACACTTTATTGAATGCTTCAGCTTGACCATTCGACGATGGATTGTAGCTTGATGAAAAGCTATGTCTGAACTTGTATTTCTCTACAAGCCTTATCATCACTTGATTTTTAAAGTATAGGGCGTTGTCTGAAATGATCTTGTATGGGACTCCGTATCTATAAATGAGATGGGTCCTGATAAAGTCAGCAACTTGCTTTGCCCCCACTTCTTTTAACGGGATAGCCTCAACCCACTTTGAGAAATAATCTGTGGCTGCTAAGATGAATAAATGGCCACGAGAGGAAGATGGCTTGAAAGGTCCTATAACGTCTAACCCCCATGTATGGAAGGGCCAAGATAATATACTTGGATGGAGTAATTGTGGTGGTTGGTGGATAAAATCACCACGTATTTGACAAGCTTGACATGTCTTGGCAAACTTTATCGCATCTTGAACCATGGTCAGCCAGTAATAACCCAACCTTTTGATTTGATCAACAAGTTTTGGACCTACTTGGTGAGCACCACAAACCCCGGCATGAGCTTCATTTAGGACATAAGCAGCCTCTTCCCTTGACAAGCATCTAAGTAAAACCCCATCGAAAGTTTTTCGATATAGAGTATCATTTTTAAAAGTAAACCTTAGTGCTCGCCGTTTTACATCTGCCCTTTTCTTTGGGTCAGTAGGCAAGATGCCATATTGAATATATTCAATGAGAGGTTGTCTCCCATCTGCTTCTTCTTCGATTTCAAGAACGGAGACCACATTTGTTTCTTCAATTTCATCAAGACGGTCTAAAGCTGAGGCTAACAAGTGACGCTCCCCATTGTTATTTGAATTTCCCTTTCATCAGGGAGTGTCAGTGAAGCAACCAACTTTGCTAAGGCATCTGCTTTATCATTTTCAGACCTCGGCACATGATTGACTTCTACTTGAAGAAATTGATTCATAAGGCTTCTTGCCCTTTTGTAGAGAGGCGCTAATTTCACATCTCTTACCTCGTACTGACCATTTATTTGTTGGATAATTAACTGAGAATCACCAAATAGTTCAAGTTGGTCAATACGCATTTCATGGGCCAATTCAAGGCCAATGATGAGTGCCTCATATTCAGCTACATTATTTGAACATATCTCAAGAAGAGCAAATGAGTAAGGAATTAGTCCTCCAGATGGTGTGACAAACACAATTCCTACTCTGGCTCCTCGACTCTTTGCTGCCCCATCAAAATATAACTGCCATGTTTTAATTTCAGCAAGCATAACTCCATCATCTGGCAGATCATCAGGTAGTTCTTCATTATCTGTACACGGATGTGTTGCTAGGAAATCGGCTATGGCTTGTCCTTTTACTGCTTTTTGAGGCATGAACTTGATGTCAAAAGGGGCTAAAAGCATAGCTCATTTAGCCAATCTCCCTGATAGCATATGTTTAGATAATATATACCTTAACGGATCTGCCTTCGAAATCAAAATGATCTGATGGGATAAGAGATAGTGTCGTAACTTTTGAACGGAAAAAACCAAGGCAAGGCAAATTTTCTCCATGGATGAGTAATTTACTTCTGCACCCACCATTGTCCGGCTGATATAATACAGGGCATTTTCTTTCCCTTCGTCATTACATTGAGCCAACATAGCCCCTAAGGACCGTTCGAGGGTTGCTGTGTATAATATTAAAGGTCTTCCTTGTATTGGAGCCATTAGGACTGGTGGCCTTGTGAGATATTGCTTGATGCTTTCAAAAGCATTTTGACAAGCTTGATCCCAAATGAAAGGCGTGTCCTTTTTTAAGAGTCTTGTGAAAGGTTGACACCTTCCTGACAAATTTGAAATGAACCGTCGTATGTAGGCCAACCTTCCTTGTAAGCCCCGTAATTCTCTTAAGTTTCTCGGAGGGGGCATTTGGATTATGGCTTTGACTTTATCGAGGTCAATCTCAATCCCTTCTTTCCGAACCACAAAGCCGAGAAATTTCCCTGAGGTGACCCCAAATGCAAATTTTAAGGGGTTCATCTTGAGCTGATGTTGACGAAGCTTTTCAAAGACCTTTCTTAGGTCATGTGAGTGATTTTCTCTATCTTTTGTTTTTACAATCAAGTCATCAACATAACATTCAACGAGATTGTGGAGAAAATCATGAAAAATTATCGTCATGGCTTTTTGGTAGGTGGCTCCGGCATTTTTCAAACCAAACGGCATTACTGTATAGCAGTATATGCCTTGTGGTGTTCGAAAGGCTGTTAAGTCTTCATCTTCGGAATGCATTTTGATTTGATTGTACCCTGAGAAACCATCCATGAAAGACAGAGCCCCAAACCCTGTAGTGGCATCCACGAGGAGTTCAGTGATTGGTAGTGGGAAATCATCCTTGGGACATGCATCATTTAAGTCCCTGAAATCCACACATATCCGAAGTTGACCGTTCTTTTTCCGAACTGGTACGATGTTAGCCAACCAAGTGGGTTATTGAACTTCGCGAATGAAGTTAGCCTTTATGAGCTTGTCAACCTCAGCATTTATTTGAATTGTCAGTTTAGGACGAAAGAGTCGTTGATGTTGCTTTATCGGTTTTACTCCTTTAGAAACGGCTAACTTATGGACAACAACACTTGGATCTAAGCCTGGCATGTGTTGATATCCCCAAGCAAATACATCTTTATATTCCCGAAGGAGTTGTTCATACTGTACCACCTCTTCATTATTCAACATGGCACTCACAAAAATTGGCTTGGGTTCATCAATTGTGCCCAAATTTATCTCTCGAAGCTCATCAATTGTTGCTTGACCACCATCTTCCATTTCTGGTGGCGCTGGTTGGATAGCCTCTACAAAATCCTCAGAGGATCCTTGTTTTATAGCAACCGAGTAACCATTTAATCTCTTAGGTGAATCAGCGTGAACTTGGACTGCATCACACCCTTTATGATTTAGCCTATTGATCTCGTGATGCTTGGGAACTTTTTGACAAGGAAATTCAAAATTTTGAGCATCTTCTTTGTCCGCCACAGCCACAACATCAAGTTGTTCTACCTGCTCAATTTGGCTAACATCATTTTGTCCCCGAACCCAGACGAAGCTTCTAGGCTGTTGCTTTTTCTTCTTCAGCTTCCATTTTTTCTGCTTTCTGACTCGGACATTCTTATGCTTGGGTTCATTGATCTTACCGAGTCTTTGAAAAACTGAGATTTGGGGTTGGACTTGCTCTTCTGCGGAGAAGAACATCTCTTGCTCTTGGGATGTAAAAACCAGATCATTCGTGGCATGAGCCTTAAGAACTCCTCCATCATGTGATACCCGAAGTGCTTCAAAGACATCTGCTTGAAATGATGCTTTTAGGGCCCCACCTTCGTGAGATATGTTTACTTGTTCGTTAGCCTCATCAAATCCCTTCTTATTATTGCCCTTCTTCCTCCTTCGAGATTGTGATAACCCTCCTGGAGGTGGTCTGTTAGAAGAGGATGCTTCTATTGGAAAATTTGACGTGTTTCCCCTTAAAACTACCCTCTTATTGCCGAGCGATGTTCTTATGGCCAAGTTTTCCTTAGGCATCGACTGGTCAATTCGTCGGAGAGGAAAGGTGTAACTCGTGACAAGAGAGTTCATAATTTCTTTTACCAGTGTCAAGGCCTTTTGGCCAACCCTTCTTTTCTCCTTGGGTGTGTATTTGAATAACACCTTTGACTGCGGGGCTTGATATTCCTTGGCTTCACTAGCGTAACTATTGACAACCCGAATGACCTTTTGAGGCAAAGTAAGGGCCTTGGGTTTTTCTTTTTGGTTGTCCTTTTCTTGGGCTAAAAGAACTTGGGAGGTCCTAGAATCCGCAAATTTGTAAAACTTGGCATCAGCGTAATTAACATCTTCCCCATGAAAAGGATTTGTGTCCCCACGGATTGTTTTCTCATTGCCATGCTCGTCAATGTATTTCAAACACTGTTGAAGAGTCGAGGCAATAACCCTACTAGTATGAAGCCATGGTCGCCCGAGTAAGGCGTTGTAGGAAGTATCAGCATCTATTACATGAAAAAGAGCATCTGTGTAGAGATCATCTAGCTCAACTTTCAATGCAATAGTGCCTAAGGCTTTCTGCCCTATCTGATTAAACCCTTGTATTGTAAGCAAAGTTGGGGACAACTGATTTGGTGTTATCCTTATTGCCCTTAAGACCCTCAATGGAAGAAGGTTAACTGCAGAACCACAGTCAAGTAGGATCTGATTTATTCTTTTATCTCCAATCCTACCGATGACATACAGAGGCCTGTTATGATTTGTAGACCCCAACTAGAGATCCTCATCAGAGAATGTTACGCAAGCCATGCATGCAACACACCGGTTTAAAGGATATGATAACACTTCATCCACCTCAATAGGATCAACTTGATCTTTGTAGTCGTCAGGGTCCATTAATGCCTGTATAAGTGCCCTTCTTAGCTCTTTGGACATTTGTAAGGCGTCATAGACACTTAGGCGCGCTGGGATTCACTTGAGATGAGAAATGACATCATAACGAACCTTTTCTTTATGAGACCCTTGACGAGCTTGAAAAGGGGTTGTGGCATGAAGATCCTTCTTGGAATTTTTAGTTGCTTGTCTGTTCTCAGCAGTTCCCTGGCTATTTGAGCTCGAGGGAATTACTTCCTCACCACCCTTTTCTCTGGCGTCATCCGATATTAGTGGTAACTCTGGTGTCATTTCTTTTTTCTCCTCTTTCCCTGTTGGTTTCGGTGGTTGGAGTTGACGACCAGATCGAAGAGTTATTTGATCCACTTCTTGAGCGGTGTTTACGGGAATGACATTCGCTTCTTCACATTCATCAGCCCATGAAACCATGCAACATTGGGCTACTTCCCCTTCTTCAGGGTCATCATCCGAGGAGTCACTGCCAAAAAAACCTTTAGGGATATAATCACTTAAAGTGAACGGGGTCTTAACCGGTGGCACGTACTCCTCTTCAGAAGATAAGTCCGGCTTCTTTTTGGCCCTTGACTTCTTTTTCTTGTTTTTCTTTTGAGGTGGCTTCTGTCCTCTTATTTTAACTCCTGGGGACTGAGAAGCACAGACTATTCCCTGCTGAAATGATCGCCTGCTGGAGTAGGTTTGCCACCCAAAGTTATCATCATGCTCATCTTCTGATGTTGCCCATGCCTTTAGAC
Source organism: Selenicereus undatus (assembly GCA_017589665.1). Taxonomy (NCBI): domain Eukaryota; kingdom Viridiplantae; phylum Streptophyta; class Magnoliopsida; order Caryophyllales; family Cactaceae; genus Selenicereus; species Selenicereus undatus. Next base: position 77,629,734 of record JACYFF010003369.1, read on the forward strand.
TTGGGTCTAGGTAAAAATCATATAAAGTGGGTGCTCTTGGTGAGGGTGCAGGCATATCTGGATACGCCCATACTATTGCTACATCATCATCAACAATGAACTTGATGGGG
>JACYFF010003369.1:77640705-77651344 GCA_017589665.1 Selenicereus undatus
GGTCAATTTTGACACATTTAAATTTATCAAAATTTGACGTTCAACAGGCTCAAAATCTTACGGGTCACACCACCAAACACACAACTAGCCCCAGAGATGTCCCACTTAAACGGAATAATCAATCCTGATGATGGGAGATCAAGGGCAAACGGCATACAAACCAAACAGTGTGGTCAAAACGCTTTCAAAACCATCAACCAAAGGCATTTTCCACAAACATTCCACAAGTATGCACAACCATGCCAACCAACTTATCACCAATGCCTTGGTTATCGTCATAGGACGGGCTTTTTTTCCCCCCAAAGCAATAAATCACCCTAAGTAGATAACTAGTGGATAAATGAAGAGAAGAGCAAGAAGAATTATCTCGCAGTCTTGTGAAGCTCCACTCAACACATTTCCACTCGAGACCAAGGGTTAGGAAAAAAAATATGTACAATGCATCGCCTACCTATATGCATTATCCTACATGCTTTGCTAAATGGATGAATAAAAGGAAAACTAATGCACCCTAAACATGCTGCTAAATTAGAATGAAACCTAAAGTGTTAAATGCAAGGAAATATATACAATGCACCCCATTAAATAGATATAGACATCCCCCCATGCTTGGACCCTTCATTTTCCCCAATGAAAACATGATGCACAAAAAAAGAGGGGGAAGGGGGAATACACTTACAGTCACTGGGTGCTGTCGGGCACTGGAGGTGGCCAGAAATGTGGAGAAAATAGATGGAAGGTGGAGGAATCATAAGATGGGAAGGATGAGGAGCCACCCTGATCGCCCCGAAAGGAGCGTAATCGCTCCTCCACCTGTCGAATGGACTTCGACTGATGCCAAAGTAGCTCGTTCATCCTCCGACGCTCCTTGTACTCACGACCTTCCCTTATAGCCCGTTCCTCCTCCCTCTGAATCCGCCGCTACTCTCGCTCCTCCTGGTGGTCAATGAAACCCCGGAAATAGAAGACTCCCTCCTCAATGGAGTCCATGCGTCCAGAGAGGCGACCAATATCATCACACATGCCGGTGAAACCCTCCCGAAGCCCGGAAACCTCCACTTGGAGGTTGGAGAAAGACTGGAGAAAGGCGGGGGTCGAGCGACATGTATGCCACTGAGGAAGAAGACCCGCCCATCTCATGGGTGAATGGTGGGTAAAGCGGTGGTGGAGGTGGTGGGATAGTCGCCTCCGTAGCAGGGGTGTCCTTGGGCGCGGGCTCTTCTTGGCCCGTATCAATGTCCTCCTCCTCCTCTTCCTCATCATACTCCTCATCTCCACCCTCATTGACATCAATGCCCTCATCAGCTGCTAACTGTTCCTCCCGAGGGAGAATAGTTTCCCTAATAATCCGCCGGTCGCAGTTCCGGTTTCTTTTGTTAGCGACCGTGGTGCGTTCAGCAGTGGGAAAGGTGAAAATGATGGTTTCGTGGTGTGGGTATCGAATGGTGTCACCTCGAGTATCTATAATATGCATATGGTGAAGGGTGCCAAGGTCGAGGTGACCACCTAGGAAATGGGGCTCGAGAGTGGAGAGTCGTGACCTATAGCCCAGGGCATTAGCAATGGCGGTAACAGTACCACCAACGCTAATGACATTCCTGTTGCTAGTCTTGGCTACTTTCGCTAAGTGGCGGATTATGAAGGCCCCCATGTCAATAGGGGTACCTGATAGGGCGAGCAAAAAAATAAACAGTTCGGCCTTTCGATAATCATTTTGGTTGTCGTTGCGACTGAAAACAATATTAGCGGTTAGGTGCTGCAAGTACCGCAGGTTGACATTACAGATGTCAGTGGCCTTGGCCTATCGGTGGTCAAAAACTCGAGGTCTCCCCTACCTATCAGTATACTTTTTCTGTTTGGAGCAGGTGATGCTCAACCAAACGGGGTCAGGTCGCCACAATGAGGGCACATCCCTATAAGCCCCATCGACCACTGAGAATCTCAAAAGCTCATTAAACATTCTCAAACTCATCCGGTGGTCAATGTTAAACATTCGAAAGCAAATAGCGACCTCATGACCACCATAGTTCCCATCCCAATCGACATTGAGGGAACTCAAAAACTCAACCATAAGGCGATCATAGGACGTACATTGCATATGTATATACTCAGTCCATCCTAATCTACCAAGTAGGGTCAGCATATCATTCAACATTCCCAAGAATCGCAATGAGTCAGCATGCAAGTATTTCTGCTCACTAGTGTTCCTAGTGGCTAAAAGCTTATAACGGGACTTTTGTTCATCATTAACAAAATGCAAACCCCTAGTGCTAGCAGGTAAAAGAAGAGGGTATGCATCTTTATTACCTTTAGCAGACGCAGTTGCAGCGGAAGAGGAAGTTGCCTGTGATGATTTCTTGGGATGGGATGGAGCCCTTGAAGTTTCTCCATGGTGCAAAGAAACAACATATCAAGGCCCAAAAGCAGAGGTAGAGGCTAAAAATAGCAAGAGAAGGGCTAATTTCTTTCTCTACCACCTTCAACCTCAACAATGGAGGTTAGGGTTTTAGGGAGAGAAAATGAGTGTGGGATGGGATGAGTTTGAGATGAAAAGGTGAGGAATTTTGAGAGGAGGGTGAATGGAACTGAAAGAATTGAAGAAATTAGGAAGAAATTGAGGGTTTGGAGGGTTTGTAGAGAGAGAAAGAGGAGAGTTTGAATGGAAGAAGGAGGAAGAAGAAGAAGAACTCGGCCTTTTGGCTGTGTTTTAATGTGGCACGGTCGTGCCCGAAGGCACAGGGTGCCCGTGGCACTCTGTGGTCAGCCTCGCTGTCTTAAGTTATGGCACGGTTGTCCTTCAAGGCATAGTTTGACCGTGCTAATATTCTGACCAATGAGCATATTTTTTCTCTTGTTCCTTTTTTTTTCCCCCCGAAAGCAATAAAACTTGGGTTGCCTCCCAAGAAGCGCTTGTTTTAGGTCTTTAGCTTGACCATTATGATTTCTAAAGAGAAGAGACATCGGGGAGGGCACATATGACCTTCCCTCAAGTGACTCACCGGCGATGTAGTGTTTCAAGTGAGCCCCGTTGACCTTGAACAAACCAGTAGTCTCAGTGCCGATCTCAATAGCCCCATATGGGTACACCTTCAACACTTTGAAGGGGCCCGACCATCTAGAACGAAGCTTTCTCGGGAAGGGCTTCAAGCTAGAGTTGAAGAGGAGGACTAAGTCACCTTCCCGAAACTCCATCCTGTGGATAAACTTGTCATGCCACTTCGTCGTCGTCTCCCTATATATCCGGGAACTCTCATAGGCGTCCAGACGGATCTCCTCGAGTTCATTTAATTGCAGCAACCTTCTCTCCCCCGCAAACTTTAGATCAAAATTAAGGTGCTTGATAGCCCAATATGCCGGGTGTTCTAATTCTACGGGGAGGTGGCAGGGCTTACCATAGACAAGCCGAAAGGGTGTAGTGCTAATGGGGATATTAAATGCGGTTTATCCCCCAAATCCTTCTGTGATCTAGCAACCGTTTTCTCTAGAATGGCTTTAATATCTCGGTTGGAAATCTCTACTTGGCCACTAGTTTTTGGGTGGTAGCCAAGTCCAAACTTGTGGTGCACTCCATATTTCTTCAATAGAAGTTCGAGTTTCTTCTTTATGAAGTGCAACCCATTGTCGCTAATAAGCACCCTTGGGACCCCGAAACAGGGAAAGATCACCTTCTTGAACAAATTAGCCACTACCCTAGAATCATTGGTAGGGCTAGCCATGACCTCTACCCATTTGGAAACGTAATCCATTGCAACTAGGATAAATTTCTTGCATCTGGAGGATGGGAAGGCCCCCATGAAATCAATGCCCCAGACATCGAATATCTCAACTTCTAAGATGAAGTTGAGGGGCATCTCATTCTTCCTGGAGAGGTTTCCCATCCTTTGGCAATGGTCACAAGAACGAACATAATGGTGGACATCTTTGAATAAGGAAGGCCAAAAGAATCCAGCTTGGAGTACCTTCGTGGCAGTCTTGGAGGTACTAGCATGCCCTCCACAGGGAGAGTCGTGATAGTGAGAAATCATGCTCTGAAACTCTTCTTCAGGAAGGCATCGCCTGCAAATCCCATCCTTACACAGCTTGTAAAGGAAAGGCTCCTCCTAGAAATACATCTTGACATCATGGAGGAATTTCTTTTTCTGGTGGGAGGAGAAATCTTGAGGGAGGATCCCCGAAGCTCGGTAGTTCGCATAGTCGGCGAACCACGGGCCTTCCCATGGATACAACCAATAGATGCTCATCGGGGAAGGAATCATTGAGGGGGGTGTCCTCGCTTTCAATGACGAGCCTGGAGAGGTGATCAGGAACAACATTCTCCACCCCCGCTTTGTCTTTAATCTCTAAATCAAACTCTTGCAGGAGCAAGACCCGCCGGATGAGGCGAGGCTTCGCATCTTTCTTATCAAGGAGGTGCTTGAGAGTGGAGTGGTCGGTGTACATTATCACCTTAGAGCATAGGAGATAGGGACGAAATTTCTCCATCGCATACACCACCGCAAGTAACTCTTTCTTTGTTGTGGTGTAATTGTATTGCGCCTCATCCAGTGTTCTACTGGCATAGTAGATCACCACGGGCTTCTTGTCCTTCCTTTGTCCCAGGATTGCCCCCACTGCGTGATAGCTAGCATCACACATGATCTCAAAAGGGAGATCCTAGTCTGGTGGTTGTAAGATGGGGGCAGAAATCAGTGCCTGCTTGATCCTACAAAAAGCTTCATGGAACTCATCAGTAAACACAAATGGGACATTTTTTTCCAAAAGGTGAGTTAGAGGTTTGGCAATCTGGGAGAAGTCCTTGATGAAGCGGTGATAAAACCCCTCATGACCAAGGAAACTCCGCACCCCTTTGACCGAGGTCGGAGGGGGCAATCGCTCAATGACCTCAATCTTAGCCTTATCGATTGTCTCTAGCAGAAATAACATGACCCAATACCACCCCTTCCTGCACCATGAAATGACATTTTTCCCAGTTCAGCACAAGATTGACTTCCTCACATCTATAGAGTAGTTTGGTCAAATTTTCTAAGCCCAGGTCAAAGGTACCTCCATAAGCGGAGAAATCATCCATGCATACCTCCATGATGTTCTCAATAAAATCAGAAAATATGGCAATCATGCACTGCTGGAAAGTGGCAGGGGCATTACATAACCCAAAAGGCATCCTACGATAAGCGAAGGTGCTATAAGGGCATGTGAACGTAGTTTTCTCCTAATCACTTCGATGGATAGGAATCTGGAAGAAACCAGAGTACCCATCTAAGTAACAGAAGAAAGAGTGCCTCGCCAATCTTTTCAGCATCTGATCAATAAAGGGAAGAGGGGAAATGATCTTTTCGGGTGGCTTGATTCAGTTTGCGATAATCAATGCACATGCTCCACCCGGTAACAATCCTAGTGGAAATGAGCTCGTCACGCTCATTCTTAATAACGGTCACACCACACTTTTTTGGAACTACTTGAACTGGGTCACCCATTCATTATCGGAGATAGGATAGATGACCCCAATGTCAAGGAGTTTGACAACCTCCTTCTTAATAACCTCTTGCATATTAGGATTTAAACGACGCTGAGGTTGTCGGGGAGGGGCGGTGACCTTCATCAAGAAAGATACGATGCATACATAACGAAGGACTAAGTCCCTTGATTTCGTCGATGCTATAACCGACGACACCCCTATGCTTTCTAAGCACGCCCAACAATTTTTCAAGTTGGGGGTCGTCAAGGTTAGCACTGACAATAACAGGGAACTGGTGGTCGGGGTCAAGGAACTCATACCTGATATGAGGGGGTAGAGGTTTCAACTCTACCTTCAGTGAGCTCTTCTCTTCCTCCTTGGAGTTACGTTGCTCCACACCAAGGACCTCCCTGGAGGATTGTCGCCCCGTGTAGGCAATATAGGCATCGAGGAGTCTGGCATACTCCTCCGTCTCGCCTGAACGGGAACCGGTCGCATGACAGCTGACCAGGGCAGCCTCCAGTAGATCCTCCACAAAATGGCAAGTCATGGCCTCCTGATTGAGATTCTTCTCTAATATATCGACTCTACAACATGTATCGTCTGGAGAAGGTGAGGCCATGGATTGGGGTACGCAAAATTCTATCTTTTCATCCCCAACCTGAAGGGAGAGCTTACCGTTCTTTACATCAATCATAGCCCCTACAGTGGCCAAAAAGGGCCTCCCAAGAATAATAGGAATGCGGGAGTCCTCTTCCATCTCCATGACAACAAAATCACAGGGGATGAAGAACTTTCCCACCTACAGTGGGACATCCTTGAGAACGCTAAGAGGGTACTTGACGGTTCGATCAACAAGCTGCAAGGAGATGGTAGTGGGTTTTAAATCCCCCACTTGTAACTTCTTACGAATGGAGTACGACATAAGGCTCACACTTGCCCCCAGATCACATAATACTCTACTGATAGTCAGATCCCCGACAGAACAGGGAATGGAACAACTTCCTAGATCCAAAAGCTTAGGAGGAAGTTTGTTCTAAATTATAGCACTGCACTCCTCAGTGAGAGACACCGTGATATTCTCGAGTAACTTCCCTTTATTGGAGAGCAAATCCTTCCAGAATTTGGCATAAGAGGGCACGTCTGTAATGGCCTCCAAAAAGGGAATATTGATGTGAAAATTTTTTAACATCTCGAGGAACTTGCCATACTTGTACTCATCCCTAGCCTTTACTAGCCTTTGAGGGTAAGGGATAGGAGGCTTGTAAGGCTTTACGGGAGAGGCTGTGTTCTCTACTTCAACCTCCTTGGGCTTTTCAATCTGGGCCCTCTCACTCGGGGCCGCAATGGGCACCTGCTTCCTAGCACCACCCTCATCCTCAATTTTTCCCTTGTCTTCCCTCATGGGCGCTGGGGGCCCATCTAACTCTTTGCCACTCCTCAGTGTAATGGCATTCATTTAACCTTTGGGGTTGGTCTCGGGTTGACCTGGTAAGTGCCCCTGAGGTTTGGACATGTGGCTCACCTGCTGCGCAATCTGAACTATTTGATTCTCCATCAACGTCTGGTGAGTGGTCATGGCCTCAAATTTGGAATTCAACTGGGTAACCGACTCACTAAGGGCTTCACTGGTCCTTGTCTAGGTCGCTATGAAGCACTCCATGAGGCTCTCTAAATTAGACTTGGATTGTTAGGGAGGTTGTTGTTGTGGAGGTAAGGCGTAGGGTGCCTTGTATTGGAAACCGGGGGGTTGTGCTTGGGAAGTATTGGGTGGCATGGGATTGTAGTTGCGGTAGGAGAAATTTGGGTGATTTCTTCAACCAGGGTTATATGTGTTTGAGAAGGGGTTATTTTATGGGCGTTGGCCATAGTTTTGTATTGCATTGGCATGCTCAACGCCTGGGAAAGTGGCCTGACACTTGGCAGCAACGTGGCCTTGAATTCCACAAATCTCACAAAGGGCCCCAACCTCAAACATTGTACCAAACGAACCTCCCCCTAAACTCCCTGGAGAAGGCGTTCTAAGCCTGTCGAAACGCTATGCCAAGGCATCAACCTTACTGGCTAGCAGGTCCATAGCGTCGATCCTATAGATCCCACTGGTCCTCTTGGGGGCTGCTCTCCCTGGACCAATGGTAATTGTTGGAGGCCATATCCTCAAACAATGCCTTTGCAGTCTCTATCGACTTCCCTATAAGTGCGCCGCCAACCGCGGCGTCGACGGACATCTTCAATGACTGGTCTAATCCATTATAGAAGGTTTGGATTAGAAGCCAGTCGGGTACTCCATGGTGGGGCCATTGGCGTTGAAGATCCTTGAATCTTTCTCATGCCTCACAAAGCGACTCATCGCCTCGTTGAAAGAAGGAGGTGATTTCTGCTCTCAACTTAGCTGTCTTGTCGGGGGAAAAATACTTGCTCAGAAATGCAGTCGATAGGGCCTCCCAGGGGGTGAAAGAATTAGGCTCTTCTTTAAGGAGCCAGTCACTGCGTCGGTTCGTCAGCGAGAAGGGGAAGAGCCGAAGTCTGATGGCGTCAGCGGAGACCCCGTTGAGCTTGATCGTGACACACTTCGCCAGGAAGTTACGAAGGTGAATATGAGGGTTCTCCGTGGGATGCCCACTAAACTGATCCTTCTCCACGAAGGATACAAGGGCGGGCCGCAGCTCGAAGTTGTTCACTTCGATGGCCGAATTGACCACAGACAAAGTGAGGCCCATGGCCTGCGGTAGGATATAGTCCCGCAGAACCCTAGGATTTGTCTCGACCACAGTGCTATCTTGTTGCAATTGCCTCTTCTTTGCACCGCTTTGCCTTTGCACAGTGGCTTCAATCTTAGGGTCAAAGGGAATGAGTGGTCACCCCCTTTGACTGCGCTTGTGTATACAAAGCCAAAAAACTGCACCAAGCGTAAGCAGGTTCAAACAAAGCTAAAAGAACAAGAAGGAAAAGGAAAAGTGGAAAAGAAAAAGAAAAAGCCTAATCTACAGCGTTTAAAATCGCTTTCGATGCTGAAACAACCAAGTTCCCCGGCAACGGCGCCAAAAACTTGTTGAGTTGAAAGTACCGTAAGTGCATGGTGCCAGTTGTAGCTAGCAACAGCAAGTAAGGGTCGTGTCCACAAGGAACTCGATTTCAACCACCGAACCAACCTTTAACATTCTATTTAGGTCGGAGTCTATTAGGAATGGTTTTTATTCAATAACAGTTGTATTCTGCTGAAAGTTACTACTATTGTCTAAATCAATATTAACGAAAGTCCTGGATTGGGGTTCACCATACTATCGTGTTCCTTGGATTATAAACTAGATCATGCAAATTTGCCCACACAGACAATTGAAATGGAATGGTTACAAGTAAAGCGTATCTACGCCTACGCCTTCTCTTAAAGGTCATTAGACTGGTTAAGTTATCCTAGTTATCTATTGTCATGAAACTGGAATCACGAAATCACAAGATTGAGTAACCCTTAATTCCCAATTCAAACCCTAACTATTTTCATTTTAAGAAATCCAATTGCTCACTAAGTAGCTCTAGGTAGAGGATTTAACTGTCGTTAATCTCCCAAACCCAATTACAAACATGAATCAACCCTCTCAGGCAATTCATCGAATGCCTGACATGCTTAAGTGAGAGTTCAATTACAACATGGGCATTAGAATACGAATCCAAATCACACAATAGGGGCTACACCCAATCCAAGACAATAAATTTAGCCCATAATCATCATCACAATCACCAATATGAACATGATTAGAAATGCTAGCTTTGAATCTACTAGATTCAACAATCGATTTCAATCCAAAGCTCTCAAATCAAGAACAACCAATGTGAATCCTAAAAACCTAAAGTCGCCGTTTTCGAGAGAGAGAGAGCGAGAGAAAGAAGAAGTCTTGAATTACAATGCCAAATTGCAATTAAACGGGGCAAACTAAAGTGGCACGGTCGTGCCATGTGGCACGGTGCCACCGTGCCACTCTGCTGTCTCGCGTTTTCTTGTTTCCTTGGGTGGCACGATCACCCTTTCTGGCATGGTGCCCCCATGCCACTTCCTCGTGGCTCAAAATCTACCATTTTAGCTCCTATTTGGTGCGACATTAGTTTGTTTTCCTCATTTCTTTCAATCGAACTCTTGAAAACACAAAAATACAACATTTAGGCAGATTTGGGGTAAAGAATGACTAATCAACCTCTATACTCTTGAAGTTTTACCGAAAATTGCCGAAATGAGGGGTAAAAATTAAGTCTAAAAGGAGTAAAATAGAGGTTTATCAGCATCCTGCAAATTGACACATGCGTTTTGCATGTTATAAGAATTAATTCTATGTCTCAATGTGAATGTGGGCCTTTCAAAGATCTGTTTGTGGATGAATTTTGCGGGCATGAAGGAGCAGCCAAAAGGCTTTCCGCTGAATAACCCTGTGGCAACAGTGTTTGCATTACATTGCTCTCTTGTGGTTGTAGCTGCCACAGGATTTGTTACTTTGATGAGTTTTAATGTTTGCTAGAGTTTTTGTGATAGGATTAGAGGATATCGGTCCCTTCTGAACTGACAAAGTTAATGATCTATGTCATGTCAGAACTTTGTCGCTGGTATTTATTTTCCAAAATCTTTGAAATTATGAGTCCTAGAATCAATGCCACAACTTAGAAGTCAGAACTTCATTAGGGCTTCCTGCATTGACTCTAGAAGTTTAGATACTGGCCTAGATATTCCATAGTCGTGGAAATGCTCATTACTTTTGGTGACTTGCTTCCTTGGGCCAAGTGATCTAAAGCCTTCAATAGTCTTGGCATGTCATATGTGGGATAAGTTATGATCTATGTTTCATCTGAGAAGTCTTCGCAATAACTATTGGGTCAACTTACTTAGTCGATAGAGGCTTTAATTAGTCTTGTTAATGTGCATGATCTCTTTCTTTTTCCCTTTCCTTCACACTTTTTCTCTCCCCTTGCAAAAAGGGGTGAGGGTGAAGGCTTAATAAGGAGCCAGCTGCAATAGTGTCAATAAATGCTCAAACGTTTTATGGGTTTTGACTTTGTGATAAGCTCAATCAATTAAAGCATAGTAGTTCTCTGTGTCGCAAGCAACAACCCATCAAAGAGATTTCTTCTTTTTTTTGTTTTGAGGAGGGGGGTTACAAGATAACAACTCCATTTATTTGTGACATTTAACAATTTCTT
>JACYFF010003369.1:77651444-77663495 GCA_017589665.1 Selenicereus undatus
GTTACAAGATAACAACTCCATTTATTTGTGACATTTAACAATTTCTTGGTGGCCATTTATTGGCGATTGGCTATTATGTTATAGCTGTTCCACCTCTTATCCTATGTCACCGCCTTCTCATTTCATTGTAGGTACCTACGTTGGATACTTGACACTCCAACATGGGTATGAACACTCAACTCTTCATTTGGGCCCAAAACAGATAGTATTAGAAAATTGCCCAAGTCCAATGCAAACATCCTTATTGGACAGTCAACCCGACAACAAGTTACTGCTTTTAGCTACACATATTTATGAATGATGAACCTCTATTTAGTTCCATTTTTAGCCCCTATTTGACTCGTATTCCCTCGCTTTTTCATGCTCGATCGTGTTAAGGAAGAGTCAAATTGGTCTCTTTTAGTGTAGTTTTTGCTCATATAATATCTTTCGATATTTTCAGGGACTTTATTGAAGAAACGGAAAGATGAACAACATTTAGCAGAAATGAGTGCCAAGGAGGAAGGTTAAACCGTGAAACAGCGTCGCACGGAAGCCCGTGAATCAAAACAAGGATAACCAGTTGGGCCACAAAAAGCGACAAAGATGGACCAGCCAGCCAAGGAGGAAGGGTGTTTTTCCCAGAACTTTGGCACGGTGCCACCCTGCCTCGGGGCACGACAGTGCCATCCTTGTGCCGTGTCACGACTTAAATTTTCCTTCGGGGTTATTTTGGGGGAGTTTTCATTCAGTTTTCTCTTTTCATAGACGTTTTTAGGCGATTTTTAGGTTTTACATTTGGGCTTTTGATTTCCATTGTTTTGTATTGAATTCATTGGCATCGAAGTTCGATCTACCTTTTAGCAACAGTCAAATCAAGTTCGTTTTCCTGATTCCTTCTCTTTTCTTTATTGTTATTTTAGGTTTTTCTGAATTGAATGTTGTTTGATAGAGTTGAAATTATGGTTCTTGATTGTGAAGTGATGTGTGGCTAAATTCCCAACTTGGTTAGGATTAAAGCCGATTATGTTTAGTTGAATCAGTTGTAGCCCCAATCCCTTACTTTCCTTGCTTTTGTGTTCATGATTTCTACTATACACACCACATACTCGATGAAATGCTTGAGAGGGAATTCATCTATTATTACTTGGGTTTAGGGGAGCGTTGAAAGACAGAACCTTCACTTAGCGCGAATTAGTAGAAAATTAGGATTTTGATATGAAAATAATCAAGGTTCTAGTTGGGATTAGAGATTCTAGATGTTGTAATCTTGTGACCTTTAGTCCTATGAAAATAGGTGATTATAGTTTTAGGATTAGTCTTTGAGCGTTGGGAGAGGGAGGAGATGGGCTTAATTGGCAATCTATTCACTCACGACGCATCTCTAGGATTGTTCGGCGGGGTTAGTAATTGGTTCAGCTAGTATAATCGTGTTGTTAATTCCAACCCGAGTGCTTTAATATTCTATTCCGTCATTCTATTCTTAGTTGTTATTGTGTTCATTTGTTTAGTCATAAACTCATATTTTGACTTGGCCTAGATTGGGTTAGTTGATTAGTTTTGGTAGTTGAAAGCAAGTTCCTCTTGACACGACTCGTACTTGTCGGTTGCTAGCTACATCTACACCGTGCACTTGCGGTAATTTCACACAACATGTTTTTGGCGCCGTTGCCGGGGAGCTTGTTTCTTTTGATATCAGAGCCGGTCATTATATTCTAGACTAGGCCCTTTTTATTTTCCTTTTCGTAACTTTCAGTCATTCCTCATTCCTGCTTGAAATTGTTTACGCCTTGGTAATGCTTGCTTTGTATGCGCAGGAGGAGTCAGAGGGATCAAGACCTTATCCCCCTCGATCCTGAGATAGAAGCAGCCGCACGTCGACGTAGCGGAGAAGCGAGAAGGAGGAAGAAAGAAGCAACGGTGATGGCCTAAGAAGACAATAGGGTGCTGCGGGACTATGCCCTGCTGCATGCATCTGGCGTCACCTCATCGATTGTTAGCCCGACGATTGAAGCTAACAACTTCAAGCTCAACCCAGCGCTTATCAGTTTCGTGGAGCGTGACCAGTTCGGAGAATATCCCTCGAACAATCCCAACGCGTACCTTCACAAATTCCTTGCGAAGTGTGACAGCATCAAACTCAATGGGGTGTTCACCGATGCTATTCGACTACGGCTCTTCGACTACGGCTCTTCCCTTTCTCATTAAGGGACAGGGCTAGTGATTGACTGCAGAACGAGGAGCCCAACTTGTTCATCGCCTTGGAGGTTCTCTCCAAGGCTTTCCTCAGCAAATACTTACCACCTGGTAAGACTGCCAAGCTGAGGATGGACATCACCTCCTTCACCCAGTAGGATGGAGAGTCCATGCACAAGGCCTGGGTGAGATTCAAAGACCTCCAACGACAGTGCCCCCACCACGAAGTTCCTGACTGGCTCGTAATCCACACCTTCTACAATGGGTTGGAGCGGTCAGTGAAGATTTCTATCAATGCTGTAGCAGGGGATGCTCTCATGGGCAAGTCTATTGAAGCGGCGAAGGCATTGTTGGAAGAGATGGCTTCCAACAATTATCATTGGTCGAGTGAAAGAGCTGCCCCCAAGAGAGGCGGTGGCAGACATAAGGTGGACGCGGTGATGCTCCTAGCCAGTAGGGTGGATGCCCTTGGTCAGCGATTGGATAAGGCGGCTACCCAATCAATCACTTCTACGGGGCCATTAATGGGGGTATAAGCATACTGCGAGACCTGTGGTGTACAGGGGCATACCTCCATTGAGTGTTACAATGCTCCCCCTAGCATTGAACACGTCAACGCTTTTCACAATTACAATCCACCATAACAAAATAACCCCCACCCCACCACCTATAGCCAGGGTTGGAAGAGTGACCCTAATCCTCTTTACAAGAATCCAAACCCTTGCCCCCACAGTTCTATCCAGCCACCTAGTTTCCACAACAGAGCTCCCTACCCTCCCGCAACCCCTCCACCTCCTTAACCCACATCACACTCATGGAGCGCTTTATAGCAACTCAAACTAAGATTCATGAATGTCTTGGTGAGTCGATCAATCTACTGACCTTTAGGCTCGATGCTATGGCCACGCATCAAAAGACAATGGTGAGCCACCTGTCCCGACCTCAAGGGCATCTGCCAGGCCAACTCGAGTCTAACCCCCGAGGTCACGTCAATGCCATCTCCACAATGGGAGCGGGGTTAGAGGAGAGCCCGGTGATGGTTCCCCAGGAGATGGTTCAAGTTCTTGATTCTGCAGGGACAGGGGGGAAGAAGAGGAAAGAGAATATGAGTTTTACTGGAGAGACTAGGCCACCGCCTCCAGCTCGTAAATACCAGCCCCAATGCCCTTCCCTCAGCGACTGGCATGGTCCAAGCTATCTTAGCTTGAGCCTAGATTCACGTGCTTCCTGGAGACCTTACATCGAATCTATGTCAGTACCCCCTTCCTAGAAGCTCTCAAGGACGCACCTGCCCATTCGAAGGTTTTGAGAGAGCTCCTGTCCAAGAAGAGAGGCCCTGGGGATGCTTCAGTGGCCCCCATTAGTGGATCCTACAGTTCGTTCTTCCAGAGACGATCACCATTGAAACTACAGGATCCGGGCAGTTTCTCTGTCCCATGCTGCATAGGGGATACTCAGATTGAGAGAGCCCTCTGCGATCTGGGCACTAGCGTGAGTCTCATGTCGCTCGCTCTCTACAAGAAGTTGTAACTACGGGACCTCACTTCCACCAGCATGACTATTAAGCTAGCAGACTGCTCCATTAGGTAGCCTGTAGGCATACTGGAGGATGTCCTGGTTTAAGTGGGCACGTTCCTCGTTCCATGTGATTTTGTCGTCCTAGACATGGATGAGGACTTCCCGAGCCCCCTCATCTTAGGTCGCCCATTCCTTGCAACTGTGGGGACGGTGATTGACGTACTGACCGACACCATAACCTTCACTATGTGTGGAGAACGGATTGCTTTCTGCTTTCCTTCGCCCACACCACCTCCAAACCCTGGTGCCCATTCCGCTCCTATATCCCCTACTCTCTCCACTCCTCCTCTACTTGTCCCGGGTGCGGAGCTTATTGATTGGGGTGGCGAACCCAATATGAGGACAACAACCTTTCCCCTTCAACCCTCATTGACTACTCCTACATTCAGGGGGCCTCCTTGGGAGACGGCAATTCCATGGGCAACGCTGATTTCTAATTTTAGCCCTGGGGAGGTGTTGGATGTACAACTATTTAATCTTTCAACTACCCCACCTCCCCCCGTCTCACCGTCATATCTCTCCCGAGGTAAGGATCAAGCTTAGGACCTTAAACAAGCCCTTCTTGGGAGGCAACCCAAGGCATTTATTGCTTTCACACAAAAAAAAACAGTGTCACCCTTCTCCCTCCCCCTTTTCCCACTGGACCTTTGCGTGTCCCTCTTCCCTTGCACTTTTTCTGCGTCCTTTTCATTGAGGACAATGAAAATCTGAAGCGGGGGGGGGGGGGGGGGAGCTTATCGCTCTTTGGGTGAAATCGCAGATCTTAGGATTGGGTTGGCTTACGTCACTTGTATTCGCATTATATAGATAGGACTTCATATAGTTTCACTAGGTTGTTTTTACATTTTCTGTTTATTAGATCATGTAGCTTAGAGCATATAGGTTAGATTTTGCATATCAAAAGGAGAAGTGATTAAGCTAAGCTTCCTTAAGATTTTCAGGTACTACTTTTTGCCCTTCTCTTCGTTTTCCCTTATATCCTTTATCGCTTTCTTAGTTAGATTTATTGCTTTTTAATAAATGTGTGCAAAAACCCCTCTTATGATGAGAATGAAAGGGGTGATGATTGATTAATATGGTTGAGTTGTGTGTTGAAGTGTGACCTATTATGGTGTGAACTTTTGTGAATTGCGCTCTAACATTGCCATATGTGTTTTCCCTATCCTATGTTGTATGTCATATTGCCCTTGAGATTCATGTGACATGGCTTGATTGACCTCGATAAGTGGGACATATCTTGAAGTTGTTTGACTGTGGTAGACTTACTTGTGAGACTTTGATCCTAATGACTATTCATTGCATATAATCTCATACTTTGTTCATGTGTGACTCATCCAGGATTGCATCTCTAGAACTTGGTCTTGTTCTCTTTGAAATTGCATTTAGCATGTGCATGAATTGATATAACTGAGGCAATTTTTGTTCTATTTAGCCACATGAGCCAAAAAGTCACCCATTGATTTGTACTAACCTTTTTGCTAGCTGTTTGTGCCTTTCCCCTTGTTTTTGTTGTTGCCCCTCTACACACTAAACACTTGGCCTATCGATATTCCCCATATCCTTGTCAAGGTCTAGTGGAGCGACACTTCCATGTTGAGTTGGGTTTGCTTCGAAGGTTAGTTCACCTTGGGTACGTTATTAATGGCTTGTTTGGGGGGATACGTGATTCAAGTTTGTGTTCACCATGCTATTCACACGCCTTTCTCCTTTCAAAGAAAAGAAATAGAAATGAATGAAAAAAGAGGAAGCAAGGGAAAAAAAAAAAGAGAAAGAGAAAAAATAGAAAAGTTGCGAATAAGGTGTTTGGCATGGGAGTGTGACAATGAGATTGCTAAATTCATCCCTTAAGGTTTTTGTGGGGTTTGTTGCTCAAATTTTCAATTGTGGTGTGAAGTTGTTGTTCCGATATTAGTTGTGGAAGTGTTTTTTGCTCCTTACTCTTTTGACTATTAGCTCCACTCTTTCCAAACTTATTCCACTTCTCACCTTTACCTTTGACCCCATTACATCCCTTTACAAGTCCTCATGATTTACACATTGCACTCTACATTAAGCGGTGGAGAATTGAGAACTCTACCAAGCTTATGGTAGTTGCTTGATTGGGTAGAGTATTGAGTGCACCCTTGTTACATATTCTAAACACATTGAGGCGAGTGTTCTACTTTATCCTAAAGTGACGTTATACCAGTCCTGCTTACTCACCACTCATCAAGGAAGGTCCAGTCTTGTTATGTGTTTCGATACTAGGGAATTTGATACATTGCATTTGGGTATAGGGACCCATGGAAGGAAGTGTGCGAGCTCTATTTGAATTGTTTCACATTTTGACTTGGCCATCGTTAATGCATGGTTTAACTTAGATTATTGATTATTTGTCCCTTGCCTGAGAAGGGTGTGCTGAGAGGTTTACCATCCTCAATGATCTTTCATAGCATAGTCTTGCTTAGGGACAAGCAAGAGATAAGCATGGGGGCGTGATGAACCTCTATTTAGTCCCATTTTTAGCCCCTATTTGACACATTTTCTCCCGCGTTTTCACGTTCGATCGTGTTAAGGAAGAGTCAAATTGGCCTCTTTTAGCGTACTTTTTACTCATATAACATCTTTCGATATTTTCAGGGACTTTATTGAAGAAACGGAAAGATGAATTACATTTAGCAGAAATGAGTGCCAAGGAGGCAAGTTAAACCGCGAAACAGCGTCGCATGGAAGCCCCGATGAATCGAAACATGGATAACTCGTCGGGCCACGAAAACCGACAAAGCTGGACCGGCCAGCCAAGTGGCGCGGTCTGGTCGTGCCAAGTGACCAGCCGGTGCCACTTTGTCGGTTTTGGGTGTTTTCCCCAGAACTTTGGCACGGTGCCACCGTGCTGAGGGGCACGACCGTGCCATCCCTGTTCCACATCGCGAATTAAATTTTCCTTCGAGGTTATTTTGGGGGAGTTTTCATTCAGTTTTCTCTTTTCACAGACACTTTTAGGCGATTTTTAGGTTTTACGTTCGGGCTTTTGATTTCCATTGTTTTGTATAGAATTCATTAGCATCGAAGTTCGATCTACCTTTCAGCAACAATCAATTCAAGTTCGTTTTCCCGATTCCTTCTCTTCTCTTTATTGTTATTTTAGTTTTTCTGAATTGAATGTTGTTTGGTAGAATTGAAATTGTGGTTGTTGATTGTGAAGTGATGTGTGGCTAAATTCCCAACTTGGGTTGGGATTAAAGCCGATTATGTTTAGTTGAATCAATCGTAGCCCCAATCCCTTACTTTCCTTGCTTTTGTGTTGATGATTTCTACTATGCACGCCACATGCTCGATGAAATTCCTGAGAGTGCATTCATCTATTATTACTTGGGTTTAGGGGAGCGTTGAAAGACGGAACCTTCACTTAGCGCGAATTAGTAGACAATTAGGATTTTGATATGAAAATAATCAAGATTCTAGTTGGGATTAGAGATTCTGGATGTTGTAATCTTGTGACCTTTAGTCCTATGAAAATAGATGATTATAGTTCTAGAATTAGTCTTCGACCCTTGAGAGAGGGAGGAGATGAGCTTAATTGGCAATCTATTCACTCATGAAGTATCTCTAGGATTGTTCAGCGGGGTTAATAATTGGTTCAGCTAGTATAATCGTGTTGTTAATTCCAACCCGAGTGCTTTAATATTCTGTTCCCTTATTCGATTCTTAGTTGTTATTGTGTTCATTAGTTTAGTCATAAACTCATATTTTGATTTGGCCTAGATTGGGTTAGTTGATTAGTTTTGGTAGTCGAAAGCAAGTTCCTCGTGGACACGACCCATACTTGCCGGCTGTTAGCTACAGCTACGCCGTGCACTTGCGGTAATTTAACACAACAATGAACCTAACATTTCAATTTATCGTGTCATTTTTTCCCGGCTTTACTGTGACATAGATCCTTAGGAATGGACCCCCCCCCCCCAAAAAAATCTGTGCTTTGAAATCGCCCTGTGCAAATATGAATGGTTGGTTTCTTTGCTTTGTGTGATGGTGGGATGCTTCATATTCATCACAGCAATTTTGCAGTTTGCTCTGTTCCCACTACGTATCCCAATATTTGATGTCTGATTGAAGATATATTTTGGTGGCTGTAACAGGCAAAGACGCCAGCAGATCCTTTTGCATATGATGCGTACATTGAGCAGCGCAAAAAGGAGAAATTGGATAATTAGGAGATGATGAACCGTATAACGGTTAGTCTCATTAGTTGAAACCTTGTATAGTTATTTACTTGGACTGGATTTTTGATGATTAGTCAGCAAAATTTGTCATGAAAGTTGAAGTGTTTAACTGAAATAGTGGAGCCTTATTTAGAAAATCCTGTTGGCATTATTAGCACAGTATGAAATAACAATGTAGATATGTTGTGCGAGTGATGACAAAAGTGAATGTGCAAAAACAAATAGTTGCCTGCGCATTTTAGACACTTTAACCGTTTCTATTTTTCGTCTGGGACGTCTTCTGCAAGGGTAGACATGCTTCATTATCAATCAACCAGTAATGCATCAATTAATAAAAGAGCTTTCCTTAAATGGGATTGTCTGCCTGAATAATCCATGAGAAAGTGGAAGAAAGAGGCGCCCCCCCCGGGGGGGGGGGGGGGGGGGGCGCTAGACAAATGAAAAACTAGCCCATCTCAATGGAGCAGTGCATGAGACTGCCTCTTTTTGAGGATTAATCAAAGCTAGGTAAGCGTTGCTCAAACTGCTTACTTCTCTTGATGTCTTCTGTAAAATCTAACAGAATTAGGGCTTTGTTTACTATAAATCATTATCTTTTCAAGTCTGCATTTTATCTTGTCGAGAGGGAGGCCCACTACAATGTACTTCTTCACCTTTTGAATTTGGACTTTCCTGGATGCCTGTGGGTGACATTGATGGCGCCATGTTCACTTGGATGTGTGTGAGTTTATGTATACTGTATTATATCACATGTTTGATTGGCTAATCCTTTAGTTATCACTGCCATTTAAGCACTACTAAAGAATAGATTTGAATTATAAACTGATACATGATATTGTTGATGTTGGATATAATTGAGATGTTACCTTGCGATCTTTTCTGATTTCATTTTATGTTGTGCTTCATTTCTTCCTCAGTTGAAGCGGAAGCTGCCAAAGGTTAATCGGAATCTTGCCAAAAAGATTCTTGAGATGGATGAGGCTGAGAGTGACAAGGATGCTGAACCTGCTGACGCTAAGAAATCCTCAAAGAGAAAGAAGGAACCAATCAGTGACTTAATGGATGATGAAAGATTCAAAGACTTGTTTACGAAAGAGGTATTGTTGCCCGCTTTAATCATTGGCATTATTGGCATTAGCTTTTCCTTATAAGTGGGATTTTCTTTAGAGTTGGACAAAGTTGATCCGGCACAATTACTGACCCAAAACCGATGCGAAGTTAAGCGGATTTGGGTGTAGATTTTCAACCCGTTTAATTAAATGGGTTGACACGTTAAACTTGTTTAATTAAATGTGTTGGATTTAGATTGAAATCCTTGACACGGAAAAAATTCGTATTTAACGTGTTTAATTGAATGGGTTAAATAGGTTAGTCCATTTACCGATTTATCATTTACCTCTTTACCGTTTTACTTGATCATCAAGAACTCAAAAATTAAAAATAAATGTAAAAATATGAATTATGAAGAATCGGGACAGTTTTAGACAGTAATTGCTTGGTGTAGTATACAACAACAACAACCACATCTTCCAGTGTGGGTCCTGCTTTCGCGGGGTTTGGGGAGATTCAACTGTAGGCAACCTTACCTCTACCGACATTTCTACCCGTAGAGAGGTTGTTTCTAAGAGATCCATATAAAAGGAATTTATGAATTTTTTTTTAAAAAAAGACATTTTGTAAAAACACTTAAAGGGAACAGTGAAGAGACAAGATGCAGGACCTATGAAACCTAAGAACACTAAATCAGAGGAAGGTAACATACCTTAACAACTAGAGGTAAGCAAACGGTGCATCTTCCTCGCAGAAAGTCCTACCTGCAAAAACACGATTAACGAAAAATACCACTGCCAGCACGCTGCTACTGCAACCAAAAGCCAATTACGAGGTCGACACTCTGCGATCTAAGAACTTAATCTAAGATCTGAATCCTATCCCGTCACAGCTTCCTATCATAGGTCAGGTCTTCCGTCAAACTGACAATTCTTAAGTTCTCTCTAATCACCTCATCCAAACTCTTCTTTGGTCGGCCTCTCCGTCTTTTGCCCTCGGGGATGTTGTTCCTCTCACTGCTCCTCACTGGAGCGTACACACTCCTCCTTTTCATATGGCCAAATTATCAGAGTCTTGTTTCTCTCATCTTATTTTCGATGGAAGCTACTTTAACTAAATATCTGATAACACCATTCCTAATTCTATCAACTCTCGTATAACCACACATCCACATAATCATCTTCATCTTTGCTACCATTAACTTTTGAATCTGCTTCTTTTTTAGAGGTCAACCTTCCGATTTATGAAGGACAATCGGTCTCACTACCATACGATAGACTCTGCCTTTCAATTCAAGGGCCACCTTATCACACAGTATATATGAGGAATATTTCTATTTTTGCCGGTCCACCTTTATTCGCTGGTTAATATGTTCGTTAATATCTCCATTCCGCTAAATGATCGAGCCTGGATATTTAAATTTATCGACCTTAGGTATCGACCTCCCATCCAGGGTGACTTCTTCTACCGCATCCTCTCTATCACTGAAGTAGCAATGAAGGTATTCCGTTTTCGATCTATTCACTCTGAAACCTCTAGATTCTAGTGTATGCCTCAATCGCTCTAACTTGACATTAATTCTCTATCTGGTCTTATCAATAAGAACAATGTCATATGCAAATAACATACACCAAAGCAACTTATCTTGAATCTCTCTTGTAAGTTCATCTATCAGTAGAGTGAAGAGAAAAGGACTGGAACCCTGATGCAGGCCCATACCAACGAAGAATTCATTAGTGACCCCTCTTGGCGTCCAAACATACGTCCTATGTCTTTCGTACATATTCTTAATAACTCGAATATACAAGGGTGATACTTATTTCTTTTCCAAGCATCTTCATAACACTTCATGCGGCACTCTATTGTATGCTTTTTCTAAGTCAATGAACACCATATGAAGATCCGCCTTTTTATCTCTGTACAAACTCATGAGCCTTTTAAAGAGGTAAATCGCCTCTATGCTTGGTGTAGTATGTAAATATAATTTTTAATGTTATATAACCACATATTAGTTGAAGTTTTGAACAGATAAACGGGTAATCAAATAACCTGGATTTGATCTGCTTATCTTAAACGGGTCAAATTGGTCAAAATCAGGTCAACCCATTAAAAATTAAATGGGTATAGTTTAAAGTTTTTTCAATCTATTTAATAAACGAATTAGGTTCAAGTTGAGAGATTTTCAACATGTCTAAGTTTAACACAAACGCGAACCCGACCCGACCCGACTTGACCTGACCTATTTCAGCTCTAATTTTCTGCATACGTTATTCCTCCTGCATGAATCTGCCTTGAGAAGTTAGACGATAACATTTGTTGTCTTCAGCATTTTAGTGAGGTTTTTGTGTCATTTACATTTTCTGTTTGTGTGCATGTGCGGTCCAGGATTATGAAATCGATCAGAATTCCGACTATTATTTGGCTCTACACCCTGTTGCTCCAAAGAAACATTCTTCTATGGTGGATGAACACTTTGAGCCTGTCATGGAAGATGAATGGACTGCAAGTGATAGTGATGCCTCAGCACCTTCCGACGCTGAAGGTGGAGCTGAGAAGAAATCAAAGGCTCCAAGGTGCTCTTTTATGTTAATTATTTATTTATTCTTTAATATTTCTGGGTTAAACTAATTTCCTAACAACAAATACCTAGAAATTTTGCATTCCTAAGATGCCACATTTCCTGTCAAATAATCCTCTTTAGGTTGTGCCTTGTGCGAAGTAAAGGATGAACGCCATGGACAAGCCTTTTTTGAAAATATCTCACTTGCAAAGGAGGATGCTCTTCCCTTAGGAGAGAGGGTGGCTGCCATGCAAGATAAGCAAAAGGCTTCTCGTTTCGCTACTGGCGTTAACGTGGGCCCTGGCGGCTCTAGAGAGATATCCTTCGTCTCGAGGAGCAAAGCCAGGTACAAGGAAGATGAAGGAGATGAGCAACCACGGCGTGATAAGAGGGGCGTCCGATCATTAGGGCTTAAGCCCACCAACTACGAGGTCAGGAGTTGAGGCGGCCGAGGCAACCGTGGGAGAGGGAGGGGACGCGGAGGCC
>JACYFF010003369.1:77682465-77723836 GCA_017589665.1 Selenicereus undatus
ATTTAGTTTCCTAATCTCATCTTATCATCTTCACTACAAGAAAAAGACGAAATAAAGATAAAATCAGCGACGGAAATCGGTTAATCAGTGACGGATTTTTGACATCAATGACGGAATACGATTGTCGGATTTGCGCTTGTCGCTGAGTACCTGGCGACGGATTCAACGACAGAAATCGCAACATACTTTTTTTGGCGGGGGAAACTGGCGGGGCAAGGGGTGGCGACAGAGATCATCCGTCACCATCAGCGACGGAATGGGCGACGGAAAGTCCGTCGCTGATGGCGATAGATTATCAATTCCGTTGCCCCCCGCCCAAAAAAAAAAATTTCTCCCCATCCGTCGCCATTCGTCGCTGACTCCCTTTTTTATTTAAAATACAACCACTTGTTTTTTATCATATCCGTACATACAAACGAATCCCTGCAAGAAATTTACAACATCTTCGCACTCAATCAACATCCAATGGCTTCGAGTATGGCTTCATTTGAAGCGTTCTCAACAATTTCAAGCCACACAAAGGTGGAATTTCACATCCAATACAACACTTCCAACCAAGGGTTTTCAATTCACAAACCAGAAGTGCCAAACAAACTCTCTATATATCACAAACTACAAGTTCGAAACAAAGTTTGTACATATCACAAACCACAAATCCAAACAAACCAGAAGTTGATTGCCAGTAATTGAGAATGAAGTTATATATATGTTTGCAGAAGAGGGACAAGTAAGCGCGAAATGGGAGGGGTGCGAAATAAGCACCAGGGCGAGGGGAGTGAAAAGCTGACAGGGGAGGGGAAGCAAGCAGCAAGAGATATACTTCGTGAAGAATCAAGCAGAAGAAGCACCAACTGAAGGAAACCTGCAACCAACTCAATCACCAAGGTCTTCTTGTTCCTCTTCCTATTCCTCTGCCTCACCATCTTCCTCATTATGTTGCGAGTGATGAGTAAATGGTGACTGAGATCCCGAGCCAGATGCCTGTTGCATTTGAAAGAAAGTTTAGAGGCGCTGATCAATGCTCATCATTTGTTGGCTCAGTTGTTGGTTGCTTTGGGTGAGCAATCTGTTGGATTCCTCCAGTTGCTTACATTTCTCCATAACCAATCGGTAGCTTTCAGCTTGTGAAGTTAGCTCAACCCCCAAGTTGGTTACTACACCCCTTAACTCATTGAGCTCTTGTTGCGATGGCGTAGAACCGGTACCTGCTGACAGGCATTTCAGTGAAGTACGCATTAATATTGCAAGTAAGTAAATTCAACGTATAACCATGGTCATTGAAACGTTAATATGAAAACTGTACCGGATCTTTGAGTAGGACATAAGTAATCAGATTCCCTCATGTTGACAGCCTCATCCCCAATGCCATAAATACGACCCTTCTTGTTCTTGAACGTCTTAACCCACAACTCATTTGGGTTTGGAAATGGCTGGTTTGGATCTTAAGAACTATCATCCTCGGTCCCTTAAAAGTTGATAACATTTTGAAAATCACGTTCAAAGGATTCCTACAATATCGCAACATGCGCTCGAAATCATGCATACTAAATGTACTTGAAATAAAGTATACAAGTTCTGGGTGAAATGTTGAGTTAAAAATACCGCAAGTGCACGGTGCCAGTTATAGCTAGCAACGACAAGTATGGGTCGTGTCCACAAGGAACTCGATTTCAGGTTGTCTTCTGCTGAAAGTTACTACTACTATCTAAATCAATATTTAGGCCAGAGTCTATTAAGAATAGTTTCATTCAATAACAATTGTATTCCGCTGAAAGTTACTACTACTATCTAAATCAATATTAACGAAGGTCCTGGATTAAGGTTCACCACACTATCGTGTTCTTCAGACTGTAAACTAGATCATGTGAATCTGTCCACATAGACAATTGAAATGGACTGATTACAAGTTAAGCGTATCCACGCCTTCTCTCAAAGGTCATTATACTGGTCAGGCTATCCTAGTTATCTATTGTCATGAAACTAGAATCGCAAAACCACAAGATTGAGTAACCCTTAATTCCCAATTGAAGTCCTAACTATTTTCACGCTAAGAAATCCAATTGCTCACTAAGTAGCTCTAAGTAGAGGATTTAACTCTCGTTAATCTCCTAAACCCCAATTACAAACATGAATCAACCCTCTCAGGCAATTCATCGAACACCTGGCGTGCTTAAGTGAGAGTTCAGTTACAACGTGGACATTCATTCACATAAATCCAGAATACAAATCCAAATCATACAATAGGGGCTACACCCAATACAAGACAATAAATTTAGCCCCTATTCATACTCAAAATCACAACCACAAACACCAATATGAACATGATTAAAATTGCTAACTTTGAATTAGAACGCAGAGAGGAAGCGTAAAAGAACGTACTTTCTATTGATTGGAGTAATAATCTACCAGGTTCAACAATTGAATGCAATCCGAAGTATTCAAATCAAAAACAACCAACAACCAATACTAAAAACCTAAAGTCGCAGTTTTTGAGAGAGAAAAACGAGAGAAAAGGAAGAAGTCCCGAATTACAACGCCAAATTGTAATTAATCGGGGAAAAGTAAAGTGGCACGGTCGTGCCACGACACCGTGCCACTTTGCTGCCCCTCCTTTCCTTGTTTCCCTGGGGTGGCACAGTCACCCTATTCGGCATGGTGCCCCGTGCAACCTCCTCTTGGCTCGAAATCCACTTTTTTGGCTCCTATTTGGCGCGATATCAATTGTTTTCCCTCGTTCCTTTCAATTGAGCTCCTGAAAAGATAAAAGTACAACATTTAGGCAGATTTAGGGTAAAGAATGACTAATCAACCTCTATACTCTTGAAATTTTACCGAAAATCACCGAAATGAGGGGTAGAAATCATGCCTAAAAGCGGTAAAATAGAGGTTTATCAACTCCCCCATGCTTATCTCTTATTTGTCCCCAAGTAAGACTACGGCATGATTAAACTGACAGGGGGTCGAGACCTCTAATTACTCGCCTCCTCAGGCAAAGCGAATGGAAAACCAGCTAAATCAAGCATAGGTGTGCACAACTAGCGGAATCATTCGAGGCATAAATACATAGTTTCAAAACTCATTTGAAAATCACTTGGAAAACCACATGTTCAACTTGTCATCCAGTCACACCATATCACACCCCTCCTCAATCAAGACGCCTCCAAATAAGTGGTGGGTTAGAAGGTTTGATAGTGACTCTCATAGGGGGAAATAAAGCAATATGCGCTCCCTCACATGTGTTTAAGATGGAGAATGGTTCACTCAACTCTCTTCCAATTGAACAAACTACCATAGGCTTGGTAGGATTCTCAACTCTCCACCGCGAAAATGCAGTATGCAAAACAATAATCAAGAGGACTTTTCAGGGTTGTAATGAGGCTAAGGGCACAGGTAGGAAGGGGACAAACGATTTGGGAAAAATGAGGAGCTAACAGCCAAAGCCAATGAGCAACCAACAACTAAACCAACTACACCGCACACTTCCCTAAAACACAATAAGAATAAATCCTTAACCGGATGGATCATCGAGAATAAACTGCGATAGCATGCCAAACACATTAATTCACCACTCCTTTTCTTTCTTTTGGTCAAAAGAATCTCAACAAGTTCCCCTTTTTCTTTTCTTTTTTTTTCTTTTTTTTTGGAAACATGTTTTTCCTCTTTTTGTTCTTTTTTTTAGAAGGAAATGAATGATTGGCATGCGTAATAATTATACATTCAATCCCCAATGATTACTGTGATACATCCCTGCATATACCAAAACAAACCACCAATTTGCATAACATCCAAAAGCTCCCCACAAAGTAATGAAGTGTTGCCCCACTGGCTTTGGCTTAGAGGTAGGAGATGAGTTTAGGCCAATAGCTAATAATGAAGGGTTCACAACAAAAACGGGCAAGGGTCAAAGGGGGTAAGCAAGGGGTCATGACATT
This sequence comes from Selenicereus undatus, assembly GCA_017589665.1. Classification (NCBI taxonomy): domain Eukaryota; kingdom Viridiplantae; phylum Streptophyta; class Magnoliopsida; order Caryophyllales; family Cactaceae; genus Selenicereus; species Selenicereus undatus. Next base: position 77,686,398 of record JACYFF010003369.1, read on the forward strand.
CAACCATGGGTGGCAAATTTGGCTATGTAGCTCATAAAAACAAATGAATGTCTCTATCATATTATCATAATGCACCTGCTGAATGTGATTTCAAAGAGAATCAAACCAAGTTCTAGAGATGTAGTCATGGAAGAGACACACATAAAAGGAATGTGGGACTAAATTGATGAATTAGTCTATAGGCTCAAAATCTCACGGGTCACACTACCAAGCACACAGCTAGCCCCAGAGATGTCCCACTTAGAAGGAATAATCAATCATGATAAGGGGAGTTCAAGGGTAAATAGCATGCAAACCAAACAGTGTGGTCAAAACGATTTCAAAACCATCAACCAAAGGCATTTGCCACAAACAATCCATAAGTATGCACAACCATACCAACCAACTGATTACCAATGCCTTGGTTATCGTCATAGGAGGGGCTTTTTTTTTCATTTTTTCATTTTTTTTTCAAAGCAATAAATCACCATACGTAGATAACTAGTGGATAAATGAAGAGAAGAGTGGGAAGGATTACCTCGCAGTCTTGTGAAACTCCATTCAACACATTTCCACTCGAGACCAAGGGTTAGGATATCAAATATATACAATGCATCACCTACCTATATGCATTATCCTACATGCTTTGGTAAATGGATGAATAAAAGGAAAAGTAATGCACCCTAAACATGCTGCTAAACTAGAATGAGGCCTAAAATGCTAAATGCAAAGAGTGTATACAATGCACCCCACTAAGCAGATATAGACATCCCCCCATGCTTGGACCCTTCATTGTCTCCAATGAAAACATGATGCACAAGAAAAGAATGGGAAAGGGGGAGTACACTTATAGTCACTGGGTGCCATCAGGCCCTGGAGGTGGCAAAAAATGTGGAGGAAATGGGTGGAAGGTGGAGGAATCATAAGAAGGGAATGATGAGGAGCTACCCTGATCGCCCTAAAAGGAGGGTAAACGCTCCTCCATCTGTCGAATTGACTCCGACTGGCGCCAAAGTAGCTTGTTCATCCTTCGACGCTCCTCGTACTCACGGGCTTCCCTCATAGCCCGTTCCTCCCTCTGAATCCGTCGCTGCTCCCGCTCCTTCTGGCAGTCAACGAAACCGCGAAAATAGGAGACTCCCTCCTCAATGGAGTCCATGCGCCTAGAAAGACGACCAATATCGTCATGCATGCCCGTGAAGCCCTCCCGAAGCCCGAAAACCTCCACTTGGAGGGTGGAGAAAGACTGGAGAAAGACAGGGTCAAGCGGCATGTATGCTGCTGAAGAAGAAGACCCGCCCATTTCGTGTGTGAAAGGTGGGTAAAGTGGTGGTGGGATAGACGCCTCCGTAGCAGGGGTGTCCTCGGGCTCGGGCTGCCCTTGGCCCTCCTCCTCCTCCTCTTCATTATCATCCTCCTCATCCTCACCCTCATCGGCCTCAAGCTCTTCATCAGCTGTTAACTGTTCCTCTCGAAGGAGAACAGTTGCCCTAATAATCCGCCGGTCGCAGTTCTAGTTTCTTTTGTTAGCGACCGCGGTACGCTTAGTAGCGGGAAAGGTGAAAAGGATGGTTTTGTATTGGGGGTATCGAATGGTGTCACCTCGAGTATCTATAATGTGCATATGGTGTAGGGTACCAAGGTCGAGGTGACCACATAGGAAGTGAGGCTCAAGAGCGGAGAGCCGTGAGCTGTAGCCCAGGGCATTAGCGATGGCGGTAACAGTACCACCAACGCTAATGACGTTCCTGTTGCTAGTCTTGGCTACTTCCGCTAAGTGGCGGATTATGAAGGCCCCCGTGTCAATAGGGGTACCTGACAAGGCGCACCAAACAATAAACAATTCGGCCTTCCGACAACCATTTTGGTTGTCGTTACGGCCGAAAACAATATTAGCGGTGAGGCGCTGCAAGTACCGCAGGTTGACATTGCAAATGTCAGTGGCCTTGGCTTGTCGGGGGTCCAAAACCCGAGGTCTCCCCCACCTATTAGTATACTCCTTTCGGTTGGAGCAGGTGATGCTCAACCAAACAGGGTCAGGTCTCCACAAGGAGGGCACATCCCTATAAGCCCCATCGACCATCGGGAATCTCAAAAGCGCATTAAACATTCTCAAACTCATCCGGTGGTCAATGTTAAACATTCGAAAATAAATGGCGACTTCCTGACCATTATAACTACCATCCCAATCAACAGCTAACGAACTCAAGAACTCAACCCTAAGGCGGTCATAGGATGTGCATTGCATGTTTATATATTCGGTCCATCCTAACCTACCAAGTAGAGTCAACAAATCATCCAACAGTCCCAAAGAGCGCAAGGAATCAGCATGAAAATTCTTCTGCTCACTAGTATTCCTGGTCACTAAAAGCTCATAACGGGATTTTTGCTCATCACTAACAAACTGCAAACCCCTAGTGCCAGTAGGTAAAATAAAAGGGTATGCATTTTTAGTACCTTTAGCAGAGGCAGTTGCAACGGAAGAAGAGGTTGCCCGTGATGATTTCTTGGGATGGGATAGAGCCCTTGAAGTCTCCCCAACTCATTTCCTGCCCATTATGGAAATGAAAACAGATCTAGACCCAAGAGGAGGCAAAAAGAGTAGGAGAAGGGTTAATTTCGCTCTCTACAACCTTAAACCTCAACAATGGAGGTTGGGGTTTTAGAGAGAGAAAGTGAGACTTGGGATTGAAGGACTTTGAGATGAAAAGGAGAGGAATTGGTGGGTTAGAGTGAATGAGGGTGGAAAGGTTGAGGAATTTGGCAAGAAATAGAAAGATTTGAGAGGTTAAAATGGAAGATTTAGTGGGGATGAAGAGAGAGAGAGAGAGTCGCGCAGTAGAGAGAGAGAGGAAGAAGGTCGAATGGAAGAGGAATGAGGAAGGAGGAAGAAGAGGAAGAAATCGGGCGTTTGGGCATGTTTTAAAGTGGCACGGTCATGCCGTACGGCACAGTGTGACTGTGCCACTCTTCGGTCAGTGTTTTAGAAGTAGGATGTGGGACGGTCGTGCCTTTAGGCACAGTGGGGCCGTGCCACTTTGCTGATCAATGACATTGATTTCTTTCTTGCTCCCTCTAATTTTTTTCAAGTCCAGAGGAGGGGGTGGCACGACCATGCCATACAGCATGGGGTGCCCATGCCAACTTTCTGCCCTCCAAATTACGTCCTTCCAAAGCTGTTGCTTCTTTTTCTCACTCAAATTTTTTCTTGAACATTTTTCCTCTCATCTTCTCCGTTTTTTTTTAAAGCAATAAAGCTTGGGTTGCCTCCCAAGAAGCGCTTGTTTTAGGTCTTTAGCTTGACCATTAGGATTTCTAATGAGAAGAGATGTCAGGGAGGGCAACTGTGACCTTCCCCTCAAGGGACTCGCCGGCGATGTAGTGTTTCAAGCGCGCCCCGTTCACCTTGAACGAGCTGGTAGTGTCAGTGCCGACCTCAACAGCCCCATATGGGTACACCGTCAACACTTTGAAGGGGCCCGACCATCTAGAATGAAGTTTGCCCGGGAAGAGCTTCAAACGGGAATTGAAAAGGAGAACCAAGTCACCTTCCCGAAACTCGCGGCGGTTGATAAACTTGTCGTGCCATCGCTTAGTTCGCTCCTTGTAGAGCCTGGAACTGTCATAGGCATCCAATCGGATCTCCTCGAGCTCGTTTAACTGCAACATCCTCTTCTCCCCTGCGGACTTCAAATCGAAGCTGAAGTGCTTGATGGCCCAGTAAGCCTTGTGTTCTAGCTCCACGAGGAGATGACAAGACTTACCATAGATGAGCCGAAAGGGAGTGGTGCCAATAGGAGTTTTGAAAGCCGTGCGGTAGGCCCAAAGGGCGTCATCAAGCTTGTCCACCCAATCCTTACGTGATCTTGCAACCGTTTTCTCTAAAATGGACTTGATTTCTCGGTTGGAGATCTCGACTTGGCCACTAGTTTGGGGGTGGTAGCCAAGTCCATACTTGTGGTGCACTCCATATTTCTTCAAAAGTGTTTCCAGCTTCTTCTCTGTGAAGTGCGATCCATTGTCACTTATTAGCACCCTCGGGATGCCAAAACGAGGGAATATAATCTTCTTAAAGAGCTTAGCCATAACTCTGGAGTCATTGGTAGGGCTAGCCACGACCTCCACCCACTTGGAGACATAGTCTACGGCAACTAGAATATACTTGTTTTCCCTCGAAGACAGGAAAGGTCCCATAAAGTCGATGCCCCAAACATCGAAGATTTCAACTTCAAGGATGAAGTTAAGGGGCATCGCATTTTTCCTGGACAGATTCCCCACCCGTTGACAGCGATCACAAGCACGGACATATGCATGGACGTCCTTGAAGAGTGAGGGCCAAAAGAACCCCGCTTGGAGCACCTTAGCAGCTGTCTTGGAGGTGCTAGCATGTCCTCCACAAGGACAGTCGTGACAATGGGAGATCACACTCTGAATTTCCCCCTTAGGAAGGCATCGCCTGGTAATCCCATCCTTGCACAACTTGTAGAAAAAGGGCTCCTCCCAAAAATATGTCTTGATATCGTGGAGGAATTTCTTTTTCTCGTGGAAGGATAAATCATGGGGGAGGATCCCGGCAGCTCTATAGTTCGCATAGTCAGCGAACCATGGGGCTTGTACTGAGGTGACGCCCATAAGATGCTCGTCAGGAAAATCATCATCAATGGGGAGGTCGCGACTCTCAATAATGAGCCTGGAAAGGTGATTGGCCACGACATTCTCAACCCCTGCTTTGTCTTTGATTTCCAGGTCAAACTCCTGGAGTAGCAGAATCCATCGGATGAGGCGAGGCTTAGCATCCTTTTTCTCAAGGAGGTGCTTGAGTGCAGAATGATCCGTGTACACAATGACCTTGGAGCATAGTAGGCAAGGCTTGAATTTCTCAATTGCGTACACGACCGCAAGCAACTCCTTCTCAGTTGTGGTGTAGTTCTCCTGGGTCCCATCCAGTGTTCTACTAGCATAGTAGATTACCACTGGCTTCTTATCTTTCCTTTGCCCCAGAACTGGTCCTACCACATGATCGCTAGCATCGCACATGATCTCAAATGGGAGATCCCAATCTGGCGGTTGTATGATGGGAGCAAAAATTAATGCCTGTTTGATCCTGCAAAAAGCCTCATGGCACTCATCAGTAAAGATAAACGGGGCATCCTTGGTGAGCAGCTGAGTGAGGGGTTTAGCGATTTTGGAGAAATCCTTAATAAAGCGGCGATAGAACCCCGCATGACGAAGGAAACTCCTTACCCCTTTTACCGAAGTAGAGGGCGCAATCGCTAAATTACCTCAACTTTCGCTCTGTCCACCTCGATGCCCCTAGTAGAAATGACATGACCAAGTACTACTCCCTCCTGTACCATAAAATGACATTTTTCCCAATTCAACACTAGGTTGACTTCTTCACATCTATGGAGTACCTTGGTTAAGTTTTCTAAGCAAATTGTAAAGGTACCTCCATAAACGGAGAAGTCATCCATAAACACTTCCATAATGTTTTCAATAAGATCAGAGAATATAGCGGTCATGCAGCGTTGGAAAGTGCCAGGGGCATTACACAATCCGAATGGCATCCTTCGATAAGCGAAGGTGTCATACGGGCATGTGAAAGTCGTCTTCTCCTGGTCATCAGGATGGATAGGAATATGAAAGAAACCTGAATAACCATCCAGATAATAGAAGAAGGAATGCCTTACCAATTGTTCCAACATTTGTTCAATGAAAGGGAGGGGAAAATGATCTTTCCGGGTGGCTTGATTTAATCGGCGGTAATCAATGCACATTCACCACCCGGTGACAGTCCTGGTAGAAATAAGTTCATCACGCTCATTCTTTATGACAGTCATACCTCCCTTTTTGAGGACTACCTGGACTGGACTTACCCACTCACTATCCGAGATAGGGTAGATGATCCCAGCATCAAGTAGCTTAAGAATCTCCTTTTTAACAACCTATTGCATGTTTGGATTTAGACGACGTTGAGGTTGTCGAGAGGGGCGATAACTGTTATCAAGAAAAATGCGGTGCATGCAGAATGTAGGACTAAGTCCCCGAATATCATCGATACTATACCCGATGGCACCCTTATGCTTACGAAGCACATCCAGCAATTGTTCCAACTGGCGGCCATCCAGGTTAGCATTAACGATAACGAGAAATCGATGGGAAGAGTCCAGAAACGCATACCTAAGATGGGAAGGTAGAGGTTTTAATTCTACCTTTGGCGGGCATTCCTCTTCCTTATTGGGGGTAGGCTCCTCCACACCAAGGATGTCTCTATGGGACTGCCTAGGCAAGCAGGCAGGAAACTCATTGAGGAGTCTGGCGTATTCCTCCTTCTCATCTGAACCGGAGTTAATGACATGGCAACCGGTCAAAGCGGCCTCCAATGGATCCTCCACAGAAAATCTAGCCCTCCCCTCCTTGTTGAGGGCTTTCTCTAGTACATCGACTCTTCAGCATGAGTCGCCTGAAGTAGGACAAGCCATAGCTTGTGGCAAGCTAAATTCCACCTTCTTATCCCCTACTTGAAGGGAAAGCTTGTCGTTCTTCACATCTATCATAGCTCCCGCGGTGGCTAGGAAAGGTCGCCCCAGAATGATAGGGATGCGGGAGTCTTCCTCCATCTCTATAACCACGAAGTCAGATGGGATGAAGAACTGTCCTACTTGTAGTGGAACATCCTCAAGAACACCAAGAAGGTACTTGATGGATCGATCAACGAGCTGCAGGGAGATGGTAGTGGGTTTTAAATCCCCCACTTGTAGTTTCTTACAAATGGAGTATGGCATAAGGCTCACACTAGCCCCAAGGTCGCACAACGCTCTGCTGATGGTCAGACCCCTGACAGAACAGGGAATGGAAAAGCTGCCTAGATCCGAGAGTTTAGGAGGGAGCTTGTTTTGAATGATCGCACTGCACTCCTCAGTGAGAGACACCTTGGCGTTCTCGAGTAACTTCCCTTTATTAGAGAGCAAATCCTTTAAGAATTCGGCATAAGAGGGCATGTCAGTAATGGCCTCCAAAAAGGGAATATTAATGTGAAATTTCTTTAACATTTCAAGAAACTTGTCATACTTGTGCTCATCCCTAGCCTTTATTAGCCTTTGAGGATAGGGGACAGGAGGCCTGTAAGGGTTCACATGAGAGGGGGCACTCTCTGTTGCATCCTCCCGGGGCTTCTTATTCTGGGCCCTCTCACTCATGGCCTCACTAGGGGCCGCCCTGGTGACATCATCCTCACCATCAGCTTCCTTCCTCTCATCCCTCATAGGCATTGTGGGACTCTCTAACTCTCTGCCGCTCCGCAGTGTAATGGCATTCATCTGACCCTTGGGATTGGTCTCAGGTTGACCTGGCAGATGTCCCTGGGGTCTAGACAAATAGCTCACCTGCTATGCGATTTGAGCGATTTGATTGTCCATCATCTTCTGTTGAGTAGCCATAGAGTCAAACTTGGAGGTCAACTGGTTAACTGACTCACTGAGTGCCTCGTTGGTTTTCGTCTGAGTTGTTATAAAGCGCTCTATGAGGCGCTCTAGATTGGACTTGGGTTGTTGGAGAGGTTGCTGTCGGGTAGGTGGGGCGTAGGGCGCCTTGTACTGGAAGCCGGGGGGTTGTGCTTGGGAAGTATTGGGTGGCATGGGATTGTTGTTGCGGTAGGAGAAATTTGGGTGATTTCTCCAACCGGGGTTGTATGTGTTTGAGAAGGGGTTATTTTGTGGGCGTTGGCCATAGTTTTGCATTGCATTGGCATGCTCAACGCCTGGGAAAGTGGAATGACACTCATCAGCAACGTGGCCTTGAATGCCACAAATCTCACAAAGGGCCCCAACTTCAAACATTGCACCCGAGGGGCCACCCCCTAAACTCCCTGGAGAGGGAGTTCCAAGTCTATCAAAACGTTGCGCTAAAGCATCCACCTTGCTAACCAGCATATCCACAGCATTGATCCCATAGATCCCATTGGTCCTCTTGGGGACTGCTCTCTCGTTGGACCAATGATAGTTGTTTGAGGCCATCTCCTCCAACAAGGCCTTCGCAGCCTCTATCGACTTCCCCATAAGCGTACCGCCAGCTGCGGTGTCAACTGACATCTTCAGGGATTGGTCTAATCCATTATAGAATGTTTGGATTAGGAGCCATTCAGGTACTCCGTGGTGGGGGCACTGGCGTTGAAGATCCTTGAATCTTTCCCACGCCTCACAAAAGCGATTCATCGCCTCGTTGAGATAATGAGGTGATTTCCGCTCTTAACTTAGCGGTCTTGCCCAGGGGAAAGTACTTGCTCAGAAATGCAGTCGATAGGGCCTCCTAGGTGGTGAAGGAATTAGGCTCCTCATTAAGGAGCCAGTCTCTGGCTCGGTCCGTCAGCGGGAATGGAAAGAGCCGAAGTCTGATAGCGTCAGCGGAGACCCCGTTGAGCTTGATTGTATCACACTTCGCCAGGAAGTTACGAAGGTGAATGTGAGGGTTCTCCGTGGGACGTCCACTGAATTGATCCTTCTCCAAGAAGGACACAAGGGCTGGCTGCAGCTCGAAGTTGTTCGCTTCGAAGACTGGATTGACAATGGAAGAGGTAAGGCCGGTGGCCTACAGTAGGACCTAGTCCCGCAGCACCCTAGGATTTCTCTCAGCCATAGTGTTGTCCTGTTGCAATTGTCTTTTTCTTGCACCGCTTTGCCTTCGCGTAGTGGCTTTGATCTCAGGGTCAAAGGGAATGAGTGGTCGCCCCCTCTGACTGCGCCTGTGCATACAAAGCCAAAAACTACACCAAGCATAAGCAGGGTCAAGTAAAGCTAAAAGAACAAGAAGGAAAAGAAAAAACGAAAAAGAAAAAGAAAAAACCTAATCTAAAGCGTTTAAAATCGCTTTCGAAGTTGAAACAACCAAGTTCCCCGGCAACGGCGCCAAAACCTTGTTGAGTTAAAAATACTGCAAGTGCACGGTGCCAGTTATAGCTAGCAACGACAAGTACGGGTCGTGTCCACAAGGAACTCGGTTTCAACCACCGAATCATCAATGTTAGGGTTTTAATTAACCGCAAGTGCACGGCGTAGCTATAGCTAGCAACCGGCAAGTACGGGTCGAATCCGCAGGGAACTAGGCTTCAACTACTAGAATTAACTAGACAACTCAAGCTAGGCAGTCACAATTGGGGTTCGGAAACTGAATTAGAAGGAACGACAACAACTAAAAAGTGCAACGAACTGCAGAATAGAAAACACTTATGCTGGAATTAACAGCACGAATATGCTAGTGAATCAGTTACTAACCCAATCACACATTCCCAATGCATGCATCACAAATGGATAGATCGTCAATTAAGCCCATCTCCTCCCTCTCTCAAGGGTCGAAGACTAATCCTAGAACCATAGTCGCCTATTTTCATGGGACTAAGGGTTGAAGGATTACAAGATTCACAATCTCTAATCCCAATTAGAACTTAACTATTTTCATGTTAAAATCCTAATTGTCCACTAAGACGCACTAGGTAAAGGTTTCGTCTCTCAACGCTCCCCCAAACCCCAATAAAAACGATGAATGTTCTTTCGAGCATTTCATCTAGCATGTGGCGTGCATAGCAGAATTCGTAATTGCAAAACAAATGGGGAACATGGATTGGGCCAGTACATGATTCAGTTATGCATATTCGGCGTCAATCCCAACCTAAGTTGAGGGATTTAGCCGCACATCACTTCACAACCAACAATCAAAATCTCAATTCTACCAAACAACATTTCAATTCACGAAAGCCTAAAACAACAATAAAGAGAAGAGAAAGAATCAGGGAAACGAACTTGAATTGATTCTGCTGAAAAGGTAGATCGAACTTCAATGTTGATGAATTCAATACAAAGCAATGAAATTAGAAAACCCAATGTTAAACCTAAAAATCGCCTAAGAGCGTTTGTGAAGAGAAAACTGAAAACTAAAAACTGAATGCAACTGAAACAGCCCGAGAGAACTTTTAAGTCGCGACGCGGAACGGGGGTGGCACGGTCATGCCCAGAGGCACGGAGTGACCGTGCCAAAACACTGACGGAACGCCAAGAAAACAGCCCAGCCGAGCCGTGCCAGCGCCACGTGGCACGGCCACACCGTGCCATGTGGCACCGGCTTGGCTTGGCCGGTTCTTCGTCCTCCGGTTGTGCCACGCGTGTTCGATTGTCCGGGACTTCCGTGCGACGCCTTTTCGCGGCTTTTCTCCCTTCTTTAGCACATCCTTCTGCCAGATATTATTCATCTTTCCTCTTCTTCAATCGAGTTCCTGAAAATATCGAAAGATGCTGCATAAGTAAAAAGTATGCAAAAGGAGGCCGATTTGACCCTTCCTTAACACGATAAAGCGTGAAAACGGGGAAGAAGCTGGGTCAAATAGGGGCTAAAAGTAGTGTAAAATAGAGGTTCATCACGCCCCCATGCTTATCTCTTGCTTGTCCTCGAGCAAGATTACGCTATGAAAGATCAGGGAGAACGGTAAACCTCTTACACACCCTCCTCAGGTAAGGGACGAATAATCAATAATCTAGGTTAAACTATGCATTGAAGATGGCCAAGTCAAAATGTGAAACTATTCAAACCTAGCTCGCACACTTCCTCCCATGGAGCCGCTTACCCAAATGAAATACATCAAACGCCCCAATATCGAAGTACACAACAGGACATGACTTTCCTTGATTAGTGGTGAGTAAGTAGGACTGGTAGAATCTCACTTTAGGATAAAGTGGAACACTCCCCTCAATGTGTTTAGAATATGTAATAAGGGTGCACTCAATACTCAACCCAATTAGGCAACTACCATAAGCTTGGTAGGGTTCTCAATTCTCCACCGCCTAGTGCAAAGTGCAATGTGCAAATCATGAGGACTTGTAAAGGGATGTAATGGGGTCAAAGGTAAAGGGTGAGAAGTGGAAAAAATTTGAGAAGCGTGGAGCTAATAGTCAAAGACTAGGGAGCAAAAAACACTTCCATAACTAATATCAAAACAACTTCACACCACAATTAAGAATTGGAGCAACAAACCCCACAAAAACCTTAAGGGAAGGATTTAGCAATCTCATTGTCACACTCCCGTGCCAAACACCTTATTCACAACTTTTCTATTTTTTTTCCACTTATTTTTTTCTTCTTTTCTTTGCTTTCTCCTTCTCTTTTTTTTTTTTTCATTTCTATTTCTTTTCTTTGAAAGGAGAAAGATAAGTGAATGGCACGGGGAACGCAAACTTGAATTGCAAATCCCCCCAAACAAACCACTAGTAATGTACCCATGACAATCTAACCTTCAAAGCAAACCCAACTCAGCATGGAAGTGTCGCCCCACTAGACCTTGACAAGGATATGGAGAATTATCGATAGGCCAAGTGTGTAGTGTGTAAGGTGCAACAACAAAGACAAGGGGAAAGGCACAAAGGGTTAGCAAGGAAGGTAGTAAATAACAACGGGTGGCTTTTTGGCTCATGTGGCTAAAAAGAACAAAAATTTCCTCAGTCATATCAACACATGCACATGCTAAATGCGATTTCAAAGAGAACAATACCAAGTTCTAGAGATGCAATCATGGGTGAGTCACACATGAAGGAAAGTATGAGACTATATGCAATGAATAGTCGTTAGGCTCAAAGTCTCACGGGTAAGTCTACCACAGTCTAACAACTTACTTCAGGATATGTCCCACTTATCAAGGTCTGTCAAGTCAAGTCATATGAATCTCAAGGGCAGTATAACATATAGCATAGGGTAGGGGAAACACAGATGGCAATGTTAGAGCGTAATTCACAACAGTTCACACCATAACAGGTCATACTTCACCACACAACTCAACCAGATCAATCAGTCATCACCCCTTGTATTCTCTTCACAAGAGGGGTTTTCGCACACATTTATTGAAAAGCAAAAAAAAATCTAACTAAGAAAGCGGTAAAGGATATAAGGGGAAACGAAGATAAGGGCAATAAGTAGTACCTGAAAATCTTATTATTCAAGATATAAGGGGCCAGTTATTATTCATCTTTTCTCTTCTTCAATCGAGTTCTTGAAAATATCGAAAGATGCTGCATAAGTAAAAAGTATGCAAAAGGAGGCCGATTTGACCCTTCCTTAACACGATAAAGCGTGAAAAAGGGGAAGAAGCTGGGTCAAATAGGGGCTAAAAATAGTGTAAAATAGAGGTTCATCAATCAACTTTTAACACTCTATTTAGGCCAGAGTCTATTAAGAATGGTTTCATTCAATAATAGTTGTATTCTGCTGAAAGTTACTACTACTATCTAAATCAATATTAACAAAGGTCCTGGATTAAGGTTCACCACACTATCGTGTTCTTCAGACTATAAACTAGATCATGTGAATCTGTCCACATAAACAATTGAAATGGAATGGTTACAAGTTAAGCGTATCTACGCCTTCTTTCAAAGGTCATTAGACTGGTCAGGCTATCCTAGTTATCTATTGTCATGAAACTAGAATCGCAAAACCACAAGATTGAGTAACCCTTAATTTCCAATTGAAATCCTAACTATTTTCATGCTAATAAATCCAATTGCTCACTAAGTAGCTCTAAGTAGAGGATTTAACTCTCGTTAATCTCCTAAACCCCAATTACAAACATGAATCAACCCTCTCAGGCAATTCATCGAACACCTAGCGTGCTTAAGTGAGAGTTCAATTACAACGTGGACATTCATTCATATAAATCCAGAATACAAATCCAAATCACACAATAAGGGCTACACCCAATCCAAGAAAACAAATTTAGCCCCTATTCATCCTCAAAATCACAACCACAAACACCAATATGGACATGATTAAAATTGCTAACTTTGAATTAGAACGCAGAGAGGAAGGGTAAAAGAACGTATTTTCTATTGATTGGAGTAATAATCTACCAGGTTTAATGATCGAATGCAATCCGAAGTATTCAAATCAAAAACAACCAACAACCAATACTAAAAACCTAAAGTCGCAGTTTTTGAGAGAAAAAAACGAGAGAAAAGGAAGAAGTCCCGAATTACAACGCCAAATTGTAATTAATCGGGGAAAAGTAAAGTGGCACGGTCGTGCCACGACACCGTGCCACTTTGCTGCCCCTCCTTTCCTTGTTTCCCTGGGGTGGCACGGTCACCCTATTTGGCATGGTGCCCCTGTGCCACCTCCTCTTGGCTCGAAATCCATTCTTTTGGCTCCTATTTGGCGTGATATCGACTGTTTTTCCTCGTTCCTTTCAATTGAGCTCCTGAAAAGATAAAAGTACAACATTTAGGCAGATTTAGGGTAAAAAATGACTAATCAACCTCTATACTCTTGAAGTTTTACCAAAAATCGCCGAAATGAGGGGTAGAAATCATGCATAAAAGCGGTAAAATAGAGGTTTATCAGGAAACTGCAAATGAATATTGAGAATAGCTAATTGCTTACATATGTTTGTTGTGATTTCTTGTCAACCCAAGGGGAATCTTCTTTGCCCTGGAGTTTGTGAGTGCAACTGAATAATTCAATAATGGTGGGCTTCGTTTCAAGTTGTTCCCTCTATATACGTGCCAGAAAGAATGATGTCAAGTACCACACAAAATACGGTATTGAACTTAAACGAATACGTATCAAACATTAATTCATTTACCAGACGCCGTCTATGCTCATGCATAGGGATCGAGCCACATGTGTGAAGAGATGGGCCACCACTTTCTGGAGTCCCCATCGGTTCTTCTGGACTATTTTACGCAATTTCTTGTAATGTTCATTCGCCCAGTGCTGTTGGAGTCTCTCTCGTTGAGTATCACCGAGCCAGACAGGCTTCTTGTTATGCTTTCTTGCTTTGCCAAAGAAGTCTCTCAAGCATGCATTGCCTCGGTTTTCAAAATTCCTTCTTATACGGTCCTCATGAATCAGATCCCAAGTAAACCACTACTGCAGTCATGAAAATAAAAAACACATCAAATAATTCAATACTAATATAGCACGTTCACAGAAACTGTTAATACGAAGTCACTGTAGTTACCTTGAACTCTCCAAACCACAAATCTCGTACTGGTTTGGGCACTTTGCTCCAAGTAGGCCAAGCTCCGTCAAATTTGCTTTGAAATATGAGCGAAATCTTACTAACAGTACTATCATTGGGGAGAAACCTAATTGAACATAACACATAAAATTCATTACTTGTTATGCAAAATTCATGTAGTACTTCATAAGATATAACAAATGAAAACTTACCCGTTACCGTCTGGCTCAATCCGAGTCTTAGCTTGAGTGCTCCTATGACTAAATTGTGCTTCACTTTCACCACTTCCAATGCTCTCTTGGGACTGGTTTGTGCTAGGGTGAGTGGGTTGGGGAGTGGGCTGCACAGTGTGAACAACATGGGGGTTTGGAGGAATGTTGTAGGCAAATTGGCCGTATATGATGCTTTGGTTGGGAATGTATGAGGTCTGACGATGGAAAGCCACAAATGGGAGAGGCAGTGGTCTTGAAATACCTGGTATGTAAGCAGCCATTGTCGCTCCTGCCTGAAACGGTATATGAGGTACCTGGGGGGAAGATGGATCAATGTCCATTGCGGTCGGATCAACAGCAAAGCTTCGACGCCCTTGTCCTCTACCTCCAGAGGAAGACTTTGCTCGACGAGAACTTGAATCCGCACCTGAAATATGTGACAATAACACCAAATACAAATATATAATGATTGTACATGTAAACCGTTCTCCTCATACATCATAATAGGTACGTAGGTTACACATATTTTGCAAAGCTCATTCATACAATATAAGTAAAGTCACAGCCAATTGTTTGATATGCAAAGTACTCATATACATAAGAATTCGTAACCACTCAATCATCCGCATCCTCATCCTCATCAATGTCATCGTCATCATCATCATACAAATGCAAATTTTCTTCAGCTTGATCTGTTTCATTACTGTCATCCTACTCCCCCTCTTCATCATCCTCATCATTCTCTACCTCATCTATCTCGTCATTACCCTGAATGAATGAAAACCCTATTTCATCATTAACCTCTTCCGGTAGTGTAATTTCATCCACTAATGATGCAGGGATGGCGTCATTCGCAGGTACAACGATAGTCGTCATGTCCGTTTGTTGGTACGCAGTAGATAGAGTGTACTGCTGATCCACTCTTGCCCTTGGTTTGGTTGGTATGACAACAAGCCAATTGGCCCTATCCCTTGAGCGATCTACATACGGCATGAAGTATACTTGTGATGCGGTGTTTGGGAAGATAAATGGGTCGTGCTCTCGGTACCTTCTTATACGGTGGACCTCAATAAGGTTGCTTAGTTTATGAGATCGTGTCCCACGATTCAATGTGGGGTCGAATCACTCATAACTGCAGAGCACACATCGTTTAAGTGGTTCGCCTATGTACTCAATTTGGACAATGTCTTCTAGTACACCATAATAATCATTCTCAATATCGCCTTCCCCAGTGCCAGGCACAAACACCAACACCACAATTATATGTTCTCTTCCTGACGCTTCGAGCCTCTGTGTGGAATTTGAATCCATTTACTCTATATGCCTTCCACGTCGACACACACCACTTTGCCTTCACAACCAATTGGCTCAGGTAGCAATGTTTGTCGGTCTCGAACAGTTGAATATAATGCACCTAAGGTAACATAACATGTGGTTTTAATTAATACAATGAACCTAATTAACTATTATGTTTAAATTATGAATAAATGAGTTCGAATACTTACATTCTCATTAAACCAATCTGCGAAATGAGTTTTGATGATGGTGTCGACATCTGCGTCGCTGACATTGGGACGCGCAGCTCTCACTTGTTCTGTGAAAATTTTATCACATTTTACGAAGCCTATTAATATACTTGCGCTGTGAATGATAAACTCAATTGGAAGTGAAAATACCACTCACCCTATATAAGGTTTAACTTCATCACAATTTAACAGCACGTGAAGATGGGCAGCAACATATTCGGCATCTGTTAGATACCTTGATCTTTCCCTACCAATGGCGGTCTCTTGCAGTGCAAACACGGACAAAGTTGGAAAATGATTAATATGTTTATCGTCATCCTCATTTCTCCTGCACCTACTGCGCATGGAGGGCACATTAGAGCCGAAGTAATAGGAGGCGAAGAATGTCGTCTCTGCCTCTAGGTATGCTTCTGTTATTGAACCTTCAGGACACACTTGCTGCTTTATCTTTTTCTTCAATCGGCCAAAGAACCTACCAAGTTCACAATTGCAATCACTTTTAAGTGATTCCACATATAAGAATTCATAGAAGGTTTCATCGATTATAGTATAATTTACCTCTCAAATGGATACATCCATCGGTATTGTACTGGACCACCTAGTTGAGCCTCTTCTGTCAAATGCACTGGCAGGTGCTCCATTACATTGAAAAAGTTAGGAGGGAAAATGGTCTCCAACTTACACAAAGTGATGACAATGTTGCGATGCAGTTCCTCAAGCATATCATCCCGCAATGTTGTTGAGCATAAGTTCTTGAAGAATTGGCTTATCTCAATAAGAGGTTTCAATGCATCATCTGGGAACGCACCAAATAAAATTTCTCCATGAAGACATGACAATTATGACTTTTCATGTTGTTGAACATAGCCTCATTAGAGTCCACGATATTTCTCAAATTAGAGTAATATCCATCAGGCATTTGAAGCTCCTTTACCCATTCACACAACTCTCTTCATTTATCCACAGGAAGTA
The DNA here is from genome assembly GCA_017589665.1 of Selenicereus undatus. Lineage (NCBI taxonomy): Eukaryota > Viridiplantae > Streptophyta > Magnoliopsida > Caryophyllales > Cactaceae > Selenicereus > Selenicereus undatus. The sequence continues at coordinate 77,703,077 of JACYFF010003369.1, forward strand.
TTAACTTCGCTTTTGGTTTAACCGGCCTACCACTTGGGCCTGAATGTAAATGTAATTCTGGTCTATTACATATTTCTGTAACATCCATTCTTAATTTGGCATTGTCCTTTGTTTTCCCATGAACATCCATAATAGTGTTGATAATGTTATCGAAGAAGTTCTTCTCAATGTGAATCACATCCAAATTATGGCGGAGCAATTGGTGTTGCCAATAAGGCAACTCCCAGAATATGCTCTTCTTCGTCTAGTTGTGCTCATTTTTCTTAAATCCTGGCATGACAAAGTCACCATTTGTGGTTACCATTGCGTAATCTTCCACCTCGGCGTAAAGCTCTTCCCCGAAGAATCGGCGAGGAGGACCCCCTGTATTAGTTCTGTCTTTCCTAAATACGGTTCTTTTTATTCGGAACGCATGATTCCTTGGCAAAAAATACCGATGACAGTCAAACCATGAGAATTTACCTCTATTTTGCAATCTCAAAGCCTTTTGTTGTTTCATACATATGGGAGATGCCAATTGGCCATTAGTACTCCACCCAGATAACATTCCATATGCGGGAAAATCGTTGATGGTCCACATAAATGCAGCCTTCATCTAAAATGTATGCCCCGTAGAAATATCATAAGTCTCAACTTCAACATCCCACAACTCTTTTAAGCTCAATTTTGGAGGTTGTAAATACACATCTATCTTGTTCTTAGGATTTTTGGGCCCGGGGATTACACAAGTCAAGAACATAAACGGTGTGGTCATACACATTTCAGGGGGCAGGTTATAAGGTGTAACAACCCATGGCCAAATGGAGTATGATCTTGAAGACAATGTGTAAGGATTAAATCCATCAGCACATAAGCCAAGCCTCACATTCTGAGGCTCTGCAGCAAATTCAGGGTACTTGGTATCGAAATGTTTCCATGTTGCCCCATCTGATGGATGACATAAAACACTGTCCTCGCGTCGATGTTCATAATGCCATCTCATGTGCCCTGCACTACTTCTTGATGCGTACAACCTCTACAGTCGAGGTTTTAACGGCAAGTAATGCATCCTTGAGTATGACAATGGATTCTGATTCCTTTGTTGTGACCTTTACCTCTTCCATCTTGAATGCCCACAAAACTTGCATGCATCCAAGTTTGAGTCCTCCTTATAAAATAGCATGCAGCCTTTCCGGCAACAATCAATTTGGACCACATCATTGCCAAGATCTTTAACAACCTTATTTGTTTGCCTGTAGTTGTTCGGCACGCGGTTGTTAGGGGGACCTATCTCTTTTATTAATTGAACAACTTCATTGAAACAATTTTGAGGCATATCATAATCAGATTTAATACTCAACAGTCTCACCGCTGCAGATAGCTTACTATGGGTGGAGCAACCATCATATAAGGGTTGTTGAGCAGCTTGAACCATATTATAAAATGGTTCTCGGCAAGTGCTTAACCCCTCTTCCCTTACATTTTGATTTGCTATTATAGCATCATCAACCATATCCTCCATCCGATCTATGTAGCATTCAGAATAGTCATTATTAACATGACTCGAACCTCCAACTTCGGGAATTTCACTATTTAGATACCCAAAACCATATCTCTGAGGTTCTATTTCCCCATGATTTATCTAAAACCAATACCCTTGCACAAAACCCTTATACATAAGGTGCATCTTGACCTCATTAGGTGTCACGTATACCCTATTTCTGCGTTTCGCACAAGGACATCTATATTTTCCCGTATTTGGAAACTCTGTATGTGTACGTGCAAATTGATTGAATTTGTTTACTCCATCTAGAAATTCTTGTGTATAACTACTACGATCAGACAGTAATCTATTATACATCCACCTATGATGTGGATGACCATTCATATTTTGCTCAAATAACAATAACTACATAAGGTATTTGATAAGAACTAATTTTAATCAAAATTATAATAATTAAATAAATTACGCAATTATATATTATGTATGCTTACTTTAAAATTTCCACATGCACCCAAAAAAGACTTACAAATTTCGATAAATATACTTACATTCTCACGAATATCACAAAACTAATAATTCATACATAGTTGGCCGCTTTATTCCACCAACATATCAAATTTAAACTTAAAATTACCAAATCTAAGTGTACATTGCATTGGGCGAAAACTTTAAACAAATATGAGCTACAACTTGATACAAACATCACATTTGAATAAAATAATAAACTAAGGCATCTTAATCCACGAAGATATCAACTTTCAAGTTCAAATCACCAAACCTAAACCCTAAATTGCATTGAGCAAAATCTCCAGCCAAATTTCGACAATATTATCAATTAAAACATTTCATTCCACCAACATATGAAATTTCAAATTTGAACTACCAAACCTCAACCCTAAATCGCATTTATTAAATTTTTGTAACGAATTAGAGCAATAACCTCACACAAATTGCACATTTCAACAACATTATCAATGAAACCATTTCATTCCACCAATATATCAAACTTTAATTTCAAACTACAAAACCTAAACCCTAAATCGCATTTACCCCAATCTTGAACCAAATTAAACCAATAACTTCACACAAAGACCACATTTCAGCATAAATATGAACTAACTATGAAATTCTAACAATGTAATATAAAAATTTGTAGAAATTTCAAGTTGTTTAGTTGAGAGAAATACCTCAATTAACTCCAAAAAACCGACGGTGGGGGCAGCAGACGGCGGCGGGCGGCGAGGGGAGACGATCGGCGACGGGGGGTGGGGCGGACGACCGCCGACGATGGCTGGGCACGGTGGGGGAGGCGGCCGGTAGCTGGACTGTTGCTGGCGCACGACGTCCTCTCTCTCTCTCTCTCTCCTCAACTCTTCAAAAATCAACAAAATGAAACCAGAGAAATCTGGTTTCATTTTATAGGGGTGGCGACGGAATTTCCATCGCCACCCCGTATTTAAAAAAAAATAAATTTAAGGCGATGGAAATTTCGTCCCCCAATTTTTATTTTTTAAAAAAATTAATTATGGCGACGGAATTTCCGTCGCCACCTGTCAATTCTGGCGACCGATTAAAATTTCCGTCGCCATATCTGCCGTATAATATAACTTTTTTGTAAAACTATTTTTCCGTAGCCATTTCCATCGCCAAATCTGTAGCTACTTTTTTCCGTCGCTGAATTCCGTCGTTAATATGAACTTTTTTAGTAGTTCTTCTTCTGCTCTTAATCTCTGCAATCTTTCTTGAGATGCTGCAAATGCCTAATTTTCTCTCTTTTGAAGTTAGTGTTTGAAAATTCATCTTTACAAGATCAACTTTTTGGCTCATAATGGGTTAGATTAGGAGTAGTTGAGTTAGATTAGTAGGAATAAGTGGAGAATAACACTCTTCCCCAGTAGTCCAACCATTGAGGTCGAATCTCCAATGTTGGATTTCAAGTTTTGATGTAACCTTTCTGTCTCTACTCTGGAATTAGCTAGTTTAATGCTGTCAGTAATTAGTTGTTTGGCTTTTAATTGTTATTATATACTTCGATCCATGTTTTGCTTAACTTAGTTTATTGTGAGTTTTGTTTGTTAATTATGATTAAGCATGTTTAGAGTAGGACTAGGATTTAATTAGCTTAATGAATCATGAATTGTCTAGGATTGGTATTAGATTAGTTGATTTAAGCATGTTCTAATTGTCTCTGACTTTAGTTTAGTTTAGCCACGTATTAGATTACCTATCAAATGACTAGATTTTAATATCGCCCCAGAGGACAGTAAATTTTTCACCCTACTTATCACAAAAGCTACTCAATAGGAGTGTAATCCATTTCATCTGGTGATGGATAGTAAGCATTTCATTGGTCCTTAGGATTTTGGGTTCTCAACTACAGAAGGGAAGGTGAAGCATGAAACTGCCACAATAATAAACTGCGACAAGGACTGGTTCCAAAATCCAAGACCTGATAACAATCGGGTCCAGTTCTAAGACTTGGAAGTTTCGAACCGAAACTGCTCTCGATACACGGTTACCTGGTCCACGTACTATAATAAACTTTAGCTTTTTGCCCTTTTTCCAACTTAAGTCTTGTCACATTAAATTCAACCCTATCTAGCTATCTAAATTACCTTTTGACCATTTTTTTGACCATACATTTGGCAAAACTGAATTAGTTTTTTTTATTATTATATAGTTTATTTTCTTAATTATTAAGGAAGCTAGTTCGACTCGATCGGTTATCATTATTCATTTTAATTTTTAAGTCCGATATCAGTTTTTACCAATCCATCATGAATATCATTATTCATTTTTGGAGAGTGATGGTTACACAGATTATTATTAAAAAGATGATTTCCTTACGCTGCTTAATTAGTTAATGTGCTAACTTAATCCAAGTGAAATATTTTATGGATGGCATCGGGAGTGTGCCATGCATGAGCCTCCCACGAGCCAGTGACGATGAGAGTAAGGAGAGGCTTGTCTAAACGCATGGAAAGCCGGTAAATTATTACGTATAACTGGGTGGACATTTCAGTTGTCTATCCGGTCCCACTTGGCAGTTTTTAACATATTTTAACAGTTTTTGTTTTTTAAAAAAGAGAGAGAAACTATTCGCTGGTCATACGTTATAGAGTTTAGTTTTCGAGAAACCATTGGTGTATTGCTGCTCAATATAATTGATGAATCTCAGGCGTCTGATCGTTATGTTCTGATTTGAATTCGCTGGTGACTGCTGATTTTGAATTCGTTGTTCGTGTATTTCAAATTAATCGTGAATTGGCCTGCTACTGTCTTCGTTTTTTGCCGAATTCTCTGTTTTCAGAGTGTTCGATCGGTCTATGTAGTTTTCAGCAATTATTCCATGTCTGGATTTGAGAGTTGATGATGAAGATTTATCAAACGTGCAGTGGTCATCAGGTTCGATATTGGTTTTTGATCTGTGTTTTTTTTGTTCCGGTTTGATTATGTAAGATATTGTGTTTTTTTAGGTGTTCTGGAGTTCTTGGAGAATGTTTTATTTGTTCTAATTTTTGAATATATATGATTCTGTTTTTAAAAATTGGTTTCTGTAATATGAGAAAATAGCTCACCATAATCAGTCTTGTGCTCACTATATGTATGCGTCTGCCCACTAATAAAAAACATTCCGCTCACCACGTTTCAGCATGGATTGATTATATGCATTTGTTTGCTCAGTAACAAAAAACAATAACTCACCATAATCAGTCTTGTGCTCACTATATGTATGCGTCTGCTCACTAATAAAAAACATTCCACTCACTACGTTTCAGCATTGACTGATTATATGTATTTGTTTGCTCAGTAACAAAAAACAATAGCTCACCATAATCAGTCTTGTGCTCACTATATGTATACGTCTGCTCACTAATAAAAAACATTCCGCTCACTACATTTATGCGTTTGCTCACGATAAATGTTGAATTATGTCGGGTAAACAATAGCTCACCATCATGAATCGTTTGCACACTATATATATTTGTTTGCTCAGTAACAAAAAACATTCAGATCACTATAATTAATATAGCTCACTCTGCGAAATACATCTAGCTCACTGGAATCAGTCATGTGCTCACTAAACATAGTTCTTGGCTCACTGAAGATATATATTTAGCTCACTAATATTAAGAGTGATAAATCTGTTTTGTCTGTAGTAGTACTTGAGACAGGTGATTTTGATGCTTCCTCCACTGGTGTAATTGGCTCAGTGATCTTTTCCTCAGGGTTTGTGGGTGAAGTCCCTGTTTTTGATCTGTCAAAGAGGATTATATGTAATGTTAATACTAGAGTATAAAAAATACAACTCACTAAATTGAAGTGATCGGTTAGCAAAAAATAAGGTGCATAATAATCATCTCACTAAATTGAAGTAATGGTTCACTACCCAGACGTTATAGTTCACCAACAGGCAGCCATGGCTCACTAAAATGCAAGTTCTGGCTCACTAGTGCATGTATTTGTTCAAGTCACTAACACAAAGTAATAACTCACTAAACATGCTTCATAGCTCACCAACAGGCAGCCATGGCTCACTCAAATACAAGTTCTGGCTCACTAATGCATGTATTTGTTCAAGTCACTAACACAAAGTAATGACTCACTAAATAGGCTTCATAGCTCACCAACAGGCAGCCATGGCTCACTAAAATCAAGATCTGGCTCACTAGCTAGTGAATGTATTTATTCAAGTCACTAACACAAAGGAATGACTCACTAACCAGGCTTCGTAGCTCGCCAACAGGCAGCCATGGCTCACTAAAATTAAGATCTGACTCACTAGTTCATGCATTTGTTCAAGTCACTAACACAAAATAATGACTCACTAAACAGGCTTCATAACTCACCAACAGGCAGCCATGGCTTACTAAAATCATGATTTGGCTCACTAGTTCATGTATTTGTTTAAGTCAGTAACACAAAGTAATGACTTACTAAACAGGCTTCATAGCTCACCAATAGGTAGTCATGGCTCACTAAAATCAAGATTTGGCTCACTAGTTTATGTATTTGTTCAAGTCACTAACACAAAGTAATGGCTCACTAAACAGGCTTCATAGCTCACCAACAGGCAGCCATGGCTTACTAAATCGAAATATACAGGTTAATAACGAAATTTTAGGTTTCGTTTTTGTAACATACCTTTCTTGAGAGATTAGTGATTCATCATTTTCAGACCTCTTGGTGCTTGCTTCTGAATGTTGAGGTTCCATCTGAAAAGATTGTAGAAATGCAATTAGTAAAAACTTTGTTTGCTTACTGAAAACCTAAAATGCGATTGGTAATGTTAGTGTATTCGAAAATAAAAACAAATTGTGTTTGTTGGTGAAACTTACATCGAAGTTCTTCTTTCAACCTTTACGGAAGAGATTTCGGCTAGAATTGTTGATGGAGTGTTGCAGAATTCGCGAAATGGACTGAGAATATGTGAAGGTCGTGGAGAGAGAATGAGGGAAGTTCATGGGTTTTGAAACTTGAATTAGACGGTTTTTTGCACGTTTTGGTGTTTTTGTTTTGTTTATTTTAAAAAAAGAGGTTTTCAAGTGGGTCAGGCAGAAATTTAGTGGACTGATGGGGCCGGCTGTACAAATGAATTTGTACAACCGGGTGGACGGTATAAGAACTGTGGAAAGCCTATGCAAATTAAATTAGTTGGAGCCAAGAATATCATATATTTGATTAATCCTTCATCCTTCAATCCATAAAATATACATTTTTTTTAAAAAAAAATCCTTCAACCTAAGCTATATATGTGGTTACCACCTTGGTGTAAGATTCTTAAGTAAAAATTAAAGTACTAAATAAATGAATAAACATAACCTCCTCGGTCGATCGGCTTGGATATTCTAAATTCTTTAAACTGTACGTAATTCATCATCGATCTCAAATAAATCTATAATCTAAATTTAAATTAAAAAATAGTGTTACGTCAATAAGATATTCTAACGGTAAAAAGCAATTAGGATGAAATAGATCGATTTTTTTTTCCTTTAAACTGTTAGTTTGCAACAATAGCATCAAGAAGAAATCAATAGATATACCATAATTTGTAAAGGTGGGGTGTTTTTGCACTTAGCACCCTTTAGGTTCTCGACATTAATTTTTTTCAACCTGACAATTCTATTTAATTTTCACAACACTCAACCGTTGAGGCATGTTTAATGTGGGTCCCAACTCTAGTGAGATAATGACATAACAAATAAAGTAGCATTGAATTGTCTCAACTACCCCTTCTGTTAGTGGTTGGGGTCTTCGTACTTGAAAAATTGCTTGAACAAATAAAAAAAGGTCAAAAAGAGAAGAAAGAGGAGATGGGAGAAGGATATACGTTTGATTGCAAGAGTGTTTTTCAGTAAAAAAGTGGGTAAAAGATTATCTAATTCCCATTATTTCATCGCACTAAAAGACACAAAAATACGATAAGATTGCTCACACAATAACATCAAACAAGAGCAAAATGGTCATTTGTTATGATGTTTTTCAAACTCTGGCCGACATACCACTTAAATTATATAATATTGAAAATTCATGAGTAATCAAAATTAATAGAAAATGTTATAACTGAAAAATTAAAGTTGAAAATCTGAAGGATGCTAAAGCAAAACCTGCACTGATCTAGTGTACATTTTATTGGTAAGATATTGTTATGTATATGCCATGAAAACTGTGCGTGAAGTCTTGGAAGCCTCTGGAGAGTCAGGTTCAGATCGATCCCTAGCTAGATGATTCATTCCATAAAAAATAAACAACATAAATAAAGAAGAAAAAGGTATTAAAACTTTCAGGCATAAATTTCGAAAGCGGGGAGACAAATTATAAATACACGTAATTTTTTTTTAAAGAGGTCAATATTTACCCCATTTTTTGCCAAAAATTGACTTGGAGTAACCCCTCCCCCTCCCTCACCTTATGAACTTAAAAAATGGCCAACATCATCGATCCTCTATTTTACTAAATCTTGACATCAGAGTTGATCATAATTAATATATTTCCAAAAATGTATAGATCAAATATATAATTAACAAACTAATTACTGTAGGTAATAAAAATTTATTCGTGCCGTACTAAATAAAATTAAATTAATTAACTGGGTCAACTCTTTTAATTAATTTAATTAGACCCAAAAGACTCTCAAGTCAGATCCAAAAGACTCTTAAGTCAAGCCAAGATGAAGACTAAATAACTTCCAAGTCAATGCTAAGTTAAAACTCAAGTCAAAGGTCAAAGCCTAAGTTGACTGACAAGTCAAAGGTCCGGGCCTAAATTGACTTCCAAGTCAAACATCAAACGACTCTCACGTCAACATCCGGTCAATGCTCGAGGCGACTTCCAAATCAATGCTCACCCCAAGCTCGGGAGACTCCAAAGTCAAAGTCAAAATCAAAGCAAATGAAAGTTAAATCAATCCAGGGTGAGGCCTACTTGAAAGGACCAGGCCAAGATCCAAAACCCAAGTCAAGGTCCATCTTGACTTTCAAGGGGAAGAGAGAGACTTTCCTATAAATAGGACCCTACCCCCTTGATTCTAAAGTTGGAAAATCCATTCAAAAAAGGAGATAGAATAAGAGGATCATTGTATTCATAGAAATTGTACTCATTCATTCAAATCAATATAATAATTCAATCTTTGTAATTTGTGATTACAAATTTGGCACGCCTGGTGGGACATCCCTACCTCTCATCTCTTTCTCCTAAAAGATCAAGACTTTCAAGTCATAAGAACATGGCTACAAAGAACGTTGCCGTGCAAGCTTCGAAGAAGAACATGGGATCTCTTTCTCTTAGATCCTATGAAGCGAGCGTCACTTCTAGCAAGTGTGCGAGCACAATGAAGACCAGGAGTATGGCAAAAGCTGCTGTGCTGAACACTGCTAGGCAAACTATGCCGCCCCCATCCAAAGTCCAAGACTCGAAGGCGCAACAAAATGCGCCCTCTAAGATGGATGGAAATCAACACCTCCAGCTTCAATCTTCAGTCTGCGAGGTTGAAGACTACTACAGCAGTAACTCCTCTTCGCCCTCACCAAAGAGGTCCCCCAAAACTCTTGTCATGCCAGCCATGACGACATGCACAACCACTCTGGAAGAGGAGATGGCTAACATGAAGGCCATCCTAGAAAAACTCACCAGGGAGAATGAAGAAAAGGAAGCACGCATCAAGTTTCAAGAAGAAAAGATTGATAAGCTGACCAGGAAGTTAGAAAAACGACCAACTCAATCTTCTACAAGGGACTCAAAAAGTGAGGACTCAGAAAAAGTGGCAATCCACACTGAAGCCTCTGACAGTAAGAAACAGTCAAAGAAAGGCGCTACCCCCTAAACATGTCAAGTCCTCTGGATCAATGACCATTGAGCAAATTCAAGACTTGATAGCAAATGCTGTTAAGGCGCAACTGAGTGGAGGTTCATGCAGAACTCACCTGTACACCAAGCCTTACACCTAGAGGGTTGATGCTCTTCGCATGCCCCACAGCTACCAACCTCCTAAATTCCAACAGTTTGAAGGGAAAGGTAACCCACCTCAACATGTCGCACACTTCATTGAGACATGTAACAACGCTGGGACTGACGACGACATTGTGGTGAAACAGTTCGTCAGGACATTGAAAGGTATTGCCTTTGACTGGTATACTGACTTAGAGTTTGAGTCCATTGACAGTTGCAAACAAATTGAGCAAGAGTTTCTCAACAGGTTCTACAGCACTCAGCGCACTGTCAGCATGACTGAGCTGACAAATACAAAACAGTGGAAAGTTGAGCCAGTTCTTAACTACATCAACCGCTGGTGTGCACTTAGCTTCGAGTGCAAGGATTGTCGGTCTGAAGCTTCTGTCGTCGAAATGTGCACCCAAGGCATGTAATGAGACTTGTTGTACGTCATACAAATGAGCAAACCTAGGACATTTCAAGAATTGGCGACTAAGGCACATGACATGGAGGTGATGATAGCTAGTCACCGCGGTAACTCCTTCTATTCTACTGAATTAAGGAAAGACAAAGTTGAATTTGAGAAGAATGTTAACTTTTCTGAGAGCATGACCAAAAAAGCTATGCCCACCTCTACAAGTCAGCTAATTCGCATTACAAGGAAGCCAAAACTAAGGGGCAAGAATAGCTCCTCGTTCAAGGTTGCAACAAAGAAGCATCCTACACTAAAAGAGTTTCAGGAAAAGAATTATCCATTTCCTGACTCAGATTTATCAGGCATACTAGATGACTTGCTCAAGAAGGGTGTCATCGAATTGCCCGAGCCAAAGCATCCAGTCAAAGCTGGGAGGACCGTCGACCCCAAATACTGTCGGTACTATAGAATCGTTAGTCAACCTCTTGAAAAAGGCGTTACATTCAAGGAGCGCATCATACGACTGGCTAAGGAAGGAAGAATCGTCTTAGATTTGGATGAAACGGGAGAAGTTGCCACGTCATAGTGCAAGAGGCTAATGAGTCAGATTCTAAAATAGATCTCACTGAAGCACCAGAGGCCTTAGGAGAACACTTCACAAGGAGCTTCTTTGATAGTATGGCTATCTATACAACCTCATGTTCCGAATCTGACGATGATAAAACAAATAAAGAGCTAAGTGTCCCTCTTGAAGAAAGTGGTGATGGCCGCATCAAGGCACAACAACTACGGAAAGAAGAGAATGAGAGGACAACTTCAGTCTCATTAACCAAGCAAGCAAATGTCGTGACAAAACCAGCAGTGCCAATCCTTAGGTACATTCTTAAGTCCCGTCGCAAGGATGGAGAATCTCCATTTGCTGAATGTACAAATCCTAAAGGCTCAACCAAGGTTGAGCGCAAGTTCGATGAAGCTAGTTGGCACATTCTCAAAGAAAAGGGTGTGCTTTCAGTTCATAAGGCAAGCCCAAAATTGATCAAGGCTCCTATCTCTGGTTTCGTCGCCTCTTATAAGGGCTCGCTCCAAGAAGAAAGGGACTTGCTGAAAATGTGCACCAGTGACGGGTTTGATCCCAATGCGTACAAGTTAACAAAGAAGTCTGGCTATGACATCAGCCAACCAACACCTTTGGGGCATGTAATCGAGGTTAAGTCACACGGACTTATCAGTACACAAAGGGTCTTACAGAGTCGAGGGGGCAGCGTTACAACGCCTAAAGTTGACTTTGGCTACGTACCACCCCAACATGTGAGGATTTCGAGACGGCATAAGAACAAGCAAGCCCTCACGCAATATATCACAGCCAAGGAGGTTGTAATGATGAGCGTGACAACGCTAAGACCAACCTAAAAACATCGGTGTTTGCCAGGTTGCAGCCGTCAACGTAGCGCCAATGCCTTTCCGGCCCTTCTGTGTTTGGCAAGTTGGGAAAGGGCAAAACCCCAATGCCTTCCGTCTTCCATAGGTTGAAGAAGCGTAAGCAGCCTAAACCCTTTGGTCTTCGCCAGAATCATGATAGGCAAGACATCATCAAACTCACCGCCTTCCCAAAAGAAGGATTCAGTGTCTAGTTGCCTTGGCGAACTAAATGAAATCCAAAGTTCAATTCCTTCATGCATGAAGCGTGTTCCACTTTGGATGTGAATATAGATAACTCGTTGAAAGTAAAGAAACGTGTCCTAGTTCTCACTGGCCAGGGGGCTAGGGTTACTTCAAAAGAAAGAACTACGGAGCAAGCTTTTTCCAGCTGTGACGCAAGCCAAGATGTCCGCGACTTCCCTTGAGGAAATGTCGGATTAGCTCCCAAACAAGAGACTAAATTGTTCACACATTCAAAAAGAAGACTTCTGAATAAGAGACTAAACTGTTCGCACATTCAAAAAGAAGCTCTCGAACAAGAGACTAAACTATTCGCACATTCAAAAAGAAGACTCCCAAACAAGAGACTAAACTGTTCGCACATTCAAAAAGAAGACTCCTGAACAAGAGACTGAACTGTTCGCACATTCAAAAAACAAGACTCCTGAAGAAGAGTCAAAACTGTACACACATTCAAAAAGGAAGGCTCATGAATAAGAGTATAAAATGTTCACTCAAACCAAAATCGCTGTACTGCTCCTAGCTTGCAAGGGTATTAACTATGAACGGCAAAACAAATGAAAGAAGAATGTTTTGTTGAACTACGTGATGACTTGATTTTATTGAGAATTGCAAGTGCCCATAAGTACGTAGGCAGCTTGGTCAGCAAGTCACCAAGTGCAGTCAAACACATCACACACACAAAAAAAGGGGGGAATGAAAGAAAACAGATAAAAGATATCACCTTTCTACTGGCAAGCTGCTCTTCGCGATTTGTACCACTTTCATGCGTATAGGTATCCGTTCTAGGCATCAAAGGCCTAGCGGCGAGCCATTTCGCAAGTGGTTCTTCACGTCTTTATATCACTTTCATACTTATAGGTATCCATTCTAGCCACCACTTTCATACGTATAGGTATTCGTTCTGGGCACCAAAGGCCTAGCAGCAAATCGTTCGCAAGTGGTTCTTCAAGTCTTCATACAACTTTCATGCGTATTGGTATCCGTTCTATGCACCAAAGGTCTAGCGGCGAACCATTTCGCAAGTGGTTCTTTAAGTCTTCATACCGCTTTTATGAGTGTAGGTATCCGTTCTAGGCACCAAAGGCCTAGCAGCAAACCGTTTCACAAGTGGTTCTTCAAGTCTTCACACCACTTTCAGGTATGTAGGAACTCGTTCTAGGTACCAAAAGCCTAGCGGCGAACCGTTTCGCAAGTGGCTCTTTAAATCTTCATATCACTTTTTAGGCGTGTGTGTTTCCGTTCTAAGCCCCAAAAGGCTTAGCAGCAAACCATTTTGCAAGTGGTTCTTCAAGTGGCTTGTCAACCTGCACAAGTCATTGCACAAGTGCAACAAAAAAAAAAAATGCAATCTTTCAACAAGCATGACATTGCAGCAATAAAAAATGCGATCTTTCAACAAGTAAGTATGATGTTGCAGCGACAAAAAAAATGCGATCTTTCAACAAGCATGACGTTGAAGCGACCAAAAAATGCGACCACAAATAAGCGTGACGTTGCGCCGATAAAGACGCAACCTATCAGCAAATAAGCATGACATTGTGACAACAAAAAAAAAAAATACGAACACAAATAAGCGTGGCGTTGTGACGACATAAGTAAACATGAAAATCTTTCTACATGTGCGGTCAACAAGAGTATCAACAGGGCATGAGAAGACCATTCAGCATGATAAAGTTTGTTCCTTTTGGGCTTATTTGTGGTCAAAGTCACCACCTTTTGTCGTCAGTAATTGTAAAAAAAAAAGAAGGGTCTTGGCCATAAAAAAATTGTTCTCTTTATTCCTAAAGATTGGTACCTGATTCATTCAAGTTACTCAATCCACAAAACTTTGGCCTTCATACAAAAAAAAAGAAGTCGAAGCAAAAAAAGGGGAGGGGAACAAGCTTCATTTTTCTCTCTCTCCTCCTATTGTTTGGCTCTATTTTCTCCTCTTGAATAGAGTACACAAACTCAGCCCAAAAAAAAACCTGAGCAAAAAAAAAAGCCAATTCCCATTTTTGATCTCTCTGCTTCAACCTCACCCACCAACTCTAGATTAAAACAATACCCCTCCTAAACGTTTTTTAGCCAAGGAACACTCTTAGCAATATGTGCACATCAAATGTTGCTCATTCAAAATTTTGACTTCATTCAAGCCACAAATTGAACTCATTTGGTGCGCCCAATTGAAGAGTTCGTCTCAACTTAGATTTAAAAAAAAAAGACGAATCTTTTTACACCAAAAGTTGGATTCCTTCACATAGGGGAAAAAAAAAGAAGCACGGAGTTGTGGCCAACTGGAAGATGAAAGGAAAAAGAGGGAGGATCAAGAAAACTTATACCTTTGAGTAGGCCGCAAGTATTAGCCAAAAGGTTGAATATGGCGGCAAAGGTTGAACTTTGAGGGGTCTTCACCATGAACTGTAGCAGCAGCAGTGAAACGAGGAAATGCTCGGCCTGGGCGCAGCTAAAAAAAAAAAACACTCAAAACACCAGGCGTGCATAATCCGGAATCCCACAGGAGGCATAAAATTGGACAAGACTCCTACCAATATACATTGATCAGAGCTCCACAACCTCAATATGGTTCCTCCCCCTCCTAATTTGCACGCCGTCGTTGCTGCTGCTGCTGGTGGGAGAGGAGGGGTGGCTAACTCCGCTCAAGACAAGGCCCAGCCTTTTGCTTTGTTTCCCGCTTAGCCTTAAATCGCCCTTGTCCGACAACGCATCTGATGCTAATGCCCAGAAAAAGCAGTTTTTGCTTCCTCAGAGCTTGCCTCCTGGAGCACCCAGTAATATTCTGCATGCCCCTGCGGTCTTCTTCTCTTCCCCTTTGGTCAACAACAACGGCAACCACGGCCACCGCTGCTGCTGCTTCTGCTCTCCCCAATTCGACAAAGTCACCATCAACGGGTGGTAGTGCAGCCTCAACAACCACGACCTCTACTTCTCCAATCGATGCTTCTTCAGCTGCAATGGCTGTTGGGCCAGCTATGAGCTTCAGTTATCCAAACATGGGTGGCAACGAGACTCAGTTCATGGCAATTCTGGGCAATGGTGCAAGTCCTTCCCTGCTCCTGCCCATGTTGGAGCTGCTCTGCCTTACAGAGGATTCCATCCTCAAGCAATGTCCTTCTTCAACGGCTCATTCTACTCATCCCAAATGATACGTCCTTCTCAGTTGCAGCGGCAGCAGTCTGCAGCTCCTCAGCCTATGCAAATCCAGCAGCAAAATCCTTAGAATCCAAGCATCTCTATTGCCTCCTCATCCTCCCAATCCCAACCCAGGGAACCAAAAAAAAAACAATAACGTCTGTCTCTATTTTTCTCTCCAACCAACTCAATTGATCATCCCTTCAATTACAAGAAGAAGCTATGAATGTGCCATCAAGTTCACCGCTTGTGTCAATCACAGAGGTTGAAAACAAGTGATGAAGCAAGTTGGAAACTGATCAACATCCAATCCAAACGAACCCAGCTCATTCAAGCCACCAATTTGATCCATTTGGCAAGTCCAGCATCAAGGACCCATCTCTGATTAAAAAAAAAAAAGGTCGATTTTTTGCACCTAAATAGACCAGGTCTCAGCAAAAATGGAGAAAGGCTTGATCTTTCATGGAAAAGAAAATGGGAACATGAAGTTTATTTCAACCAGCCAAAAAAAAAAAAAAAAAACAACGCATGGAAAGAGGAGGAAAAAGTCGAGAAATTGCATACCACTCTTGGCCACAAGAAACCGAAAATGGCAGTGCAAGCATCAAACTTTCGGAGAGTGCTTCCACAAAAAAAAAAGGGGCCAGTAGCAGTAGCAGTGTAACTCCGGTTCTGGGCGTCATAGTGGAGAAACGAAGAAGAGAAGCAACAGGGCAAGCACACAAATAGAAAAGGTTTTATGCTTGCTCTGGTTCAAGTTATGGCCATGGGCGTGTGCAAAATAAGGAGAGAGAAAATGAGGGGAAGAAGATGAAGATGGTGGGTTGGCTTGGCCTGGAGATGAGAATGGGTTGATTGAGATGACGAAGATGGAGAAGGATATGGGTCCCGTTTTGGCTCCTTTTAAGCTTGCGGGTCCTATGGAGCTTTGGATTCAGGATGCCAACGAAGATGGAGAAGGATATGGGTTGATTGAGATGAACGAATAGTGGCGTCAGGGACATGAAGAAGATGGGTTAAGCAGCGAGGCCATTTGCAATTTACCGCGCCTTTGTAATTTGCAATTTGTAACTTCTCATATTTCGCACACACCATAAATAGGTGAGTCAAATGTTATTGAACTAAAAGTATTACCCACTCAAATAACGCATACAATTCAACAGTTACATAATTTTGACTTTTGAGGTGACCCACTGCAGGGCCATTTATAATTTTGGGCGTCAATGGCAAGCTAACAAATTGATCGGACAAGGATTAGATAAAATAGAACGACGCTAACATTGAGTCCTTGCAATTTAAGTGAAGGCTTGTCGCACAAAAAAAAATAGGCACCTAAATAGCGCGTTTCAAAAAATTCGAGACGTTGGTCACGCTCAAATGACTAGTCTCGTACGTAACTTTGTCTTGAGGGAGCAATTTGTATGCACTAAAAATTTATTCGTGCCGTACTAAATAAAATAAAATTAATTAACAATCCCAACCCTTTTAATTAATTTAATCAGATCCAAAAAAACTATCAAGCCAAACCCAAAAGACTCTCAAGTCATGTCCAAAAGACTCTCAAATCAAGACCCAAAAGGCTCTCAAGTCAAGCCCAAGATGAAGACCAAGTGACTTCCAAGTCAATGCTCAGTCAAAACTCAATTCAAATGTCAAAGTCTAAGTCGACCACCAAGTCAAAGGCCCAGGCCTAAATCGACTCCCAAGTCAAACATCAAACGGCTCTCAAGTCAACATGCGGTCAAGGCTCGAGGCGACTTCCAAGTCAATGCTCGGCTCAAGCCCGGGAGACTCCTAAGTCAAAGTCAAAACCAAAGTCAAAGCAAATGATAGTCAGAGCAATACAGGGTGAGGCCTAACTGAAAGGCACAAGCCCAAAATCCAAGTCAATGCCCATCTTGACTTTCAAAGGGGAGAGGGAGACTTTCCTATAAATAGTGTTAAGTTTTAAGGCACATAAGGACACAAGAGGGGGGGTGAATTTTGTCTTTCAATTTTTTTTCGTTTTGTTTCAGAACACTCGTTAGACCTGTTGGAAGAGGTGTTTGCAGTAAGGCAGAAACAAAACTTTAAATGCGGAAATAAAGGAGACACAAGATTTTACGTTGAAAACCACCTCTGCCCCAATGGAGGTGTAAAAACCACGATCTACGTCAGTAGGATTTCAACAAATACTATCACTAACACGGGTCAAGTTCGTTACACTATGTAACATACGTGACGACGTCACACGCGTAACTTAGTCTCCCCCGAGACTCTAGTTACACACACGTAACTATTCTCCACTTGAGAATGAGTCACACAACACGTCCAAAGTCTCCTAAGACTTGAACACACTCTAGACTTAACTGATGATAGAAAAGAATAGAAGAACACCTTACTTTTATGCTTCTAACCAAGCTATATGTAAGGTACACTTACAAAGCCTATTACGCCAGAAAGAACGACTCAATTTAACACACTCCTTAAAGGTTTTTCACTCAGAGAATAAGCTCACAAAAACTCAATGTTTACCTTGAAAAACCGTAGCTTGAAGAGACGAGAATTGAGTGCTTATATACCTACAAAAAAGCAAGGATTTGATTTCCATAATAACTCTGAAAATACTTAGTATCCTAAAAGGAATTAAATCCTTCAAAAAATTATCATTTTAGGAAATCATATCTTTTAAGGATAAGATAAAATCTTTTGAAAAATCTTTTAGGAGACCAATATTATTTAGGAAAGTACTCTTTCTAAAACGCAATGTTATCATAAAATCGATCCTAAATATATTAGGAATTTTGGCAGTAGGAAAACTCTTGAAAATCTTTGAAAATCGATTTTTGCACTCGCTGCCCTCAGAGCACTGCAGACCTGTTTGTTCAATTGTTCTGAGCAGTGTTCTGAGTCAGCTTAAATAATTCCTTCAAGGTGAGTGTTAAGTTAAGTTCTTCTTTGGCATATTAATAAGAATCTAGACAAATATAACCAGTACTTAGCCCTAAGACTCTAAAGACTCTTGTACTCTATTAATGATGTGCACATATATCCACTTTGATGATTTCAGCTTCTTTGACCTGTTCTTCAGGGTATTTGCAACTTCTGTCGCTTTCAACATAAAATTTTATAAAATAGCTTCAAGCATGATGTTTCAAACTGATCTCCAAGATGTTTGCAATCTGTCTTATCACATGATTCTAGCACTCAACTCAAGCAAGCATAATTAGCACATTTGGGTTGTAATCATCAAAACCTTATATTAGATTGATTTAACAAGTTCCCCATTTTTTATGATGACAAAGCAAATGACCATTAAAGGTGAGACACAGCAGAGGGAAAAAATATTAGTGCCAAACTTAGTTCAAAATATCTAGATCACACAGGAGAGATACATAAGAATAGGAAGTCAACTTAAAATAGGCAGTTTTAATCAGAACATGATCATACTCATCTTCCCCCTTTTGACATCATCAAAAAGGTGTAGCAAGCCACACGCATAAATTAAGTGGGGATGCACCCACCACCATGGGTAATGAGGGAAACTAACAGTGATACAGTCGAGTATATAGTACATAATGATATTGGCCATCTTAGTTACGCACAAACACACACAGCAAAGCCAAGCAATGGCATGGCATAACCAAACCAAACTAAAAACAGATGTAACCATTGTCAATCATATGCAGAATCAAGACTAACCAAACAGAAAAGCGAACAGTGTTGATGGGAACAGGGCAAAGACCTGAGATGAATCAGGGAGAAGAGGAGGATGGAGCAAGTCTAGCCGTGAGGGCAGAGAGGGCATGAAGAATATCCTCATGGCGCTATGCACTTAGGGCATTTTCTTGAATCAGTGCTTGCTTTACTTTAGCAATCTCCTCCTTCAGATGGAGCTGATCCTGGATGAGAGCCGCAACCGTGGTAGTGCTGGAAGACGCTATCGTACTAGAAACAGGACGAGGACCAGGACCAAAGGGTGTTTTGGGTCCTTGTTCTAACACGGTTCCATCACTCTTCGTAATCTGGAACCCACACCCAAGTGAAGTATTACTCCCTATTTCATCGGTGACCTAAAAGCCCATTCTCTTTTGCAAAGGGAACCCCAGAGTCTCAAACACAGAAGTCAAAAGAAAGCTATAGCTTAGATCATGGCTTCTGGAAGTGTTGGCAATTCGTCCAATATGACTAATCAGGATAGTAGGCAAATTAATTGGCTCTCCCCGATCGAGGAAGTCAGTAAGGTACATGTCCATACAATCCGCAAGATTATGTCCCTGCCCTCGAGGAATCACATTCTTAATGACAAACCAGAATAACAACTGATGTAAAGGCTGAATTTTCCCTTTCTTACAGACCAGGGTGCACTTAGGTCAGGTTGTTGGGCTAGTTTTCTGGTGAGATCCAACAATTGGTCATTGCTCAGCACAATTTTATCCTCCCTTACATACACATCAAACCCTTTAGAGGGTACCCCAAGCCAAGCTCCCAGATTATCAACATCAAAACAAAGTTCCCGACCGTGAATAGAACTAGTCACTATCCCATTAGTGACCTCATAATTGGCATAAAATTCAGCTAATTCAGGTACTGAGCAGCCCCTCTTAGTATTAGTAAATGTATCCAGCCAACCCTGTGCTCGCAATTTGTCCAAGAATACCTTTAAGCCCTGTTCTTGGAAATATAAAACCTTCACTATCTTCCCTCGCACCCCGACTTTTTGCAGGAAATGTCTATACCTTTCCCCCTGGGTCATTGACTTTCTTGATTTCTTTTTTTAGGGTTCCTCACTTCTCTTACCCAAGTCAAACCCCTGTTCTGGAGAACCTCGTTTTGGGGCACATTTCTTCGAGGGCACAGATGGGGAAGGCGTTTGAGAGGCTGTTTGCACAGGTGATTTGGACAGTGTTTTGGAACTGGATTTAGGCTTCTTTGAAGGTTTAGCAACCTTGTACTTGGGTAGGTGATGAACGATAAATTCACCCATTTTACGTGCCTCTTTCACCCACTTTTAGCTCGTATAATAACTTAATTCTTAGGATTTTTACTTGTTTTATTTATGTTTTGTAGGAAATAACTCCAAATCAAGCAAACGTCGCGAAAAGGGACGAAGACGGGATGAAACGAAGAAAAACAGCGGAAACCGACGAAAACCGGCAAAATCGGACAAACCGGGGGAGCGACACCGTGCCACCAGTGAAGTGGCACGGTGTGACCGTGCCATGTGGCACGACCGTGCCACCCTGGCACGGTCAGGCCGTGCCACATGGCACGACCGTGCCTTCCCCCCAGTTCGCCGTTTGCTCGGGTTTTTCTATTTAACCCTTCTTCGGGAGTTTTTGCAGGGTTCGTTCGGGGTTCGCTTGGGGGCTTCTCTCTGGCGATTCTTAGGTTAAATTGTAGGTTAGTTTATCAAATAAAAACCTCAATAGGAGGATTAGTTTAGGATTGAAGATTGTAATTTTGGATTCAACCTGTGAATTTCAAGTTCCTTCTATCAATTCAAGCCTAAGTTTTCTCTCTCTTTCTCTCTCTCTTTATTTTACGCTTTTGTTCTTGTTTTGATTCTTGTTAGTTTAATTCTTGAATTCGATTTGTTTAGTTTATATGTTTAGTTTTCATTGTTGATTCATGCTATTTAGTTGTTTAGAATTGTTTT
>JACYFF010003369.1:77723846-77739669 GCA_017589665.1 Selenicereus undatus
AACCGGTTCATCACTTGGTGAAGTCATAACCCCAAGTCCCTTTTTTTTGTTTATTTGTTTTAGTAGTTTAGTCTTTCTTCCTTCACTCTCTTTCTAACCTAGATTGAGACGCTTTAGTTAGCCTCGGTAGTTGGAAACACAACTCCCTGCGGACGACACCCCAAGTACTCAACGATACACCTTGCGCTTGGGGTTTATAAATATTAAAACTGTGTGGTTTTTCCCTAACAGTAGGTCGAGTGGGATGGCAGGACCCACACTCTGAGTACAAGGCTGACGCAGGGTAAGGGTGAGAGGCACTTTGGGTTGGGTTGTGGTTTTGACTCGGCGAATGGATGGTTTAGGCGCTGTTTGAGGAGTTGTTTTTGGGATTTGTTTCACAGTTCGTTTGAACCGAATAAGAGGGTCATCCTCTTCAAGATCACACACACGATCATCATTCAAATTTGGTTCTTCAAGCCAATCCTCCACAATCGCAAATTCTCCACCTTTTTCAGGGAATTTTGGCTCAGTCATTTGTGGTTCATACAACACCAAATCCCATCCCAAAATCGATTTAACAAGGGGTATGGCCTCAAGTTCAATTCCTATGGGCCTCAAATCAACACTTTTTAGAAATTGAAAGATGAAGGGAGAAAGACCATAAATGGGTGCTGGAGTAGCTGCTATCGGCGATAATGATGACTCCGTAATTAAATTGAGTGGCATCCCTTCTCGTTATCTTGATTGCACAACTCGAAGTGAGCGGGGTGCCGTGATTTGCAACGAGAGGACTCGCCATCACCTAGAATTCGTGCCAGTGAAGAGCTTGAGGAAGGAAGGAGTTAAGGTTTGAGGGTTTTAGGAAGAGGAGGGAGAACGGGGTGCTTGAGGAAAGGAGGGAAGGTGGTTGAGGAAATGGAAAGTGGTTTGAAAAGGGTTGACCACAAATCTCAAAAAACAAAAAAATACTCCCCTTTTTTTCGACCGCCAGTTTTAGAGAAAGATAAGGAATTTGCATGCCAAGAAATCATTATACCTTAGGAAAAGCTGCAGTTTTTAGAGGAGGTGTAATAAAAGAAAAATCAAATTCTCAACACACGTAAGAATATGGTATCTTGACAACATATGATACAACTAGCGGCCCAACTTGTTCTTAGCACATGTTCTTAACTGTAATATATTCGGTATCAAAGGACAATAAAGACAGTATCATTAGACCTCAACAACTGTCAGCCATATCAGATTCCTCACATATGCAATTAACTACACAACAAGTTGAATGCATCCATTGAATTAATTTATTTGGCCTAAGACCTTACTAGTCAATCATTGGAGGTTGATGAAGTTCGTTCAAGTTCTTTTAATCAAACCCAATTCAAGCCTATTACTTTCAAATTTGTTTATTACTAGTACAAAAATTCATTGAAATCAAGCCCTTTTTTACATTGTCTCTTAAGAAGTGATGGCGAGCATCAATATGCTTAGTCCTTTTATGTTGACACGGATTTTTGGCAATGTTAATTGCACTTGTATTATCACAAAATATGGGAATACATCCCGTGTCAACACCAAAATCCTTGACTTATTGTCGTATCCTTAATAATTGAGTACAACAAGAAGCAGCTGCTACATACTCGGCTTCTGCTATGGACATGACAGCTGAGTGTTGTTTCTTTGTAGACCAAGAGACCAAACAGGGCCCAAGAAAAGTAGTCATACTAGATGTGCTTTTTCTGTCAACTAGAAACCCAATATAATCAGCATTAGCATACCTAATGAGGTCAAGGTTGCATCCACATAGATACCATAGTGACAGATTAGAGGTGTTTTTCAAATATTTAAAAATTCTTTTTACAGCTTTCAAGTGTGTTTCTTTTGAATTTGACTGAAAAGGGGCACACAAAGCAACATTGAAAACAATGTCAAGTCTATTAGCAGTTAGGTATAGAAGTGACCCTATCATGCCCCTATATGATTTTTCATTAACTGAAGGACTTCCATCATCCATCACCAATCTGGTGGAAGGAGAGATAGGAGTGTCCATGGGCTTAGCTGATTCCATTCCAAACCGCTTAAGTAGTTCTTTGACATATTTTTGTTGATGAATCATAGTTCGTTTGAGGTTTGTTTAATTTGCAAGCCTAGGAAAAAATTAAGCTCGCCGCCCATCATGCTCATCTCAAACTCACTCCTCATCAATTTTGAAAATTCATCACATAATCATTGTTGATTGTATCAAATATAATGTCATCTACATATACTTGGAGAATTAACAAATGTTCCCCTTAGAATTGAGAAACAAGGTATTATCTATCTTGCCTCTTTGAAAATCATTCTCAATTAAGAAACTTGACAATCGTTCATACCAAGCTCTAGGAGCTTGTTTTAGACTATAAAGTGCTTTGTCAAGTTTGAAAACATCGTTAGGAAAATCAGGACTTTCAAAACCAGGGGGTTGTTTTACATATACATCTTCTTTAAGATATCCATTGAGAAAGACACTCTTGACATCCATTTGGTACAATTTGATCTCCATGTGGGCTGCAAAAGCTACCAAGATTCGAATAGCCTATAACATTGCTACAGGTGCAAACGTTTCTTCATAGTCAATCCCTTCTTCTTGATTGTAACCTTGGACCGCCAGTCTGGCCTTGTTCTTACTAATTGTTCCCAACTCATCCAACTTGTTTTTGAACACCCACTTGGTTCCAATAATTGTTCGGTCCTCAGGCTGTGGTTCAAGGTGCCAGACCTTGTTCATTTCAAACTGATGAAGCTCTTCTTGTATGGCTATAACCCAGTCAGAATCTACAAGAGTTTCATGAACATTCTTAGGCTCGATGTGAGATAAAAAGGGATAGAATGCACAAAAATTTCTAGGCTTAGATATGGTCTGCACCCCTGTATTAACATCATAAATAATTTGATCAAGGGGGTGCGAGCTTTGGTGTTTCCAGGGTCGTGAAGTGAAAGGATCCATAAATCCGCTTTTCATTTTCTCCTAGTTGTTTGCAGGAACATGTGTGGGATCAGGTTGGAAGACTGTTCCCAAATCACTCAGAGAAGTTTGGGATTGAGTGGGCTAGTTTCAGTCCATATCAGGGTCAGCCAGGCTTCCCCCTGATTGGTCTGCTTCCTGCCTACTTTCCTTACCATTAACTTCATTAAGTGGTTCATTTTCAAGCATCTTACCATTGTCTTTTCTTGTAAGTCCAATATCAAAATCTTCATCTTGTACATCATTCTTAATCAAGGAGTTAGTTTCATCAAATAATATATGCACAGTCTCCTCAACACATATAGTCCTTTTGTTGAATAATTTGTAAGCTTTACTATGTGAAGAGTATCATAAGAAAATTGCCTCATCACTCCTAGGGTCGAACTTTCCCAATGGCTCCTTCCCATTATTGTGCACATAACATTTGCAACCAAAGACTCTTAGGTGTATAGTATTGGGTTTTCGCCCCTTGAGAAGTTCATAAGGAGTCTTATTGTGAATGGGTCTGATCATGCATCTATTAATAATGTAACAAGCTGTGTTCAATGCTTCTACCCAAAAATTTCTAGGAAGACCACTAGCAACAAGCATGGTTATAGTCATGTCTGCTAGAGTCCGATTTTTCTGCTCTACCACCCCGTTCTGTTGGGGTGTTTTTGGGGTTGAAAAATTATGATTAATGCCATGTTCATTACAATAATCAATAAAGCTTGAATTTTTAAATTCCTTTCCATGATCAGATCTAAGACTTATCAATGAGTGTCCTATTCTCTTTTCAGTTTTCTTAAGAAATATAACGAATGCTTCAAAAGATTCATCTTTAGATACTAGGAATAAAGTCTAAGTGAAATTAGAGTAATCATCTATTATAACAAACACATACCTCTTACCGCCCCCACTTGTGATCCTCATGGACCACACAAATCAACATGTAATAGCTCAAGGGGTCGAGAAGTACTAACATACTTCTTTGACTTCAATGCACTTCTAGTTTGCTTTCCTTTAGCACAAGCATCTTATACCTTGTCATCATTGTATTTGATGGAAGGTAAGCCAACAACTAGACCTTTAGACACAAGTTTGTTTAGCAAGGAAAGACTAGCATGACCTAGCCTCTTGTGCCAAAGCATAATATCATCATCAAGAACACTCAAGCAAGTTAAATGATTTTGGGGAAGTTCAAGAGCAGATGTTTTATGAACACTGTTGTGTCACTTCCCCCTCAGCACAACCTTTCCATATTTGATATTGGTAATCAAACATTGATTTGAAGTAAACCCAACATGATTATCTTTATCACACAATTGGGACACACTTAGCAAATTATGTTGTAACCCATCAATTAAGTACACATTATCAATTGAGCGAGAGAGTAACTTACCTATCTTACCTACACCAACATTTGTCCCAAATTTACCATTTCCAAATGCCATTCTCCCCCCATTAAAGGCTGTAAGTGAGAGGAAACTTAGTTTATCTCCAGTCATATGCCTCGAGCAACCACTATCCAAATACCACAATTGGTTGTCTCCTCTCACTCTAATCTGCAAAATAGCTAGTTGTTAGTCTTGGGAACTCAGATCCACTTGGGTCCCATTCTTTTCTTTGTCATGGAATTCAACTCATCTTTTCTAATCCATATTGTTTAACATGCAATGAGTTTCTTTCCATGGCCCTTTTTCTCAAAGAGCAAGCATATCGATAATGACCAGTTTTTCCACAATGATAACAAATTATATTTTCTGGCAAACCAACATACTTCTTGTCTATTGGCTTAGTAACACGTCTATTCACAAAACCTAAACCTTTTCTGTTTCGGTTATGATGAGTATTAAGCCAGTTCAAAGCTTGTGAAGAACTGTTCCATCGCTTGTTTTCAGTGAAGTTAGTTTTAGCTCTCTGGACCTGTTCTCGAAGCTGTTTGTTGTCATTCATATGGGATTCTAGATTATGCCTTAGCTTTGAAGACTCACTTTGCAGCTCTCTAATTGTAGTGTTAAGTTCTTGCTCTTTGTTGTCACTCAGGTCCTTAAGGATGTCTAATTCTTTACTTAAAGCAAGAGCCTTTTCATTAATTTCAAGCTTCTCATACATGAGAGCCTCATCCATATTTTCAAGTTCTTGCCTTTTTCTTTCTAGTCTCTTAACATCCTTTTCTAAATATGAGTAGGTACTTTTAAGCATGCAATTTTCAGAAGTTAGAGCTTCACATTCTTCCATCAATGAAAAAATTAATTTTTCAAGTTTTTTCTTGCTAAGATTACGTACCTCCTTTTTGAGACTTTCACCGCTAGAGTCTGAGTCAGATCCACTTCGATTCATGAGAGCCACTGCTTCTTCTTCATCCTTAGAGTCTTCTTCTTCTTCTGAGGTGTCTCCCCAAGTTGCCATCATTGCTTTGGTGAACCGTTTTTCAGCATTAGTCAACTGAGTTTTTCTGCCTCTGGTTCGGACCTGTTCTGACCCCTGTTCTTCCTGCAACAAGGGGCAATTCTTCACTACATGATCTTGCCTTCCGCACTTGAAACATCCTGAGAACTAAACTCGGTCACTGTTTTTAGCTTTGCTGGTGTTGCCCTTTTTGTATACGCTTTTGGTCTTCTTGAAAAATTTCTTGAACTTTGGTGCAATCATGGCCATTTCTTCGTCATCAAAATCTAAGCTATCACTTTCCCTTGCCTTTAGTGCAAGCCCATGATCTTTCTTCACTTCCCCCTTCATCTGAGAGTTTCTCCTTAGCTCATATGTTTGTAAGTTCCCA
Source organism: Selenicereus undatus (assembly GCA_017589665.1). Classification (NCBI taxonomy): domain Eukaryota; kingdom Viridiplantae; phylum Streptophyta; class Magnoliopsida; order Caryophyllales; family Cactaceae; genus Selenicereus; species Selenicereus undatus. The sequence continues at coordinate 77,729,588 of JACYFF010003369.1, forward strand.
ATAAGCTCATCCAAGGAAATCACATTCATCTTTTTTGCTTCTTGGATTGCAGTGACCTTTGATTCCCATGAATGGGGTAAAATTCGTAGGATCTTCTTAACCAGCGCTTCAGTGGTAAAGGATTTTTCCCAATGATTTTAACTCATTAGTAATATGGGTGAATCGAGTATACATGTCCATGATTGTTTCTTTATCACTCATCTCGAATAGCTCATATTTCCTCATCAGCAGCTCAATACTGGATTGCTTGACTTGATTGGTTCCTTCGTGAGCTACTTGAAGGGCATTCCATATCTGTTTTGCGGATTCACACTCTGAGATGCGAGTATACTCATCAGGTCTGAGTCCAAAATATAGCAGCTTCTTGCACTACTAAAAAAGTTCATAATAACGACGGAATTCAGCGACGGAAAAAAATAGCGACAGATTTGGCGACGGAAATGGCGACGGAAAAATAGTTTCAGAAAGTAGTCAGATTATACGGCAGATATGGCGACGGATAAAATTTTCCGTCGCCAGATTTGACATATGGCGACGGAAATTCCATCACCATTAAATTTATTTTTTTTAAAAAAAATAAGGCGACGGAATTTCTGTCGCCAAAACAAAAAAATAAAAAAAAATTCTTTTAAAAAAACAAGGGGTGGCGACGGAAATTCCGTCGCCATTCCGTCACCACCCCTTTAAAATGAAACCAGATTTCTCTGGTTTCATTCTGCTGAAACGCGAGTCGCCGAGGAGAGAGAGAGAGAGTCGGCGACGCACGCATCTAGCTTCCACTGCACACCAGCCCAGCCACCACCGTGCCCACCCACTGCCGTCGGACGTCCGCTGTCGCCGCCGATGACCTTCCCCCTCAGCCAGCCGCCGTCTGCCGCCCCCACCGCCGGTTGTTCGAAATTATTTGAGGTATTTTTCTCAACTAAACAACTTCAAATTTCTACAAATTTTTGTATTACATTGTTAGAATTTCATAGTTAGTTCATATTTATGATGAAATGTGGTGTTTGTGTGAGGTTATTGGTTTAATTTGGTTCAAAATTGGGGTAAATGCGATTTAGGGTTTAGTTTTGGTAGTTTGAAGTTAAAGTTTGATGTATTGGTGGAATGAAATGGTTTCATTGATAATATGTTGAAATGTGCAATGTGTGTGACGTTATTGCTGTAATTCGTTACAAGAATTTGGTAAATGCGATTTAGGGTTGAGGTTTGGTAGTTTGAAGTTGAAATTTCATATGTTGGTGGAATGAAATGTTGTAATTGATAATGTTGTCGAAATTTAGTTGGAGACTATGCTCAATGCAATTTAGGGTTTAGGTTTGGTGATGTGAACCTGAAAGTTGATGTGTTGGAGGATTAAGATGCTTTAGTTTATTATTTTGTTCAAATGTGATGTTTGTATGAAGTTGTAGCTCATATTTGTTTAAAGTTTTCGCCCAACGCAATGTATACTTAGATTTGATAATTTTAAGTTTAAATTTGATATGTTGGTGGAATAAAGTGGTCAACTATGTATGAATTATTAGTTTTGTGATGTTGGTGATAATGTAAGTAAAATTTATGACCTAGTTGTAAGTTTTTTTTGGGGTGCATGGGAAAATGTTAAAGTAAGCGTCCATAATATATGATTGCGTAATTTATGTACTTATTATAATTTTGATTAAAATTAATTCTTATCACATACCTTATGTGGTTATTGTCATTTGAGCAGAATATGAATGGTCCTCCACATCGTACGTGGATGTATAATAGATTATTGCCTGATCGTAGTGGTTATACGCAAGAATTTCTAGATGGAGTAAACGAATTCGATCAATTTGCACGTACATAGATAGAGTTTCTGAATGGGGGGAAGTATAGATGTCCTTGTGCGAAATGCCGAAATAGGGTGTACTTGACATCTGATGAGGTCAAGATGCACCTTATGTATAAGGGTTTTGTGCAAGGGTATTGGTTTTGGATAAGTCATGGGGAAATAGAACCTCAGGAATATGGTTATGGGTATCAACATAGTGAGATTCCCGAAGTTGGAGGTTCAAGTCATGTTAATAATGACTATTCTGAATCGTATATAGATCGGATGGAGGACATGGTTGATGATGCTATAATAAGAAATCAAAATGTAAGGGAAGAGGGGTCAAGCACTTGCCGAGAACCATTTTATAATATGGTTCAAGCTGCTCAACAACCCCTATATGATGGTTGCTCCACCCATAGTGAGTTATCTTCGGCGGTGAGATTGTTGAGTATTAAATCTGATTATAGTATGCCTCAAAACTGTTTCAATGAAGTTGTTCAATTAATGAAAGAGATGTGCCCCCCTAACAACCGCGTGCCTAACAACTATGGGCAAACGAAGAAGGTTGTTAAAGATCTCGGGAACGATGTGGTCCAAATTGATTGTTGTCGGAAAGGTTGCATGCTATTTTATAAGGATGACGAGAACTTGGATGCGTGCAAGTTTTGTGGGCATTCAAGATGGAAGAGGCAAAGGTCACAACAAAGGAATCAGAATCCATTGCCATACTCAAGGATGCATTACTTGCCGTTAAAACCTCGACTGCAGAGGTTGTATGCATCAAGAAGTAGTGCAGAGCACATGAGATGGCATTATGAATGTCGACGTGAGGACGGTGTTTTATGTCATCCATCAGATGGGGCAGCATGGAAACATTTTGACTCCAAATACCCTGAATTTGCTGCAGAGCCTCGGAATGTAAGGCTTGGCTTATGTGCTGATGGATTTAATCCTTACACATTGTCTTCAAGATCATACTCTATTTGGTCGGTGGTCGTTACACCTTATAACCTTCCCCCTGAAATGTGTATGACCACACCATTTATGTTCTTGACTTGTGTAATCCCAGGGCCCAAAAATCCTAAGAACAACATAGATGTATATTTACAACCTCTTGTCGATGAGTTGAAAGAGTTGTGGGATGTTGGAGTTGAGACTTATGATATTTCTACGGGGTGTACATTTCATATGAAGGCTGCACTTATGTGGACGATTAATGATTTTCCCGCATACGGAATGTTATCTGGGTGGAGTACTAATGGCCAATTGGCATGCCCCGTATGTATGAAACAGCAGAAGGCATTGAGATTGCAAAATGGAGGTAAATTCTCATGGCTTGACTGTCATCGGTGTTTTTTGCCAAGGAATCATGCATTCAGAAGAAATAGAACCGCATTTAAGAAAGGGAGAACTATTACAGGGGGTCCTCCTCGCCGATTGTTCGGGGAAGAACTTTATGTCGAGGTGGAAGATTACCCAATGGTAACCACAGATGGTGACTTCGTCATACCAGGATTTTTAAGGAGAATGAGCACAACTGGACGAAGAAGAGCATATTATGGGAGTTGCCTTATTGGCAGTACCAACTGCTTCGCCATAATTTGGATGTGATGCACATTGAGAAGAACTTCTTCGAGAACATTATCAACACAGTTATGGATGTTAATGGGAAAACAAAGGACAATGCCAAATCAAGAATGGATGTTGCCGAAATATGTGATAGGCCAGAATTACATTTACATTCAGACCCAAGTGGTAGGCTGGTGAAACCAAAAGCGAAGTTCGTACTTCCTGTGGATAAAAGAAGAGAGTTGTGTGAATGGGTGAAGGAGCTTCAAATGCCTGATGGATATTGCTCTAATTTGAGAAATATCGTGGACCCTAATGAGGCTAAGTTCAACAACATGAAAAGTCATGATTGTCATGTCTTCATGGAGACTCTTTTACCAATTGCATTTGGTGCGCTCCCAGATGTTGTGTTGAAACCTCTTATTGAGATAAGCCAGTTCTTCAAAAACTTATGCTCAATAACATTGCGGGTGGATATGCTTGAGGAGCTGCATCGCAACATCGGAATCACTTTGTGTAAGTTAGAGACCATTTTCCCTTCTAGCTTTTTCAATGTCATGGAGCACCTGCCAGTGCATTTGGCAGAAGAGACTCAACTAGGTGGTCCAGTACAATACCGATGGATGTATCCATTTGAGAGGTAAATTATACTGTAACTGATGAAAGCTTCTATGAATTCGTATATGTGGAATCACTTAAAATCTATTCCAATTGTGAACTGCATAGGTTCTTTGGCCAATTAAAGAGAAAGATAAAGCAGCAAGCGTGTCCTGAAGGTTCAATCACAGAAGCATACCTAGAGGCAGAGAGGACATTCTTCGCGTCCTATTACTTGACTGTAATGTTCCCTCCATGCGCAGTAGGTGCAGGAGAAATGAGGACGACGATGAACATATTAATCATTTTCCAACTCTGTCCGTGTTTGCACCGCAAGGGACTACTATTGGCAGAGAAAGATCAAGGTATTTCACGGATGCCGAATATGTTGCTGCCCACCTTCACGTGCTATTAAATTGTGACGAAGTTAAACCTTACATAGGGTGAGTGGCATTTTCACTTCCAATTCAGTTTATCATTCATAGCGCAAGTATGTTAATATGCTTCGTAAAATGTAATAGAATTTTCACGGAGCAAGTAAGAGCCGTACATCCCAATGTCAGCGACGCAGATGTCGACACCATCATCGAAACTCATTTCGCAGATTGGTTTAGCGAGAATGTAAGTGTTCGAACTCATTTATTCATAATTTCAACATAACAATTAATTAGGTGCATTGTATTAATTAAAATCACATGTTATGTCACCTTAGGTGCATTACATTCAATTGTTCGAGACCGACAAACATTGCTACCTGAGCCAATTGACCGTGAAGCCAAAACGCTGTGTGTCGACGTGGACGGCATATAGAGTAAATGGATTCAAATTCCTCACAAAAGCTCGAAGCGTCGGGAAGAGAACATATAACTATGGTGTTGGTGTTTGTGGCACTAGGGAAGGCGATATTGAGAATGATTATTATGGTGTACTAGAGGACATTGTCCGAATTGAGTACGTAGGCGAACCACTTAAACGATGTATGCTCTTCAGTTGTCAGTGGTTCGACCCCACATTGAATCGTGGGACATGATCTCATAAACTAAGCAACCTTATTGAGGTCCACCGTACAAGAAGGTACCAAAAGTACGACCAATTTATCTTCCCAAATACTGCATCACAAGTATAGTTCATGCCACATGCAGATCAGTCGAGGGATAGGGCCAATTGGCTTGTTGTCGTACCAACCAAACCAAGGGCGAGAGTGGATCAGCAGTACACCCTACCTACTGCGTACCAACAAACGGAGATGGCGACTATCGTCGAACCTACGAATGACACCATCCCTGCTTCATTAGTGGATGAAAGTGCACCATCGGAAGAGGTTAATGATGAAATAGGGTTTTCATTCATTCAGGGTAATGACGAGATAGATGAGGTAGAGAATGGTGAGGATGATGAAGAGGAGGAGTGGGATGACGGTCATGAAACAGATGAAGCTGAAGAAAATTTGCATTTGTCTGACGATGATGACGATGAGGATGCTGATGATTGAGTGGTTACGAATTCTTATGTGTATAAGTAATTTGCATGTGAAACAATTGTTTGTGACTTTACCTATATTGTATGAATGAGCTTTGCAAAATATGTGTCACCTACGTACCTATTATGATGTATGAGGAAAACGGTTTATATGTGCAATCATTATATATTTGTATTTGGTGTTGTTCTCACCTATTTCAGGTATGGATTCAAGTTCTCGTCGAGCAAAGTCCTCCCCTTGAGGTAGAGGACAAGGGCGTCGAACCTCTGCCGTTGATCCGACCGCAATGGATATTGATCCATCTTCCCCCCAGGTACCTCATACACCAGTTCAGCCAGGAGCGACAATGGCTGCTTACATACCAGGTATTTCAGGACCCCCTGCCTCCCCCATTTGGGGCTTTCCATCATCAGACCTCATACATTCCCAACCAAAGCACCATGTACGGTCAATTTGTGTACAACCTTCCTCCGAACCCCCATGTTGTTCACACTGTGCACCCCACTCCCCAACCCATTCCACAACCCACTCACCCTAACACAAACCAGTCCCAAGAGAACATCGAAAGTGGTGAAAGTGAAGCACAATCCAGTCATGGGAGCACTCGAGCAAAGACTTGGATTGAACCAGATGGTAACATGTAAGTCTTGATTTGTTCTACGTTATGAAGTACTACATGAATTTTGCATAACAAGTAATGAATTTTATGTGTAATGTTCGATTAGGTTTCTCCCCAATGAGGGTACTGTTAGTAGGATTTCGCTCATATTTCAAAGCAAGTTTGATGGAGCTTGGCCTACTTGGAGCAAAGTGCCCAAACCAGTACGAGATTTGTGGTTCGGAGAGTTCAAGGTAACTACAGTGACTTTATATTAACAGTTTATGAAATATGTGATTAATTAGTATTGACTAATTTGATGTGCTATTCGTTTTCGTTATTGCAGAAGTGGTTTACTTGGGATCCGGTCCATGAGGACCGTATCAGAAGAAATTTTGAAAATCGAGGCAATGCACGGTTGAGAGACTTTTTTGGCAAAGCAAGGAAGCACAACAAGAAGCCTGTCTGGCTCGGTGATGCTCAATGGGAGGGACTCCAGCAGCACTGGGCGAATAAACATTACAAGAAATTGCGTGAGACAGCGCAGAAAAACCGACTAGGAACTCCAGAAAGTGGTGGCCCATCTCTCCACACCTGTGGCTCGCTCCTTATGCATGAGCATAGGCAACGTTTGGTAAATGAACTAATGTTTGCTAGGTATTTGTTTAAGTTCAATACTGTATTTTGTGTTTTGCTTGACATCGTTCTTTCTGGCACGTACATAGAGGGAACAACTTGGGACGGAGCCCACAATTGTTGAATTATTCAGTCGAACTCACAAACTCCAGGGCAAAGACGATGGCCCTTGGGTTGACAAGAAATCACAACAAACATATGTAAGCAATTAGCTATTCTCAATTTTCATTGGTAGTCAAATCATGAACTTGTATACTTTAATGTAAGTTATTGTACTATGCATGACTTCGTGCGCATGTTGCAGTGTTGTAGGAAACCTTTGAGCGTGATTTTCAAAATGTTATCAACTCCCAAGGGACCGGGGATGGCTCTTCTCAAGATCCAAACCTGCCACTTCTCAACCCAAATGAGTTGTGGGTGAAGACGTTTAAGAACAAGAAGGGTCGTATTTACGGCATTGGTGACGAGGCTGTCAACATGAGGGAATCCGGTTACTTCGGTCCCACTCAAAGATCCGGTATTGTATTCATATTAAAGTTCCAACATCCATGGTTATACATTGATATGACTTAGTGGCAACGCCAACATAGTAATTTACTTAAATGTCTGTCAGCAGGTTCCGGTTCTACGCCATCGCAACAGGAGCTCAATGACTTAAGGGGTGTAGTAACCAACTTGGGGGGTGAGCTATCGTCACAAGCTGAAAGCTACCGGTTGGTTATGGAGAAATGTAAGCAACTGGAGGAATCCAACAGATTGCTCACACAAAGCAACCAACAACTGAGCCAACAAATGATGAGCATCGATCAGCGCCTCCAAGCTTTCTTTCAAATGCAACAGGCGTCTGACTCGGGATCTCAGCCACCATTTGCTCATCACTCGCAACATAACGAGGAAGATGATGAGGCAGAGGAAGAGGAAGGCGAAGAGGAAGAGGAAGACCTTGGTGATTGAGTTGGTTGCTGTTTCCTTCAGCTGGTGGCTCTTCTGCTTATCTTCACGAAGTACATCATATCTCTTGATGCTTACTTCCCCTCCCCTTTCTGCTAATTTTACTCCCCTCCCCCTGGTGCTTATTTAACTTCCCTCCCATTTGGCGCTCACTTCAACCTCTTCTGCAAACATATATATATATATCTTCATTCTCAGTTACTGGTAACTTCTGGTTATTTTGTTTGGATTTGTGGTTTGTGATATATACAGACTTTGCTTGGAACTTGTAGTGTGTGATATGTAGAGAGTTTGTTTGGAACTTGTGGTTTGTGAATTGAAAACCCTTGGTTGGATGTGATGTGTTGTGTTGGATGTGGAATTCCACCTTTGTGTGGCTTCAAATTGTTGAGAACGCTTTGAATGAAGCCCTATTTGAAGTCATTGGATGTCGATTGACTGCGAAGATCTTGTAAATTTCTTGCAGGGAATGATTTGTATGTATGTACGGATTTGATCAAAAACAAGCGATTTTATTTTTAAAAAAAGAGAAACCCAGCGACGGAATGGCGACGGATAACGGAAAAAAAAATAATTTTGGGGCGGGGCTGGCGACGGAATTCACATTCCGTCGCCATCAGAGACCGAAATTCTGTCTCTGATTCCGTCGCTGGTGGCGACGGAATGTAAATTTCGTCGCCACCCACTGCCCCGCCTCTTTTCCCCGCCAAAAAAGTATGTCGCAAATTCCGTCGCTGAACCCGTCGCCAGCTTCTTAGCGACGAGCGAAAATCCGACAACCACATTTCGTCGCCAATTCCGTCGCTGATCTTAAATTTCCGTCGCTGATTAACCATATTCTGTCGCTGATTCCGTCTTTATTTTGCATTTTTCTTGTAATGTTGGCTTTGGCATTTTTCTCTATCTTTCTAAAATCATCTGAGTCCAATTCCTTCTGCTCCTTAGGAACATTCTTCCCGTCAGTTGTGACTTTCACTAGAATGTAAGGACCATTCACAATGAGCATCCACAACTCATAATCCTCAGCTTGGATATAGTTCTCCATTCGATTTTTCCACCAACCGTAGTGTTGTCCATTGAAGTATGGAGGTCTGGTCACAGATTGACCTTCCAAGATTTCTTGTGGTGCACTCATTCTTACAGGATCTATCTAGGTGTTAGCCTAATTTATGAGAACCTGCTCTGATACCAATTGTTAAGTTTTAAGGCACACAAGGACACAAAAGGGAGGGTGAATTGTATCTTTCAATTTTTTTTCGTTATGTTTCAAAACACTCGTTAGACCTATTGGGAGAAGTGTTTGCAGTAAGGCAGAAACAAAACTTTGAATGCGGAAATAAAGGAGACATAAGATTTTACGTGAAAAACCACCTCTGGCCCAATGGAGGTGTAAAAACCACGATCTACATCAGTAGGATTTCAACAAACACTTTCAACACGGGCCAAGTTCGTTACACTATGTAACACACGTGACGACTTTACACACATAACTTAGTCTTCCCCGAGACTCTAGTTATACACACGTAACTATTCTCCGCTTGAGAATGAGTCACACAACACGTTCAAAGTTTCCCAAGACTTGGACACACTCTAGACTTAACTGATGACAGAAAAGAATAGAAGAACACCTTACTTTTATGCTTCTAACCAAGCTGAATGTAAGGTACACTTACAAAACCTATTATGCCATAAAGAACGATTCAATTTAGCACACTCCTTAAAGGTTTTTCACTCAGAGAATAAGCTCACAAAAACTTGATGTTTGCCTTGAAAAACCGTAGCTTGAAGAGATGAGAAGCGAGTACTTATATACCCATAAAAAAGCAAGGATTTGATTTTCATAATAACTCTGAAAATACTCAGTATCTTAAAAGGAATTAAATCCTTCAAAAAATTATCATTTTATGAAATCATATCTTTTAAGGATAAGATAAAATCTTCTAGGAGACCAATATTATTTAGGAAAGTACTCTTTCTAAAACACAATATTATCAGAAAATTGATCCTAAATATATTAGGAATTTTGGCAGTAGGAAAACTCTTGAAAATCTTTGAAAAATGATTTTTACACTCGCTGCCCTCAGAGCATTGCAGACATGTTTGCTCAATTGTTCTGAGCAATGTTGTGAGTTAGCTTAAATAATTCTTTCAAGGTGACTATTAAGTCAAGTTCTTCTTTGACATATTAACAAGAATCTAGACAAATATTACCAGTACTTAGCCCTAAGACTCTAAAGACTCTTGTACTCTGCTAATGATGTGCACATATATCCACTTTGATGATTTCAACTTCTTTGACCTGTTCTTCAGGGTATTTGTAACTTTTATCGCTTTCGATATACAATTTTATGCCATAGCTTCAAGCATGATATTTCAAACTGATTTTCAGGATGTTTGCAATCTGTGTTATCACATGATTCTAGCACTCAACTCAAGCAAGCATAATTAGCACA
>JACYFF010003369.1:77740069-77767694 GCA_017589665.1 Selenicereus undatus
AAGACAAGTGCTATTGCTGACCAACCGGCCTAACATTTCTTCGCTCTAGAACTTTCAAGCTGGCCAGTATAGAAAGTTAGATATACTTACAAGACAAAAATGCTTAAAGTGCTAAGGAGAGTAACAGGCAAGCCCTAAAAGCCCAACATTAATTTGAAGTGAACATATAAAATATTGGCGGAGAGAGAATGATGCAGATGCATCTGTCCTCTCTGTAACTTGACCTGCTGCTTACATTAATTCTGCTTCATAATCAGAGTTTACAGCTCTTCCCAATGTCGTGTTTCATAATATTCGAAACTTCCATCTGTTTCATAAATACAGATATTGTCTTTAAAAACCTTACATATAAGTACAAAAAAGTACGGCAGAAGTAAAAGTCTGTCTTCTGATTTTACATATTGCCATATCCTAAGTCTTAATTTTATCCACTGTGTTCTGAATTGTCTTATATTTATACACCAGTTGAACAATATTAAATTACTAATCAGTGAAGTATCTACTCATTGTCCCACAACATGCATGTTAATTGTGGACCAGGGGAAAAAAAAGACCCATATGCTATTGAAACCTATTAAATGTTTTTTTTTTTTTAGCTAAAATTTTGAATCGATATCAAGTTACTTCCTAAAGTCTCAATATATATGGAAGAGGTGTGATTAAAACATATAGTTAGTAACATCGTTATTTAAATTTTTAGATCCGTCACTATATACAAAACGAAGAAATATTATACTCTTAATGACAAAATTAAGACAGAAATACTTACAGTTAAATGTAAATTGTAGAAAGCCCTCCCTCCAACGGATTGGAAAGAGGAGACAAGGATGACAAGAAAACCAGCCTTCTCCAGTAGTAGAAGCAGTTCAGGCAAGGATGTAATTCTTTGAGAAGTTGATATGTGGATTACTACTTCCCTCTGCCCCACCTCCTCTATTGAAATAGAACACGTTAATGATGAGTTTATCTCCTTTCTGATCTTTGATTTTTTACATGGTTTTTCCTCTTCACCTTGATCATCTTCTTGGAGTGCAGATGTTTTTGATAAAAGCTCTTGTTTTAGGTGGGTGAGATCCTCTATTTGCTTTTGTAGTTCTGGTATGTACTTAAGTATCTTAGCAACTGTGGCCGGAATGCTCAATTTTTTCTGCAGTTGATAGAAAAAAAAGACATTATTCGGTAAAGATGTTGAAGTGACAGTCAATTATATATATTTTTAGGTGGGTGGTTATGTATCTTGGTATCACCATTTTGATCCAATTGCAATTAAAGTTGGGAAACAAGTCGAGTCAGATCAACTTATTTCATAAGCGGGTCAGTTTTATATCGGCCTTAAAAATAGTTTAAATTTGCTCAAAATTGAAAAATAACTTGTTTTCAGGCAAACAGTAAAAACATGTCAACTGTGGGTCAAAATCAATTTGGCTCGCATTGAGTTCGTATTTCTCTCAGTAATTTTGGGTCAGGTTCATGTCGGGTAAACTTTTGCAACTCTAATTTCAATTAAATGGTATTAAATTTAATTATAATGGGATGAAAATTAATTATTAGTACAAACGTAGGGATTAAAAAAATTAATGTCTCAAATTAGTTCAACGGGTAGATGTTAGGTCTACTAAGGTTGCCCCCCAAAAAAAACAAACAAACAAAATACCGTGAGCTCAGAAGCAGGAAGCCGGGCACGGAGGGAGGAATACAAGCAGTTGATCTTGTTCCTACGATCCCTCTCACTTGCATTATGATGGAGTCTTTTCTTAGCCAACACGGCATCACCCAGTTGATGATCATGGTCATCCCCTGACCCTGATCCAGTCAACAGTGGCGATTCTCCTAGTCCACCATCAATGTCGTGGTCTTGAAGGAGGGGATTATCACTAACACCACAAGAATCAAACAAGTTGAAGTTGTTCAAATTAGCAAAACCCTGCTGTTGTTGTTGCTGCTGTTGCTCTGCGGTTCCATCAATTAATTCTGTTGGATAATAATCAGGAAATTCCCACCCAAAATTCTGAAGCAAATTTGCAGAATTAGAAACTGCCAACATTTTTCTTTTCTTTTCTTTTCTTTTTTTTGGTGGGGAGAGATACCGATCGATTCAAAGGTGCTTCAAGTAACTGCAGTCTCTAATTATATATACAAGGGTTTGTTGCTGAGTTCAATCAGTACCTAATTGACTATATATTTTAGTAAATTCATCACTATTGAAGCGCAACGAGTAGAGATAATTAGTTAATTACTAGATTAGGAGTGAAGTCGTCATGAAAATGATCATACTTAATGTTTAGTAATAGGAGGGGCTTGTGAGGGGTTGTGGGGAGACTCACGGTGTACCCATGGAAACCGTTAAACTATAAAGAATACTAGCCTTTAAATCTATGCTATGCATGGTTTGTTTTAACTAAAATATTTTTAAAAAAATTATAATTAACATTATAATTTAAATTTTTAAAAATAATAATATTAACATATTTATAATTTATTTCTTTTTTTCTTCATTGAAATTGTTGAGAAGATACTATTCATCACGATTACTTTAAATAATATATTGTTTATTTTTAAATAAAATTTTAAATAATTAACAAGACACGTGTCACAACCGCAGAGTTCAAACTCGCTTTTACAGAGAGAGAGAGAGCAAGAGAGAGAGAGAGGATGATTGCATTTAAATCATTATCGATCTAATACTTACGTATTATTTTTTGAAATGAGACATAAAAGACAATATAGACAAACTATGAATTCAACCCTTTAGTATATTAACAACCAAAAATTTCACAATTATGTTATATATCTAGAACATGTACAGTTGGTTACACTTAATTATTAGTATGAGTCTTTAACCCAAAAAAAAATATTATAGCTATAAGAATTTGACTCAACGGTTAATATTGAGGTCCTAATATATTATGTTTTGATTTTATAGTACCATCAGCATAAATATGTGTATACCATATTATACTTAAAGAGTCCTTTTTAAATAAATAAATATTGTATAATCTTCAAAATCTCAAATGACAGTTGTACGAAATGCATGCGTTAGGGATGTGAAACCGAAGTTGTTTGGTACATTGGCAAAATATGAGACCGTAGGTGTGGTATATAAATTGTTGAGTTACTTTTACCCATTATCAATTGATTTTAATTGGTTGACAAATCTCAATTTATTTGTATATATTATATGTTTGATTAAAGCTCATATATCAATATATATCTATTCAAGTGATTTGGCTCTTAATTATTTTCATTGAGTGAGGCTTCAAAAGTTTTGGGAATAGGGAAAATTTTGACCGGAGAATTTGAGCTCTTCATAAATCAATAATAATTCAACTCCAATGAAATTGAGAGTTAAAGACCAAAAAACCAAAAAAAAAAAATAAAATCTAGCTTACATAAAATTAAACAGTCTCTAACTTGTATATTACCAGGGAGTGTAGAACAAGGGAGGGCGCGTGCCATGTTGTGGTATGCACGAGGCTGAAAGCCACGAATGCAGGATGACCAAACGAAGAGCGCAAGCCAGTATAAAACAAGATGATAAAGCTCTCCAAAGCGTTAGGGTTGTGGGGGATTGGGCATCACAATCCAAAGGATCAACTAGCTAGATTAACAATTATCTAATTATATCATGCTGAATACCCAAGTATAATAAATTAAATATGGGGTGCTGATTATGCATGACTACTAGCGGCAGGTGTAGAGATAATAATAAGTTAATCACAAGCTCAACTGTCGCACACAGAAAGGAGTTTAGGTGAGCAGCCTCACAGTTTGCTGTTGTTGATAACAAGGATATATAGACATTTGGTATAATCAAAGTAGGGTGGCAATGAGGCGAGTATGAGATGGGTTTAGCCGTACCTTCACCCATACTCATCGGGTGTTACACAATTATACCCATATTCATATTCACTGGGTATAGCGGGTATGTGGGTTTAATTTGGGCACATATAGATAAAAAGGAATTAAACCCATTTCATACCTATATTCGACATCAAATAGCCAATATATCACATTAACACCAAACTTTCAATAACATATCATATTACACCGAATACAACTAAAAGTTTGTCAATCAAAGCAATAAATTAGCACTTGACAATCATAAACTTTAACAAAATGTCCCACCAAAGTCCTGAATCATACAATTTAAAGCAACTAACAAAATATCCATGTACAAGTGACAAATTAAAACTTTAAACAAATGGGTATGAGTTTTATATGGAATAGATATGGGGTGGGTATGGGGTAGATATTAATAAATGGGTATAGAGCGGGTGGATTGTACGGGTTCAATACCCTATCCAAACCCATAACCATACCCATTTTATCAATACCCGCCTTATACCCTTTTTTTTTTCATTTTCATTGGCCATACTCATACTCATTGCGGTGGATTGTACGGGTTCTAGGCGGGTACAAGTTTTTTTGCCCACCCTAAACCAAAGTAACATTACAAATATATACTCAAAAAAAAAGTAACACTACAAATTGCCAAATATTTAAATTTAAAAGATGTCATTTTTATATGCAATCGGTTCAATTAATGTACCGGAATGGATCATAGGAACTTCTTAATGAATCTTTTAATTCGATCAATTGATATTAACATAGATCATAAAATGATGACATCTGCTAAGAATTTCCGGACGTAATTTTTTTTACCCTAATTAATAGATATAACTATGTGTGGGCATATTATCATTAATCGGTAAATTAATTAGAGCAGCTTTTGTTTTGGTTCTTGTTATTTCTATTTCTTCCTCAGGAAAGGGAAGTGAACTCCAATGGACATGGAATAGGTCTTATCTAAAGGCTAGACTAATGGGAAAGGCTAATGAGGGTGATATAATCCGAACATGCACCTTTTTTTGGGGGGTGGGGGGTTAATTGATGTAGTGAGAAGTAGTTGGCAGAGCTTGTAATTTTTTTTATGTATAGTTGTTGGTTTGATCTTCCAAGGATTTCCACTCTGGCATAAGGCTAATGAGGGTGATATGCTCACAACATGCACCTTTGTTTTTTTAATTGAAGTAGAGATCAGAAGTAGTTGGCAGAGGTTATAATTTTTGTATGTGTAGTTGTCCGTTTGATCTTGCAGGGATTTTCACTTTGGCGTATCATATTAAACTGTCCCTATCAAATACCTAAAAATAACCTTAGCTGACTAGAACACAATTATAAGTTCATGCAAACACTCCCGCCCCCCCCCCCCCCCCAAAAAAAAAAAAAGCCATTGGTATATACAGGAAGCATCCCTATAAAATGTTGAAAATATTGAACAACAATAATAGCACCAAAGAAAAGACTTCGCAGATCTGAATGAAGAACATGAAGAAAGTAATGTGGCGTGGCCCGGACACTGTCCTGAAAGCGATTTTGCTTTAGCCAGGGTACAAAGTCTCCACTAGCAGTCGCTCCCCAGGGTGACATTGTTCCTGCCAATCTTGTTCAATTAGCCAGCTGGAGTTAAAATGATATGGTTCCAAGGGTGGAGCTACATTGGGGCAATTGACCCCTCAGCTTTTTGGGGGAAAAAATAAATAAATAAGAAATATTTTTGTGAATAATATATATATATATATATATATATATATATATATATATATATTAATTCGTTCAAACATATTTTGCAAACTTGTGGTTGCCCATGTGGTCAGTTGCCCCCTCCTTGTTTCAACCGATCGTAGGTTCAACTCTTGCTAGTTGCTTCCAGGCCCCTTGTATGTTTTTTTTTTTTGAGTTTTGGAACTTTATTTTCCCTGCCCACTTACTCAACTGCTAGTGCCAGTTCTCGACTCTCAGTCTCTCTCTGTTGCTCGCAGCTCGCCTCGACTCTTGCAAGCAGCCACCCCCTGCCCACTCTCTCTCTCAATCTCTGCAGTTAGCCGCCGGCCCGCCGTTAGCTGACCGGCTGACGCTGCCGGCCACCAGGCCCGCCTCCACTCCTCCTCAGCTCTCCTCCTAAATCCCAAATCCCAATTTGAGGTAATTCTCAAAAATACTCAATTTTTGTTTTTAATTTTGTTATTTTGTAAATAATTATGTTTATTTTACTGATTTTAGTTAGGTTTGTGTTAAATAATTGATTAACTTAGTGAATTACTCATGATTCATGAATTGAAAAATGAGAATTTTAATCTAATTGTCTTCTTGGTTGAAGATTTAAAATTGGGCTAATTTTGTTTGTAATTACTTCCTTGTTTATGGTTAGTTTACTAATTTTTATTGAATTTGTGTTGAATAAGTGGTTAATTTAGAGATTTACTCATCAATTAAAAAATTAGGTTTTGCCTTTCTTGATTGAGAATTTAGAAATTAGAATTAGGGTAATTTATTGGTTCTTGTTTGTTTATTTGTGTTAAATTTATTGACTTTAGGCGAATTTGTGTTTGTTTATGATAAACACAAATTACTCCAATTCTAATTCCTAAATTCTCAATCAAGAAAGGCAAAACTTAATTTTGTAAATAATTATGTAAATTATTTTGTAAATGATTATGTTTATGATTTACTAAAAACCATGAACCTAAGTAAGAACTTGATTGTGTTTTTCATTTTGAAATGGAGAAGTTTTTCAACAAGATAGCTAGACGATCTGTTGGTTCAAGCTCTGCATTAGAAAACTCACCACTAATCCAAGAAAGTGCCAAACAAAGTACTCAACCACCGTCTAGCAATGAACAACCAACAAGCACTAATCCATCTTCTTCCAGGAGAACTCCAATCGATATTAATGCTCTTTCATCGGATTCAGCCAATAGAAAATCGATTTCAAGCTATCATCCGAATGATCGTGATGAGGTAAGAAGAGCATATTTATAAAAAAGTCCTTACCAACCCCGAAATCATGTATTCCCCCAAACTAAAATGTCCAATTATATGTGGCGTTTTAATGAATCATAGTTTGCGGCATATCCTAATTGGTTAGAATATAGCATAAAAGAAGATGCGGCATTTTGTTTATGTTGTTATTTGTTCAAGAATGACAAGTTGGGTCATGGTGGAGGGGATGCATTTACAAGTAAAGGCTTTAGAAATTGGAGGAAGAGAAAATCATTTGATGCACATGTTGGTGAAGTAAATAATGTGCATAATCAATGTGTTAAAATGTGTGAAGATCTTATGATGCGAAAGCAATCCATACAAACTGCCTTAGACAAACAATATGAAGATGTTAAATCTGAATATCAAGTCCGTTTAAATGCTTCAATTGAAGTGGCAAGGCAACTTTTGAGTGGAGCATTGCCTTTTCAAGGTCATGATGAAAGTGAATCTTCAACAAGAAGAGGTCATTTTTTGGATTTGTTAGAATGGCATGCCCAAAGAAATGAAAAGTTTGGAAGTATTTTTCCAAAGGCTTCATTATTAAAGCATAAATTGACTTCTCCTAACATCCAAAAAGACATTGCTCATTCTTGTGCAAAAGAAACCATTGGAAAGATTCTTGAAGAACTTGGAGATGGATATTTTGCTATATTAGTTGATGAATCCCGTAATGTATCTTGTAAACAATAAATGGCTATTGTCTTGCGATATGTTGATAGAAAGGGATTTGTTATGGAGCGTCTACTTGGTTTTATTCATGTCACCTATACTTCCTCTTTGTCACTAAAGGAAAATATTTATTCTTTATTATCTCAATATTCCTTGAGTCCATCTCGCATAAGAGGATAAGGGTATGATGGGGCTAGTAATATGCGTGGGCATATCAACGGGCTTAGAGCTTTGATTATGCAAGATTGTCCATCGGCACATTACATTCATTATTTTGCTCATCAGCTTCAATTAACTCTTGTTGCGGTTGTAAATCATCATGATGATATTGAATGGTTCCTTGGGTAGGTTGGTGTTACATTGAATGTGATTGGTAGTTCTTAAAAACGTAGAGATGAGTTTCGTGAAAAACAAACAGAACCAGTTGAAGAAGCATTACGTTTAGGTGAACTACAAACTGGACAGGGTTTAAACCAAGAACTTGGACTTGGAAGATCTGGGGACACTCGTTGGGGCTCTCATTATAAAACATTTACAAATATGATTATCATGTTTTCTCCTATCATTGTTGTGCTTGATGTTATAGCAACTCATGGAAATCATTCACCTGATAGAGTCATGGCACAAAATGCTTTAGATGCCTTACAAACGGTTGAGTTTACTTTCTTATTACATTTGATGAAATTGGTGTTGGGTATTATAAATGCATTGAGTCAGGCTTTACAAAGAAGAGACCAAGATATTATTAATGCTATATCTCTCCTTACTACTGCCAAGAGATAGCTACAAATAACTAGGGATCATGGATGGGATGATTTGCTTGATAAAGTTTCTTCATTTTGTGTGAAACATGATATTGAGATTCCTAACATGGATGACTTTCATATAATTCGAGGAAAATCCAAGCGTAGGGTTTCCAAGATCACAAATGAGCATTACTATCGCATTGATGTGTTCTACACAATTCTTGATATGCAAATGCAAGAACTTAATAGTTGCTTTTCTGAGGCGACTACTGATTTGCTTCTTGGGGTGGCTTGTTTGAATCCTAGTGACTCATTCTCTAACTTTGACAAGAACAAGATACTAAGAATGGTTCAGCTATATCCAGATGATTTTGATGACTTAGCTATTGAGACACTTGCTTGTGAACTGGATACTTTCATTGCTAATGTAGCTGATGATGTGAGGTTGTCTAACATTTCGGGACTTCCTGAGCTTTACAGGAAGTTGGTTCAAACAAAGAAGCATTTGAGCTTTCCCCACCTACATCAGCTTTTGAAGCTTGCATTGATTTTACCAGTTTTCATGGCAATTGTTAAAAGAGTGTTCTCTGCGATGAAGTTCACCAAGACCAAATTGCGGAACAAAATATCAGATGCATTTTTAAATGATACTATTGTTACTTATTTTGATATTGATATTTTTAAAAATCTCTCGAACGACGATATCATGCTTTACTTTCAAAACACGAGATCTCGTCGATGACGACTTTCTTGAATGTTATAGCTATGCATTTCATTTTTAGGACTATTAAAGTTTATATTATGTGTATTATTAATCTCGCCCCCTTGGTTTAAATCCTGGCTCCGCTCCTGTACGGCTCAAACCAGAAAACCAGAAGAAGAAGTTTTCCTGTGTGTAATTTGAAGAAATTAGCCGCCCTCCTTTGACCAAATAAATTTGCAGGAGCTAGAACTTTTTGGGAAAACAAGTAGCTTGAGAAGAAAGCAATTAGATCTAGGAAGGAGGAAATCAGTGTTGTGAGCAAACAAAGCTTCGTGAACTACATTGCAAGTGAAAACTACTTGTTGAAGCAATTTCAAGACACTAAATGCGATTAGCAATAAAATGGTAGAAAACCTAACCCACATCCTCATCCGACTTTGCCTGGCTCAGCCGGCAGCTACCTTGCACGTGTGTGGACTCCCAAACCCACCCATAGCTTTCTTATTCAAAGTGGTTGGGAGGGCTCACATAGAGAAGGTATCACTTTCCACTTTAATCTTTCCATGTAGGACACTTTTTTTGTCATTTCAAAACAAGATCTCTTTTCCATACGTTCAAAACTACAAACTTTTGAAACCTTTCCAACAATCCCCCTACAAAGTTCCACATTCATTTGGGAAACAATTTTTATTTGAGCAAAATATGATATTAATGCATAATCGCCAATATCTTGCGATTTAAATTGACCCATGGCGACTATACAGTATGAGAGATAAATTAAACTATGGACTTTGGAAGGAGGAGCCCCTGGCACTCATATTTAATAATTCATGAAAAAGAACTACAAAGTTAGATGCTCATGTCTCCTACTCTTCTATTATATTTGTCACAAAATATCATATATTTACAAGACCCAAGTATATAGTTTTACAACAAGAACTACGAGTCTAATTATCATTCCCCTTCTCTCTAAACCTTAAGGTTGTTAGGAGAGTAAGTAATTCTTTTTGGTTTAAAGGGATGTGTAAAGGCTGATATAGACATTATTCGAGCTCAGGTTTCTAACAAAAACTTTCAGAGACTTTACAGCTGAGTTACTAGATAATCACGGAAGAGTACACAATTCTCATATGACAGTAACCATGTAATTTGTCCCCCCCCCCCCCCCAACCCTTTTCAGTGCCTAACTCCTTGTTAAGCCTGGTACAGTCACCGGCAACCCTATGCCCATCCTAATGCTCAAGTTGGACCAAAGGGCATCGTGAAGCCACGATCTTATGAGACTTTAACGAGTCAATCTGCCAGTCTTTATGATTTGGTATTGATGGGTTTTCCATGATGCCAAAGTCTAAAATGTGTTTTTGCCCTCTTGCTTGTCCGCAAGAATCATGTGAAGCTTGATTGTGCTCATCAATCAGGGTCGATAACTTCTCTTTCAATGTTTCATGTTCTATGATTTTGGTTCCTTCCATCTGTTACATCAACATTAATAACGTTAACACCTACACGACTAGTAACTTAATTATGCAGTACATTAGGCATCTTATTAAGGATTCTATCAGGCTACAAAAAGGGGGTGGGGGGCATGGCAGACAATGCAAGTCTCTTTTCTTCCCCGCCAATTTTACTTCACTCCACCTTCCATTTAATAGACTCTCCAATGTCATTAGCTAGCTATGTTCAAGATCAAGAGGAAAAATACTCTTAGAAAGGGCTTAAAACACCAACCAAAAAAACAGAAAAAAAGAAGAAGGAAAAAGCCTATTTGCATGTTCGTTGAAAATTTTAAATTTTTGTCATGCATTTTAGAATCTCAATAAATATTTCAGTGTTCTCTATCCCATATTTAAAATCTCTAAAACAATTTATGCATTCGAGAAGTTAAGAAACTCAAGACTATTTCAAATGTTCGTAACGATATCATATCAGATTAATCAAAACCGTGGTTGCATTACTTACTAGCTCGCTCTCCTTATTTACAGGTTTTACCAATTATCAAGAAGAACAAACGAACCAATATTAGTGGATGATTCACAATTAATATAGGGTTTTTCTTTTTGTTCTTTTTTCTTTTCTTTTTTTTTTTTTGAAGTTGAATGGGACATATCAATGATTCAATGGAGGACTTATACGCAAAAGATGATTAAAAATACTTACAGCTAAATGTAGATGGTAAAAGCTTCTCCCTCCAAAAGATCGGAAACAAGAGAGATGAATGACAAGAAAGCCACACTTGTCTAACAGTAGAAGCACCTCGGGCATTGATGTAATTCTTTGAGAAGTTGATATGTGGATTACTATTTCCTTCTCTTCCACCTCATCTATTGAAACTGAACACATCGATGATGACTTATTCATATCCTTTGTAATTCTGGGTTTTTTACTTGGTTTTTCCTCTTCATCGTGATCATCTCCTTGAAGCGTATGAGCTTTACATAAAAGCTCTTCTTTCTCGTGATTCAGATCGTCTACTTCCTTTTGAAGCTCCTGTATGTACTTCAGCACCCCGGCTACTGTCGCTGGAATGCTCAGTTTTTTCTGTGGTGCATTTGAAAAACAAAAGAAAAAGGGGTTACATTACTTAATTACATGCTGATTAAAAATTGCTGGTGCGACAATCAGTTATATATCTATGTGGTCAATTACACATCTGTTCAACTGTTGTTTGATCTTAGTTGGGTAAAACAATGTCACTTCTAATTAAAAGGGGTGAAAAATAACGTGAAAAGTTACAGTTAGTAAATTATTTAAAATAACTTCTTTAAAAAAACTTTCAAAATTTTAAATTAGTTGAATGAGAACAAATGCCAATGCGTTCAAATTTTAGTATTTGTTTGGAAGTAATGGCATTTTTTTCGCATTCTAGAAAGTATCTATTGGCGTCCATTGCTAAAATATGTTGAATCAAACTGAAATATGTTGAATCATGCTGAAATATACTAAATCATGCCGAATAGTTGAAGAAAATATAACTAGTTATTTTTAATAAATACTTAACAGTATTGAATTATTCTGAATTGTGGTGAAAGTTATTGAAGGTAGATGACATATACTTATGATAAGTCGAAAATAACATGTTGTAAGTAGTTTTGTTATTTTAGAGGAAATTGAGACTTATTTTAAATGTTTGAGAAGCAGAAAAAGTAATACCGTATGGTCAGTAGCAGGAAGCAAGGCGCGAAGAGAAGAATACAAGCCATTGATCTTCTTCCTCCGTTCTCTCTCACTCTCATTATGATTCTTTCGCTTCTTAGTCAACAATAGCTGAAGATCATGATCATCCCCTGACCCTGCTCGACTCAGCGGGGGAGGTTCCCCTCGCCCACCATCCATACCGTGGTCTTGAAGCAGGGGATAATCAAAGAAATCGAAACTCTCTAGAGTTTGCTGATCCTCTATTGTCGCACCCATCATCATTCCCATGGGATGATCAGCTAATTCCCACCCAAAATTCTCAAAAAAATTAAGAGTATTTGACACTGGCAACATTTTCCTTTTTTTTAAAAAAATTCTTGGGACGTTTTAGCAATGTATTATTGCTAAAGGTTATGATTGGATTTTGCCGTGGATTATTTTTAGAATCTCTCATATATAAGTCTTCCAAGTTAACTTAAATTATTAATTAAAAAGTTTAAAGTTAATAATCAAAGTGCACCAGAAATTATTAATCTCATTGAAGATCCTTTAATTAGTAAATTATAAAAGGAATACTTCGTCATGAAAATGAGATTTTTTATTTAAACGTATGGTGGAGTAGAGAGGCTCGTGGTGAGCCAAGGAAAAAAGTGTGCCAATAATTTTGTATTATTTTCTAGCTTGAAGCTCACCTGGTCAGTGTTATCTGCATCCTCTGTCTATAGCATGTCCAGTTTTTTGAAACGTATTAAAGATAGATGAAAGAAACGTGGTTAAGTTATCAATCGCCATCAGAAAAAATGAAGGGATTTATTGTCTAGTGAATAGAATAGAAGTAGATAGTGTCATGGATTCAAAATGTGAATGTCTGCTGCATTGGAAAGGTTTTTGAGTTGATTAAATTATATTTTAGCTATGATATGGGATGTAATTTTCGCATCAAAGTGATTTTCTATATCGCGACTGAAACCGTGTTTGCAATCGAAACTGTATTTTGAAACCTCGAATACTATGAATGCAAGATGGAATCTTCTAATAACATCAAATCATAGAGATGTTTTAATCAACTTTTTGAAAAATGTGGATATTCTATATTATATCCCTTAACAAAATTTGTACGTGTGATTACAATGTCATCCTAAAATTGAGGTTAAGCTATACTTGTTGTAACTTTAAAGAGCCTCTATCATTTAAGGACATGTTTGTTTCAGTATTTAGAATTAGCGGTTATTGGTTAGAAGCGGGTTATCAACTATTACTAACCTTTATTAGCGATTAAGAATAGCAGTTAGGAATAGCAGTTATCAGTGGTTAGGAATAGCGTTCACAGATAGAAGATAGCGATTAATTCAAATTCTACCAGCGGTTACTTGCGATTAGGACTAGTGATTAGAGGTTAGCAGCGTTTGGGAGCGGTTAACAACGGTTACTGGCTATCGAACGCTTCCCAAACATTGAAACGAACAGGCCCCAATTATATGGTAGTTTCAGATTTATAGATCCGAGTTATCATATATAGTGATTTTTAAATTTTTTTTAAATCAATCCCTATTTTTATGCTCCCTTCCTACTAAATTGATATATTCCCCCCTCAAAATGTCATATCATACATGTAGACCGGAATCTAATATATACATAAAAGTCCTGAAACCCCCCCACCCCCACCTCAATTTCCTTAATTTTGTTTTAAATTTTTCACACCATGACATGTATATAGTCTGGATGCATACATGTTTTATCATACGTTAAAGCTTACTCTTCACTTGTTTATCAATAATTAAGGATTACCATAACCGTCCCCCCCCCCCCATTTCCGCGCTATCGTCTACTTAGCTTAGGCTTAATTTGAAATTTATGATCATTTTTGTTCCTCAAATTACTTTAGTTTGGGAACAAACTGATTCTTCGTTTTCAAAATTTTACGGTCTTTTAGTTTTCTATCTTTATAGTTTATCGTTTCAATTGTGAGATTTGTTGGTCAATTTGATCTCTACAATTTGAGGGACTTTTTTTATGTTAGTTCTGTGGATTTGCTTGTCTTTTATACAATGTAAATGAATCCTCTAAGGTAACGATAGTGGTTAGTGAATCTTCAATGTTTTTGAGACTTTAAGCAATTCTCCTTGTTAGAAGAATATCTTACTTACAAACTTACAAAGTCTTACACTAAATTAGCAAAAGGATATGTTCTAAAGAAGGTTACTATGACAAATATGTAGATCATTTTTCCAAGCTATACTATTGAAAAATAGCTCACTAAGGGTCTGTTCTATTTCGCGTTTTAGATAGATAGATAGATGTAAGAAGCAGTAAGCAGTTGTAAAGAGATGTAAGGAGTTGTAAGGAGATGTAAGGGACTGTAAGAAGACATAAGAAGCTCCAACGAGCTGTAAGGATAGATGTGAGGAGTTGTTGAATGTTATAGAAAAACTATATAGGATGTAAGGAGATGTAAGAAGATGTAAGGAGATATAACGAGATGGAAGACGATGTAAGAAGCTGTAAGGAGACGTAAACTCTTAGCTAAATCCTAAAAAACGCGAAATAGAACAGAGCCTAAATATAAAGTCAGAGTTTTGGATTTGGAATATATTTTTTGACATGCAAGATTGTAGTATTTTGTTTCGAATTTATATTATAGATGCTAAAAAGTGGATTAATGTTTAATAAATGTCCTAGTTTTCTTTGCATAAAAGAAAATAACCTTCTTTCAAATTTTCAAGATATAATTTAACATTTTCATAAGAAAAATGTTATGTCCATATTTGAATAATTTTTATAAAAATTATGAAACTAGTTGTAACTTATCTTTAGAAATGTTCTAAAATTTTTGAGATGTCGTTAAATTTTTTAGTCAAATTTCTTAAAGATTGCAACATAGTTTTGAAAATTTTAGAAGAAATTCTTAGAAAAGGATTAAAAGTTCTATTAGAACTTTGACTCTGTTAAAAAGAACCATGAGTTCTTTTGCAATAGTTTGAAACTTGTAGCAATTAGCATTAAGTAAGCCTTTAATGAAATTTAAAATTAAACTTGAAATTTTTAATAGAAATTTACATAAAATCTAATCTAACAGTGAATATTCTCCGTATCCAACCTGCTCAATAATCTTTTTTTATTGGAAAGCGTGCTCAATAATCTACACCATCTAAGTATTATTATTATTATTATTATTATTATTATTATTATTATTATTATTATTATTATTATTTGTGGGTGAATGGAAGCACGTGCCACGAAGGGGCATGCAGGAGGCAAAAGGCCACATGTGCAAGGAGCTCCAACAAAGGCACGTGCCTCCCTTAAAATGATGAGAACCCCATTTAATTAAATGAAATAATCCAAGATATAATTAATCTATCATTCATAGCTATATATCCTGGACACGTATTAGGAATTATTTATCTATATGAGCTTGCTTAATGTATTATTCCAAGGTCTGCCGTGACCTGAGCTGTCACTGTTGAGTGTCAGTTAAATATGATGATGATCTAACAAAGATATGTAGAGATCAACTCAAACACTAAGATTGTTGATAATATATTTATGATTTCCGAAAAACAGGTTTGGACTTTGAAGGACAACTAACAAATTCTATTTATGACTGAGGTATATTGCAAAATAAAAATTAAAAGAGACCGGGGGAGATTGAGTTGATTTGTTTTTTTGGGATCTTGAACCCTTTTTTTCACTGAAATCGAGCTATTATTAACCCAATAAGTGGTTAGAGTTCTCCTATCATAAATTTTCTTCGTTCACAAGACTCGAATCCGAAACCTTACTTAAGGAGAGTAGAGAGAGTGAGTTGAGTCGACGGCACATGGATCTTTTGACTAACAAAATGAGTCGAATGTAGTTAAGCCTTAAAAAGGGCAATCCGGTGCACAAGCATCCTACGTTCACGCAGGATCCGGGGAAAGGTCGTACCCCAAGGGGTGAATTGTAGGCAGTCTAACCTGACTTTGTCAGTGGCTGATTCCACGACTCGAACCCGTGACCTTTTGGTCACATGGAGACAACATTACCGCTGCTCCAAGGCTCCCCTAACATATATCTTATTCTATTAGGCTTTATTTTCTTTTTTGTTCTTTACTTCATAGCATATATATCCTTTCGATACTCTATCTGTATTGTGTCATATATATATATATATATATATATATATATATATATATATATATATATATATATATATATAATCCAATCGGCATAAAATTAAAAAGCTCTCATGTTAAAAAATTAGAGCAAACTAATAGCGGAAGCAATATGATGAAACAGATATTCAGAAACTTAAAGAAAGATAACAAGAACAAAACAACGACACACAAGATTTACATGGAAACCCAATGCGGCAAAAAATCACGGACGACGAGCACAATCAATCCACTATATGAGTAGGGAGAATACAAAACGATCACAATCACAATAAGTGATTTGATCTAATAGCAGAATTACAACCTCTGCTGTAATCTCTCTCACAATTCTCTACCTCTCAACGTGTTTAGGGATTCAAGAGTGATTTTATATCCTAAATATAACCCCCTTTTATAAGGTCTAGAAAACCAGGGTTTTACCCTTAGAGACAAACCCTAACTGCCTGGAGAAACTGCGCTTCAAGACAAACCCTAGCCGCCTTTGATTTTGGGCCACGAAGCCCAACAACCCAACAATCTCCACCTTGGATCAAAATCTCTAATCACCAACTCTGTAACACCGTCATAGCACCCCAAAGGGTGATGTCCCCCCCCCCCCCCAAGGGGGCAATGCCTCGAAGGGCGCTTAGATACTGTGAATGCCAACTAAGTCCAACCAATGCTCTAACTTAGCTATAGGTAGAGGCTTGGTTAACATATCTGCAGGATTTTTCAAAGCATGAACCTTCCTTACCACTATTTCTCCTGTAGCAACTGTATCTCTGACATAGTGATACTTGACACTGATGTGCTTAGTCTTCGAATGGTAGGCATCATTCTTAGTCAGGTGGATAGCACTCTGACTATCAAAAAACACCACAGTGGCAACCTGTGGAACTCCAAGCTCAGTAACGAGACCCCTCAACCAAGTAGCCTTCTTCACTCCTTCAGTAACAGCAACATACTTAGCCTCTGTAGTAGATAGAGCTGCAACTGACTGAAGCGATGCTTTCCAAGAGATAGCACCTGTACACATAGTGAAGATATACCCAGATATGGACCTTCTCCTATCGAGGTCACTAGCATAGTCAGAATCAACAAAACCTGTAACATCATATGTAGCAGCTATGTTCCTATCAAATACCAACCCCCTTTTAACAGTACCCTTCACATAGCTAAGGATCCACTTCACAGCTTCCCAATGATCCTTTCCAAGATTATGCATATACTTACTTACCACACTCACAGCATGTGACAAGTCTGGCCTAGTGCATACCATGACATACATCAAACTGCCAACAGCACTAGAATAAGGGACATTAGACATTCTATCTATGTCCTCATCAAATTGTGGACAACACTCAGCAGACAATCTGAAATGTGCAGCAAGGGGTGTGAAAACTGTCTTACAGTTATCCATACTAAATCTGCCTAGTACGTTTTCAAGGTAGTGTCCTTAAGATAAGTACAACTTACGAGCCTTTCAATCCCTCTGAATCTCCATGCCTAAAATCTTCTTTGCTGCACCTAGGTCCTTCATCTCAAACTCCTCACTGAGTTGAGATTTCAACTTGCTAATCAAGGATTTATCCTTAGAGGCAATCAGCATATCATCAACATAAAATAGCAAGTAAATAAAAGAACCACCAGAATATTATCTAAAATACACACAATTATCATATCGATTGCGTGTGTATCCTTGTGTAATCATGAAGGTGTCAAACCGTTTGTACCACTACCTAGGAGCTTGCTTAAGTCTGTACAAGGACTTTTTCAATCTACATACCAATTGTTCCTTCCCAGGAACTACAAAACCTTCGGGTTGCCTCATGTAGATCTCCTCCTCCAACTCCCCATGAAGGAATGCAGTCTTCACATCAAGCTGCTCCAACTCCAAATCAAACAATGCAACAAATGCAAGAAGCACTCTAATGGAGGTATGTCCAACAACAGGTGAAAATACCTCATTATAGTCAATACCTTCTTTCTGATTGCAACCACGAGCAACTAGGTGCACTTTCTACCTTGCATCTTCAACTCTAAGAATACCTGCCTTTTTCTTGTAGATCCATTTGGCAGTTAAGGCTTTCCGGCCTTTAGGTAGCTCACATAATTCCCAAGTCTGATTCTTTTGCAAACTCTCAATTTCCTCTTGCAGAGCTATGATCCAATTAGATGAATTTGGGCAGGAGATTGCTTCAGTATAGGTAGAAGGTTCCACACCTTCAGGCACCTCCTCTGTAACTGAAAGTGCATATGCTATCAGTTCCTCATCGTCATTGTAGCGGGCAGGTCTCCTGATCTCCCTTCGAGGATGATCACGAGCTATAGAGTAAACAACCTCCACCTGAGGCTGATCAGAACTGATAGTGTCAGGTTCAGTACCCTGGGCATCCCTGTTAAGGTGATTAGCAGCTCCACCTTGAACTGCAACGGTCTCCAGTTCTATCTCCATACTGGTATCTTCCTAATCACCTGTACCAGTAGAAGAAACAACAGAATCCTTCCCAGAAGATAACATAACAGTCTCATTGAAAGTGACATCCCTACTCTGAATGACTTTCTTAGACTCAGGACACCACATGCAGTATCCTTTAGACTCAGATGCATATCCAAAAAAACATGCACTTGACAGCCCTAGGGGCTAACTTCCCATTATTCACATGGGCATATACAGGACATCCAAATATTCTCAAACTAGAATAATCAACAGGATTAGCTAACCAGACTTCTTCTGGAATCTGAAAATCAATGGAGGTGTGTGGTGAACGATTCACCAAGTAGCAGACTATAGAAATAGCCTCTGCCCAAAAAGCTTTGTGATCCCAAAGCCCGACATTTGAAAGCATACATTGAGCTTTCTCCAGTAGAGTCCTGTTGATTCGTTCCGCAACCTCATTTTGCTATTGTTTACCAACTAAAGTCTTGTGCCTAGCTATGCCATTTATCGTGCAGAACTCTTCAAACTCTGACTCAACGAACTCAAGACCATTGTCAGTCCTAAGTTTCTTGATCTTTTTCCCAGTCTGGTTCTCAACCAGAGCCTTGAACTTCTTGAACATGGAGAATGTCTCATTTTTTTGTCTCAAGAAGTAAACCCAAACTTTGCGTGAGAAATCATCAACAAAAGTTAACATGTAGTGCTTACCTCCAAGAGAAGGATCCTTCAAAGGATCCCACAGATCAGAATGAATGTAGTCAAGGATCCCCTGAGTACAATGCTTCGCTTTAGAGAAACTCACCCTCTTCTGTTTCCCATAAACACAGTGATCACAAAAATCAAGCTTACCCATACAAGCTCTACCCAGACAACCTTTCTTACTTAGAATGGTCATCCCTTTCTCAATCATATGGCCCAATCTCATGTGCCATAATCTTATATCATTAACATCTGCTGATGTTGTACCAACTGCAGCTATTCTTGTAACTTTAGTTCCTTACAGGATGTAGAGACTGCCCTATCGCAGTCCATTCATTACCACCATGGCTCCCTTTGTCACTTTTAGGACACCATTCTCCATAACAATCCTGCAACCATTAGTCTCAAGAGTACCCAAGAAGATCAAACAACGAGTTATATTAGGTATGTGACGAACCTTAAACAAAGTTCTAACTATGCTATCATGGGTTTTAACCTGTACAGTACCTATTCCTGCAACTTTGCACTCAGCATCGTTGCCCATAAGTACAACTCCAGTATCAACATGCTCATAAGTGACAAACTAGTCCCTATGAGGATACATGTGATATGTACAATCAGAATCTAAAACTCAATCATCACCTAACCCCTTTTCAGAGGTGGTGGCCAAAAGTATGGTAGCAAGTAATACATCACCATCACACTCTGACTCTACTACATAATCAGCTGTAGCAGTTTTCTCCTTTTCCTCTTTCCCTTTCTTTTTCTTTAGTTTCCAGCAGTTAGCCTAAATATGACCCAATTTACCACAATAATTGCAGGTCTTATTGGAATGAGGATTCTTATACTTAGATCGGTTCTTCTTCTTATTAGCGCTCACCTTTTGCTCAGTTCTACCCCCCAATAACTAATCTCTCAGCCGGATCAACATGGATATCATAGTCAAATTTCTCCTTAGACAGCAGATTAGACTTGACATCCTCAAAAGATATAGTATCAGAATTACTATATAGAAT
Source organism: Selenicereus undatus (assembly GCA_017589665.1). Taxonomy (NCBI): domain Eukaryota; kingdom Viridiplantae; phylum Streptophyta; class Magnoliopsida; order Caryophyllales; family Cactaceae; genus Selenicereus; species Selenicereus undatus. The sequence goes on from JACYFF010003369.1 coordinate 77,760,436, forward strand.
AATCTCCTTAAAGTGTTTATAAGAAGAGGGTAGAGACACAACAAGCAGAATAACTTTATCCTCATCCTCAATCTTTACATCCAGACTCTCCAAATCAACCAGAATAGAATTAAATTCATTCAAATGTTTTTGAACAGGGGTACCTTCAGCCATACAAAAGGTATACAACCTTTCCTTCAAACGGATCTTGTTGGCTAGACTCTTCGTCATGTAGAGTTCCTCCAACCGAGTCCACAGATCCACTGCAGTTGCCTTATCGAGCACCTCTCGCAGGACATGTAGTGCCAGGCACAACTGAATGGCTGAAACCGCCTTCAACTCCAGTTCTTCTCATTCCTCGTCTGTCAGCGATCCACGCCTCTTCTTTTGGTCTGTTGCCGATTGTTCGTTAGTCATCTTCTCGGGTTTCACGTGAGGTCCTTGCAGAACCTTCCACAACCCATGCTGGATGAGAACTGCTCTCATCTGCACCTTCCAGAGATTAAAACTAATCTCCCCATCAAATTTCTGAAAATCAGCCTTCATAATTGAAGACATCCTAAACCAAAGCTCTGATACCACTTGTTAGGAAATTAGAGCAAACTAATAGCGGAAGCAATATGATGAAATAGATATTAAGAAACTTAAAGAAAGATAACAAGAACAAAACAATGACACACAAGATTTACGTGGAAACCCAATGCGGGAAAAAACCATGGACGGCGACGAGCACAATTAATCCACTATATGAGTAGGGAGAATACAAAACAATCACAATTACAACAAGTGATTTGATCCAACAGTAGAATTACAACCTCTCTTGTAATCTCTCTCACAATTCTCTACCTTTCAATGTGTTTAGGGATTCAGGAGTGAGTTTAGATCCTATGTATGACCCCCTTTTATAAGGTCTAGAAAACCAGGGTTTTACACTTAGAGACAAACCCTAGCCGTTAGGAGAAACTGCGCTTTAAGACAAACCCTAGCCGTCTTTGATTTTGGGCCACGAAGCCCAACAACCCAACATCTCAGATAAAGAAAATACAACTACCAATGATGGATATTTGTTTGTGGGTGGAATTATTGCACCCTCTTAACTTTTGGTGGACATTCTGAAAAATATTTTTCAGTTGTTATATCATACAATCTATTGTATAGAAGCAATTGTACAATTGAATTTCACTCACTAAAATATTGAGTAACTTACTAAAATATTTGTAATGAGTTGAGACACATTTTTAGTAAGCTAATAAATACTTTTATTGAGTAGATAGAACCAAATCAATGTGTCTTATATACTAGAATTTCACTCCGTAAAGATACTACATAGTTTACTAAAATATGTCATTGTACAAAAAAAATATGCTATTGTACATCTAAAACTCGCTAAATTACATTCTAATTATCTATATTATTTTATTTAGTGAGTTATGTATTTATTCAGTGAGTTGTAATAGTTCTTGGTGAGTTATGTAATATATTTAGTGATCGATATGTTTAGGTAGTACTAATTGTTGATCGTTAAAAAAAAAAGAGTGAGCAAACATATAATACAAAATTTTAATGAGACATACACATTGTTATTCATATTTTGACTTATGAATTGTGATATTTTTTGTGGGCTATGTCATATCTTTGGTGAGCAATACTTTAAATTTATCGTATAATGAGTTGTCATACATCTTTTGGTCAACTAAAATATAAGATTCTTTAAATGCACAAGAATGACAAATTTGATAAGTTTCAGTCATTTGCACTATTTCTTCTAATAGGTTATGATATTTATTTAGTGATCTATGGTATTCAGTGAGCAACACTAACTATTGTTAATCAAAATGAGCAAGCAAACAATATAATACAAAATTACACATTCTCCATATCTTGAGGTATAACTAAAATATAAGATTCTTTAAATGCATAAAAATGATAAATTTGGAAAGTTTCAGTCATTCGTACTATTTTTTTTAATAAGTTATGACATATATTTAGTGAGCTATGGGATATTCAGTGAGCAACACTAACTAGTGCTAATCAAAATGAGTAAGCAAACAATATAATACACAATTACACATTCATGTTCACATTGTGAGGTATATTATTTTCTTAATGAGTTGCATTATAAGTTTTGGCTAATCACGGTACATGTTCAATGAGCAATACTTTATATTTGTCTCTCATGTGCTATCTTTTTGTTAAAGTTTCAGTCAGTTGTACTCTAAGTTTTTAGTGAGCTATTTATATTATGGTTTGGTAAGCTAAAATATACAATTAGCAAGCAACTACTCAAAAAAAATTATATTTCATTGATTTTACTGTGCCTTTGGTGAACTCTAACATTTATTTAGTAAGTTATGACAAATATTTGGTGAGTTCAACTATAGTTGTATCATACTCACTAGAAAAAATACAAATGCTTCTATGTCATAACAAAAAATAAGTGAACTATCATGACGTAGCTCAAAACTTGGAAAAAATTATTTTCTAGCAGTCTAAACCTGTTATTTTAATGAGATATGCTATTTAATTAGTGAATCATGATAGATATTTAGTGAGCTATGAAATATATTTGGCAATCAATATAATTTAATGAGTAATACTAAGTATTCCCAATTAAAAAAAAAGAGTGAACAAACAACATAATGTACAATTTTAGTGAACACATACACGTTCTTATTCTTGTTTTGAGATGTGAGATTTTCTATAGTGATTTGCACCACAACTTTTGTGAGGTATGACATATGTTCAATGAACAATACTTTATATTCATTTTCTAATGTATTATTATCATTATTGTTGCTGCTACTATTACTACAACTACTACTAGTACTACTATTATTATTATTTACACACACATATGTAAAAGCTTAAATACTAAAATAAATATTCTTAAAATTTAAATTAATCACAAAATTTGGCAAGTAAGAGAAGACCAAGCTTAGTTGAATAGAATATAAGCAAGGTAAATAATACCCAAATAAATAATTTAATTAATAACCTAAATGGTTGTTTTTAACTAAACAAAGAAGACTGGGAGGTAAAAAATAATAATAATAAAACAGTCGTGTACCCGCTCAGATCTGAACCCCCAGCCACACTACAAGGACAACGTAAGGCTCCTATCACCATAGCACTTGCATTTGCTCCATTAGTGATTTGCAAATCATTTTTTCACAGCACAAAAGATCATGGAAACAATCATTAATACAATTGTAAGGAATATTCTTTCCAAATGTAAGATAAAATTGTGAGCCATAAGAAGCTAAGTCAAAACAAGCTTCAAACAGTTGCGGGGAGTTTCAAATTGCGGACGAGTTATTAGCGCAAAACTACAAACCAACAAGCCTGTAAATCTACGCGTAGACTGTAGAGCAAATGGTAGTATGGAGCCTGCTTACTGTCATGTCTAAGGGCGTGTTCGGTAAAATTAGTTGTTAGTAATGGTTAGTTGTTTTACTAGATGTTAGCGGTTTTACTAGCGATTAGCTGTGACCCACTAGTGGTTAGTGGTTAGCGGTTCAACTAGCGATTTAAAATAAATACATTTGGTAAAGGTAACTGTTGAAGTAACAGATTTATATGAAATGACTAAAAATGACACAATAAATAAATGTTTTTAGTAAATCAAACGAAGAATTTTGTAATTTGCAATGTAACCACTAGATAAATGTTCTTAAAAGTTACTTTCATTAGCTTTTAAAAAACACTACATAAACCTCTAACCACTACCTCATTCACTACTTTACCGAACACTTTAAGTAGTGATACATACTATTTTGAGTACTACAAACCACTAACATCTACTTCAACCTCTATTACCGAACACGCCCTAATTGTGATACAAAGTCATCAGAAGTAAAGACGTAATTGGGCAGACATTCTCATGAGATACTGAAAGAAAACAGAACGATCAATCATGCAAAGCTTCTCCCAAAAATAGTACTGCTAACAATCATAAATATCATTAGAATTAAGACCTGCATTTCCTAATGGACAAAATTGTGAGTACAAACTATACCACAAGATAGAAGAAAGCAAGAAAAATTCTACCTTGATTTGCTGCCACTTCCCTAGTGAACAAGAACCCTACCTGTAACAAACACCCCATACCTTGTAACCGAGGCATGGCTGCTTAACATATTCATCTGGCTGGTAAGACCAGTCGTGCGCCCTGTGCCACTGACATTCTTCATTTGTATGTGACAAATAAGATCAAAGATTCCCTTTGGGGGGGGGGGGAGGGAGGAAAAATCTCAACGCCGGCCTCCGCGTCCCCTCCCTCTCCCACGGTTGCCTCGGCCGCCTCAATTCCTGACCTCGTAGTTGGTGGGCTTAAGCCCTAATGATCGGACGCCCCTCTTATCACGCCGTGGTTGCTCATCTCCTTCATCTTCCTTGTACCTGGCTTTGCTCCTCGAGACGAAGGATATCTCTCTAGAGCCGCCAGGGCCCACGTTAACCCCAGTAGCGAAACGAGAAGCCTTTTGCTTATCTTGCATGGCAGCCACCCTCTCTCCTAAGGGAAGTGCATCCTCCTTTGCAAGTGAGATATTTTCAAAAAAGGCTTGTGCATGGCGTTCATCCTTTACTTCGCACAACCTAAAGAGGATTATTTGACAGGAAATGTGGCATCTTAGGAATGCAAAATTTCTAGGTATTTGTTGTTAGGAAATTAGTTTAACCCAGAAACATTAAAGAATAAATAAATAATTAACATAAAAGAGCACCTTGGAGCCTTTGATTTCTTCTCAGCTCCACCTTCAGCGTCGGAAGGTGCTGAGGCATCACTATCACTTGCAGTCCATTCATCTTCCATGACAGGCTCAAAGTGTTCATCCACCATAGAAGAATGTTTCTTTGGAGTAACAGGGTGTAGAGCCAAATAATAGTCGGAATTCTCATCGATTTCATAATCCTGGACCGCACATGCACACAAACAGATAATGTAAATAATGACTCAAAAACCTCACTAAAATTCTGAAGACAACAAATGTTATCGTCTAACTTCCCAAGGCAGATTCATGCAGGAGGAATAACGTATGCAGAAAATTAGAGCTAAAATAGGTCAGGTCGGGTCAGATTCGTATTTATGTCAAACTTAGACAGGTTGAAAATTTTTCGACCTGAGCCTAATCCATTTATTAAACGGATTGGAAAAACTTTAAACTATATATGCCCATTTAATTTTTAATAAGTTGACCTAATTTTGACTTATTTGACCCGTTTAAGATAAGCAGATCAAATCCAGGTCATTTGATTACTCGTTTATCCGTTCAACACTTCAACTAATATGTTGTTATATAACATTAAAAATTATGTTTACATACTACACCAAGCAATTACTGTCTAAAACTGCCCCGATTCTTCATAATTCATATTTTTACATTTATTTTAAATTTTTGAGTTCTTGATGATCAAGTAAAACGGTAAAGAGGTAAATGATAAATCGGTAAATGGACTAACCCATTTAACTCCTTTAATTAAACGGGTTAAATATGTATTTTTTCTGTGTCGAGGATGTCAATCTAAATCCAACCCATTTAATCTAACAGATTTAACGTGTCAACCCATTTAATTAAACAGGTTGAAAATCGACTCCCGAACTCGCTTAACTTCGCATCGATTTTGGGTCAGTAATTGTGTCGGATCAACTTTGCCCAACTCTACAGAAAATCCGAAAAGATAATGCCAATTACAACAGCCACATTTAATTTTTTTGACGACAAATTTTGACGGGTATGTCCTTCGTCAAAGGGAGCAACGTCAATTTTGACGGAAAGTAGCAGATTTTGACGTGTGGCCAATCGTCGCAGATCTCGAGGTGATTTTTGACGCTTTTATGTGGTTTTTGATCGTACCCGTCAAAAAGTCTGACATTTTCTTTGACAGCTTTGGATTCTTTTGACGGGGACCGTCAAAAATCTGCAAAAAAAATTTTGTGACTCTGCACCGATATCGTGAAAATAACCCAGGCCCCCCATCTTGTTCCTCAAGCCAGGCCCCCCCTCGACTAGCTCAGAACTCATGCTCTGCCATTACTGTGCGCGCGTCGTCTTCCTCCAAAAAGGTCACCGTCCGAATTTGTGAAGAGCACCCACCCCTCCATAAATCTCACCTTCCACTTCCTCATTTCATTGCAAATTGTTTCGTTGGTGATGTCCAAATTCCAAAACCCGATCTGGGCAATTCGAAACTCTGAAGTCCAAAGTTACAGAATTCGAAACTCTGAAAGGCAAGGCGCTTGAGTTCCTCTTCGAATCAGTTGGTAAGTTTCTACAATTTCATCTTCTAGTAGGTCGATTGGGTTTGCTTTTGGTGTGGATTGTAGTTCGAATGGATGTGATTTTGGTGTGGCGTTTGCAGTTGGCGGCGGAACTGGCCATTTGGGCGCCGTGGCCGAAGGCTGAGCGGTGGCTGTGGGCACCGAGGTCGCGGTCTGGTGACGGTGGGTGAGTGCACGGAGGTTACCTGCTCCGGTGGACGATGAAGGGTCGACTATTGCCGGTAATTAAGTTCTTCTGGCCATTTGATTTTGTGAGAATTGATTGAGTAATGTTTGTGGGCAATTGCATTGTGAATTACTGATTGGGAAACCATGTTTCGTTGTACATCTAGCACAGAAACGAAAATGAACCCATCCTTGATTGTAATTATATTAATTAAGCAAGGGTTGTTATTAAATTTGAATTGTACTTTGTTAATATTTACAAGATTTGGTTATATGTTCATTTCACAATTATCTGTTTGTAACTTCAATAGGTGTCATGATAGTTTCCCGTTGTATATAATAATGCCTCCTGATAATGTACAATACAAGTTAATTATCATAGTCAAGTACCGGTCATATATATGTGATTACTGATTAGGAAAGCAGTTAGTGTTGAGGTGCCTGTTTTCGAGTAATTGATAGCTACCGTAATATGTTGACAATTAGCAAATTTGGCCACTAGCACAGGTGTACAGAACAGTGAATGGTATGATGTAATTAAACATCTACGAAAGTAACCCCTACGTCGTTCTTTGTTTTACAAAAACAGAAACATGCATGTGCTTGTGAGTTGCTTGCTTTGTTTGTCACGTTGCACAAGTATGTGTTGTCGAATTTTGGTTTTGGACAGATTTTTCTCGATGCATCTCAAATGTTGTTAATGTTGACAACTTACATATTTACTTTGTGTTATAGTTAATTAGGAATGACAGTGGTATTTTTGTAGTTTCTGTGGCCAAGTATGTGACTAATTAATGAAATCGGTTGGGTGTGTGGGGGACGTTTATGGGGTGAC
>JACYFF010003369.1:77767704-77803073 GCA_017589665.1 Selenicereus undatus
TTTTTTAGTATGCTTCATTCGGCACAACAACCACTGTACGAGGGTTCCCACACTCATACTGAGCTCTCCGCAGCAATGAGGTTGCTCAGTATTATATCAGAACACAATATGTCACATCGCTGCTTTGATGATGTATTACGTCTCGTACAGGAGACGACTCCAACTCCAAACCGCATTCCCAAAAACTTCAGTGCTGTTAAAAGGAGAGTGAAGGAGTTAGGGTTGGATTATGAGACTATTGACTGTTGCCCAAAAGGTTGCATCATATACTATAAGGCTGATGCAACCCTTGAAGCGTGTAAATGGTGTGGGACTGCAAGGTACAAACTGATGAGGAACCCAATCGGAAGAAGCAAGCCTGTCCCCTGTGCTAAGATGCATTACATGCCACTCATCCCAAGGTTGCAGCGACTGTACTCCTCGAAGAAGACTGTATAGCATATGAAATGGCATAGCAATCATGCAATGCAAGATGGTGTACTCAGGCATCCTTCCGACGCCGTAGCATGGAAACACTTTGACCAAATGCATACTTCATTTGCTACAGACCCACAGAATGTACGGCTTGGTCTATGCGCTGATGGGTTTTCACCATACTCAAATTCAGCAAGACCATATTCCGTGTGGCTCGTTGTTATGTGTGTGTACAACTTGCCACTGCATCTTTGTATAAAACTCCCGTACATGTTCCTGACATGCCTCATACCGGGTCCGCACAACCCTAAGAATAAGATCGATGTGTACCTGCAACCACTTATCGATGAGTTGCAGACGTTGTGGAATGAAGGGGTTGATCCGTATGATGTTCACGAAAACCAAACATTTAACATGAAGGCTGCTTTGATGTGGACAATCAATGACTTCCCAGCATATGGAATGTTGTCAGGGTGGAGTACCCACGGCGCATTGTCTTGCCTGGTGTGCCAAGATCAGGTACGTAGGAGTTACCTGCAACACGGTCGTAAAATGTCGTGGTTTGATTATCATCGTTGCTCTCTACCTCGACATCATGCATTCAGGCGAAATAAGAGTTCGTTCACTAAGAACCGAACAGTGCATGCCCAACCTCCTCATAGGGTACCCGCAGATGTTGAATTCAAACGTGTACGTGAGTTCCCTAAAGTGACGGACCAATCAGATTATGAAATTCCTGGGTTCACTGAGAACATACACAACTGGACGAAGCGTAGTATCTTCTGGGACCTTCAATACTGGAGACACCAGTTATTGCGTCACAACTTGGACGTCATGCATATAGAAAAGAACTTCTGTGAAAATATTATCAACACAGTTATGGATGTGTCAGGTAAAACAAAGGACAATGTCAAAGCTCGATTGGATTTAGCTTAGCTATGTGCACGTGACGAATTGCATCTTCGAACAAGGGAAAATGGCAACTCATACAAGCCGAAAGCAAAGTACATGTTGTCCTTGGAGCAGAGGAGGGCACTGTGTGAATGGATGCGTGGGTTAAGTTTACCGGATGGGTACAGCTCTAATTTTGCCAACATTGTCGACCCGACCAACACAAAATTGCAGCATCTAAAAAGTCATGACCACCATGTATTTATGGAGGCGCTGCTACCTATTGCATTCAATGCATTACCGGCAGATGTGTTAGAGACTTTAGCAAGTCTGAGTGAATACTTCAGGAATATATGTGCAAGTGTCCTTTGTCAAGACCAACTTATGGAGATGCACCAACAAATTGCCATAATATTATGTAAGTTGGAGACATCTTTCCTTCTGGTTTCTGGAATGTTATGGAACATCTTCCGGTGCACTTAGCACAAGAAGCCTATCTAGGTGGACCAGTTCATTATCGATGGATGTACCCCTTTGAAAGGTTCTTCAAGTGGCTCAAACAAAAGGCCAAGAATAAATCCAAGCCTGAGAGTTCTATGGTGATAGTGTACCTCATATACGAAATCCAAACATTTGGTTCTGACTACTTTGAAGCAAATCTTCCTTCAATGAACTCTACAATTTCAAGAAACGAAGTGCCGTGCCAACAGGGTCCACCTCCAACATTTACGGTATTCCAAATGAAGGGCACTCCATTTGGTAAATGTCGTAAACGTTATCTCACACAAGTTGAGTACAACGCTGCCCACCTGCACATACTGCTTAATTGTACTGAGGTGCAACCTTATCTATAGTAAGTACACATCTCACCCTTCTAAATCATTATGGTAATTAGATTGTGAATAACAAGCACAATGTATCTGTAGGTACTTCCGTCATTGGATTACGATGGGACATGCTAATATGTCGCCTGAAGACATGGATAAAATTATTGAAGCGAAATTTGCAGAATGGTTCAAGCAAAATGTGTGTGCCTGTACATACACCATCTGTGTACATCGCCTTGTTTCATTACTTAATTCATTGTCAAAATTGTCATGACATTCTAATTACTGAGGAGTTTGCACCTGGTACAGGTTCATCGTTCACATGCATTAAGTGATGAAAGGCAATCGTGGTTACAACAAATGGTTGAAGGACCTATAAATATTGTGCAGCCATTCATAGGATACAAAGTGCATGGGATAAGGTTTCATACTAGAACAAGAAGTATGAATAAGAAGACCTCCTCATGTGGTGTTCTAGTGAAAGGAACTTCGGAAGGGGATAGGAGTGGGGTGGATTACTACGGGGTGCTGGAGGAAGTACTCCAATTGGAGTACTTGGGGGATCCCATAAAATGATGCTTACTATTTCAATGTCAATGGTATGACCCATCTAATCCTCGGGTGTAACGCCCCCAATTGCTAATATCTGATTATTCTAACATAACCACTTATTATTATAATTTAGCAACGGAAGACTTCTAATTTGATTGGAGGCATTACCGCTGTTCCATGATGGAACACGGCTGCTTGATTTAGTGAACTTTATGGGGGCTCAAAAAGTAAGGCCCCCAACCCTAAAGTCAGAAGTTTTACTATCTTGTTCTTAAATCCTGGGGCAAAACGGACAGAGTTTCCCCTAAAACTTGACCATTTTCCCAGGCTTACAGCCTTACAATAAAACCCCTGCACTGAAAAACAATAAAAACTAACTCAACGGCCACCCGCTGGAGTTCACAGCTCTACGGGCCACCCGCCCGGAGCACTATAACCAATGCAGTTTAATGATAACCAAATAAACGGCGACAAATACAATACAGACCTGACAACTTAGATGGTGGCTCATATGGCCATACAGAACGACTCTAAATGATATGCAACTAAGCACACAAGAACTCAATTTACAATCACACACCACAAAACACATTGCAGTTCACGTACGAGTCCATCATTTCACTTCTAGGCAGCAGTGACTCCCTTTCGGGTTCCTTCAAAAACCTGGAGGCACAATGATAGATGGGATGAGCGATAATCGCACAGTGGATAGCCCCCTCCCCTAAAAGATGCAATAATAACTTACAACCGTCGTTCGTAATTCCTTTTCTTTGAAGAATTCACCTATCGCATAGTGTGTTCCAATCACAAGGCAAGAGAAATAGCATTTGCACCAAAAGCCACTCGTATGAACTCGTAAACTTAATAAAACAATATCATATGTTAATGTAAGTAGTGGACATGATCTATGAATATCGTTATCTCCTCTCCTCTTGTACTTGTGTCATAAATTTGGATCTATAACATCATTTTCTAAACAAGATATAAACAATTAATCACCTTTTCAGGTTTTCAATTCAATTTTTCAATAATCTTCTTCAGTATCAAGTAGTAAGAGCAATAAAATGAATATATTGACCTCTGAACTTTACATGCTTGTTTATTCAATTGATCATGTTTCTTCAACTCATGTAACTTCAACTCATGCCTACTGGCTAATTATGAAACAATAAACTTTGAATCCTCTCCTTACGGGGCAGAGAAATGAAATACTGAGCTTTGTCTCTGCCTTCTAGCAGAGAAATGAAATACTGAGCTTTGCATTCTCTGCCTACTGGCAGAGAAGTGAAATACTGAGTTTTGCCTCTGCCTTCTGGAAGAGAAATGAAATTCTGAGCTTTGAATTCCCTGCCTACTGGCAGAGAAATGAAAAACTGAGCTTTGTCTCTGCCTTCTAGCAGAGAAATGAAATATTGATTTTTGAATTCTCTACCAAATAATGAGTCTTGAAACATATAAGTTGAAGTTACATGCAAACTTCCAGGAAGGTACTGGGTTGGTTAAGCTAAAGATACAAATAGGCGACTGATAAACAATTAAGAGCACTTAGCGATCATGTAATAAAGCATTTATGGACCTTGACTATAATATACAATTGACAAACGTCATGTAATCACCATACGATATGAATAGACTCAATGCCCTTCACATAATTCATGGATACGATACGGTGAACTATGCAGTCGATAAACTATATAATGGAAACGGTGTATACGATCGATAAACATATAGAGGCAATAGACTTATAAACGTTGATCGATAAACTAATGTCTGTCGACTAGACATGAAACCATTTTAGGTTGGTTACAACTTAGGCAATAGACGAAACATGAAACTATTTTCTACCTAACACGTTTCGAAATATGAGCCAAAACTCAGACGTACATCCCTATGCAGTAAAACAGACTTAAAGGTTAAATGGTTGGGCGCCGCATTTCAAAAGATTTTGTTTTGCAAACAGGAGAGAGAGAATGTATAAGTAACATTGATTTGTTGATTCTTATATGAAGGTGAACCCCTTGGTTGATGTACATCTTGAAACGATCGTACTTTAGGTGCTCACACCCCCTAGGCCGATCGAGAAGCCTGAGTTGACGCCGCGCGCGGGTATATTGGTCGGCATAAGCCTTGATAACTGATGGGCATAAGCCCTGACGCCGCGCGCGGGTGTATTGGTCGGCATAAGCCTTGATAACTGAAGGGCATAAGCCCTGATGATAATTGGCGGGGCCACTTGTTTATGTGACAAAACATTGAGAACTTAGTTCATTAAATGAATCTTGTTTTGATTTTTCATTGCTGAGAATACTATGAGTTTTTGAAGAACATAGAGTTTTCGAAGAACATAGGCAATGTACGTACCGAGATGGCCTCACTGCTACTCCAATTTAAGGTGGAACTATTTTCCACCTAAAATGTCTATCATATAATCCATGAAGTCACCTTATGGATCATGGTTTCTATGTCTATTATATAATCCAGGAATTCACCCTATGGATCAAGATCTATTGGTAATCGCTAATGTAATCATGCATATAATCGATACTATAATCTTGTATAATCGGCGAGCGTTATATAATCAATGAACTGTAAGTGAGCAGACATATTCAATGAATGTTATATATAGCAATATATATACGATGAGCGTTATATAAGCAATGAACTTTAAGTGAGCATACACAATGAACATTATATATATATGATGAGCGTTATATAAACGATAAACTTATATGATCGACGAACACTATATATAATTCGATAAATATGCATAATCGATGAACGATATGTGTTTCATACGAGATGCGATCAATGATCAATTAATTGCAAGGATCAATAAAATGCAATTAATAAACGTTATATAATCAATGAGTAATAGAATGCCATGAATATGCGTTAGATAATCAATAATCCATAAAATGCATAATTAATGAAGAACGTTATATATATATAAGGGATTTCTGTAATCGATTAAATCAAATTGACATATATCATGATAAACTTGACGTTATATATATATCAATTTGATTATTACATATAAACTTAATGTATATATATATATAATCGATAAACTTGACATACTCATAAATTTTCATATAATTGACAAATAACATAAAATCAATAAGTTATGCATGTTTAGCTTTGATTCGGACCTGTTCAGTTAAATCATGCCTGAAGACTAACTTCGAAGTGGATTATAAGTGATTAGAAGCGACGAATGTACGTTTAGTTAATTCATACCGTTTATTGACTTCGAAGTAAATTATAAATGCTTAGAATCAACGTATATATGGTTAGGTTCGAATATGTTAAGTTTCTACCTGTCTGCAGTTTACTTAATTCATAATCGTTAAATAAATGAACTATAAATGCCTAGAATCGATATATGTATGCTTAGTTGATTCATGCTCGTTTAATATGTTTAGTTAGACCATGATCGTTCAATAATTCGATATGATAACTATGATAACGAATGCCTGGAACCATAATATGCTTAAATGGCCTAAGTCGATTCGATTACTAACTTCGAAGTAACAACCGAACGTTTAGGACCGTATTAGGCTTAAAGGGTTTAATTAGGCTTGAAATGTAAATTCGAAACAATAAATGGACACCTCAAATGGCCCTTATATAACTGTCACGCGATAACTTTAATAATTTAGTACGACTAACATATATATATATATATACATGGTATCGTTCAATTCACGCTACCACTTCCTCATATTACTGATAATTGATTCAAGTTCAACCTGAACGAATTTTAATCAATAACTATTGAATTCAAGCTGAACGGATTATAATCAATAACTATTGAATTCAACCTGAACGAATTATAACCAATAACTATTGAATTCAACCTGAACAAACTATAATCAGTAATCAATAAGCTTTACCGAAATTAACAATTTAACCATAAATAGGAGGATGAGGTAACCCACCTCGAATCCAAGCTAAAGGACCCGTTTAGGGTTTGATTCGGGTTGATTCGGTGTAGGTTTAGTTCATCCTTTGCTTCCCTTCCCCTTGTCGCCGGCCCTTGCTGAACTGCCGCAGGCGGTGAGCCGTGGAGGAGCCGCCGAAACACCACCGGCGACCCCCCCTCTCACGGTCTTCTCCTCTCTCTCTGGCTCGGGTTTGCGCGCGACCGGGGTGGGGGACGGCTTGGCGTGCGTCGCCGGTCGCCGGCGACCCCATCGGCGCCTCCTTCCCCCTCTCCCGGCGTGTCTGCGTGGGCGGCACGGGTAAGGAGGTCGACTTTCCCCCCCCCTCTTCGCGCAGCTCTCCTCCTTCCCTTCCCGATTGCTCAACCGCCAAAAAAAAGAAGAAGGGGCTTCGGCCCCTTTGCTATATTTTATTTTATTTTTTTTTTCATCCATTACCCCCATATTACATATATGTATATATTATACCATGGAATATATTAAGCCTAACTTGATTAATTTGTAATTAATGTAATTAGAAAGAAGATTAGGTTCGGGCCGTTACATCGGGGCACACGGTACTCCAAGCTGAACTACACATATGGAGTTAATATCCAACGCAAATATGCCAAGTATGACCCTTTCATCATTGGGGATGTTGCGTACCAAGTGTTCTACATGCCATACCCACGGGATATTCGTCATAAAGCAAACTGGATGGCTGCGTTGATGAATAAGCCCAGACGGTGTCCAAACACGCAAGGGGATGCGATTAACCCTCTTCCTGTATTCCAAGAAGATGTAATGGCGTCAACGTCTCAGCTTTCATAAACATTGCCACAGCATCTGGTTGACGTATCAGGGACTATGGAGGAAGTGCAAGTGGTTGAGGTCACCGCATCTGAAGAGGAACAGTCCGAGGATGAGGACGAGTTTGAGCAACGGGAGTGGAATGATGCCGAAATAGATACGGAAGACGACAATGACAACATACAGTACAAATCTGATGACGATGATAAGGATGATGGGAACGGAGAGAATGGGGACGAAGATGATGACTGATAATTTATACTGTTTGCGTCGTACTTATGTTTTTGTACGTATGTAGCTGTAATAATGTAGTTGTACATTTTATGCAATGCTTTATGAACATGAACTTGTACTGTGCGATGTTACGACAAATGTGAGAATGTTGTCCTCATTCATTTGCGTTGTTAAAATTGATTTGCAATAACTACTTTTCTATGTTATAGATGACAGATAGGGATCCACGATGTCAGAGGCACCGTAGAGGAGGTGCGCGACTGTCGGATGTAGACAGTCATTCACCGGAGGCTGTGGGAGTGGGGGAGCGCACGAATGGCTCCCCTGTCAGAGTTCCGTCGACTGTGGCAGATAGTACGCCATTCGCGCCTACGCCACGAATGGATGCATGCGTCGGGAACCCTTTTTTGGACCCCAACCAGGTCCCCGGACTCAACCAAGAGGCTGGTTTGCAATCAGCCAATGTTGGAGACACCTCAGGGACAGGAGGAGTGAATGCGGCGTTCTGGAACACTTTTTGGTCTTTCATGTCGTACAACGCAAACTTCATCATGAGCGCGTTGTCCAGCATGCAACAGGGTCAACCACTGCTTCAGCCTCCGCAACAGTCTACTCCACACCCTGTTCCACATCCTGCTGTAGTAGCTACTCCGCAACGTACTCCGGAACCTCGTGCACAGGTTACATCGCAGCAATCTGGGGGTCGTATATTGTCGTGGAGTGAGCAAGAGGTGGCTGTTAGGGACAAGAGTCTTATAGAGCCAGAGGGAGACACGTACCTACTCTACTACCCTTTCACTATATATGAAATGTTGTGTGTGTATAGTTTAATGTTAGTGATACGTTGTTGTTCAATATAACATGTTTATATGTTTTTTCATTTCAGGTTCAAGCCCTACCAAGGAGTCACCAAACGTATTGGTGAGATCATGAAGGGGAAGTACCCAGGAGCGTGGCCCCTTGGGGGGAAGTCCCTAAACCACAGGGAGATATGTGGTTCGCTGAATTCAAGGTACGCACTTTGTGTTACAAACTTTCATGCCATTTACTTGCTTGATGTGTTAATGTTGGAGCCATCTGAACAGTTCATACTGTACATGTCTCGTTGGAAATGTTTGCATTATGAATATAAGTTTCGAACTGTCGTACCTACTTTCATGTCCTGACTATGTTTTTTGATGTTTTTGTAGAAATATTATTATTGATTACCTCAGCATGACAGACAAGTGCGCAGGAATTTTGAAGTGAGTGGGGCGAAACAGTTGAAGAACTTGTTTGCTTACGCACGCAAGTTGGGCAAGGTGCCAGATTAGGTGTCCCCGGACAACTGGGCACAGCTCCAAAAATATTGGGAGGGCCCTGATTTTCAGAAGATAAGCGCACAGAACAAGAAGAACTGCAGTAGTGACCCTGAGGGCGTGGGTCCATCCTTGCACACGTGTGGGTCAATCCCAATAACTGAGTGGCGTAGACGACTGGTAATTTCTAATATCAATATTCATGAACAAACTCTTATTTAACGATTTATTACATGCAGCATGACATAATGGCAATCTGTGCAGGCGGCCTCACTTCAAAGGGAACCAACAATCGATTAGCTGTACAAAGACACTCACTTGCGTAGGAAGAAGGACAATCAGGGCAACTGGGTGTGCAAAAAATCGGAGTTGATATTGGTAAGATTGAATTCAATTCACGTGACGATGAGTTGTCCAACTCAATATGGGTTCAAGGTAATAAATATTCTAATACATTGTTCTCTTTGTGAATACGCAGGAGGAACACACAAAGAGATGGCAGGAGTACAGGTCCTCCAACTCCTCCACCGACGACAGCTCCCAAAGCCTTCCACTGTCTGAGCGTGACATTTGGGTTCAAGGAAATCTCAATAGCAAGGGTCGCGTGTATGGCTTTGGTGCTGAGGGAGTTGTGATGAGGCAACGGTCTCGCATGTCAGCTTCCAGTCGTTCGTCCTCTGTGAACAACTACGATGCACGTGAGATGGCAATGAGATTGAATGAGACCGCGGTCAAAGCAGCGGAGGACGCTCGTCAAGCGGAGGAAGCTCGCCTCAAAGAGATTCAAGAGCTTTGCAAACAGGTTCAGGAGAAGGAGGCTCAATTCCAACATGAGTTGGCTCAAGAGAAGGCTGCGAGGCAGCGAGATAAGGAGAAAGTCAAGAGCAAGATAAGCAAGCTCTGGAGGTTCTTCAAAAGTCAGCAAGCTGGGTCCTCAGCAGCACCGCTACAAGACGATGACGAAGATGAGCCGATTCATCCCACTTAGGTGACTCCTCCGACGATTAGTTACGTTCTGTTGTAGTTCTTGGGAAATGTTTGTTATGTTGATTGATTATGCAAGTTGACTCAATGTAAGGACATGCATGTTAATTTCTGAATTTTATTATGTAAATAATTTCATTTCATTTGTTTCCTTACGTTTGATAACATTAATTACAGTTGGAAATGCTAATTTCGGAAAAACATGTGACTTTTTAATATTATTTTATCGTAAATGCATTTGTAGAATTTTTTGATGGGGTATACAGCTTCCGTCAAAATTCTTGACGGCCTGAGCTACAACAGCCTGTCAAAAACAATACCCAAAACATACATTTCTTGCCTGCAATATTTTTTTACGGACGCAGTAGTTCGTCAAAATGTCGGTCAAAATTCTAATTTGACCGGCATTGACTCCGTCAAAAAAACCGTTGAAATAATACTGACGGTTTGTCAGGCCGTCAAAAAGTGCCGTCAGTAAAACTTTGACGGATCGGAACTCCGTCAAAGTTTTCCGTCAAAAATTTTGACGGGGTCCGTCAAACAGTACATTTCGACGAAGCTTTTTTTTACGGACATTCTTTCTGTCAAAATTGCCGTCGAAGACATGATTTTCCGTCAAAATCTTCACTTTTTTCCGTCAAAAAATCTGTCAAAAAGTAAGACGGACATTCTTGCTCTTTGAGGATTTCTTAGCGTCAGCAGGTTCAGCATCCTTGTCATTCTCAGCCTCTTCCATCTCGAGAATCCTTTTGGCAAGATTCCGATTGACCTTTGGCAGCTTCCGCTTCAACTGAGGAAGAAATATTAATGAAGCACAACATAAAATGAAATCAGAAAAGATCGCAAGGTAACATCTCAATTATGTCCAACATCAACAATATCATGTATCAGTTTATAATTCAAATCTATTCTTTAGTGGTGCTTAAATGGCAGTGATAACTAAAGGATTAGCCAATCAAACATGTGATATAATACAGTATACATAAACTCACACACATCAAAGTGAACATGGCGCCATCAATGTCACCCACAGGCATCCAGGAAAGTCCAAATTCAAAAGGTGAAGAAGTACATTGTAGTGCCTCCCTCTCGACAAGATAAAATGCAGACTTGAAAAGATAATGATTTATAGTAAACAAAGCCCTAATTCTGTTAGATTTTGCAGAAGACATCGAGAGAAGTAAGCAGTTTGAGCAACGCTTACCTAGCTTTGATTAATCCTCAAAAAGAGACAGTCTCATGCACTGCTCCATTGAGATTGGCTAGTTTTTCATTTGTCTAGCGCCCCCCCCCCCCGGGGGGGCGCCTCTTTCTTCCACTTTCTCATGGATTATTCAGGCAGACAATCCCATTTAACGAAAGCTCTTTTATTAATTGATGCATTACTAGTTGATTGATAATGAAGCATGTCTACCTTTGAAGAGGACGTCCCAGACGAAAAATAGAAACGTTTAAAGTGTCTAAAATGCGCAGGCAACAATTTGTTTTTGCACATTCACTTTTGTCATCACTCGCACAACATATCTACATTGTTATTTCATACTGTGCTAATAATGCCAACAGGATTTTCTAAATAAGGATCCACTATTTCAGTTAAACACTTCAACTTTCATGACAAATTTTGCTGACTAATCATCAAAAATCCAGTCCAAGTAAATGACTATAGAAGGTTTCAAGTAATGAGACTAACCGTTATACGGTTCATCATCTCCTTATCCAATTTCTCCTTTTTGCGCTGCTCAATGTAGGCATCATATGCAAAAGGATCTGCTAGCGTCTTTGCCTGCAACAACCACCAGAATATATCTTCAATCAGACATCAAATATTGGGATATGCAGTGGGAACAGAGCAAACTGCAAAATTGCTGTGATGAATACGAAGCATCCCACCATCACACAAAGCAAAGAAACCAACCATTCATACTTGCACAGGGCGATTTCAAAGCACAGATTTTTTTTGGGGGGGGGGGGTCCGTTCCTAAGGATCCATGTCACAGTAAAGTAGGGAAAAAATGACACGATAAACTGAAATGTTAGGTTCATTGTTGTGTTAAATTACCGCAAGTGCATGACATAGCTGTAGCTAGCAACCGGCAAGTACGGGTCGTGTCCACGAGGAACTTGCTTTCGACTACCAAAACTAATCAACTAACCCAATCTAAGCCAAATCAAAATATGAGTTTATGACTAAACTAATGAACACAATAACAGCTAAGAATCGAATGAGGGAACAGACTATTAAAGCACCCAGGTTGGTATTAACTGCACAATTATACTAGCTGAACCAATTACTAACCCCGCCAAACAATCCTAGAGATGCGTCATGAGTGAATAGACTGCCAATTAAGCCCATCTCCTCCCTCTCTCAAGGGTCGAAGACTAATCCTAGAACTATAATCATCGATTTTCATAGGACTAAAGGTCACAGAATTACAACATCTACAATCTCTAATCCCAACTAGAACCTTGATTATTTTCATATCAAAATCCTAATTGTCTACCAATTCATGCTAAGTGAAGGTTCCGTCTTTTAACGCTCCCCTAAACCCAAGTAATAACAGATGAATGCCCTCTCAGGCATTTCATCGAGCATGTGGCGTGCATAGTAGAAATCATGAACGCAAAAGCAAGGAAAGTAAGGGATTGAGCCTACAATTGATTCTAAACATAATAAGCTTTAATCCCAACCCAAGTTGGGAATTTAGCCACACATCACTTCACAATCAACAACCATAATTTCAATTCTATCAAACAACATTCAATTCACAAAAACCTAAAATAACAATAAAGAGAAGAGAAGGAATCGGGAAAACGAACTTTAATTGATTATTGCTGAAAGGTAGATCGAACTTCGATGCCAATGAATTCAATGCAAAACAATGGAAATCAAAAGCCCAAATGTAAAACCTAAAAATCGCATAAAAATGTCTGTGAAAAGAGAAAACTGAATGAAAACTCCCCCAAAATAACCTCGAATGAAAATTTAATTCGAGACACGGAACAGGGATGGCACGGTCGTGGCCCGCGGCACGGTGGCACCGTGCCAAAGTTATGGGAAAAACACCCAAAACCGACAAAGTGCACTAAAAAATCGGGTTTTTCCGACGGATTTTCTGTCCGTCTAAACGGCCCACGGATTGCTGACGGAATATCGAAAAAGGTGAAGTGGCCGACGGAATTTTCAACGGAATATAAGTCCGTTGGGATTTCCGACAGAATAACCAAAGTCCGTTGAAAATTTCAAATTTTGAATTTTTTTGAAATTTCAAATTTTTCGAAAAAGGTGAAATGTCCGACGGAATTTCCGATGTAATATAAGTCCATTGAAATTTTCCGACGGAATAACCACAGTCCGTTGGAAATTTCAAATTTCAAATTTTTTTGATATTTCAAAATTTTCATTTTTTTTGATTTTTTTAAAAATAAGTTGTCCGACGGAATTTTCCGTCGGACAACCGTCGTTGTCCGACGGCATAATTCCGTCGGACAACACTTTTTTCTGAATTTTTTTTTAAAAAAAAAGTGGACCGACGGTCTGGTCGACAGCATGTCCGTCGGACCACACCTCTTTAAAAACCCGATTGCTCGAGCAATCGGCCACTTCACACACACACACACAAACCTTTCTATCTCTCCGCCATCGCCACTGCCGCCGCCCTTCCCGTTGGCTACTGCTCGCCGCTGCCACCCTTCGCTCCTCCCTCAAAATCGGCCCTCTCCACTGGTCGCCGCCACCTCTACCCGTCGCCGCCTCCACCGGTCGATGCATTCAATGTAGCACTAACAAACTCCTCATCTTTCAAGTGAGTAATTCAATCTAAATGTTATTAGAGAGAACATTAAATTGCCATTGAAAGATGAGGAGTTTCTTGGTGTTACATTGAATGCGGCTAATGGCAAGCATGTTTCGATCTCGTCAAACGGTCTTTTGCTGAACGATATCATGATTTTGTAGTGGAAAGATGCGTAACTCAACCTAAATTTTCAAAAAAAAAAATTAAAAAAAATTAAATTTCCAACGGAATTTGCAAATCCAATATGCGTCAGCTTCCGTCGGCCCGCTTCCCAACGATTGTTTCTTTTTGTTGGAATGTGTCCGACGGACGGGAGATTCCGTCGAAACAAGGGGGTCTACGGGACTTATTCCTACGACTGTTTTCCATCGGATTTTCCATCGGAAAAATGTGCTTTTTCTGTCGGAAAATCCACCGAAAAAAGCACGTTTTTCAATAGTGGTTGCACCGGCTGGCCACTTGGCACGACCAGACCATGCCACTTGACTGGCCAGTCCAGCTTTGTCGGTTTTCGTGGCCCGGCTGGTTATCCATGTTTCGATTCATCGGGGCTTCCGTGCGACACTGTTTTGCTGTTTAACTTGCCTCATTGGCACTCTTTTCTGCTAAATGTAATTCATCTTTCCGTTTTTTCAATAAAGTCCCTGAAAATATTGAAAGATGTTATATAAGTAAAAAGTACACTAAAGGAAGCCAATTTGACTCTTCCTTAACACGATCGAACGTGAAAACACGGGAGAAAATGAGTCAAATAGGGGCTAAAAATGGGACTAAATAGAAGTTCATCACGCCTCCATGCTTATCTCTTGTTTGTGCCCAAGCAAGACTACACTATGAAAGATTAGGGGGGATGGTAAACCTCTCAATACACCCTTCTCAGGCAAGGGACAAATAATCAATAATTTAAGTTAAACCATGCATTAAAGATGGCCAAGTCAAAATGTGAAACAATTCAAATAGAGCTCGCACACTTCCTTCCATGGGTCCCCATACCCAAATGCAATGTATCAAATGCCCTAGTATCGAAGCACATAACAAAATAGGACCTTCCTTGATGAGTGGTGAGTAAGCAGGACTGGTAGAATCTCATTTTAGGATGAAGTGGAACACTCCCCTCAATGTGTTTAGAATATGTAACAAGGGCGCACTCAATACTCTACCCAATCAAGCAACTACCATAAGCTTGGTAGAGTTCTCAATTCTCCACCGCTTAATGTAGAGTGCAATGTGTAAATCATGAGAACTTGTAAAGGGATGTAATGGGGTCAAAGGTAAAGGGTGAGAAGTGGAATAAGTTTGGGAAGAGTGAAGCTAATAGTCAAAAGACTAGGGAGCAAAAACCATTTCCACAACTAATATCGGAACAACAACTTCACACCACAATTGAAAATTTGAGTAACAAACCCAACAAAAACCTTAAGGGAGGAATTTAGCAATCTCATTGTCATACTCCCATATCAAACACCTTATTTGCAACTTTTCTCTTTGTTCTTTTTCTCTCTTTTTTTTTCCCTTTGCTTTCTCCTTTTTCATTCATTTCTATTTCTTTTCTTTGAAAGGAGAAAGGCATGTGAATGGCATAGGGAACACAAACTTGAATCACAAATCCCCCCAAACAAGCCACTAATAACGTACCCAAGGTGAACTAACCTTCGAAGCAAACCCGACTCAACTTGGAAGTGTCACTCCACTAGACCTTGACAAGGATATGGGGAATATCGATAGGCCAAGTGTGTAGTGTGTAGAGGGGCAACAACAAAAACAAGGGGAAAGGCATAAAGGGCTAGCAAAGAGGGTAGTACATATCAATGGGTGGCTTTTTGGCTCATGTGGCTAAATAGAACAAAAATTGTCTCAGCCATATCAACACATGCACATGCTAAATGTGATTTCAAAGAGAACAAGACCAAGTTCTAGAGATGCAACCCTGGATGAGTCACACATGAAGGAAAGTATGAGATTATATGCAATGAATAGTCATTAGGATCAAAGTCTCACAAGTAAGTCTACCACAGTCCAACAACTTCACGATATGTCCCACTTATCGAGGTCAATCAAGCCAAGTCACATGAATCTCAAGGGCAATATGACATACAATATAGGGGAGGGAAAACACAGATGGCAATGTTAGATCACAATTCACAAAAGTTCACACCATAATAGGCCACACTTCAACACACAACTCAACCAGATCAATCAATCATCACCCCTTTCATTCTCATCATAAGAGGGATTTTCGCACACATTTATTAAAAAGCAATAAATCTAACTAAGAAAGCGATAAAAGGATATAAGGGGAAACGAAGAGAATGGCAAGAAGTAG
The DNA here is from genome assembly GCA_017589665.1 of Selenicereus undatus. Lineage (NCBI taxonomy): Eukaryota > Viridiplantae > Streptophyta > Magnoliopsida > Caryophyllales > Cactaceae > Selenicereus > Selenicereus undatus. The sequence continues at coordinate 77,783,752 of JACYFF010003369.1, forward strand.
TACCTAAAAATCTTAAGGAAGCTTAGATCGATCACTTCTCCTTTTGATATGCAAAATCTAACCTATATGCTCTAAGCTACATGATCTAATAAACAGAGAATATAAAAACAACCTGGTGAAACTATATGAAGTCCTATCTATATGATGCGAATACAAGTGACGTCAGCCGACCCAATCCTAGGATCTGCGATTTCACCCAAAGAGCGATAAGCTCACCCCCTTGCTTCAGATTTTCATTGTCCTCAATGAAAAGGACGCAGAAAAAGTGCAAGGGAAGAGGGACACTGTTTAAGGGGAGGGAGAAGGGTGACACTGTTTTTTGTTTTGTGTGAAAGTAATAAATGCCTTGGGTTGCCTCCTAAGAAGGGCTTGTTTAAGGTCCTAAGCTTGACCTTTACCTCAGGAGAGATATGACGGCGAGACGGGGGGAGGTGGGGTAGTTGAAAGATCAAATGGCTTTACATCCAACACCTCCCCAGGGCCAAAATAAGAAATCAGCGTTGCCCATGGAATGGTTGTCTCCCAAGGAGGCCCCTGAATGTAGGAGTAGTCAATGAGGGTTGAAGGGGCAAGGCTGTCGTCCTTATATTAGGTTCGCCACCCCAATCGGTAAGCTCCGCACCCGGGACAGGTGGAGGAGGAGTGGAGAAAGTAGGGGATGCAGGAGTGAAATGGACAACAGGGTTTAGAGGTGGTGTGCGCGAAGGAAAGCAGAAAGCAATCCGTTCTCCACACATAGTGAAGGTGATGGTGTCGGTCGGTACGTCAATCACCGCCCCCAAAGTCGCAAGGAATGGGCGACCTAAGATGAGGGGGTCCAGGAAGTCCTCGTCCATGTCTAAGATGACAAAATCACATGGAATGAGGAACATGCCCACTTGAACCGGGACATCCTCCAGTATGCCTACAGGCTGCCTGATGGAGCAGTCTGCTAGCTGAATAGTCATGCTGGTGGGAGTGAGGTCCCGTAGTTGCAGCTTCTTGTAGAGAGCGAGCGGCATGAGGCTCACGCTATCGCCCAGATCGCATAGCGCTGTCTCAATCTGCGTATCCCTTATGCAACATGGGATAGAGAAACTGCCAGGATCCTGTAGTTTCGATGGTGCTCGCCTTTGAAAGAGCGAACTGCAGGATCCACTAATGGAGGTCATTGAAGTGTCCCCAGGGCCTCCCTTCTTAGACAGGAGCTCTCTCAAAAACTTCAAATGGGTAGGTGCGTCCTTGAGAGCTTCCAGGAAGGGGGTACTGACATAGATTCAACGTAAGGTCTCCAGGAAGCACGCGAATTTAGGATCAAGTTGAGATAGCTTGGCCCATGCCAGTCGCTGAGGGAAGGGCACTGGGGGCTGGTATTTACGAGCAGGAGGTGGTGGCCTAGTCTCTCGAGCAGAACTCATATTCTCTTTTCTCTTCTTCCCCTCTGTGCCTGTAGAATCAAGAACTTGAACCACCTCCTGGGGAACCATCACCGGGCTCTCCTCTAATCCCGTTCCCATTGTGGAGATGACATTGACGTGACCTCAGGGGTTAGTCTTGAGCTGGCCTGGCAGATGCCCTTGAGTTCGGGACAGGTGGCTCACCTGTTGAGCAATCTGAGCGATCTAGGCATCCATTGTCTTTTGATGCACGACCATAGCATCGAGCCTAGAGGTCAGTAGATTGATCGACTCACCAAGACTTTCATTAGTCTTAGTTTAAGTCGCTATAAAGCGCTCCATGAGACTCTTTAGATGTGATGTGGGTTGAGGAGGTGGATGGGGTGCGGGAGGGTAGGGAGCTCTGTTGTGGAAACCAAGTGGCTGGATAGAATTGTGGGGGTGAGGGTTGTGATTCTTGTAAAGAGAGTTAGGGTGACTATTCCAACCCTGACTATAGGTGGTGGGGTGGGGGTTATTTTGTGATGGTGGGTTGTAATTATGAAAAGCGTTGACGTGTTTAATGCTAGGGGGAGCATTGTAACACTCAACGGAGGTATGCCCCTGTACACCACAGGTCTCGCAGTATGCTTATGCCCCCATTGATGGCTCGCAGAAGTGACTGATGGGGTAGCCGCCTTATCCAGTCGTTGTGCAAGGGCGTCCACCCTGCTGGCTAGGAGCATCACCGCATCCACCTCATATCTACCACCGCCTCTCTTGGGGTCGGCTCTTTCACTCGACTAGTGATAATTGTTGGAAGCCATCTCTTCCAACAATGCCTTCGCCGCTTTAATAGACTTACCCATGAGAGCGCCCCCTGCTACGGTATCGACAGAAATCTTTACCGACCGCTCCAACCCATTGTAGAAGGTTTGGATTAAGAGCCAGTCAGGAACTCCTTGGTGGGGGCACTGTTGGTGGAGGTCTTTGAATCTCTCTCAGGCCTTGTACAGGGACTCTCCATCCTACTGGGTGAAGGAGGTGATGTCCATCCTCAGCTTGGCAGTCTTGCCAGGTGGGAAGTATTTGCCGAGGAAGGCCTTGGAGAGAACCTCCCAGGCGATGAACGAGTTAGGCTCCTCATTCTACAGCCAATCACTAGCCCTGTCCCTTAATGAGAAAGGGAAGAGTCGTAGTCGAATAGCATCAACGGACAACCCATTGAGTTTGATGGTGTCGCACTTCGCAAGGAATTTGCGAAGGTGCGCGTTGGGATTCTCCGAGGGATATCCACCGAACTAGTCATGCTCCACGAAACTGATGAGCGCTCGGTTGAGCTCGAAGTTATTAGCCTCAATCACCAGGGCTAACAATCGATGAGGTGACGCCAGATGCATGCGGCAAGGCATAGTCCTGCAACACCCTATTGTCTTCCTGGGCCATCACCGCTACTTCTTTCTTCCTCCTTCTCGCTTCTCCGCCACGTCGGCGTGCGGCTGCTTCTATCTCAGGATCGAGGGGGATAAGGTCTTGATCCCTCTTACTCCTCCTGCGCATACAAAGCAAGCACTACCAAGGCGTAAACAGTTTAAAGCAGGAATGAGGAATGACTGAAAGTTACGAAAAGAAAAATAAAAAGGGCCTAGTCTGGAATATAATGACCGGTTCTAATATCGAAAGGAACAAGCTCTCCCGCAACGGCGCCAAAAACATGTTGTGTTAAATTACCGCAAGTGCACGACATAGCTGTAGCTAGCAACCGGCAAGTACGGGTCGTGTCCACGAGGAACTTGCTTTCGACTACCAAAACTAATCAACTAACCCAATCTAGGCCAAGTTAAAATATGAGTTTATGACTAAACTAATGAACACAATAACAACTAAGAATCGAATGAGGGATCAGAATATTAAAGCACTCGCGTTGGAATTAACAGCACGATTATACTAGCTGAACCAATCGCCGAACAATCCTAGAGATACGTCATGAGTGAATAGATTGCCAATTAAGCCCATCTCCTCCCTCTTTCAAGGGTAGAAGACTAATCCTAGAACTATAATCATCTATTTTCATAGCACTAAAGGTCATAGGATTACAACATCTACAATCTCTAATCCCAACTAGAACCTTTTTTATTTTCATATCAAAATCCTAATTGTCTACTAATTCGCGCTAAGTGAAGGTTCCCTCTTTCAACGCTCCTCTAAACCCAAGCAATAATAGATGAATGCCCTCTCAGGCATTTCATCGAGCATGTGGCGTGCATAGTAGAAATCATGAACGCAAAAGCAAGGAAAGTAAGGGATTGGGGCTACAATTGATTCAACTAAACATAATCCGCTTTAATCCCAACCCAAGTTGGGAATTTAGCCACACATCACTTCACAATCAACAACCATAATTTCAATTCTACCAAACAACATTCAATTCACAAAAACCTAAAATAATAATAAAGAGAAGAGAAGGAATCGGGAAAACGAACTTGAATTGATTGTTGCTGAAAGGTTGATCGAACTTCGATGCCAATGAATTCAATACAAAACAATAGAAATCAAAGCCCGAATATAAAACCTAAAAATCGCCTAAAAACGTCTGTGAAAAGAGAAAACTGAATGAAAACTCCCCCAAAATAACCCCGAAGGAAAATTTAAGTCGTGACGCGGAACAGGGATGGCACTGTCGTGCCCCGAGGCATGGTGGCACTATGCCAAAGTTCTGGGAAAAACACCCAAAACCGGCAAAGTGGCACCGGTTGGCCACTTGGCACAGCCAGATCGGGCCATGTGGCACGGTCGTGTCACTCGGCTGGCTGGTCCAGGTTTGTCGATTTTCGTGGCCTGACTGGTTATCCGTGTTTCGATTCATCGGGCTTCTGTGCAACGCTGTTTCGCAGTTTAACTTGCCTCTTTGGCACTCCTTTCTGCTAAATGTTCTTCATCTTTCCGTTTCTTCAATAAAGTCCTTGAAATGATCGAAAGATGTTATATGAGTAAAAACTACGCTAAAGGAGACCAATTTGACTCTTTCTTAATACGATCAAACGTGAAAACGCGAGAAAAAATGAGTCAAATAGGGGCTAAAAATGGAACTAAATAGAGGTTCATCATTCATAAATATGTGTAGCTAAAAGCAGTAACTTGTTGCCGGGTTGACTGTCTAATAAGGATGTTTGCATTGGACTTGGCAATTTTCTAATACTATCTGTTTTGGGCCCAAATGAAGAGTTGAGTGTTCATACCCATGTTGGAGTGTCAAGTATCCAACATAGATACCTAGAATGAAATGAGAAGACGGTGACATAGGATAAGAGGTGGAACAGCTGCAGCATAATAGCCAATCGCCAATAAATGGCCACCAAGAAATTGTTAAATGTCACAAATAAATGGAGTTGTTATCTTGTAACCCCCCTTCCCCAAAACAAAACAAAAAAAAATCTCTTTGATGGGTTGCTGCTTGCGGCACAGAGAACTACTGTGCTTTAATTAATTGAGTTTATCCCAAAGTCAAAACCCATAAAACGTTTGAGCATTCCAAAACACTATTGACACTGTTGCAGCTGGCTCCTTATTAAGCCTTCACCCTCAACCCTTTTTAGAGGGAGAGAGAAAGAGCGTGAAGGAAAGGGAAAAAGAAAGAGATCATGCACATTAAGAAGACTAATTGAAGCCTCTATCTACTAAGTAAGTTGACCAAATAGTTATTGTGAAGACTTCTCAGATGAAACATAAACCGTAACTTATCCCATATATGACATGCCAAGACTAGTGAAGGCTTTAGATCACTTGGCCCAAGAAAGCGAGTCACCAAAAGTAATGAGCATTTCCATGACTATGGAATATCTAGGCCAGTATCTAGACTTCTAGAGTCAATGCAGGAAGCCCCAATGAAGTTCTGACTTCTAAGTTGTGGCATTGATTCTAGGACTCAGAATTTCAAAGATTTTGGAAAATAAATACCAGCGAAAAAGTTCTAACATGACATAGATCATTAACTTTGTCAGTTCAGAAGGGACCGATATCCTCTAATCCTATCACGAAAACACGAGCAAACATTAAAACTCATCAAAGTAACAAATCCTGTGGCAGCTACAACCACAAGAGAGCAATGTAATGCAAACACAGTTGCTACAGGGTCATTCAGTAGAAAGCCTTTTGGCTGCTCCTTCATGCCCGCAAAATTCATCCACAAACAGATCTTCAAAGGCCCACATTCACATTGAGACATAGAATTAATTCTTATAACCTGCAAAACGCATGTGTCAATTTGCAGGATGCTGATGAACCTCTATTTTACTCCTTTTGGACATGATTTTTACCCCTCATTTCGGCAATTTTAAGTAAAACTTCAAGAGTATAGAGGTTGATTAGTCATGCTTTACCCCAAATCTGCCTAAATGTTGTATTTTTGTGTTTTCAGGAGTTCGATTGAAAGAAACGAGGAAAACAAACTAATGCCGCACTAAATAGGAGCCAAAAAGGTAGATTTTGAGCCAGGAGGAAGTGACATGGAGGCATCATGCCAGACAGGGTGACCGTGCCACCCAAGAAAAAGCGAGACAACAGAGTGGTACAGTGGCACCGTGCCACATGGCACGACCGTGCCACTTTAGTTTCCTCCGTTTAATTGCAATTTGGCGTTGTAATTTAGGACTTCTTCTTTCTCTCGCTCTCTCTCTCTCGAAAACGGTGACTTTAGGTTTTTAGGATTCATATTGGTTGTTCTTGATTTGAAAGCTTTGGATTGAAATCGATTGTTGAATCTGGTAGATTATTACTTCAATCAATAGAAAGTACGTTCCTTTACCCTTCGCCTTTTGCGTTTTAATTCAAAGCTAGCATTTCTAATCATGTTCATATTGGTGATTGTGGTTGTGATTGTGATGATGATTATGGGCTAAATTTATTGTCTTGGATTGGGTGTAGCCCCTATTATGTGATTTGGATTCGTATTCTAGATTTATGTGAATGAATGCCCATGTCGTAATTGAACTCTCACTTAAGCATGCCAAGTGTTCGATGAATTGCCTGAGAGGGTTGATTCATGTTTGTAATTGGGTTTGGGAGATTAACAAGAGTTGAATCCTCTACGTAGAGCTACTTAGTGAGCAATTGGATTTCTTAAAATGAAAATAGTTAGGGTTTCAATTCGGAATTAAGGGTTACTCAATCTTGTGGTTTCGTGATTCCAGTTTTATGACAATAGATAACTAGGATAACTTAACCAGTCTAGTGACCTTTGAGAGAAGGCGTAGATACGCTTAACTTGTAACCATTCCATTTCAATTGTCTGTGTGGGCAGATTCGCATGATCTAGTTTATAATCCAAGGAACACGATAGTATGGTGAACCCCAATTCAGGACTTTTGTTAATATTGATTCAGACAATAGTAGTAACTTTCAGCGGAATACAACTGTTATTGAGAAAAACTATTCCTAATAGACTTCGACCTAAATAGAGTGTTAAAGGTTGGCTCGGTGGTTGAAATCAAGTTCTTTTTGGACACGACCCTTACTTGCTGTTGCTAGCTACAGCTGGCACCGTGCATTTACGGTATTTTTAACTCAACAAGTTTTTTAACGCCGTTGCCGGGGAACTTGATTGTTTCAGCATCGAAAGCGATTTTAAACGCTGTAGATTAGGCTTTTTCTTTTTCTTTTCCACTTTTCCTTTTCCTTCTTGTTCTTTTAGCTTTGCTTGAACCTGCTTATGCTTGGTGTAGTTTTTAGCTTTGTATACACAGGCGCAGTCAGAGGGGGTGACTACTCATCCCTTTGACCCTGAGATTGAAGCCACTGTGCGAAGGCAAAGCGGTGCAAAGAAGAGGCAATTGCAACAAGATAGCACTGTGGCCGAGACAAATCCTAGGGCTCTACGAGACTATGTCCGACCGCAGGCCACCAGCCTCACTTCGTCACTAGTCAATCCGGCCATCGAAGTGAACAACTTCGAGCTACGACCCGCCCTTGTATCCTTGGTGGAGAAGGATCAGTTTAGTGGGCGTCCCATGGAGAACTCTCATATTCACCTTCGCAACTTCCTGGCGAAGTGTGACACGATCAAGCTCAACGAGGTCTCCGCTGACGCCATCAAACTTCGGCTCTTCCCCTTCTCGTTGACGGACCGAGGCAGTGACTGGCTCCTTAAAGAAAAGCCTAATTCTTTCAACCCCTGGGAGGCCCTATTGACTGCATTTCTGAGCAAGTATTTTCCCCCCGGCAAGACAGCTAAGTTGGGAGCAGAAATCACCTCCTTCTCTCAATGAGGCAATGAGTCGCTTTATGAGGCGTGGGAAAGATTCAAGGATCTTCAACGCCAATGCCCCCACCACGGAGTACCCGACTGGCTTCTAATCCAAACCTTCTATAATGGATTAGACCAGTCATTGAAGATGTCCGTCGACGCTGCTGCTGGCGGCGCACTTATAGGGAAGTCGATAGAGGCTGCAAAGGCCTTGTTGGAGGAGATAGCCTCCAACAATTACCATTGGTCCAGAGAGAGCAGGCCCCAAGAGGACTAGTCAGATCTATAGGATCGACGCTGTGGACCTGCTAGCCAGCAAGGTTGATGCCTTGGCACAACGTTTCGACAGGCTTGGAACTCCTCCTCCAGGGAGTTTAGGGGAAGGTTCGTCTGGTACGATGTTTGAGGTCGGGGCCCTTTATGAGATTTGGGAATTCAAGGCCACGTTGCTGCCGAGTGTCAGTCCACTTTCCTAGGCGTTGAGCATGCCAATGCAATGCAAAACTATGGCCAATGCCCACAAAATAACCCCTTCTCAAACACATATAACCCCAGTTGAAGAAATCACCCAAATTTCTCCTACCGCAACAACAATCCCATGCCACCCAATACTTCCCAAGCACAACCCCCCGGTTTTCAATACAAGGCACCCTACGCCCTACCTCCACAACAACAACCTCTCTGACAATCCAAGTCTAATCTAGAGAGCCTCATGGAGCACTTCATAGCGACCTAGAAAAGGACCAATGAAGCCCTTAGTGAGTCGGTTACCCAGTTGAATTCCAAAATTGAGGCCATGACCTTTCACCAGAAGATGATGGAGAATCAAATAGCTCAGATTGCGTAGCAGGTGAGCCACCTGTCCAGACCTCAGGGGCACTAACCAGGTCAACCCGAGACCAACCCCAAAGGTTAAATGAGTGCCATTACACTAAGGAGTGGCAAAGAGCTAGATGCCCCCCCAACGCCTATGAGGGAAGACAAGGGAGAAATTAAGGATGAGGGTGGTGCTAGGAAGCAGGTGCCCATTGCGGCCTCGAGTGAGAGGGCTCAGATTGAAAAGCCCAAGGAGGTTGAAGTAGATAACACAACCTCTCCCGCGAAGCCTTTCAAGCCTCATGTCCCCTACCCTCAAAGGCTAGTGAAGGCTAGGGAGGAGCACAAGTATGGTAAGCTTCTCGAGATGTTAAAAAAATTTCACATCAATATTCCCTTTTTGGAGGCCATTACAGACATGCCCTCTTATGCCAAATTCTTGGAGGATTTGCTCTCCAATAAAGGGAAGTTACTCGAGAATATCACGATGTCTCTCATTGAGGAGTGCAGTGCCATAATTCAGAACAAACTTCCTCCTAAGCTTTCGGATTCAGGAAGTTTTTTCACTCCCTGTTCTGTCGGGGATCTAACTATCAGTAGAGTATTATGTGATCTAGGGGCAAGTGTGAGCCTTATGCCGTACTCCATTTGTAAGAAGTTGCAAGTGGGGGATTTAAAACCCACTACCATCTCCTTGCAGCTCGCTGATCGAATCATCAAGTACCCTCTTGGCGTTCTCAAGGATGTCCCACTGTAGGTGGGAAAGTTCTTCATCCCCTGTGATTTTGTTGTCATAGAGATGGAAGAGGACTCCCGCATCCCCATTATTCTAGGGAGGCCCTTTTTGGCCACTGCAGGGGCTATGATTGATGTAAAGAACGGCAAGCTCTCCCTCTAGGTTGGGGATAAAAAGGTAGAATTTTGCGTACCCCAATCCATGGCCTCATCTTCTCCATACGATACATGTTGCAGAGTCGATATATTGGAGAAGACTCTCAATCAAGAGGCCATGACTTTCCATTTTGTGGAGGATCCATTGAAGGTTGCCTGGGTCAGCTGTCATGTGACCGGTTCTCAATCAGGCGAGACGGAGGAGTATGCCAGACTCCTCGATGCCTCTATTGCCTACACGGGGCGACAATCCTCCAGGGAGGTCCTTGGTGTGGAGCAACGTAACTCCAAGGAGAAAGAGAAGAGCTCACCGAAGGTACAGTTGAAACCTCTACCCCCTCATCTCAGGTATGAGTTCCTTGACCCCAACCACCAGTTCCCTATTATTGTCAGTGCTAACCTTGACAACCCCCAACTTGAAAAATTGTTGGGCGCGCTTAGAAAGCATAGAGGTGTCGTCGGTTATAGCATCGACGAGATCAAGGGACTTAGTCCTTCATTATGTATGCATCGCATCTTTCTTGATGAAGGTCACCGCCCCTCCCGACAACCTCAGCGTCGTTTAAATCCTAATATGCAAGAGGTTGTTCAGAAGGAGGTTGTCAAACTCCTTGACGTTGGGGTCATCTATCCTATCTCCGATAGTGAATGGATGAGCCCAGTTCAAGTAGTTCCAAAAAAGTGTGGTGTGACCGTTATTAAGAATGAGCGTGACGAGCTCATTTCCACTAGGATTGTTACCGGGTGGAGCATGTGCATTGATTATCGTAAACTGAATCAAGCCACCTGGAAAGATGATTTCCCCCTTCCCTTTATTGATTAGATGCTGGAAAGATTAGCCAGGCACTCTTTCTTCTGTTACTTAGATGGGTACTTTGGTTTCTTTCAGATTCCTATCCATCCAACTTATTAGGAGAAAACTACGTCCACATGCCCTTATGGCACCTTCGCTTATCATAGAATGCCTTTTGGGTTATGTAATGCCCCTGCCACTTTCCAGCGGTGCATGACTGCCATATTTTCTGATTTTATTGAGAACATCATGGAGGTATTCATGGATGATTTCTCCACTTATGGAGGTACCTTTGACCTGTGCTTAGAAAATTTGACCAAGGTACTCCATAGATGTGAGGAAGTTAATCTTGTGCTAAACTGGGAAAAATGTCATTTCATGGTGCAGGAAGAGGTAGTATTGGGTCATGTTATTTCTGCTAGAGGCAATCGATAAGGCTAAGATTGAGGTCGTTGAGCGATTGCCCCCTCCGACCTCGGTCAAAGGGGTGTGGAGTTTCCTTGGTCATGCGGGGTTTTACCGCTGCTTCATCAAGGACTTCTCCCAGATCGCCAAACCTCTAACTCACCTTTTGGCCAAAAATATCCCATTTGTGTTTACTGATGAGTGCCATGAAACTTTTTGCAGGATCACGCAGGCACTGATTTCTGCCCCCATCATACAACCACTAGACTAAGATCTCCCTTTTGAGATCATGTGTGATGCTAGCGATCACGCAGTGGGGGCAGTCCTAGGACAAAAGAAGGACAAGAAGCCCGTGGCGATCTACTATGCTAGTAGAACACTGGATGAGGCGCAACAGAATTACACCACAACAAAGAAGGAGTTACTTGCGGTGGTGTATGCGATGGAGAAATTCCATCCTTGTCTCCTATGCTCTAAGGTGATAATGTACACCGACCACTCCTCTCTCAAGCACCTCCTTAAGAAGAAAGATGCGAAGCCTCGCCTCATCCGGTGGGTCTCGCTCCTGCAAGAGTTTGATTTGGAGATTAAAGACAAAGCGGGGGCGGACAATGTTGTTGCTGATCACCTCTCCAGGCTCGTCATTGAAAGCGAGGACACTCCCCTCAATGATTCCTTCCCCGATGAGCATCTATTGGTTGTATCCATTGGGGAAGGCCCGTGGTTCGCCGACTATGCGAACTACTAAGCTTCGGGGATCCTTCCTCAAGATTTCTCCTCCCACCAGTAAAAGAAATTCTTCCATGATGTCAAGATGTATTTTTGGGAGGAGCCTTTCCTTTACAAGCTGTGTAAGGATGGGATTTGCAGGCAATGCCTTCCTGAAGAAGAGTTTCAGAGCATGATTTCTCACTATCATGACTCTTCTTGTGGAGGGCATGCTAGTACCTCCAAGACTGCCGCAAAAGTACTCCAAGTTGGATTCTTTTGGCCTTCCTTATTCAAATATGTCCACCACTATGTTCGTTCTTGTGACCATTGCCAAAGGATGGGGAACCTCTCCAGGAAGAATGAGATGCCCCTCAACTTCATCTTAGAAGTTGAGATATTCGATGTCTGGGGCATTGATTTCATGGGGACCTTCCCATCCTCCAGATGCAACAAATTTATCCTAGTTGCAGTGGATTACGTCTCCAAATGGGTAGAGGCCGTGGCTAGCCCTACCAATGATTCTAGGGTAGTGGCTAAGTTGTTCAAGAAGGTGATATTTCCCTGTTTCGGTGTCCCAAGGGTGTTTATTAGTGACAATGGGCCGCACTTCATAGAGAAGAAACTCGAAGTTCTATTGAAGAAATATGGAGTGCACCACAAGTTTGGACTTGGCTACCACCCACAAACTAGTGGCTAAGTAGAGATTTCCAACTGAGATATTAAAGCCATTCTAGAGAAAACGGTTGCTAGATCACGGAAGGATTGGGCGGACAAACTTGACGATGCTCTTTGGGCCTACCGTACCGCATTTAATACCCCCATTGGCACTACACCGTTTCGGTTTGTCTATGGTAAGCCTTGCGACCTCCCCGTAGAATTAGAACACCGGGCATATTGGGCTATCAAGCACCTTAATTTTGATCTGAAGTCTGTGGGGGAGAGAAGGTTGCTGCAGTTAAATGAACTCGAGGAGATCCGCCTGGACGCCTATGAGAGTTCCCAGATATATAAGGAGAGAGCAACGAGGTGGCATGACAAGTTTATCCACATGATGGAGTTTCGGAAAGGTGACTTAGTCCTCTTCTTCAACTCCCGTCGTTATCTTCAAGTAAGTATTTAAACCTAAATATTTTGTAGGTTTGTGAAATTGAAGAGATAATTTTGATAGTTTTGTGGTAATTAGTGATTGGTAGATTTATATTGAGTGATATTTAAAATTTGATTGTTGTGGAAAATTAGAAATGTATGGATTGTCGCATGTGGTCCGGTAAATTATAGTGGATTGATTATGTGATATGTGTGAAATTGTTGACAATGGTTTGTGTATGTTGAAATTAGTGTGAAAATTAATATGTAATTGTTAGGTAAGTGCTATTATTAGTAATTTGTTGGTGTTCTTAATTGTAGTGAAGTGAAGAATGTGTTCGTACAGACATTGAACGTAATTAGTTGTGAAATGTATTTATTGTTGAGGATTGATAGAAAACAATTAGTAAGCAACTATGAGGTTATATTATTCCGTTAAATGTGAAAACGTTGTGCATAGATGTTGCTGTGTACGATTTGAGGGAAGGGTGTTGTTGGAATTTGTGTGTTAATGAGATCGATTTTTGTGGATTATTAATATGAAGGAAATGGGTCGTAAGAGAAAACGTATTGCGAAAGGGAAAAAAATCCGTTATTGTTGCTGTGAATGTCGTTGTTGTCGGTGTGCATGTCACAGCTTTGGGCTCCCACTTCAGACATTGAAACAGGTTTATATCCTGACTTCATTGTCGTAATATGTATGTGCTTTTGTTGGTATCCTATTAATCGTAGCATATGACGAAATATTTTAATGAGAAGTCCATCATGTGTTCACTTGTATACGAATTAAAATTATCAGCATACGGCGATTGTTAAAGTAACCAATATTAATGTACTGCTTACTTTGTCAATGATGAACAGTGGATAATATGTGCGGACCACCCCATCGGAGGTGGATGTATGAAAGATTTATGTCAGGGAGAAAATCTTATAGGCAGGAGTTCTTAGAAGGAGTAGAAATGTTTGATCAATTTGCAAGGGGTCAAACAGAGTTCATTAATAATGGGCATTATAGATGTCCTTGTGCGAAGTGTGGAAACAGAGCATATAGGGCACCTGATGATGTGAAATTGCACTTGTACCAAAACGGCTTCGTTAAGGGGTATTGGTATTGGACATCTCATGGGGAGATAGAACCAACTGAATATGCAAATGTTGGCATTAGTAACCAACAAAACTTGTATGATGACATGGCTCCAACAAGTCCTATGGATTTCGACAACACAAACTCGTTTGTCGATCGTGTTGGAGCAATGGTGAACGATGTCATTGTTACTAATGAGGTTGAAGTTAGTGAGCAACCAAATGCAGAAGCTCAGGCATTTTATGATATGCTTCAAACTGCTCAGACGCCTTTGTGGGAGGGATGTTCAACCCAAACTGAGTTGTCCAATGCTGTGAGGTTGATGAGTATAAAATCTGATTAAAATATGCCGCAGAATTGTATGAATGAGGTGATGCAGTTACTGCATGAGAGTTGCCCGCCAGACAATCGTGTGCCCCAAAGTTACTCAGAGTTGAAAAAGAAGGTCCGAAGTTTGGGTTTAGATGTGCACAGGATTGATTGTTGCCGCGGTGGATGTATGCTTTACTTGAAGGAAGATTCGGCCCTTGAAAATTGCAAGTTTTGTGATTTGCCAAGATGGAAGCCGATTAAGTCAGGCGATAATAAGAAGAAGTTAAAATCATATGCAAAAATGTTCTACTTCCCTTTGATACCAAGGCTGCAATGCCTTTATGCCTCAAGAAGCACAGCTGAGCACATGAGGTGGCACTATAACAATAGGCGTGTGCATGGTGTTTTGTGTCACCCTTCAGATGGGGAAGCGTGGAAACATTTTGATCGTGAATACCCAGATTTTGCTTCTGAGCCTCGCAATGTGAGGCTTGGTTTGTGTGCTGATGGGTTTAGCCCTTTCTCACAATCTGGCCGTTCTTATTCCATGTGGCCTGTGGTTGTGACACCTTATAACCTTCCTCCAGATATGTGCATGACAACGCCATATATGTTCTTGACTTGCATTATACCGGGGCCGTCAAATCCAAAGAACAAAATAGATGTGTTCTTGCAACCGTTGATTGATGAGCTCCGAACTCTGTGGGATGGTGTCCAGACTTATGACATTACCATGAGGCAAAACTTCTTGAGGAGAGCTGCCTTAATGTGGACAGTGAATGACTTCCCCGCGCTCAGAATGTTATCTGGATGGAGCACTCATAGTGTTTTGAGTTGCTCTGTTTGTATGGATCAGTTGAGGGCGACACATTTGAAACATGGGGGCAAAGCATCATGGTTTGACTATCATCGTCGCTTCCTGCCTCGAGATCATGCGTCTCGGAAAAATCGCACCGCGTTCTCTAAGGGAAAAGTGGTGAAAGAGGGCCCTCCATCCAGGAGAAGTGGCGAGGAACTGTGGAATGAGGTGTGTAGTCTTCCGAAAGTAACAACGGATGGAGATTTTGTAATCCCGGGTTTCAAGGAAAATGTTCACAACTGGACCAAGAGAAGCATCTTCTGGGATTTACCTTATTGGAAAGACCAGTTGCTATGCATATAGAGAATAACTTCTGCGACAACATCATAAACACTGTCATGGATGTTCCGGGAAAAACAAAAGATGATGTGAAGGCGAGGTTGGACATGGCTGACATGTGTGATCGTGCGGAGTTAAATGTTGAACGAGGTGTGAACGGGAGGAGATTGAAGCCAAAGGCTTCGTACGTCCTTTCTTTGGACAAAAGGAAGGGGGTATGTGAGTGGGCCCAACAGCTGACAATGCCTGATGCTTATTGCTCCAGCTTTGGGAATTGCGTAGATATGAAGGTTGCAAAGTTCCAAAACATGAAGAGTCATGACTGTCATATGTTCCTACAAACGCTAATGCCAATAGCATTTCGTGCGCTACCGGACGATGTACTTGAACCACTTGTTGAGTTAAGTGAGTACTTCAAAAACATTTGCTCAACAGTGTTAAAGGTCGATAAGTTACAAGAAATGTAATGCAATATACGCATCATCCTTTGCAAATTGGAGAGAGTTTTCCCTCCTGGGTTCTTCAATGTCATAGAGCACTTACCTGTGCATTTGGCAGAAGAAGCATACCTTGGCGGGCCAGTGCAATACCGCTGGATGTATCCATTTGAAAGGTAAATACATATGACAAATTTCCTAACATATGTAAATGTAAAATTAAATTGTACTTCACATACTCACAGAACTTTAATGTAGGTACTTCGGGTGGCTGAAGAAGAAAATTAGAAATAAAACATCCCCTGAGGGTTCAGTGGCCGAAGCATATCTGGTGTTCGAGATATCACAATTTTCTTCATTCTACTTCGGCGCTAATGTGCCTTCAATGCGCACAAGACGTCGACGAAATGAGGAAATCAATGTGGAGTCATCAGGAGGGGAGCCAATGTTGTCAGTTTTCCAAACCAAAGGTACTGTTGTGGGAAGTCAGACACAGAGGTACCTAACTGATGAAGAAATGAACGCTGCACAGCTTCATATTGTGTTGAATTGTAATGAAGTTGAATCGTACATCGCGTAAGTTACAAAAAAAAAGTACCCATTGCATCCATCACATGCATTGAACGAATAACATTTTATGAAGTGAAACATGGTGCTAATAAGTGAATAATGACTTGTACAGACTATTCAAGCAACAAAAATTACAAGGAAACCCAAATTTCACAGATGTGGAGTTAGATGCACTCATAGAGTCAGAGCTTATTTGGTGGTTCAAGAAAGCAGTAAGATTTTTTAATTTTGTCATCGTCGTTGGAAATAACTGTACTAATTCATCACAGCTTATTTCTAGCAAATGGTCCTGACCTTATGAGTTTAAACATAAATACTTGTAGGTCGACATTGTTGAAATGTTCACTGACGAACGTCAGGTACACCAGTACCATTTGGCTCAGCTGCCTTTGAGGAAGGTCACAACCTGGTCTGCATTTAGGGTGAATGGATTCTTATTTCAAACACAGAAGAGGTGTGAAGGAAAAAAGAGTTACAATTGTGGGGTTTGTGTGAAAGGCAGCGGAGAAGGTGGATTCGAGAATGATTATTATGGAATCCTTCAAGAAGTTACTCGTGTTGAATATCTAGGAGAACCACTAAAACAATGTACATTGTTCAGGTGTGATTGGTTTGATAACACCCCTCGAGGAACACGTAGCCCCAAACTGTGTCCCTTCGTTGAGGTTAATGCAACAAGAAGATACAAAAAATATGATCCATTCATATTTGCTGCCTCCGCAATGCAGGTGGTGTACATGAGGTACCCAAATGGAATAAGAGATAAAGGTAACTGGTGGGTTGTCGTTCCAAACAAATCTAGACACAAAGTGAATGATGAATTCACTTTACCAGGTGCATTTCAAGAGGAACAAGTGTCCCACATGACAGCGGTAACTGACATGCTCCCTGCAACTTTGTTGAATGAGGAGGAAGAAATTGAGGAGGTAAACAAAGACGATCCAACTGAGAGAAGTGAAGAGGAGGAGTGGGATGATATTGACAATGATACTGAAGACTTTGAATGAAAGTGATAATGATAAATTAGTTGATTGTGACCTAAAACCAAATTGTATGGGCTGTTAGTTCAGATACTTATGACATTGTACGCGTGACATTTATGACATTGTAATTATGACATTTAATTTGCTGTTAATTTCAATTGCAATTAATTATTTGTTCCTCATATTATTTGATCACTACGTTCTGTATATTTGTCTCTAAGATGTCAGGTACACATCGTGGCCGTGGGGCCGGATGTGGGCGTTCTCGGGGAGCAGACCGACACGACCCCACCAGTCAACACGAAGAGGAACCTCAGCGACATCAAATCCCTGAGGTTCCCCACCGCATTATCCCAGACCCTCGCACCACTCCATCCATGCACTTCAGCCAGCACATGACACCCACCATCCCCCAGGTACACATGTCTGGCAGTTACATGATCCCGAACCCACCTATTATTCCACAACAATCTGTAGAACGGAGTCAGGAACAAAGTGAACATGCTTCTAGCCATGGCAGTAGCACAAACAAGCAACTCATCGCACATGACGGCAAAGAGTAAGTAATTATGTCTTACCAACTGTATTATCAATTTGCAATTTCTGACGGGATCCATTCTTTCTTAATTTTCTAGTTTCTGTCCGTACGATGTTGTGTTAGAGATTACAAGGATATTTACGAGCAAATATCCTGAGCCATGGCCAACATGGGGGAAAGTGCCTAAACAACATCGACACTTGTGGTTTGGTGAGTTTAAGGTAAGAGTTATCCCAATTCTTTGTACATTCATGTACATATACACATATATGTATTCATATTGTTAGCAGGTATCACATTTTGTGGCATGTAATTGTGTTCATGCAGAAGCGTTACTGTTGGGCTCCAGAGCATGCGGCCCAGATACGGAGGAACTTCGAGGAGAAAGGGGCAAGTAGATTGAGGGACACATTCGGGGAGTTGAGGAAGAAGAGGAAGCAACCATTGTGGTTGTTTGACAGCACTTGGAAGTCGCTGCAGGAATATTGGGCTTCCGATAAATTTCTGAAGGTGAGTTCACAGGCAAAGAAGAACCGGAACAGCGAGCAGGACGGGTTAGGTCCTTCTTTGCATAGATCTGGTTTGATCCCATTTACTGAGCACAGAAGACGCATGGTAAGTGCATGGTTCATTATTTGTTGTACTTATTTTTTCCAACGCCTTATCCAATTACAACCATCCTCCTGTACGTTAACGTATTCTGTTATTGTGTAGGCGAAGAAGCTTAATAGGGACGTTACGGACCTCGAAATTTTCAAAGACACTCATGTAGACGCGGTTAACAAATGGGTGGACAAAAAATCGGAAAAAAGATGGGTAAGTCACCTGCATGATTCCTTGATTGCGTAACAAATCAGCTCAGTATGTTCACGATTGAATGTTATGTCTGGAATGTCTAAATTTATGGAATCTTATTCTGCAGACGGAACACCAATTGAAGTGGGACCAGATTCGAAACTCGCAATCTTCCACAGATCCCGGCTCCGAACCAACTGAAGTCCCATCCGAAACCAAGTTGTGGGTGCAAGCTAACTACAACAAAAAGGGCCGTGTGTATGGGCTAGGATCAGAAGGGGTCAAACTGAAGCATCTGGTGAAGTCCACAGCGACATCCCGGGACCGTGATCCTGACCTTGATGTGCGAGCATCGGTCACCCAGCTGAACAGTGAGCTCAATACGATGGCGGAGAGAAACCGTCACTTAGAAGAGAAAGTGACTTAATCACTTCGGAATTATCTGGTCTGAAAGATATTCCGTGAGTTTATGAGAGCTCAGCAAGCATCTGGGTCTGGATCTCGCCAACGCCCTTCTATGCGCCATCGACAACACCGCCGCGCTGCTCCTTACGTCCCTCCTCCTCCTGAACCGCAACCCTGTGACGATGATGACGATGACGATGATGATGATGATGGTGATGGTGATGATGATGATGGTGGCAACCTTGGGTATGATGACCGCCCTCATGACTACAGGGATTATCTCATCTAGCATGTCCCTTGATCCTCCCCTTCCTCCTCGATACTTATTTGAACAGTTACCTTCTCTTGCGTTTGTTGCCTTGCTTTGGTTGCTTATTACTGTACTTCGTATTATTACAATGCCCATTTGGTGTGGTTCTTTATTTATACTTATTGACTGAAAGTAACCACGTGTGGTGGTTACGTTTGTTGTGATTTGTGTACCACGTGTAGTGGTTATGGTTGTTGCGATTTGTGTACCACGTGTCGCGGTTTTGGCTCAATCAACATTTGGTTGGCCTGATTTGTATATGCAGGTTGTAAATGTGTATTTGGGGAACAGCGTTTTCAAATTATTTTTTTTAAAATTTCCAGAAAATTCCAACGGAATTTGATGTTCCGTCGGAAAGGGTACACCGGAATGGCCGACGGACACCCATTTTCCGTCGGCATTTTCCGACGGCATACCCACTTTCTGTCGGAAAATGGCGACAGAAAATGGGT
>JACYFF010003369.1:77833073-77850219 GCA_017589665.1 Selenicereus undatus
GGATTGGAGGAACGCAAGTCATAGATTAGCACCTGCAAATATCCAGTAAAAAACAATACCATATTGATACACAGTCCCAAGGACAGGATCACATCCATTAATTCAAATTACAAAAAGATTTGACATAGATAACTTCAGATCACAATGTTGAATAGGTAAAACTCCTCTTCTGTCCCCACAACCCTACAGAATAACTGACTTTATGAGTATAATGCCAAAACCGTTTTAGTATGAAACCAAATTGAATTGTCCAACATGCAACTGCATAATCATCCTTGTTATTCAGGGTAATGTGGCAACCAACATCAGCAGTTCATTCATATTAAGTTATCTAATTTGGACAAAGCTCCAAATTCAACAGATGGTGTATCAATGGAGGAGTTCAATGTAGTGCTATTGAGATGAGGAGAAAGACTTGCACATCCAACATCTGCAACAGAAGCTGCAAAGCCCCCCATGCTGCTACTTACAAGTAGTAGGAGAAAACTTGAGGTTAAACTGGCTGTATCTAGCAACAAAAAATAGCAGCACCGTGAAGGCTCAATGGTGCTCCTTCAAAGATAATTCTTCATTCATACTATTTTATTGTCCTTGTGATCATCCACAATTGACACAAGAATTGATATTTTCTTAGGCAAGGGGCACTCCTCTGCATGCATCTAGAAGAAACATTTTGATGATCTTGCACAAATATTTTTGCCCCCCTCAGTTAGAATGATAGGCGATTGAATCATCCTCTTTGCCTTGCTTTCTGGGTTATTTTATGAATTATTGGCTGAGATATGGTAAAATATCTTATTTAACCGGAAGTGAAATAGACAATAAATTGTCTTGAAGGCTACTCATCCTTGACTCTTGTAAAATTCTCCTAAGATGTTGTCACACTGATTATAAGATATGGACTCTCAAAAATATTGAGAAATGTCCTTCCCTTCTCATGTTAAATGTACAATTATGCTCCATCTCCTAGTCCCTTCTCAAAGATTTATTTTTAAAGTGAAAGCTTTGATATCATCATATTATCCACCATTCTCAATAGAGACCGTCATGTTAATATCGTCTAATTCTCAAAGCACCTCAACTTATTGAGGCAAAGCAAAACATATAGACAATACACAGAGGATGGCAAGAGATAGTCCTTTTATTATTTAGGTCAACCAAACTGATCAAGCTTACGCCTACCCAGTCTAACAAAGAGCAATATCTTCACAAAGCAACAGCTAGAAAGAGGCCCCAAATAGTTGTAATCCAAGCAGGTTAGAGGTTGTCGACAACTTCAAATAGATGGATGCAGCAGCACCTGCATGTTGCACAACTTATTGCCCTATTTTCCTGACCGTAGCAAAGGGCCGCTCGGGAGAAAATCTCCCTATTTCTTCAAGCTTCCCAAAATAGTTGTTATTGATAAGGTCAACGGTACCCATTGCAAGAATGATCAACTTAACAATATACAAGATGACACAGAAAGAGCAAGAAATTAAGAACATAAAATCATGTGTTGGCTGAAGTAAGACTCATATCATACCTTTCCTCCACTACTTCCAACAGCCATTTGGAAGCCTCCATCTTCATCAAATTCTATTGCAGTCACCTCCTATAGGAGCAGCAGATATGATCAGATTCCTCACGGGAACAAGTCTTGCAAAACCCTAGCAAATTTATTTTAAAAAGAAAAAAAAAGGGCAACTGTACCAAAGAACAAGTTACATATATCAGATAGGACAATGGAATCTTCGCTCCTTAAACATGCCAGATTTTATCGTAGTACATGGATCAAATTCACCTTGGATTAGTCACTTAGGAACATGGATTAATGCTTATTAAAGCGAATTCAGCCTAATTTAAGCTTTAGTCTCTCGGCTATAGAACATAGTCCCGGAGTAATGAGCAATCCCAGGAACTCTGGGGGGAAGCATGTGGAAATATTCCATGGTCCATCAATTATTCTCAAGCAAAAAGAACAAGAAGAAAGAGCCAGAGAAGGGAAAACTCCCAAATACAGTTCGCTTTGTAGCATCTAGCACATTGAACACCTCAAGGGTAGACTGTACATGGAAAATGTTTCATTTAACATCATATCAAGAATTGTACCTGATCATCCTCACCAGCAGCTGAGACAGCATTGATTCTACCAACTGAAGATCTGGTTCGCATGTCAAAGCATTCAACAGCTCCATCTTCACCACCACATGCGACTAAGCCATGAAGCTTGCTGAATTGAAAATTATGAAAAGTTTACAGGCCACATGGAACAAATTTTTGAAGGATGAAGCAGAGGTTAGTAAATCACTACCTTCTAGATACCACATTTAGAGCAGGAGATTGTGTACTGAGAGAGGAGAGGAACCTTCCCTGTAAGTAGAAGCCAACTCACAATTTAGAAACCGAATTACATCAACAGTTAACATGGCCAATAAGAGTTGAGCTAATGGAAACTAATGAAGATGCAAACTGAAGAAATCAAGAACTAAAATGAAATGAAGCAAATTGGATAACTTAAGTGCATTCCTAGCTCTAGAAGACAAAGTTCCATCACTAGACTCCTAGTCTTTTGGGGCTCAATTGACAACAGGCAAATCATGATATTTGTACTCATTCAACTTCAGAAGATACCCAGAGCAAAAGATGACAATTGTAGGCATAACACAGAAAAGATGTAAAACACCCGAAAAAGATATCATCTCCAGTAAAGAAATGATCGAATCAAGCTAGTCTGAATTTTGTTGCTCAGGAATTATTTTCAGAAGTGCGGTTTCAATCTGTAAGCAAGCACAATATGACATTCTCTTTTTTCTCTTTCTTTTTTTTTTTTGAAAAGAAAAAGGTAATATATTCAAAATCATAAGACACCTACAAGAGAGGATGCTGAAAAAGCATCCCACAAAAGCTAAATTACAAAATCAATTACATCAATGAAGAGGAACAAAACACCTCCACCTTCCAAAAGAATAAGGCCCTAAGCCACCGCTCAGTTGAGGTATCAACCCCATCAGAAACTCTCTTATTTATGTCCATCCACAACAACCAAAAGATGGCATGGAGAATAGCTCGAAAACTTTATAATTGACCCTTCTTGAAAAACCTTCCCAGACCAATGACACATGTCTCACAGAATTAGGCATCACCCCAAGCAACTCAAAGCCAACTCCCAAAGATTTCTAGCAATCGCACAATGGAGGAGAATGGTCTGTAGTTTCCAAATCGCCTTTGCACATGAAGCACCTGTTGACCAATATTTAACTCCTCTTTGTAAGTAATCACAAGTTAAGTTCCTACCTTGAGAGGCTTCCCATACAGAGGAGAACACTTTCAAAGGGTCCAGGGACTCTCAAATTATATTCCAAGGAGATCCACAATCTAAAAACGGAGAAGACATTCTTATCAAAAAAAAAAAAAAAAAAAAACCGGAGAAGACATATTGCTAAGAGGGGAAGAGATTTGAAGGAAAAAAGATTTAACAGTGAATGTTCCAGTAGAAGTAAGGATCCATCCTTTTTATTTTTTATTTTTAAGGATAGTGAGGTTCCATCTAACTGTGTCAAAGGAGAAATCCTTTACAGAAGCCTAGCACGCTCCCAAGTGCTATCAAGAACCGGCCACATTTCCAGCCTCTACAAAGGCTTCGCGAAAGAAGCCAGGGGACCAAACAACCAAAGAAGAGCTGTGCTCCGAATACCCAAAGACATGAGCCTCCCTTGTTTGCACGACAAAAAGTGAAGGAAAGCAATCCCTCAAACGGACACTCTCACACCAATGTACTATGCGAAAAAGAGATCAAAAGAACCACCACCCACCGTCAAAACAATTTGAGAGAAGAAGCTATCCCAACTTCTGGTAGTAAACTTCCAAAGATTCCTCGATTTTGATTAATGATGAAGCATCAGGTTTATTCTCAAGTTCAAGAGGGTTGCGTCAAGGTGACCCATTATCCCTCCTGTTATCCATTCTGGTTATGTAGACTCTTAGTAGGTTAGTGAACAAAGCTTGTGAGGTGGGTTTGTTAAAATGATTTCATGTTGGCAATTCTCAGTCTGATGGCTTGCTAGTTTGCCATCTTCTTTTTGTCAACGACACCTTAATTTTTTGGAGACCTTGTACGAGTGACTTGGGGAACTTGAGATGTATTCTGTTGTATTTGAAGCCATGTCTGGGCTTAGAGTTAACTTGTTAAAAAGTTTGCTCATCCGGATTGGTAAGGTTCCTAATATTCAATATTTGGCACAGTTCTTTGATTGTTGGGTTAGTGCCATGCCTTCTACTTATTTGGGTCTTCCTTTAGGTGCGTCTTTTAAGTGCAGAGGAGTTTGGGACCTATTATGGAGAGGTTTCAAAAGAGACTTGCAGGGTGGAAATCTAAGATGTTGTCCAAAGGAGGAAGACCGACTCTCTTGCAGAGCGCTCTTTGGAGTCTTCCGATTTATTACATGTCCTTATTTACAATTTCGGCTAACGTTGCTAATTAATTGGAAAAAATCATGAGAGACTTCCTTTAGTCTAAGCATGCTAGTGTTAATGGTTCCCATTGAGTTAGTTGGGATGAGAATTCATGAGATCTGACGTCCCAAGGAGGATGGTGGGCTAGGGATTAGGCCACTTCGAGTGATGAATGAAGCGCTTAACGACGCTTTGTGGAAAAAGTGATTGTATCCAAATATGGACCAAATAGTTTTGTTTGGCGGAGCAAGAGGAGGCCTTATGCACTCAAGGCCAGTTATTGGAAATATATCCATGTAGGTTTAGACTTTTTCAAGTCTCTGGTTTATTTTGAGTTGAGAAATGGGCTTGGGGTGTTGTTTTGGCATGATAAGTGGTGCGGGGAACAATCTCTTAAAGTGCAAGAGGTTTTATCTGGGAATCGGGGTCAGTATCATTGGGACATTAGCTTCACAAGAAGCCCGACTCATTGGGAAGAGGAAAGCATTCTCAGCTTGTTAACTTTACTTGTAGATTCGGATGTGGATGTTCAATCTAAGGCTAATGATAAGATTATGTGGTCTCTTGATCCTAATGGAACATTATCTGTTAAGAGTCTTTGTAATAGGTTGCATGAGTCTGGCTGTTCTAATTTCTCGACAAAGGCAATTTGGAAGTCTAAAGCTCCTATGAAAGTTTGTTTCCTTGCTTGGGCAGCTTCCAACAGCAAGGTTCCCTCCGAGGTCATGCTGAAAAGAAGAAATTTCAATTTAGCTAGTAGGTGCGCAATGTGCCTTAAGGAGGAAGAATCGGTTGACCACTTCTTTCGTCATTGTCAATGGGACTCTTCTCTTTGGTTTTTGGCCCTTCCTTGACGAGGGTCAGTTGGGTTCAACCTTCTAGTGTTAAAGATGTTTTGGTAGCATGGAGAAGGAGATTGAAAAAGATATGGGTTCATAGGATTTGGAAGTTGGTTCCTTGGCTATTTGGTGGTGTACTTGGAAAGAGAGGAACCGACGAATTTTTGAAGACAAAGCTTCTTCTCTCCAGGATTTCAAGACCTATTTTTTGAGATTGTTGTGTAGTTGGAGTCAAGTGCTAGATGGCGGTTTTAGAATGTCTCTTTTAGATTTTGCAGATAAAACTATGCATGAGAGCTTGAGCCTTGAGGGCATGATGATTTTTGCACTAACCCCTTTTGCCCATGGGTGTCACCCGCTAATGTGGCATTTGGTTGAAGTAATGTAATCGTTACACAATTGAATCAACCATGTAATATAATTGTCAATTTAATGGAATGAGATAATAATTACACTATAATGGTTGTTTATAAATTTTTTGCAATTGTAGTGGGATGAATTTATTTACAAATAATACTTCATTTTATATGTGGCGTGAAGTACTTGGAATTCAATTTGCTTTTATTTTGCCTACCTTAATTGTTTGCAACTCTGTTGATAATTATCATCCAATATCTTATCATTGTAATTATGATGTTTCACATAAGACATACTTCACTCTATTTCCCCTAAATTACAAGAACGTAATATTGTTCAAGTTTAGGAAGTAGAGAGAGAAGCTGATGACGATGATGATGATGTGTGTGTGTGTGCGTGTGTGTGAGAGAGAGAGAGAGAGATGATGCCTAGAACATACAAAAATGCAATTCTAATAATATGTAAAGGTTTGGGTTAAAATTTATCTAATATGGGGAGGAGAGAGGGGGGTGAGGGGGACTTCAAACCTTAAAAAACTTGGTGTCGTAGTACTAAGAGATGGGACGCAGAGGAGATACAATGGAGAGAAGAAAGAGAGCCCCCAAATATAATAACTTATGGTTGGGTGAACTTTGATTCAAAAGTATGCAATCCCAATAGCTTAGGAAAAGTCAAACAATTGTATTTGCATAGATTGAGGTAAATATGATTACAAAGCAATGCAATCTTGATTACATCCCCAAATGATAACCAAACATGGTAATGGAATCATCATTACCATTTTGATTGCATTACCACTTTGATTAAAAACCAAACGAACCATTAGTGTCTCATTTATATAACTCTTTGATTGGTCCAAAAAAAAAAACCAAAATTCCAAAGACCTATGCATAAGTACCCTTATGCTTACTTGGGATCCAATATCGAACCATCACAACCCTCCAAAGCCTATCTTTCTTATCTATAAACCGCCACAACCATTTGCCACGAAAGGCCTCACCTCACTGAAGATCATCAAGTCTCTAATGCCTAAGCCAGCTTTAGGTAAAGGTTCCTTAACAATGTTCTATTTCACGAAGTGCTACTTAATCATCACAAACGAACCCCACAGGACCTCCTATGAATGGCTTCCAACTTGTTGGCTACCAAATATGGGAATGGAAAAAAGCAAAAGAAAGTAGATTAGGATGTTAGAAAGCTTAGTTTTAAAAAAAGCAAGAACGCATCAAGGCACAAAGGGTCCTAGGGAGCGAGGCGTGAGACGAAAGCACGCGCCTCATGGACCCACGGCACACTTTTGTGAAAAAATACTAGAAATTTATTAGGAAAATGTACTGTGCGCAGATAAGTTATATACTTGCATTATTATGATGATTAGGTAACACTACACCAATGACAAAGTCTAAATTGATTGCAAAACTACATAGAATACAAAAAACAATATTGTAATTCACCTAAATAAAAAAGCAAAATGATAGAAAAATAAGAAAAATTTTATCCAGTATTGATTGACAAGTTTGCGAATAATATAGAGGGCTTCTCAATGGGGGTAAAAAAGGTCCTACTTATAGACCTAATAAAAGTCGCCAAAAGAAAAAAGAAAGAAAAAGCAATAGATCTTTAATTATTACAAGGCATAAAGAGGAGAGACAAAAGAGTACTGAAGATCGGCTGCTCAGCGGCTAAGCATAGTACTCACCGGAGCAGGTTACCTGCGACCAGTGAAGATCGGCTGCCGGAAAAGCTTAAGAATGGCAGCTTGTCCTTGTATGTCTCTATTAAGTCACGATACAAGCCTCAAATCAAAGACAAATAAAGTTCCCAAAATTAGGGTTTTGAAAATTGAGAATTAAGGCTGAATTCAAAGCAATTTAATGCAATTTGGTAGGGGATTCATCTCGAAATGGACTCATATGGCTAAGGTAAATGTCAATTTGAAGAAACTTGCGTGCTTTCATGATGGGTGTTCTCTTTCCTCCCTCCTCTATGACCCATTTCCTTGAGGCACAGAAGTGGCTCGCCTTGCACCAATCCTGAGGTGCACATGAGGAGCATGCCTCGGCTCGCTTAAAGAATTCACCTCACCTTACCTACTGTGATGCACCACAATGCTCACCTCATCCTAAGTCGTGCTTTTGAAACTAAGCAATAAAGGACACCTTTTATAAGAGTCAATCTTTCCCTCCCTCTTTAGAGCTCATTTGGTGAGAAAAAATGAATGGAAGGGAATCAGGACTTGAAACCTAAGGGATGAGGGGTGAGAATTGAATCCCAAACTCAATTGTTTGGTGAGCAAGAATGGAATCATCTTCCCATAATCTCATCCCTTCCCATTCTTCTTCCCAAAGGAAAAACATAGAGCCTCCATGATTTCCGGTGACTTCGCATCATATCCGGCGACGCCCTTCTCCGGCCACACCCTTCCCCAATTTTCCAGCAACCACTCTAATCTTCTCACCCTCCCCTTTTCACCAGATGGGGGGGAAGGGAAGAAATTGATGAGGAAGAGATCTGAAAGAAAGCGCAAAAAGAGATGATGAATATGAATAAAAAACAAATTTGGAAGAAGATTTCCTAGATCTAGAAGCACAAAAAGAGATGAAGAGGATTCAACTAGAGAGAGAAGGAAGGTGGGATTGTTGTGATACTCAGGGCAGTAGTAAAGCTATGAAAAAAAACGAGGAAAAAAGGAAAGTGATGGCCGGGAACCTCATCGACGGCGGCCTTCCTCCGGCGTGGTGCTCAACGGCGGCCTTCCTTCAGCTGTGGCGGTCGTTAGCGAGGCTTCATCCATGCCAAACCAGCACTGCCAGCTCTTTTCTCTTTGTCCCTCTCTTGGGTTGACCCCTTGGGGGGTTGGGACTTGACCCCCCTCCATGATTTTTTTTTGGGGGGGGGGGGGGGCTTGATACCCACAGATATCAAGTTTCATTCGCTAAATTTCTCACCAAACACTAGGGAGTAGAACTTGAAACATAACGATTCAGGTCATCAGCCCTTTTTTGCTCACCAAACATCTCCTTAGCAAGATACTTTGTTTTCCAACACCAGAGTCTTTTTTCAAACCTCTTGATGACTAGTTCCCAAATGGACTTCTTTTCGAACTTCACACCTAGGCCCACGTAAGATGAAGGGAGGGAATCCAAAATGCAACCCAAAATTTCTGCGACTAACTCAGCATTATCCACTTCCCCAAAATGTAAAATAGAAGACTCGGACAAGTTGGCTCTTGAACCAGAGATGGCCTAAAACCAAACAAGAATGCAATGAAGATTGATAATTGGCCCACACTCATTATCACAAAACATGATTGTGTCACCTGCGAAGAGGAGACGAGAAATCTCTAAGTCGTTTGAGTCTGAACATACCAAACCCCCCCCCAAAAAAAAAACTGCCAATCAAACTAGCTTGCAGTGCAGCGGACAACCTCCAACTCAGTATATCCATACCTAGAATAAAAAGGAGAAAGAAGATACGGTCGCCTTGTCTCTAGAAGCAGAAAAGAAGTCTGCAAGGAAACCATAACCAGCATCGCAATAATAGTAGAAATGCACCTCTACATCCACCATATCTGTTTGTCCCCAAAGCCCATTCTCTTTAAAATATAAACAAGGAACTCCCAATTGACATGGTCATAAGCCTTTCAATATCAAGTTTACAAATCACCCCTTCTCTTCCCTCTGTGATCCTCGAATCAACAAGCTCATTGGCAATCAAGACAGCACCAAGAATTTGTCAACCCCAAACCAAATATGACATTTTCATAAAAAATCCCCTTTTTTGGGGTGGGGGGAGGGGGATGGTGCAGGTAGCAAAATGCTTAAGAATTTAATGTCCAATAATGCAAGGAAGAATGGTAGTTACAATAATAATTTCCTTTTTTTTGAAGCATATACAGATCTAAGTGGGCACACCTAGAATCATGCAGAACAAGCCATCCATTACAGCCATGGCAAACACAATAGGTCAAGACAAACCTGTGCTAAATTTATTCTGTACAGATCTGGTGAAGAAGCAGCACAGAGCAAATCACAAGACCAGCAATCATATGTCAAGTCTCTTCCCATCCTATTCGACAGAAGAAGATTAGTAGATATGAAACACCTAGTACGTCTAAGCTCTAAACTAAAAGAAAATAACAGTCAGGGTTCATGGAATCTCAAAGGCATAACTCTAATCTGTTTCACATTTATAGTTCAAGTGATGCTAAAAGTTTCTAAATTGGATAATCGTTGTAGCATGCTGAGATTTATGGACAGAATCAGCACACAGAAACATTTTTCTCTCTGTTGTGGGATAAAAGGTAGATATAGAAAAGAAACTAAACTCAAACACACAGGCACGCATGCGCACACACACCCCCACACAAAGAATAAATATTTTCATATGCTGTGGTAGTACCTTGGTATCCTCAGACTGTAGTGACTTCCATATTTAGCATGCAGACAAACGGAACGATCAGCGCATAAAAATGCAAGCTTCGAATAATCATCCGAGAGGACCTGTTCAGCAACAAAGTCCAGTGTCACAAAGAGAAGCTATGTTGAATAAGATGTTCAGTAGACTTCCACCAAATTACACAATGCAGACATCAGCCAGCAAGTCAGGAAGAAAAGCCTCAATCAGATAAAAGCATATGCAAAGACTGCTGACAATTTTGCAGTGTAATGTGTTACCAGAACAAGCTCAAACCTTCTCCTTATCCTCCATTCCACAAAAAGTCCTTCCCCAATGCCCAGCACAACTCCTCTAAGACGTTCAACCAGCTGAGTAGCCTACCAGCAACACCTCTAACCCATACCACTCCCATCCCAACAAAAGAAAAAGGAAAATACAAGAGAGGAGGGGGGAAAAAAAAAGAGGAGCAGAAATTTTACCACAACAATTATCAGATAAAGGCAATTATCTACCACTTGTCCAAGTGTACCAATTTTGAAACTGCAATTCATTAGCTGACATTATCTCCCATAGTCCTATGGCCTAAAAATATCATACACTCTTCATGGATAAAACTCGTGAAGAGAGCCAGGCAGTAGAAGATTTTGTTCATCCACTGAATACCAAGCAGCATCATCAAGAATTAACATCACGTAATTCTTATCCCCCTGAGATAAGATATAAACCCCATAGGAACAACTAAAAGGCCGAAATTATTCACATGTCTAATGAGCATCACCTATCCGACATCAGAACTCCTAAACAAACGGAGAGATCAAACAAGCTAATAGGCAAAACGAGGCTATATTTGATAATGTATCAGTCCTCTTTTGGAAAACGCTGGCATCTTTCAAAGCACTTGTTAAGTTTCAAAGCCACAAACTACCGCCAAACATAGTCCCAAAAACACTCTCATGCACCAGAAATGTTTGTATGATGAATCCTCTTTCATAAAGTCATACAGCTGAATGGATTCAAAATGTGGCCGAACCGTGACAAAACGACTGCATTGGAAAGGTTTTGGAGTTTGGCGAACCGTGTTTTCATGCCGTGATAGCCGCGATATGGAACGCGATTACCGTATTTGAGCGATTTTGCCGTACCACGACCGAAACCGCGTTTTCAATCCTTGGCTGAAGTTTTAAATATAACAGCTAAAGAATGCGAACAATTGATAAACCTTAGATTTGACCCATTTTCGACTCTAATTCTTCCCCTCTTTTCCTATAATCTTTCGACTAATCTTAGCAAAAAGGGGGTTGAATACACTTTCTTGACCTATTATGCGCTAAGTTGCCCTATTTCTTGATCTGCAGGTCTAAGGTCTAGAAAGTGGGAGTTTCTTGCGTGTCTTGCCAAGAAAGGACGCCTTGGGATCAATTTCCGACATGAACGAAGCATCGATGAAGCCCGGGAGAACCTTCAGGAGGCGCACGGCTGATTGCAGGAGGCGCACGGTTAGTTGCAGGATACGCACGGTCGTGCCTCGAAGCCAGAGGCTGCGCACGGTTGAACACACGACCGTGCGTCTGAACCATGCCTACCCCAGACACGCACGGGTGCCCGTGCGTAGGTGGCACGACCGTGCGTCACTTATTTTGTCACGACTTAATCAGTTTCGCGAAGGGCGGTTAGGGGTATTCTATTCTTTTGTTTTCTTTCCTCTCTAAAAAGGCGAGTCACTTGGAAGAGTTTTGGACTTTGTTTTTCCTCTGATTATTGAATTCAAGGCTTTTGGATCGGATTTTGTTACGCATTTCGATAAATCATTGTTGCAGATTCTACAAGGTATAGTCTATTTTCCTTCCTTCACGTTCTAATTCAAGTTTTAGTATTTCTTGGTATGCATATGTTTTTGATTGAAATGTTGTTTAGAATCATGTTTAGCGGCTAAACTCGTAATCTTGGATTGGGTGTAGCCCCTATGATGTGAATTGATTTATTGTTCTAGGTTTTGTGAATCTTTGCCCAAAAGTATAATGAATTCTCACTTAGCATGCCAGGTGTTCGATGAATTGCCTGAGAGGGTTACATTCATGTTCTTAATTAGGGTTTAGGAGACTAACGAAAGTTAGGTCCTTTACTTAGAGTAGCTTTGTGAGCAATTGAATTACCTGACACGAAAGTAGTCGGGGGTGCAATTGGGAATCGAAATTACATGATCTTGTGGTTTTGTTATTCTAGTTTCACGAAAGTAGACAACTAGGTTAGCCTGATCAGTCTAATGACCTTCGAAAGTAGGCGTAGATGCTTTAAACCGATAATAATTCCATTTCAATTATCTTACAGGCAGATTCACACGACCTAGTCTATTCTTTAATGAACGTCACAGTGCGGTGAACCCCAATCCAGGATTCCCTTCTCATTATTGACTTAGACCAAATAGAGTTAGAATTAGTTAAACCAACTTCACTCGACATTCGCCTAGATTAAGTGTTAGAAATCGATTCGGTGGTTGAACCCAAGTTCTCTGTGGACACGACCCGTACTTGCCTTTGCTGGCTACAACCGGCACCGTGCACTTGCGGTACAATTTTTACACAACAACAATCAGATATAAAATGATACAACAACAACAACACCTCTCAGTGTAGATTCCGCTTTCACGGGGTTTGGGGAGATCCAGATGTAGGCAACCTTACCTCAACTGGCATAACTGCCCGTTGAGAGGCAGATATAAAATGATATTGCCAGTAAAAGATGTCAGTAAACAGTATAGCATGGATGACAAATTGACAACCATCTTTCAGAGATGTAGCAGAAAAAGGAAGTCCCGTATAATCAATAAGTGAAACAATCAAACAGAATGCAATCAATCATGAAAAGAATCCCGAACCCAAGACTCTACCTCTTGACTTTTATGCTTACTTGCCATGTAACCTGGACTCGGCACATGGGTGTCGGATACGGGTAAGGATCCAAGGGTCCAACTCATCAAGTCTCCAAAATTAGGACACGGGAACACTCTCCAAATCTTGGACACGAAAATAGGGCCACTATCCAAAATATGGCCCTTCTAATATTTTTCTTCTAAATTATATCAGCCCACACTAGTATTATATTTTTTATAGTAATATGAGCCAGTATAGATTTATGACTTGCCACTTTTAGCTCTAAAAAACACTCCATCTAAACTGGGCTTAGCCAGTCACCCATACACAGCAAACATGCAGCCCATGTTCTAATAGCCCACAAAACAGATTACCCTCCTACCTTCAGTAAAAAAAAATTTAAAAAAAAACCAGCGGAAACTAGAAAGAAGCAACAAACAGAAACCCTAGACTAAGGCATGCTGCAACTGCAAGCCCCCCGCAGCTCACTCTCTCTCCTCTCCTCTCACTCTCTCTATCCCCCCCCCCAAGCTTTGACAACCCCACAGGCCTCAGCTCTGCCTCCCATCAGCCTATATTTGCTGCGGTGACTGCCTCATCCCTTTCTCAGATGCCGACTGTGTGGGGATGACAGTGTCCTACAACTTTAGCCGGATTTGACCCGTATCCCGTGTCCGATCTGCGTTGGATTGTGTCGACAAAGGTCTGGCAGCTCCAAGTGCCAAGTTTGGGTAACGTAGCTTACTTATGACTTATCATGTTGCTGCGGAAAGATTATGTAGCTTAGCTAATCCTTTTGAGAATATAATCCTAGCATGCAATTAGACTGTAAAAATACCTGAAAATCAATTATTTCTGAATCCAAATGTCTCTCGAACTTCAAGGACAGTTCCCTTAACTCATACACCTTAACTTGTGGAGGATAGATACCTAGATTGCAGAAAGAGCAACAACATAAATATCTTCCACTAAAGAAACCAGATATATAATTTGGCTAAACAAAAAGAAAGGGAAACCATTTTGCACATAGAAGCTCTATAGCACCTGAAGCAATAAGAAACTCTCCATCAGGTGTGGCTTTGATTCGGGTGGTTGCAGTTTCAAACCTCAAGTCCTGTATTAACTCAACTCTTTGCAAATAATCTGGCCGAAAGAGAGCACGGATCCACATCATTAGCAATTACGCAAACATAATTGATGGATAAACCTTGTGCAGAACATTAACAAGCATAGGGCAATTACAGTACCCAAAGTTGGCGGTGGGGGTCAACTGTATGGGGTGGGGGTCAACTGTATGACATGATATAAAAATATTTTAGCACATCACAGAGCATCAACAACAACATAAGCAGCAAAAGTCTAAAAAGTGCAAATCAGATTTCACAGTTATCTGAGTTGCTGCAGACTAGTTGGATAAAATGTCAGTTATTCACAGACCCATTACACGTCAGCTTCTAGGCTGATTTTGAGGACTACTCCTAGGGAAAGGGCTGTGCTCTGGACCTTTTCAAGATATAGAAGGAGAGCTTCATTCAACAGTTTTCAGCAAAGCTTATAGGAGCTAAATTGTTGTTCTAGTAGCAGCATGTCAAGAAATCAAAAGAATGAACGGTCCAACAGGTTGCCCAGAACCAAACCAAAGCATGCTCATAAACAGCACCGATGCGGTTAATAGTCAAAGATGGTATCTCAAGATGAAGACCCATTACATTAGAGTCAAGTCAGTTCCTTTGGAAGAGGATCTAAACTAATCCATTGTTGACATCACATGAGGAAGAAAGAAAGTCACACATAAAGTCGGGTAAAACTTTGCCAAGGAAATTCAGAGGTATCAACAAACCTCAACCCCTCCCCCAAAAAAACAAACTACAAGAAAAGGATTCTCTGATTGCTGTAACAGAGATTATTGCAAAGTCATCAAAGAAATCTTCAGTTTGTACATAATGTAGACCAGTTAAAACCCCCCATCAGCTCTGCAAACGATCGAACCAGAAACAAGGAAAAATATTCATCTGGGCTTAATCAAAAATCCAAATGCAACTATCTTAGACGACATTAGAGCAGATCAAGGCAACCCAGTTAGCAAGCAGCAGTAGCAGCTGCACCGCTTAATATAGTTCTGTTGCTAAGCGCTAGTCGTTCACTTTAAGCGCAAATCAGCAACAAATAGACCCAATTATGAGGGTAGTAGGTTGAATACTTGAAATATGAGTTGAATTTAGGATACCCATTTCTCTAATTGGAGTAAAAAACAAAAGAAACTATTCAGATACGCACAGAAGACATGAAGAATGAGAGAGAGATAGAGGGGAGGTTGCCTTTGTCTTTGCGGAGAGCGCGCTTCTTCTTAGGGTTAAGCCAGGTAGCCAGAGACCGCTGTTGGCCGGTCAAAGAATACATCTTGACCCCGTTAATGGAGGTGGACTTGAGAGTGCCGCCATGGTGTGCCATTCTCCTTTGCTTCGATCAATGAATCCACGAATGCGTAGAGAGAGAAGAAGGAGGGCTAAGGGTTTAGGGTTTAGTGGAGGAGGAGGGTTTACTGCCAAGAGCTCTCCTTACAGGCTTGCGCCGGCGCCGGCGGCGAAGAGAACCGCCTTGTGGCCTTCTTTTTTGGGGGCAACATGAACCAAGTTCAGCGCCAATATTCATGCCCCTTTCCACCCTACGCCAGTTTTGTTTTGGTTCCCCAACACCCCCCCCCCCGGGGTTGCGGCGATGTCGTACGTACTTCTTTAGCCAATTTTCCATTTTTTTATCCCATTTTTTGATTTTTTAATTATTTTTTAGGCATAAATGCAGTTACAAAT
The DNA here is from genome assembly GCA_017589665.1 of Selenicereus undatus. Classification (NCBI taxonomy): domain Eukaryota; kingdom Viridiplantae; phylum Streptophyta; class Magnoliopsida; order Caryophyllales; family Cactaceae; genus Selenicereus; species Selenicereus undatus. Next base: position 77,848,782 of record JACYFF010003369.1, read on the forward strand.
GCCAATACAAAAAATATATAAATGAAAATTTTTGATGTTGACTTTCAAAGATTTTGCTTATTGAGTTAAGTAGTACCTACTAAATATTTTATAGCAATTAAATGCTTCAAATCACCTTAAGAATGAACTATTATGTGTTTATATACCACTATTTCAAAAAGTCTCCTACCAAGTGTCAAATATAACTACCCATTCTTAACATGTTAACCTCTTATTTTCAAACGAAGTAAGATACAAAGCCCTACATTCTTGTAGAGTCATTCTCTTTAAAAAAAAAATGAATTTGAAAAGTGCAAAAGTTAACTTAATTAATCTATATCTACACTATAATACTATAAAAGCAATATTGTAATTATGTGATTTTTTTCGAAGTTCTCATAATTTTGAGATTTTGAATCACTAGATTAGTTGTTCTAATAACACATATAAATTCGACACCAAAAAGTGCACTGACACAAATCACAATAATTTATTTTCTTATATTTTTAATCCAAAACAATAAACAAAACAATATTTTTTAAGGTTATTAGATTCCGCTTCCTCTCTCTCTTCCCCCTCCATTCTCTCTCCTCCCTCTTTTTCTATTTCAGTCCCTCCCGTTACCAACCCTTCCCCTTCAGCAATATAAGAAGATCCCTCATTCTAGCGGCCACCAATATACAAAGTGGAGAGGCCCCTTACATTATTTGTCTGATGGCAACGGCCACCAATATATCTACACTATAATAATAATAATAATAATAATAATAATAATAATATAAAAGCAATATTATAATTATGCTATTTTTTTCGAAATTCTCATAATTTTGAGATTCTGAATCACTATATTACTTGTTCTAATGACACATACAAATTCGACACCAAAAAGTGTACTGACACACATCACAATAATTCATTTTCATTTTCTTATAATAGCTAAGACTCGCGCGTTGTCTCGGGAATAAATTTCTGAATAAGTAAATGGTGTTTTAAAAGTATCATTGAATAATTGTTGAGTCGACGCTAATAAGTTGATATCAAGAAATAATGAAAATTTTAGTCTGACTCAAAAGAATTGAGGTAAGTAACATAAACATTATCACTACTTTTTTTTTCCATTAAGGCATTTTTTTATAAAAAAAAGTTCCAAGCACACATTTTTTTTAGTATGTACTTGAGCATTGCATCATATTTGAATCTTTAAATAATAAAATGAATATTTTAAAAATAACATTACATTATTATTAGTGTCAACTCTCTATAGCCTTCATAGAAAAATTATTTGTTATTTCTAAATTATTTTGAAAATTTGCATGTAACTGTGTGTGTATATACATACCTACATACCTACATACATACTTATATGCATATGTAATTATGTATGTATGTATGTATATATGTGTGTGTGTGTGTGTGTGTGTGTGTGTGTGTGTGTGTGTGTGTATGTATGTATGTATGT
>JACYFF010003369.1:77860219-77872085 GCA_017589665.1 Selenicereus undatus
GCTTCGTCGCACTTTGATTGAGGGAAGGTTGAGGAAGAATATTTCAATTTCGGAAAACTAGTTTGGTTTTATGCCAAGTAGATCGACTACCGAAGCAATCCATCTCATAAGAAGGTTCATGGAGGAGTATAGGGATAGGAAATAGGATCCCCACATGATGTTCATAGATCTAGAGAAAGTATATGATAGAGTACCATGTGACCTGTTATGGGAGTGTTTGGAGAATAAAAAGATGTCAGAGACATATATTCGAGCTATCAAGGATATGCATGACGGAGTAAAAACAGGTGTAAAGACCTTAGGAGGAGACACAGAGGATTTTCCTATTGTCATTGACACAAAAGGGATTCAGGATGAGGTACCATGGTGTACGCTATTTGCTAATGATATTGTTCTCATTGATAAGACTAGGGATGGTGTTAACAGCAAGTTGCAGCAATAGAGACATACCTTAGAATCTAGGAGATTTAGATTGAGCATATCAAAGGCTGAGTACTTAAATGTGGGTTCAGTCGTGAGGAAGGGGGTGGGGAAGAAGTCACCATGGGTGGTGTGGCAATACCAAGGGTTGAGAAGTTTAGGTATTTAGGCTCGATCATTGAGGAGAGAAGATATATTGACAAAGATATTAACCAACGTATTAGAGTGTGATGACAAAAATGGAGGAGTGCTTGTGGAGTATTGTGTGATAAGAAAATTCATGTAGGATTGAAATGAATGGTCTATTAATGGTAGTCAGGCCAGCTTTGTTATATCGTTCATAGTTGTAACGCCCTAACTCTTATTCACATGGTTAGTTTTAATTAACTAAACACTAGTGGTAGGTACAACAGAATCGTCAGGGTTAGGACGTTGCAGCCATCCTAGAACTTAAGTCTTGAGCAATCAGCATGCAATAGTTTGATCTTTTCTTACTTTCTAAGGTAATTCATTTCTCAATAAGTACCTGCAAAATTGATTTGTTAGTTTGGAATAACTACCAACATGCAAAATATAAATAAAATCAAGAAAAATAATGGAAATAGTAAAGGAAAAAATTTCATAATTCTGCAATAGATCAATGTTAAGCTTCTCAAATATCAAAATAAAAAACGATGATATTGTGTGTGTAAGATTGGGTCCAACCCAAAATTCTATTAATTAGTTTTTTGTTGATTTGTGAGAAAAAAGGAGAAAAGGAAGAAATAAGAAGAAATAGATTCAGAAAGAAAAAGATTTTATTAGGTGTGGATTTTCGGAAAGGAAAAGGGAACAAAGTTTGATCAAGGACTATAATTGGGCAGGTGGAGATATGTATATGACAGAATTTCGGTATGGAAGGGATTTCCTAGCTTAGTGAGCAAGTCGGTGATTTTGTGGCATGTTTTCTGGAACTTATCAAATTATAAATAAAGCATCTAGGTCTCGGTAGAAGAAAATTTAGGAAAGTAAGAAATAGATCCTCTTGACTCGAGGTGGGGTCTTGAAATGTGAGGGTTATGTGTATGAGGCTGAATATTGTTGGGGTGTATCTCGGACACCCAAGGCATCAAATAGAGGGAGAGCTTGTCGAGAGGAAAGATAGATTTGTGAGTGTGAGGGATGACTCAAACACTAACTAGAGGATATTGATAGTGCATAGAGTTGTACGTGTAACTAGTTGTGACCTGTCTTTTCTTATTATAAAGGATGCGTCAGTTGTTGTTGGGTTGTGGTTTGTCTCCTCAATGTGGAAGGGTTTCCGGATAAAATTTATGGTATTCTTTGTCTTATGGTGTATATGTGTTCTGTGTTCATATGTGTGTATGCTAAATTTTATATTACGCTTTTGTTCCGAACAAGTGGTGTCACAACAGGTTTAGTCCCAATAGTGTGCTTTCTCAGTATTGGAATAGAAGTAAGACAAAGATAGATAGAGCTAAGCCACAATAGAAAACATGGAATATCCAACTTTAGTTGTCTTCCTCGTGTATTGAAATTGCTTTTTTCCTCTTTATGTATTGAGTTTGGGACTACGAAAATGATTTTGTATTACTTATCAAGCGGAACTAAATAACACAATAAATGACATCACATAATAATTTGTTTTCATGTTTATTTCCCAAAAGGGGGGGGAAAACAATAAGATGCAAGAGTACATATTTATTAGCTTGTATTAACTTGGTAAAGCTCAAAATAATTTTGTATACACCTATACGTCTTGGAAGCATGTCTTACAAGTATGTCCAGGTTGCAAGTTGCACACATTTTGAGTACTTTTGATTTTGTGATGGAGCTTTTCTCCAACCTTTCCTAGGTCTTCCAAGCATACTTCTAATGAGAGAAGACCTACCTTCAACATTTTTTGTTTTCTTCCATAGCCTTCCCTATTTATAGATGAAAGAAAGTTGCAATATATCCTCACTCGTGTTATGTATGAACTGAATGACACTCATGATCATATTCATAGTATTTCTTTTCACATGCCTTATTGCACAAGCAGCATGGCTACTTGGAATTCTACTAAGGTGCCATTTCCTGAAACCTTATGTCCTCTCTCTTCAATCAACAACCCATGGATATACATATTTCTTGACTTGGGAGGTGTTTGGTAAATAGCTTTTTGGAGAGCTTTTTAGCCAAAAAGAGTTTTTTGATCAAAATTAGTTGTTTAACTTAGTCAAAAAACTAATTTAGATATTTGGTAGAATAGCTTTTCGGAAAAGCTTTTTGGATCCAAAAAGCTAATTTGAAAAAACTACTTTGATTAGTTTTTTCGAGGAGCTTTTTGGGGAATTAGCTTTTTGTCTCACAACTTTTTTGGAAACAGCTAATTTCACCAAATAGTTTTTCTACAAGCAGCTAATACAAACAGCTAACAGCTAACAGCTAATATAAACAGTTAACAGCTAACAGTTAATAACTGTTTGCCAAACAAGGCCTTGGTACTCATCATTACCACATGAAAGTTCATCATACTTGTAGGCTTCTTTCATCGGCTCATCGACTTCTTCCGTATATTTGGTATTAAAGTGCTTGGCATTTGAGGGCTGCCTTTCTTTGCTGCTTAATTATCTTCATAAAATGTACCTGGATCTCCTCTAGCACACTAAGGATTGACTTTCCTAGCTATCACATCAACAATTTTCCTATTGAATGTTTCATTTAGGATATTTTCAATACCATCATATGTAGAGCTGGTAAAAACTGACACAACATGACAATACGACATGAGCCCGACACGAAATTAGGCAGGTTTGGGTCAAGATTCTCAACCCGTTTATGTAATTTGGTCGACACGCCTGAGCCGTTTAATTAAATGGGTTAGGTTAAGGTCGAAACTTCCGACATGAAAAAATACCTACTTTAACCCGTTTAATTAATTGGGTTAAATAGGTTAACTTGTTTACCCGTTTACCCACTAACCCGTTTATTTTTTAGTGTTAAAAACAAAACTTGTTGAAATTAAAAATTATAGAAATTTTAGAGGGACAATGAAAATTGAAAATTCAAAGGACATTTAGGGCTTAGTGACTAACCCTAATTTGCCCTCATATATAAGCGGCCTTACCATCCCTATTTCACAGTCACCCACTCACCCTCATAGCCTTACTCACTCCATCTCCCTCTCGGCCTACCCCTCATCTCGAGTCTCGATTTCCCCTCTCCATTTCCCACTCACATATCTCCATGCATCTTGATCTCTCACTCTGCATCTCTCGATTCTCTCTACATCTCGATCTCTCACTCTGCAGCTCTCACATCTTGATCTCTTACTCGATTTCAGATTTTCAAGTTTGTTTCGTTGTATTTGCTCTCAAATTTTTGCTTGTTTCGTTGTATTTCATCTCTAATACTCTTAATCTCTCTCTTTTTCCCTTTCCCAATTTCAGATATGGGCTTTCTCCCTTTCTCGATTTCAAAGGTATGAATTGTTGCTTAAAGTTTCTGTTTTTCGATTGCATATCTTCACTAATATGTGGTTGCTTTCTTCCCTTTCAGATCTACGATTCTACGTTGTGCTTGCGCTTGATCTCCATTCTCTCCTCCTACGCTGTGCTTTCTTCACTGATATGTGCCAAAGGTATGAATATATGATCCGAATTTGCTGATCTAAATGTTCTTGCTCTGTTATGAATTTTCTTGTTTTGTTATGAAATTTTCTTGTTCTTCACTGATATGAAGGTTTTTGCTTTTGGACTCCTTAATTTTAATGATTAATTCTCTCCATTCTCTGATCCAAATTTTCCTACTGATATGAATTCTCTTGTTCTGATATGAATTTTTGATTGCATGGTTTCTGCTTTTTGATTGCATTGTTTTTTTTTTTTCTGATCTGAATTTTGTTGTTCTGCTCTTTTTGATTCCATGTTTGGATATATAGAAGAGAAAAAATGTTTGGTTTGATTAGTTATGCTTTTCGGTTCCTACGGCAGTAGGTAGAGATAATGTCCCCTAAATGAAGCCACAAATACACATACAGCCCCCACATTTGGATAGATAGAAGAGAAAAAATGTTCTTGTACTGTCAATTGGTCTTTGCATGATGTTTATGATATTTAGTTTGATTTCTTCTTTTCTGATCTGAATTTTCTAATTGCAAGGTTATGGCTTCGATTTCAAAGGATGGTGAACCATCACCCATTCATATTGACTCAGCTACTGAAGAGGTGGATAGCAAGAATGCAAAAAAAGCTACTACTTTGAGAACTGGGGCATATAAGCCAGCAGCCTGTGGTATGATCTGTAAACGTCAAAGAAAATTAACTAGTACTGTTTGGGAAAATTAGACTTTGTTAGAGCCTGATGAAGAGGGTAATTTGTCGTGCAAATGTAAGAAATGGGGACAAGTGTATAGTGGGGATAACAAGTATGGGACTGAGAATCCGAAACGACACATCCTAAATTGTAAAAGAAAGAATGTCAGAGACATAGGCCAACTTCTGTTGCAAAGCCGTTCCAGATCCTTAAGCAATAGGCATCCTGAATTTGATATTGAAATGTTTCGTGAGTTGTTGGCTTTGTGTGTTGTGAAGCATGATTTGCCGTTTTAGTTTGCTGAGTATGATGGAGTTCGAAACATCTTTGTATAGTTGAATTCTGATGTGAAAGTGCTTTCAAGACATACAACTAGGAATGATGTCTTAAAAATGTTTAAAAGGGAAAAGGAAAGATTGAAAGAATTCTTTCATTCTATTCTTGGTAGGATAGCCTTTACTTCGGATTGTTGGACTTCAATTAATACAGATGGCTACATTATTCTCATTGCTCATTACATTGATGATAGTTGGTCTTTACAAGAATTTTGAACTTTTCTTTCATGCCTCCACCACATAATGGGGTCTCCTTGGCTGAAAAAATGCTATTATTGATGACAGATTGGGGTCTTGATAAGAAAGTAGTGTGTTTGACTCTTGAAAATGCATCTTCAAATGATTTGTGTGTGGACATGTTGAAAGGTCAGCTTAACCTTTTATGTGCTGATGAGTTCTTTCATGTTAGATGTTGTGCCCATATCCTAAACTTAATTGTCAAAGAAGGCTTAAAAGATGTGGATGAGGCTGCAGTCAAAGTGAGGGGGTGTGTTAAGTATTGTAAAGGTTCTTAAGTGCGGAAGCAAAGATTTCTTGAGTCGGTTAAGGTTTGTGATCTTGTTTATAGTAAAGGGCTACGACAAGATGTCCCAACTAGGTAGAATTCAACATACCTTATGCTTGAGAGTGCCATTTACTATAAAAGAGTGTTTAATCACTTGGAGGCTGTTAATGGGAACTTTACTCATTGCCCTAAATTTGATGAGTGGGTAAAGATTGAAAAAATTTGTGGTTTCTTGAAAGTCTTTTATGAAGTGACTTGTGCTTTTTCTGGATCTAAATATCCCACTTCCAATATTTTCCTAATGTGGTGAGGATTGGATTAGTTTTGAAAGATGAATTAGAGGGTGATGATGCTTTTATGAGGAATATGGCAGCTAATATGTTTACCAAATTTGACAAGTATTGGACAGAATTCAGCACTATCATGGAAATTACAGGTATTTTAGATCCTTGTTATAAGTTCCAATTTGCAGATTGGGCTTATAAAAAGATTTATGTTGGTACTTATGATGCTCAATTAAGTTTATTAAAGGATAAGTTGTTTGCCTTATATGATGAGTATGCAAAGGCTTCTAATTTGGCCTCGTCTTCTGCACCATCTCCTGCTGCTCATGTCTCTCGTAATGTCCAACAAGCCGCTACTGATGAGTACTTGAGGTATATTTGCTTTCAATCTAGATTAAGTCGATTTAGTGTGTTTTTATTTTTCAAGTAAATTGACTTTTTTTAAAATTATCAAAGGACTTCGATAATTATTCAAGTGAGGTGTTTGCCCCTATTTCCAAGTCTTAATTGGAAACGTATCTTGAGGGAAAGAAGCTTTCTCGTGTTGAAAACTTGGATCTTCTTAACTAGTGGAGTACTAATCAGTTTTGATTTTCCATTCTCTCTCAAATGGCACGTGATCTTCTCTCTCAAATGGCACGTGATGTATTGACCAGACCATTGTCTACCGTGGCGTCCGAATCTGCTTTTAGTGTTGGAGGAAGGGTACTTGATGCATTTCGTAGTTCCCTTAAGCCACAAACAGTAGAAGCTGTGATTTGCTTAAGAGATTGGGTGTTTGGGCAAGAAGGTGATGTTTCTCCTTTAACCTTATTTAATTGTTTATGTTTTACTTTCTTATAAATTGTTGTCCCTTTTCTAATTCATATATTTATTTTCTTATTTAAATTAGTGCTTATGCCAACACAATTCCATTTGGGTGAGCAGTGTGGAGATGTGATGAATGTGAGCTTGAATGATGATGAAGATGGAGATGTGCCATCCAAGGGAGGAGAATCTTCTAATGAGGTTGCTGGAAGTGGTACTAAGCAGAAGTTCATCTTGCTTAATTAGCCTACTTGACTTGTGACTTGGCTGTGTGGTGTTGGACAAATATTTAAGTTGGTTATGTTTGGTCTATCAACTTTATTAACTAAGTTTCTGGTTTGTAAACATTTAAATTGCTTGTTTTGTTAGTTGTTGGCTTGTTGGCTTTGAAATGCCTTGGCTATGTTGACTTTGTGAACTTCAGCTCCTGGAATCATCCTTTGGTTGTTGCCAGTTCCATAAAAGGGTTGCGTAATAGCTTTCCAATAACTTACAGATGCAATATGGATTTAAATAAGTTAACAGGTCAGATTCTGACCTGATTTTTACCCGTTTACTTTAGGCAGGTAAATGGGTTCAAATCAGGTCAACCCATTTAGTTTTTAGTCAGGTTCAGGTTGACATACTTCAACCCGTTTATTAAACAAGTCGGATTGAGGTCAGGGGTATTTCAACCTGAACACGAACACGACCCGACCTGACCTAATTACTAGCCCTAATCATACATAAGTATCATATGAGAATGGTGCCTTACATCTAGGGGTGTGCAAAAAAACCTGAAACCAAAAACCAAACCAAAAAATTGAAAAAATCGAACCGCAAATCCGGTTAACCAAATAATTTTTTCAAAAAAATCGGTTCGGTTAACCGAACCGAAAAGTTTTCAGTTTTCGGTTCGGTCAAAGTTCAGACAAAAATTCGGTTAACCGACGATTAATTGAACCGAAAATAATTTTGTTTTTTAAAAAAATTATACATAAAAAATAAAAATTTTAGGTAAGAAAGTGCAACTTTTTGTTATTTATAAATGGTAACCAAAGTTTAATTTTTATAAAAAATTTAAACATAAAAAAATAAAAAATTTAGGTAAGAAAGTATATGTTTTTTATTATTTGTGAATGGTTAACAGGTAACCGAACCGAAAGATTGGTGAACCGAACCAAAAACCAATTAACCGACTTTTTTGGTTCGATTACGATTTGGGTTTTGGCCAAACTGAAAATTTCGGTTAACCGAAAATTTCGGTTTGGTTACAGTTCGCAATTTTTTGAAATCGAAAAACCGGTTAACCGATTTTTTGTTAACCAAAACTCCGGTGAACCGGTTTTGCACACCCCTACTTACATGTTACATCAATGATTTGGGTCAATTTTTCACAAATCATCAAATGTATATTTCTTCCCTTCAAAGTAGTTAAAACGTCCTCTAAATCCCTCTTAGTAGTAGCTTTCTCACAATTTCAAAAGGAAATTGTCAAAATTTTCATCTATGACTCTTACTCCAGTTGCCATAGGTGTGAACAGCTAGATACTCAGCTATACATATTCTCTTAACCAACGTGCATACTCCCTAAAAAGCATATGAAAGTTAATTTAAAAACGATCTATTTATATTGTGCAATGTAACTATAATGACATGAGTACAACTCATACTATGCATCCTTAAAAAAAGAGTAAGATTTAAACTTTTATAATTTATATTCAAAGAAAACTATATCTAACATTAAACTAAAATAAATTGTCTTTTGTTGAAAACTTACAATGATGTATTTTTTTACATCTCCCAATCCAAGGTCATATTGCAAATATGAGAAGAAACATATCCAAAATTCAGTGTTCTCTATCTCAACAATGCTCCAAGCAATAGGGTATATTTGATTGTTTGTGCTTCTTCCAATAGCTAAAAGTAGCATTCCACTAATATATCCTTTCAACCATCTACATTGAGAATAAGGCAACATCCATTATGAAAACATCTTTCAAAAGCCTTTAAGCATATATATAACCTCTTGAACATTAGAGCTTGATTTGCATTGTACAATTCAGGAAATAATTTCATTATCAATCTTGAATTACTCCTTTTTAGCTCTTCTACATAATCCCAAAACATATTGAATTGACTCTTGAAAGACCCTGAATTTCTCTAATTGCTAGCTTTGCTCTCTTTGCTTGCCCTTCAGAAATATGAAGTTCTAGATTGCCATTGGTTAAAAAGATCATTTCCCTACCTTTCATTTTGGGATTGATCTTGGAATAAAGCTTTTTAGTAAGCCACTTGTTATCCATGTTGTGATGAACCGTAATAGGATAACAATCTTTATGTTCACCACAAAAACTCTTAATCTGTCATGCTCCTCACTCCCTGTAAGTGCCACCCATAGGTACCATGGACAACCATCCATGCATTTTGTTGAATCCTTAAATTTTCATATTTTGTTATCTCAATACCACACTTGTTAGCACCATATATGACAAGATGACATCTTTGGCCTGTTCCTTGGATGCAGACTTCATACCAACATCTAAGATAGGATCTTGTGATGGGATAATTGGGTTGTAAGTAGGATCAATTTCACCAATGATTAAGTACAAACAACTTTAAGAGCTCAAGAGCATAATTAGTTGTTAGAGAATGCTCACCCTCAATTTATGCATCAATATAATTTAATCATCCCCCTCAATTTATGCATCAATAGTAAGAAATCTCCTCCTTTAGGATACCAAAGTTCATCACCGGCTTTCAAAACAATAGATCAAACCTTTCTAGCCTTGACATCAAATTTGGTCCAATATTGGTTGTGACCATGTTTTGTGGTCTTGTCCCCTTTGGTACCTAAACTTGGATAATTTTGGTATTTAACTTTCAAAGAGGACATGAATAAGAGATATGACCCTTTCTTAGACAATAATTCCCTATGGTGTGAGGTTTGTTTTTGGATGTCTCTTGAACAAAGAAATTTTTGTATGTTTTCTTTTTATTAAAAGGGTTATATCTAACACCTTCTTTGTTAAAATACATTTTTTGAGATCCTAATAATTTGTCCAAGTTATCTTGTCCTTTAGAAAATTTCAACACCTCCTTTTCAAGCCCTTCATATTTGGATTGAAGCTCTTTCTTTTCTTTTTCAGAGTTTCAATCCCTGTGTGAGATTGGTTGTTTGATTTTTGTAAAACTTCTTTTTCAAAGGACGAATTAAGATGTGTTTTTTTTTCAAGGACTTTATCTTGGACAAGTACTCTTGCCTGCATCCTATGCATTTAATTAAGGTTTCGGCTAATTCATCTTTAGAATATTCAAGAAAGTCAGAGCAATCTATCTCATCCTAGCTTTCATACTTGGTTTCATACTCTTGGACTTGGTATTCATTTACCATAAAATATAGGTTTGCCTCTTGTTCTTTATCATCACTATCACTTGCATCACTATTACTCCATGTGGCTATCATTGCTTTCCTAAATTCTTTCTTGGCCTTTTGCTTGCATTTTTCAGCTTTCTTTTGTTAAATGGGGCAATCTTTTACCACATGCCTTGGTAAACCACAACCAAAACAAGGACCAAGATTAGATTTATTTTTATTGTTTAAGGGTTTGTTACCTTTTGAAAATTTCTCATTCTTCTTCAAGGAAGATCCTCTTTTGTAGAACTTCTTAGGATCAAATCTATTTGACTTGAAAATCTTCTTTAGTCCTCTTGCGATCATTGCCATGGAATCTTCAGCTTCTTCACTAGATTCATCTTCCGAGGAGTAGTGTTCTTCACTAGTAGTTTTAAAAGCTACTCCCTTATTTGGTTGAGTTTCTTCTTCATCTTCTTTAAGATGAATTTCATGCGTGAGAAGTTTGCAGAGTAAATCATCCAAGACTAGTGCCTTGAGATCTTGAGCTTCTTCAATTGCAGTAACCTCAAGACCCCATTTGTTTTTGAGAAGACATCAAAGGATTTTCCTAACCATTTTGTCATTGGTGTAGGTCTTGCCAAGTTATTTGAGGTTGTTAGTTATGTCAGTGAATCTTGTAAACATCTCCTTGATAGTCTCGTTGGGTTACATTTTGAACAATTCATATTGATGGACGAACATATTGATCTTTGTCTCTCTTACTTGACTCGTCCCCTCATATGTTACTACCAACTTGTCCCATATTTCCTTAGCTGTTTCACATGCACAAATACGTTTGTATTTGTTCGTATTCCACAATATAGGATGCCTTACAATTTTTTGAAAGTTTCGTAAAATCTTCTTGAGTATTTGATCTTCGGTTTCACGACAAGCTTTCCATCGACAATAGTCTATGGAATTGTGAGACCTGGAGTTTTGTCGTATTCGTTTAATGAATTTTATGTCTGTTGGGTTGGAATAGTTTACTTGAATACCCGTCAGCCTTAGAAGTAGTTCGATGTTATTAAATCCAACCTGGATAGATTTGGGAACGAATAGTTGATGAATGACCATATTATGGATTTGGGTTTAGGAATCGGTTTACGAATTAGACTAGCGGTGTTAAGTATGATCTGTCGATTAAATGAAAGAGAGAGGGGAAGGGCAAAATGGTAATTTCGCGTCCCACCTTATTTCTCCTCCCCCTTGCCCGCGAGACCCCCCCCGTGCGTCTGCCTCTTCTTCCTCCTCTGCTGAAGCCGGGCTCTCTCTCTCCTCTTTCTTCTTCTTCTTCTTCTTCTTCTTCTTCTTCCTGCCTCCTCTTCACTGTTCCTCGCTGCCACGCCGTGCGACCGGAGCCCAGGCAACGCCGGCGTCCTCCCACCGTGCGTGGCCAAGCCATTTTAGCGCAAAACAGAGTCGACCCCGGTCAGTTTCGGCGCATGCAGGTAAGAATTCGACCAACCTTACCTCTATGAATTGAATCCTTGCTTGAATTCCCTTCAATTTGTGCTAATTGTGCCTAAATTCATCAGAAACCGTGAGTTAGGGCTTTGGGTTGGTGGTGTTTGAACCTCACGCAAGGACATCCGGATTTCTTGAGTGTGTGGAGACCGAATTCAGCTTCAAACTAGCCAAATTGCACGCAAATTGCTTGAATTCAAGGTGGGTAATCCTTCAATCCCACCTATTTTATGCATTTCGAATGATAATTATATGAATGAGTTTATTGATTTGGTAGTTCTAAGTATTTATGCCTAATGATTATGAATTATGCTAGAGTTATGTAATTGAAGTGAGTTATAAGCGTTTGGTTTCGATTCGAATCAAATTGGGTAAATTA
>JACYFF010003369.1:77872095-77889729 GCA_017589665.1 Selenicereus undatus
GAAGGACTGTGGCGTGTAACACGACTCGACGAGGTCGGGGTGTTACAGGAATGTATGGACCTTTTGTTACAATGTTCCACAACTCATGATCTTCGGTCTTGATAAACGTCTACATCAAAATTTCCCAATAAGAAAAGTTAGTGTCTCTAAACAAAAGAGGTCTAATAGTAGAGCAACCTTGATCATAATAGCCTACTCCGAGGCTGGCCATGATCATTGCCTACTTGACGGTAAAGTCAAAATACAGTGGGTTTGTCTCTAATACCAATTGAAAATCTAAAAGCTATCAAATAGAGGGGGAAAATAGGGTGATGATCAATGTCGAAAATTAATCGAAATAAGAGCGGAAAGATAAAAATGGACAAAACACAAGTTTTTTTTTTTTTTTTAACGAGGTTAGCCTCAACCAGGCTTAGTCCCCGCCTATAATTCCATAGCTTTAGGATTAACCCAATTTAATTAGGAGGGATAATTACAACTCTAGAGTACACCTACTCTAAGTTCCAAGTTACAAGTTGACAACCTCAACAAGGCTTGGTAAAGTTGATACTTCAATTCTATAATCCCACCAATTACAACTTTGAACAATACAACTTAATTGAATGAATAACAAATCAAGGCTCAATGTATGCTAGTGAGTATTGTCGTTTGTGCTCTTTCTTGTTGTTTGCTTCAATTGCAAATTGCTCTCAATTTATAGCCAAATGAATGTTGGAGAGGTTGGAAGAATATTTGGAAGGTGACCGTTGCATCAAACAAGAAAGGTTGATCTTTAACATTATTTCAAGGTCTTGAGTCCATACTTCAACTCCTTGAATTCTGCAGTTTTATTCAATGTTTATCACCTCGATTTCCAATGACCACTTGCCTTATTTTAGCTGAAGATCTTGTTAAGAAGATTTTCTGGAAGCTGATTTCTAGTAGCAACAATCTTTCAAAATACAAGTTCAAAAGATATTATCATAATTAGGCAAATCTTGACATTGACATATAGAGAATTAGAATCCCATATTATTAGCAATTCCAAGATAATAAGCATATAAGTAGTCAAGATTCCAAAGCAATCAACATGATTTAATCAAATTAAAATTTGTTTTTCATTCAAAATTCAAGTAAGGGTTTTAAGGGAGTCCACACAATTGCTTGTTGCGATCATACCACTGGCATTTTCTGATCCTTTGGTTATGCTAATCAAGTTAGTGCAATTGCTCATGGGAGGATTGACAATGACTTTGTGGATGATTATATATCAAGCAAGTAAGCCCATTCCTTGTTAGTTTTATTCATTCATTAATCATTACTCAGGCCAGAATCCTGTGTTAATGCTATGTATTGCATTACCAAATTTTAAGCTTTACCTGATGCTGCTAATTATTATAACAAAAAACTCTAGAAATTTCATTCCTGCATTCTGGCTAAACATAAACTGTTAGCATTAGATGTGATTCTAAATTATGCTTCAGTGTCTTCTCTCATCATGGAAAGCCTAGCCTTCTCAGGTCTTTTCTGCCCCTATCTTTCTGGTGCCTAGTGTTGTTCCTTGCCCTTTCATGGTGTTGAAGCACATAATGGACTTCTTTGTCCATTGATCATGTATGTTTGAAAAATTTTATGAAGTAGAGCGCAGTTTTAAACTTGTAAATCATATTCAATATAGGTTAGGTTCGTCTTCTGCCGTGGATATTCTACGTAAGCTTTTTGGGGGGGGGGCATTTGGCATGACTTTGAGAGAATATAAATATTTTTGAGGATGTTGAATGCCTCTTCGTGAGCTTATATACATGACTTGTTTGTTTATGTCTTAATAAATATAAAAATTTAACATAGTATTAAAGCGGGTTGTTTTATATTGATTTGTCATGTCCCCATCACACATTTGTTGGGCCTTATTAGTAGCCAAACGTGAGGGCGTGTGTTAAAGTATGAAAATGGGATTTGTTCTACATTAATATAATTAAAGGACTTGAGCATGTATATAAGCTTGTAAGTTACTTCACCAATTGCCAATTGGTTTAAAATTAAAATAATTTTATTTGGAAAAAAATTTATTTGCTAATTATCTGAGTAAATTTGCAATATATTGATCTTTGATTTTGAATAATATTTTTGAATTTATTGTTATTATTATTTTTTAAGCTAAGTGGATTTGTTCAAATTTATCTTGAAACTTTCATCCACTTTTATGGGATTTGATTTGACCCTTTACCTAAACTGATAATACGAATTGGCTAAAATCCTTTAACTGGAGCTTGGCATTGAGGATTAACTAAGTAAATCTCTTTAACTAATTTTTATTATTTGTGACTTAAATAGAGTATTATCCTCTAAAAAATTGGAAGCACATTCCTATTCCTGGGGTGTTTACTGTTTTGATGGGATTTGCTTTGAACTTTTTGTTGATCCAGTCAATTAGTGGGCTCTTATCCACTAATAATCAGTCTTTTGTGGGACATGCAGTTAGTGGGGCAACGTCTAGCTTTGTTTTTCCACTATGAAAAGCTTAACTTGACAAGGGTTGAAGGTACACATCAACCAGCAAAGCATTTAGCTCTTATACTTCACTGCCTTGTTCTTCGTAAAATATTCCAGCTTCTATTCCTCTGCATTACTAGCATTGTTCAGTTTCCATTGACTGACTTTGTTAATTTTGTTGAGGAAGGTTTCATTTAACTTCCTAATTAAATTTTCCTCCACAACTTTATTTATTTTTCAAGTGAGCGTTGAGTTGAAAACTTGGTTCGGGGTTCTAACTGCTGCATTTGAGAAGGACCATCGGGTTGTCGAATCTTGGAAGAGGGCTGCATTGTCAATATTCAACCAATGTAGTAGGGGCATTTCCTCTCTAAGGAGAACACTACGGTGTGCTTTGACCTAGGTTATTCTTACCTTATATTATTATACCTTTGTCAAGTTGTTATTCGTATTTGTTGCTATTTTTTTGATTAGTAGAATTTCCCCTTGGGCTTGTTTATTCATTTTGCTACTTATATTTTCCAACAACTTCGTGAGAATATAAATATTTTTGAGGATGTCGAACGCCTTTTCGTAAGCTTATATACATGACTCGTTTGTTTATGTCTTAATTGATATAAAATTTTAACATGGTATCAAAGCGGGTTGTTTGATCTTGATTTGCCATGTCCCCATTACACATTTACTGGGCCTTATTAGTAGCCACACATGAGGGCATATGTTGAAGTGTGAAAATGGGGTTTGTTCTACATTAATATAATTAAAGGACTTGAGCATGTATATAAGCTTGTAAGTTACTCCACCCATTGCCAATTAGTTTTGAGTTGAAACTTCATTTGAGCTTATGTACATGACTCGTTTGTTTATAGCCCAATTGATGTAAAAATTTAACAAGATGTATGATTGAAAATTTTATGAGGCAAAGTCTATTTAAGCATCAACATTTTCCGTCGAACCCCAGTCAACAGTCATGGATCATGTTGAATGTAGGTTGAGTTTAGCCTCCAGCAACTGACATTCTGCATTAAGAATTTCTTGGTGATGATCTAGGTTGCATAAATAGGATTTCACTTTATGAAATGGTCAGTCTCCCCCCTCAACCTCTATGAATATTCATGATTCCGGGCTAGTTTTTTATTATCCATTCTCCAATTGTGAGACCAAATATCATGGTTTAGTTTCTTCAATAAAAGAATTATGGTTAAATTTTCCAAAAAATTAAGGAAAGTGTGGTAGGCTTTGGCACTAGGACTAGCATACATGGGATAATTCCAATTCTTTGATTTTTGCAATCTAAATGGGATATGAGGACACAAATCCCCATTTGAATTGTCAATATTGGTGCTTCGCTTGTCGAATTTGTAGTTTCAGGTTATCCACTAAGCGTAGCATGGTGTATATCAAGCATTTGTGAGGGTTTACACATAAATGGGAAATTGTGTGAGATCTTTCAGTCAGTTGTTGCAAGCAACTGGTATAATGTGTTTTAGCATACAATCAGCTTCTCTACCAATGTGCTAGAGAATGTGATATGCAGAAAGCAAACAATATTGCGATTGCATATTGTCTCTCTAGTTATGACCTCACAGGATAAGAACTCAATAGCATTCTAATTTGTGGCAGTAACATTTACAGCTTAGTAACCATTTCTTCTTTTTGTATGACCGCTACTTAACTGACTGTATAGCCCTTCATGTTACGTCTGTTTCTCAGCTTTCATATTCGAGAACAATAGGAAAAACGAGAAACCAATACATGACAGGAAAAGGGTACAGATTGGAGAAACAGTGATGGTGATGCAGTGTTGGTTGAGCTTTGACAGTAGTTTTGATGGCCGTACCATTTGCCCACCAGAGGTATGCTTGAGTCCGTGTTGCCGGTCAATAGGCTGCCATGGCCTGGTCCACAATGAACAAGCTGGCTACCCGGGCTTGGTTTTATTAGCTTGGTCCATCTTGACTCAACTGCATTGAACCGAACACTTGGATTTGGTTCCAGATTACGCGAGTTTAATGCAGTTTATCGGCTAGATGCATGTTGTTAGACAAATAGGACTGACCTGGATGCGGAAATAACTGTCAGGTATAGTCCACATATTAGTGATGAGAGGTGGCTACTAGAGTTGCTTTATGGATGTCCACGTCATAAACCTGAAAGCCCAGCGTTGATGGTACGACAGCCGTAAGGGAGGGGAAGAAAGTGTGTGGTTTTTGAGTCTTATGCGTGTGTCCTCTGTGGCAGACCCCCCAAACCTCCTTTTATAGGTTATTGGGGGCAGTTAGGGTTGCTGCCCTAGGCAACACTTCGTGGCCATTGGACCTAACTAAATAGGCCCAGCCAACAGCTCCCACTCGGCCACGAAGGCCGCAAACACATGGTCTCCACGAATCACAACTCCTCATACTTCATACTGGGAATAGGACATGCGATCGAAAAGTAACAAGTAGTGTTATATTAAGTTACCATCTAACTAACATAATACTTTCACGAAAATACAATACCTCAAATCATACTAAACATCACCAGTGGAGTTTTCAGTCCTTTATACCATGATATATCATATGATTATATGCTCAATATAATTGCCTGGGCTGATATTGCTGATGATGGATAGGCTTTTCCTCAAATATTCATGATATTGCATCTTAGCTTAATTGCTTTCCTAATATGTTCTCGCTGAACCGTACACATCGTTGTTCTTGAGAAACACATTAAAGTAGCAACATCAAGCTTTGAGTTCGTACAATAGCTTTAAGTCAAAGGGTCATCGTCTACAGGGTCACACAGTGACAAGAGATTGGGGGGGTCAATTGTCATTCCGTATATGGTTGTCTTTTAAGCGTCATTCCATATATGGTCGTCTTTTAAGCACACATAGTATGAGATGTGTGTCATGACATAGCTCCCACTTACCTGAGATCGTCGCTCTATATGTCATACGAATCACCGGTCTAGATTTTCACCAAAAATCTAACATGAGCCACTAAATTAACATACTAAATGCTAATCTTGACATTCAAGATTCATCTTTTAAGGCTTTAATATGAAATCATGTCTCATATTCGACTCCCTCGAGTCTCATCTTAGACTTACTAAGGCGACTATTTCTCATTCATACACTTCCAGTATGAGTAATCAATATTGCACACCTAGTGCAAATATGATTTTGTCTTATCCTGCCCGCTATTCAAGCGTCAGAGCGATTGCCTGTGTGACTAGGCCAATCAGAAACCTGTGATATTTCAATATGCTTAACAAATAAATCACAAAGCATTTAGAAAAAGAACCTTCAATCTTTATTTCATAAATGCTCATTACAAGAAGAACGTATTTGTCATGCATGATAAGATTCTATCCAAAACTAAACTCTACGAAGTCCTTGACTCAATCAATGTGCTTTGAAAGCATCTCTAGGAATCGACTTAGTTAATGGATCAACAATCATCTTGTTAGTGGGTATATATTTGATGACAACCTCCTTTGTCTTTATGGCGTCTCGCACGAAGTGATGAGGCATCTTGATGTGCTTGGTCTTCTAATGGAACTTCGGATCTTTAGCGACTGGATGGCGGCTGCGTTGTCACATAACATCTCTACAGAATCATCAACTCTAGGGGTAAGGTTAAGATCCTGGAGGAAACTCCTAAGCCACATTGCCTCCTACGTGGCTAGGCTACATGCGACATACTCTGCCCCATGGCCGACAGAGCTATGCAGTCTTACTTCTTACTACACCATGATATGGCTCCCCCACCCAGGGTGAACACATATCCTGATGTTGACCTGGACTCATCCGAGTCACCACCCCAATCGGCATCTGAATATCCTCTCAACTTAAGGTCTCCGTCTTGATAACATAGGACCAAGTTGGTTGTACCACGAAGGTAGCGCATGATTCTCTTGACGGCTTGCCAATGAGCTTGTCCTGGGTTGCTTTGGTAACGACTCACCAAACCAACAACAAAGTAAATGTTGGGCCTTGTACATAACATAGCGTACATTAAGCTTCCTTCGACACTAGTGTAAAGGACATTGCTCATGGCCTTCTTTTCCTTTTTTGTTTTTGGGCATTGGTCGAGGCATAAGGTTAAACCCTTCTCAACTGGAGTGTCTACGGGTTTGGAATAATGCATACGGAATCGTTCTAAGACTTTCTTGGTATATGTCTCATGGCTCATACCTAAAAGTTTCTTATGATGATTCCTTATTATTTCCACGCCTAGGACATACCTGGCTTCACCCATGCCCTTCATCTCAAAGACGAAGGACAACCACTTCTTAGTGGCTTCGATCATCTCCAAATTGTTCCTAACCAATAGTATGTCATCGACGTATAGATAAGGAACATAATCCCCCCGGTTGATCTTTTGACATACACACATTGGTCTTCTAAAACCATGGATAAGCCAAACGAAGTTATAAGTTTATGGAATCTTAAGTACCAAGATCTGGAAGACTGCTTAAGACCGTATGTGGACCTTTTAAGACGACACACCTTGTCCTTTTGTTCCTTTGATACAAAACCAATGGGTTGGTCCATATAAATATCTTCCTCAAGTCTATCATTGAGAAAAGCAGTCTTTACGTCCATTTGAAACAACTCTAAGTCCAAATGGGCAACCATGGCTAGGAGTAGGCGAATAGAGGCAAATCTCGCCACAGGAGAAAATGTCTCTTCATAATCTACACCCTCAATTTATGTAAACCCTTTCGGCACGAAACAGGCTTTGAACTTATCGATCGAACCATCTGCCCGACGTTTTATCTTGAAAACCCACTTGTTTCCAATAGACTTACGCTGGGGTGGAAGATCAACAAGTTCCCAAACCTAGTTTCTCGCCATCAAATCCATCTCATCCCTTATAGCATCCATCCACTCTTTGTGGTTTGGTGAGTCAATTGCCTCTTGATAAGAGGTAGGCTCCTCAACTTCCAAAGGAGTACATAGGAATATTTCCTCTTTAATTTGGAAATATTGTCGAGGAATTCTTCCACGCTCACTTATTCGGACCCTGAGGCCTTCATTATTTGTCTGCCTAGGTGAGCATCCCTCCCCCATTCTCTAAGAGGTGTGGAACCCTGAGCATGTGAAGAGTTGCTCCCACTATTCATCTGGGGCGTGGGATCCTAAACATGTGGACTAACTGCATGTTCGGGAATAGGAGGTTGAGGACGGACCTCACTCACCAGTTGACTCTCCTCATGTATAGGAGATCGAGGACGAACCTCATTCTCCGAAGCATACATGTCTCCCTCATTCCTTTCGGATAGGGGAAGCATGCCATCTTCGGTGACTTGGTCAAAGTCCAAATTCTCCCCCTCATCGAATGGTGGTTGGATGTTTTGCTATAACTCAAACAGTTCCACATCCTTCTTGACTTCACCAATGGTAGGGAACTCATCCTCGAGAGAATCGACATTGCGGGAATCTATTTCTGTCATGCCACCATTTGGGTGTTCCCCATACATAACATATCCTTTAGATTGTGCGGGATACCTAATAAACACTATTTTGGTGGCTCTTAGACCAAGTTTTCCATGTTTGTGGGTTGGGTTATACACATAGCCGGTCGAATGCCATGGGCGTAAATGGTCCAAGGATGGCTTCTTATCAAACTATAACTCATATGGTGTGGCAGGTACACTCTTACTTGGCACACGGTTAAGGATGTAAGTTACCGTAAGCAGCGCTTCCCCCCAAAAACTAATTGAAAGGTTAGCATGTGTCATCATAGATCTGACCATGTCAAGCAATGTACAATTCCTGCGTTCCGCAACACCGTTCTGTTGTGGGATGCGTGGAATTGTTAGCTGTCTTTGTATACCTTTTTCCTCACAGAACTACTTGAACATATCAGAGAGGTATTCACAACCTCGATCAGTCCGAAGGATCTTAACCCTACGTTCTAATTGAGTCTCTACTTCTGCTACGAAGCATTTGAACACATCGAGTGCCTCGTAGCGATTAGATAGTAGGTACACATACCCATATTGTGAATAATCGTGTATGAGAGTAATGAAATAAATAGCCCCATGTCGTGCTTTAACATTCATGGGTCTGCATATGCCTGAGTGGATTAATTCTGAGGGACTATATGCTCTCCGAGTCCTTACCGAAAGGCTTTATTGTTGCCCTGCCAGTTAGACATGACTCACACCTAGGCAACTTAATCCTAGTGAGTAAGTCTAGGAGACCTTCTTTAGCTAGCCTATTTATCCTATCTTAGCCCACATGGACAAGTTTAGCATGCCACTTAACATATTCAGAATTGGAGTCAAAGTATGAAACAAAAACAGAGGATATATTATTGTAGTAATCATCTAAATCCAAAACAATGAAATCTCCTTTCAAAGTTGCTTGGCCAAACAAATTGCCATTATAGAACAAGTCTAAACCATGTGGACGAAAACCAAAAGTAAAACCTATCTTACTAAAGAAACATAAGAAACTAAGGAGCATCACACCCCAGGCGCATAGAGGGCATCATGAAGAAGCAGCTTGTTTCCTCCACGGAGTTTGAGCTGGTATGTTCCTACTCCAAGGACATCTTCTTCGCCGCTGTTCCCCAGTACGACAGTCCGTGAACCCACCAGGTAGCGATGGAACTCCACAAATCCTGCCCTACCCTGAACTATGTGCTTCGTTGCCCCTGTATCTACAATCCATTGAGGAGGAGAGTTAGCAATGAATGCATGGGAACAAACATATAATTCAGGAGTTTTAGTGGAAAGACGTGATGAACCTCTATTTTGTCCCATTTTTTAGCCCCTATTTGACCCATTTCCTCCCCCCTTTTTACGATTAATTATGTTAGGGAAGGGTCAAATCGGCCTCTTTTTGCATGCTTTTTACTCATACAGCATCTTTCGATATTTTCAGGAACTTTATTGAAGAAATGAAAAGATGAACAACATTTAGCAGAAAGGAGTGCCAATAAGGCATGAAAAATTGCGGAAAAGCGTCGCACGAAAGTCCCACATAACCGGACCCATGTAGCACGTCAAACCCCCCCCAAACCAGCACACTTGGCCGGGCAGCCAAGTGGCACGGCCTGGCCGTGTCACGTGGCACGACCGTGCCATGTGGCACGGTTGGGCCGTGCCAAGTGGCACACCCTTGCCACTTGTGCCGTTTTGGGGTGATGGGGGCAGCGTTTTGGCACGGTGTTACCGTGCCTTGGGGCATGACCGTGCCACCCCCGTTCCGCGTCACGACTTAAATCTTCCTTCGAGGCTGTTTTTAGGATTATTCAGTTTTCATTCAGTTTTCTTTTCCCCAGACGTTTTCTTAGGCGATTTTAGGTTTAGTTTTAGAGTTTAATCTTCACGCTCTTGGACTGTAATTTTGGATTGGAGTTTGATTCTGCCGTCAATTTATACGATTAATTCCAGGTTCTATCTCAATTCGCTTTCCTCTTGTCCTTGATTATTTTAGGTTTTGGTTGTCATGGTTATTGGATTGGATATTGTGATTGTTGTGCTAAACATGATTGTAGGCTAAATCCTTCAACTTAGGTTGGGATTGACGCCGAATATGTATAGTTGAATCTTGTACTGGCCCAAATCCCTGCTCCCCCATTGTTTTGCGATTATGAATTTTACTATGCACGTCACATGCTCGATGAAATGCTCAAAAGAACATTCATCCTTTTTATTTGGGGTTTAGGGGAACGTTGAGAGACGAAACCTTTACCTAGTGCGTCTTAGTAGACAATTAGGGTTTTAACATGAAAATAGTTAAGATTTTAATTGGGATTTGAGATTGTGAATCTTGTAATCCTTCGAACTTTAGTCCCATGAAAATAGACTATGGTTCTAGGATTAGTCTTCGACCCTTGAGAGAGGGAGGAGATGAGTTTAATTGACAATTAATCCATTCGTGATGCATGCATGGGAGACGTTTGGTAGGGCTAGTAATTGATTCGCTAGCGTATTTGTGTTGTTAATTCCAACCTAGGTGTTTACTCTTCTGCTGTTTATTTCATCTTTTAGTTGTTATTGTCTCCCTTAGTTTAGTTCCAAAATCCCAACTGTGATTGCCTAGCTTGAGTAGTCTAATTAGTTCTGGTAGTTGAAGCCATGTTCCCTGTGGATTCGACCCGTACTTGCCGGTTGCTAGCTACAGTTGCGTCGTGCACTTGCGGTAATTAAAACGATAACAAGAGGTACCTTGGCTGGCTCAGGACAATCTCGAGCGAAATGGCCCTTCTTTCCATAGTTATAGCATTTCACACGTGCCATATCCTTAGCTCCGTTGCCCTTAGCCTTATGCTTCTTGGCAGTACCACCATTGGAGTGAGGGTTCTGAGGAGGATAGGGACCCTTTTTAGGTTTCTTACCAAGATAAGGTTTCCTGCCATGCCACACTAAGAAACGCATATATCTTTATACGCTCTTCCTCCATTTCGAGGTGTTTGGAGATTGCCTTGAAGGTCTTGATGTGCCCACTGTGTGTCATGATTACTTTAAAACTCTTCTAATGTTCATTGTCATTTGGAAGAGCCCCAATCACATTTAAGACTTGTTCTTCCTCAAAAACTTCCTGCCCCGCAGCTTTAAGATCTCGAACCATAGCATTCATGGTTCGAAGATACTGCGACTAGAGTCAATAGTATACTGCATCCATTTTAGCTACAAGGTACGTAACCTTGTAGTAGATGTCTGTCCGAACCTGATCTTAAGCTGCGACCACATGTCCTTAGCAGTGGGGAAGTGTTCAAACTCACCCAAGAGATCGTCCTGCATGCAAGACAACATAGTGTAACGTACAAAGCGATCGCATTTGAACCGTGCTTGGTACGCCTTTAGGTTTTCTTGGTACTGCTCAGTAGCAGTAACATCCTTACCTTGTTCATCCTTTTTAGTTGGAGCAGGCATAGAGGAGGTCAAGAGGTCTAGCATATCATCATTATTTAAGTGGAACTGGACTTTCAGTTGCCAGACATTGTAGTTTGAACAATCTAGTTTATCATCAGATTGCATACAACCTATCATGTTTTTAGCTGCCATATCTGAAAGTACATATTATTTGTTAGACATATTGTTTAGTACTTAAATTATCAAGAAGACCCAATCACTCATAATATACGTTCGAAAATTTCGCTAAACTCATAATCATCATGTATAGATATGAACTTTGGAGCTTCTTTAATTTAATTATTAAGTTAACTTTATAGAATTTCCTTAAAGGTTTTGTTAAACTAATTAACATTTTAATTCAGTGACTATCACAAAGATATTCACTTTTAATCATGCAAATATATATAATCAACTTCAAAATTTCATACTATTAACGATTTTATATAATAATATGAAACCAAATTTAAAGGCAAAGAGAATATAACCCATCAAAAAAGAAATATATGACCAACCTATGGCCACTTTCAACATATACAACGAATTTATATGATAATAGGAGTAAATATTCAGTAGACCAAATCAAAACTAGAAACAAAATCTGCCTTAATTAAAACGGCCCAAGTTAAAAACAATCATCTCGGCCAAACAAAGTGGCCCACACTAACCAAAAACCCGCGATCCTCCCTCTTTTTCTCTTTGATAATATCAGCCCAAACCGGCGGGTTTTAAGGGTGAGTGACTCACTCACTAACCCTAAACACTCTTCCTCACTAGCCCTCAACTTTACTCTGCTCTCTCTCTTTTCTTCTCTACCAGCTTCTCGAACTCTCTCCTCCTCTCGACTTGTCTCTAAGCGCCATAGCCGGGAGATGGAGCACCGACCTCCTTTCTTGGGCATTTGACGTTGTGACCACGGCAGCCACCACTGTCGTTCTCGGTTCCTTAAAACCACCCGAATGAGGTAAAACCACCGCCGACCCCAAGAGAAAATTCCCACGAGCCTCGATCTACACAAATCTGATGAGAACCATCACCGCCCCCGTGTAGATCGGCCGAAACTGAGTTTGAGGAAGATGCCTACGCGCCAGACGCTCCACTGAGGCGGTGGCGCGTGGTCTCACGCGCTTCTTGGAATGGTGTTTTGCGGTTCCGTCTCCTCAAGATTGTGTAGATCGGTGATGATGAGGGTTTTTGGGAGGAAGAAGACTATGAAACAACCTTTGTTGGTGGCGCGTGACGGTCATGCGCCACCCCTCCGCGGTGTCGTCTGATGGGTATGGTTTGAGTTCCCCTTATTCCCGTTTTTTACCCCTTTTCTTTCTTTTAGTCGAGGTCAAGTTTCAGGCAGAGGGGGGTTAGAGTTAGGGTTTTGGGTTTAGGTCTGGGGTTCTAACGACCATCTCAGTTTAATTAGGCACTTGCATACATCATAAGCATATCAAGAATTCATGGGTCATAGGAACTAATCTCAGTAGAGTTGCACACAGAGTCGTGTACTATTCATGAATTCGACATATCATTATTGCACTTAGAATCATGATTTTTATGCATAATAAAAATTATCAACTACTTAATATGTTTTTCACATATTAATCTGGGTAGGATTAATATATAATCCCATAAAATCGCATAAAAGATCATGCTTTCTGGAATTTAAAAAACATGTTGAGCATATCCATGTTTAATAGTCTAGGCTCACAAGTCATCCATAATTTAAACAAGGATTAACACATAATCGCATAATTTGTATGAATTTACAAGCAATCTAAAAAGCGTGATGTAATTTGTAATCTGAGCATATGTGTTCATTGGTTATTGCGACCAAAAAACCAATCTTTTAGCCAATTCGAGATATTAGAATCAGAGAAGCATGCTATAAGTTGCATAATTACGAAAATTAACCAACTAATTATATAGTCATGTTCTCAAAGCTAAGCATGCTTGTTATTCGAATAATTCAATTCTTTATAACGGGACTAATCTGATCAGTTTAGTCTCTGATACCACTGTTAGACAAATAGAACTGACCTAGATGCGGAAACATATGTCGGGGATAGTCCATGTATTAGTGATGAGAGGCGGCTACGAGAGTCGCCTTATGGGTGTCCACGTCCTAAACCCGAAAGCCCAGCGTTCATGGTACGACAGCCGTGAGGGAAGGGAAGAAAGTGTGTAATTTTTGAGTCTTATGGGTGTGTCCTCTGTGGCTGACCCCCCAAACCTCTTTTTATAGGTTATGGTGGCAACTAGGGTTGTTACCCTAGGCAACACTTCATGGCTATCGGGCCTAACTAAATAGGCCCGGCCAACACATGTAAATTACACATGAGTCATAAATGCCATTTTCATAATGAAAATGTTTTGGTGGCTTCTCAACGCACGAACGATCTTCCAACTAAAAAGTATAATGCTATGTATATTTGAATTTTCGAGTCCTCATTATTTTAACACAAAGAACATTTCACTGCTCTACATGAGCTATTATAAGAGAGCCTAGATTGATGGATTCATGCAGGAACTCTCATTATTGTTGTAATCTATTGTAGGCTTTATCTGTTCATTTTTAGTAGTATTACAGGTTTATTTTTGTTGTTATAGTTGTTTTAATCCAGCGTGCGTTTTACGTATTCATTTTTAGTACGCACGTCATCCTTGACCACTACATATGTACATATGTGCATGCATATATTTATATGTATACATACATATACATATGTACACATGTGTGTTTGTGTGTATGGGTATCAGTGTATATATGTGTGTGTGTGTGTGGATATATTTTACTAGAGCTCTAAATAAAGTCAATGAATTAAGTTCAATTATTTTTGACATAGAAGTCTTATAGTTTGAATTATAGTGAATACATAGAAAACATTCACATCATATGTAAAGCTAAGAAGGTGTTCTGATGTATCAATTTTTTTACCTCACTATTGAATAAATTCTCGGCTAGATTAAAAAATAGAATTGATAGATGTCTAACAAAAGGGTCAAAACTCTCAAGAACAAACCTATCAATAAAAAGGGGCCCCAAAAAACCCCTTATCTTCTAACCTCCCGTACCCAGTTCACTGATCCCATGTCTCCTTTATATCTATCTATATTATCTCTTCCAACTCACACTATTGTTCAAAAGTATATTATAGCTCCAAATAGATGGAGGATTACAGATTAAATAAATAATAAGAAGAAGATCGAACTATTATTTAATTATTTGCTCAAAGTATGACATAGTTATTTAAAAAGTTGATTTGCTGCAACACACAGGTCTTAACTAGTAAACAATGAATAGTGAAACTGCACTGAATCCACTGATGAATGGATGAGTCAATTTTTGGAAAACATGTGGCATGATAAAAAGTGGTCAAAAATATCTACAGCTATTTTCATGCCCGTGCATCAACATAAAGCTATTCACTTGCTATTTAGTGTTGGTGATGTCAGGTCATGTCAATGTGTCTCATTCAATTTGCGTCCTGCTTGCATAATTACTTATTGCCACTGACGAAGGGCTTAAGAGCATTTCCAACTATAGTTTCATCCTTTGGAACTCAAGACACATTATCAAAAGTTTCAATTTTTTGGAACTTGCATTTCATCACTTCTCCAACTCATGGAACTCTAATTTGAATCATCTAATAAAAATATTTGTCATTGACCCACCTTATAGTACACAACCCATTTTTTTAATTATTTAAAAATTATATATTAGCCCTAAAAAAATTAAAAAAATTAAAAGCTGTGGCCCCGCGTGGTGGAACTGGGCAACGTTCCACCATGCGTGCCCATTTTTTGCTTCTCCTCTCATTTTGGGACAAGTGGCTTGGTGGGGCCTGTGTTCTCCTTTGTTTATGCCCGCTGCGGATGCTCTAATATCATTAGGGGTCTGTTATTTTTTGTGATAAGATGTAATTATACGATATAAGAAAATGCAAGAAATTATAAGAAGATATAAGAAACTGTAAGAAGATTAAAAAATTATAAGACGATATAAGGAGCTGTAAAGAGCTGTAAGAAGCTATAAGAACAGAAGTAAGGAGTTGTTCAATTATTAAAAAGTTGTATAGTATAATCTTTAGATATGTATGTATAATTGTTGGTCTTTAATGCATGAATAATGAAAAAAATTATTTCACGAAAATAAATTATGTGTATCAATGATATTTATAAAATAAATTTTATAAGATGACTAAACAAATTATATTAACATTACAAAAAAATTATTTTTCTACAATTATCATTTTGAATTATAAAAATAATGTTAAAATTACATAATTAATAAAAATAAACCTTTTCACAAGTCAATTAAATATCAATAAGATAAATTCAAGCCAACAAATATGTAGAACCAAATATATCCTACACCTAAGGTGATTTTTTGATATTAACATTAGTTTCACCTCCCTATAAGTAAATTAAAATAAACAATTTTTCTTAACAAAGTTAAATAAAACCCTAAAAATGAAATCGTATTTGAATTAAACATTTTTGAATTAAATTCAATTTAATGTTCAATTGTATGATGATAACAACCAAGTTATCATGAATAAATTTATGGATGAAATTACTGAATATTTCGTCACCTACAATTTGACTATTTTCATGCATGATTCATGTGGAAACTCAAACAAACATAGATGCGACTTTTTTGTTATAATTTTAAAACAAATTGACTTATTTTCTCTATAATGACACATATGCTTCTTTTTAAAAGTCAAATATTAATTTACATCATTAAATTCTATTTTCATGTTTATAGAAATATTATATTCATAACAAAGTTGTAAGATTTTCCATATTGGTTATATATAAAAAAATATATAAATATTTCTATAGATATGAGAGAAAAAAAAGATGATAAGTTGAATGTTATACAAAATATGTAAAGGGATTTAAAGAGATGTGAGGGAATGTAAGGAGATAGAAACGGTAAGTTAAATCCTCCCAATCGCAGAAAAATAGACCTAAGGCTCATCCATATAATGAGTGCCTCTCATCTCCAAAAAAACAATTCAAACGACATATCAATAATGCACCTTTGGAGCACATACCCCCATCCAAGCACCTACTTCGGGTGCTTCTAAGTCAATTTGGACTCTATTCAAAATGGGGCTTAGACCTGTCAACTCAAGTAAAATAAAATCCTATCTATAATTTTGTTAATTCAAACATCATTGTCCCAACATCTATTGAACTGCTTTCCAAACTAAATGGCATACATTTTACTCTTAAATGAGCAACTATTGTTACGATGTTGATCTTGAGAAATGAGGGAAAGAGATGAGAAAGATGAGAGAGAGAGAGAGAGAGAGAGGAAGCTGAAAATGTATTCTTGCTATTTCTGTAATGAATATCTCCCTTTTTATATACATCCCAAGTGGAAAGAATAAAAGGCGAGAAAAGCTTGTTAAGCATTCTAAAATATCTGCTAACAACTTCTAACAACCTAACAACCTAACAAATGATATCTCTTAACTCTCAACACCCCCCCTCAAGCTAGGGATGGGGACGAAGTACAATCAACCATGCCCAGCTTGGATAAGAGCTCATTGTGGTGAGGAGAAGGAAGTACTTTTGTTAGGATGTCAGCTAGTTGGTGGGTTGAAGGAATGTAAGCAAGTTGTAAGAGGCCTTCAAGCACCTTGTCACAGGTAAAATGAAAATCAATCTCAATGTGCTTTGCTCTTTCATGGAAAACGGGATTTCGTGCAATCTGAAGAGCTGACTGGTTGTCACAATGGAGAGTGACATGCTGTAAATGGGAGACACCAAGCTCAGAAAGAAGCCTGACCAACCAAGTAATCTCAGCAGCAGCTTGGGACATAACCCTGTTGAGTAATAAATTTGCAGCGTAGTGGTAGAGCCGTAGAGGTGTAGCAACACCCTTGGAAGTGGCAAAACCAGTGGCGAGTAATAAATCTTGAGTGAATTTCCTTTGAGACAATGAAATCCCTTGAGGCAGATAAGTCACTTCAAAACCCATAAAATAATGCAAATTGCCTAGATCCTTGATGCAAAAAGTAGAATGGAGATGTTGTTTGAGGACGAGAACTTCATCAACATTGGAACCAGTGACCAAAATGTCATCAACATAGACAACAACAATAGTCAAGTGGTTGCTAGTGGTTTTTGTGAAAAGAGAGTAATCATTTTTGGATTGGAGGTAACCTTGTTGCTTGAGGAAATCTGTAAGCTTGGCAAACCACTGCCTGGAGGCTTGTTTAAGGTCATATAAGGACTTGGTGAGCTTGCAAACTTTGTTGGTAGGATTAGGGATACCTTCAAGCATTTTCATGTAAACTT
>JACYFF010003369.1:77889739-77902167 GCA_017589665.1 Selenicereus undatus
TTTGTTGGTAGGATTAGGGATACCTTCAAGCATTTTCATGTAAACTTCCTCATGTAAGTCACCATGTAAGAATGCATTATCCACATCCATTTGACAAACATTCCAATGTTTTTGAGCTACCAAAGCTAAAACAAGTCTGATGGTGGCCATTTTCACAACTGGAGAGAAGGTTTTTGTAAAATCTATGCCTTCGCGTTGGGTATTACCTCTAATCACCAATCTAGCCTTGTATCTCTTAAGAGAACCATCAGCTTTAAGCTTTACTTTGTAGACCCATTTACTGCTAATAGCGTTTTTACCAAGAGGAACATCAACTTCAATCCAGGTATTATTGGCATGTAAGGCCTGTAATTCATACTCCATGGCCCTAACCCAAAGTGGATCAAGTGATGCTTGTTTATAAGAGGTTGGTTCTTGAAAAGAAAGAAGAGCTATGGAATGAACAGGAGAAGTAGAAGGCAATTGACAAAATTGTACAAGACTGCAAAAACGGGGCAGATTAGAGGTAGCAAATGGATCCAAAGAGTCACTGGAGATTGCATTTGAGCATATGTAGTCCTGTAAATGGGCAGGGGTCCTGTGTGGTCTGGCGGTTCTTCTCAAAGGGGGAAAGTGTTCTGGTGAGGATATTGGAGGGGGTGAGGGAGAAGGAATTGATGAAGATGGTGATATATGAAGAGGGAATGCAGAGGATGAAAGTGATACAGAGGAAGAGAGGTGGGGGCTATGGGAAGATATGTCAGAAGTAGGTGAAGAAGAAGAAGATGTGTTAGAAATATTGGTTGTAAAAGAGGAGTCAGTTGGGTCAGAATGTAAGAAAATTGGTGATGGTAGAGGAAAAGATGAAGAGGATTCTGTGAAGTGATGGAAGGGAAAATATGTCTCATAAAAGTGAATGTTACCTTGTATGCCTTCTTACCATAGGGGTATCCTAGGAAAACACAAGGAGATCCTCTAGGGGAAAATTTGTCTCTATTGTGTTGAGAAGTAGAAATGAAACACAAGCAACCAAAGGTTTTAAGGTGATGGTAAGATGGTGTTTGTCCATGCAAAATCTCATAAGGAGTTTTGAACTGCAAAACAGAAGAGGGTATTCTATTGATGATGTAAGTAGTAGTCGAAAGGCATTCACCCCAAAATTTAAGAGGGATCTTAGATTGGAACAATAAAGCTCTGGCTGTTTCCAACAAGTGTTTGTGTTTGCGCTCAACAACTCCATTTTGTTGTGGGGTGCCAACGCAAGAAGTTTGATGTACAATCCCATGGGAGGCATAAAAAGCAAGTGTAGACTTGTTAGAAAATTCTTGGCCATTGTCAGATCCTATTATCTGAACAGTGGCTTTGAATTGTGTTTGGATGAAAGCAAGAAAAGATTTGAGGATGGGGAAGGCATTAGATTTGTGAGATAAAAGATGCGTCCAAGTTGCTCTTAAATAATCATCAACAATGGTTATAAAATACTTATAACCATTGTAGGTAGAAGTAGCATAAGGACCCCAAACATCAACATGTATCATTTCAAAAATGTGGGAAGTACAAGAGGTGCTAACGGGAAAAGAAGATCTGTGTTGTTTAGCTTGGTGACATACTTGACATATAAGTCTAGATTTGGAATTACAAGAGGACACAATAGTAATGTGTTTCATATTTTCAAATGACATATGACCTAGCCTACAATGCCACAATTCCAATGGAGACAACTGACAAGAAAAAGAAAATACAGAATTGTCATTTGACTATAGTGAGGGTTGGACTGAAGAAACAGAGTTGTTGGTTTGGGAAGAAGACATGGAATGACTAACCACATTGGAAATGCAGGACTTGTGATCCACAAAATATAATCCACCAGATTCTCTACCAATTTCCAAATGCTTGCTCATTGAAAGGTCCTGGAGATAACATGCAGTGGGTGTAAAAGCTACATTTGCAGTCAATTGCTTGGCTAATTTGCTAGCAAATGACAAATTATAATGAAAATCTGGGATGTGTAAGGCATTGTGCAAAGTTAGAGAATGGGTTAATTGGATAGAACCAATGTGATGAATTTTGGCATGTTTACCATTCGGCATAGTAATGAAATAATTTTGTGCCAAAGATGTGAAGGAAGAGAAACAATGTAGGTTAGGTGTGATATGGTCAGTAGCACCACTATCGATGATCCACTTTAAGTCTGGCTTTGAAGCAGAAAAACAGTATAGTTTACCTGCCAACATGGCTGCATTAGTTGATTCCTTTGGTGTAAAGAAAGTCTTAAGTTCATGCTTGTTGAGTAGAGCAATTAATCTATCATACTGCTCGGAAGTGAAAGTTGGAGCAGTCGAGGCTTGTTCAAGAATATCATCATGCTGGGCAGCAGCAGCTACCTTCCTTCCGCCATCAGCTGAAGTGTTGTTTCTTTGCCTTTTGAAGCATCTGTCAATGGTATGTCCACTCTTTCTATGGTAGTTACAAAAAAGGTTGTTCCTCTTGGTTGGATAAGAAATGTTATGTGGCTATTGGACATGTTGTTGGTGATGTTGTGGTTGTGAAAATTGATGGCGAGGATATTGATGTTGTGAGTATTGTCTTGCAGGCATAGAACCAGTTCTGTGCTGAGAAAATAAGGTAGAAGAGTCTTCTATCAAATGAGCACTGATTTTTAGCTCTCGTTGCCTTTCTTCTTGGAGTACCATGCTTAAAGCTTGACCAATTTGAGGCATAGGATGTGTCATGAGAATGTTTTCCCTCACGACAACATAATTGTTATTCAATCCCATTAAGAATTGTATCAACTGTTTATTATCAAGCAATTTCATCACAGCAAGCCTAACAGGACACTCAGCACTAGAACATGTAGTGTTGAATCAATCTTATATAAGGTTTTGATGATTACAACCCAAATGTGCTAATTATGTTTGGCTTGAGTTGAGTGTTAGAATCATGTGATAAGACAGATCGTAAACATCCTGGAGATCAGTTTAAAATATCATGATTGAAGCTATGTGATAAAATTGTATGTTGAAAGCGACAGAAGTTGCAAATACCTTGAAGAACAGGTCGAAGAAGCTGAAATCATCAAAGTGGATATATGTGCACATCATCAGCAGAGTACAAGAATCTTTAGAGTCTTAGGGTTAGGTACTGGTTATATTTGTCTAGATTCTTGTTAATATGCCAAAGAAAAACTTGACTTAACACTCACCTTGAAGGAATTATTTAAGCTGACTCACAACACTGCTCAGAACAATTGAGCAAACAGGTCTGCAGTGCTCTGAGGGCAGCGAGTGCAAAAATTGGTTTTTAAAGATTTTCAAGAGTTTTCCTACTGCCAAAATTCCTAATATATTTAGGATCGATTTTCTGATAATATTGTGTTTTACAAAGAGTATTTTCCTAAATAATATTGGTCTCCTGAAAAGATTTTTCAAAAGATTTTATCTTATCCTTAAAAGATATAATTTTCTAAAATGATAATTTCTTGAAGGATTTAATTCCTTTTAGGATACTGAGTAGTTTCAGAGTTATTATGGAAATCAAATCCTTGCTTTTTCGTGGGTATATAAGCACTCGCTTCTCGTCTCTTCAACTCATGGTTTTTCAAGGCAAACATCGAGTTTTTGTGAGTTTATTCTCTGAGTGAAAAACCTTTAAGGAGTGTGCTAAATTGAGTCATTCTTTCTGGCATAATAGGGTTTGTAAGTGTACCTTACATCCAGTTTGGTTAAAAGCATACAAGTAAGGTGTTCTTCTATTCTTTTCTGTCATCAGTTAAGTCTAGAGTGTGTCCAAGTCCTGGGAGACTTTGGAAGTGTTGTGTGATTCATTCTCAGGTGGAGAATAGTTACGTGTGTGTAACTGGAGTCTCGGGGGAGATTAAGTTACGTGTGTGACATTGTCACGTGTGTTACATAGTATAACGAACTTGGCCCGTGTTAGTGAAAGTGTTTGTTGAAATCCTACTGAGGTAGGTCATGGTTTTTACACCTCCATTGGGCCAGAGGTGGTTTTCCACATAAAATCTTGTGTCTCCTTTATTTTCGCATTCAAAGTTTTGTTTCTGCCTTACTGCAAACACCTCTCCCAACAGGTCTAACGAGTGTTATGAAACAAAACGAAAAAAAATTGAGAGACACAATTTACCCCCCTCTTGTGTCCTTGTGTGTCTTAAAACTTAACATGTAGGTATACGAATTAACACAGCATATTCATCCCAGAGTATTTTGTATTTGGTGATATAATCTGAAACTGACAAGCTACCTTGTGAAAGATTGTTGATCTCTCGCTGTACTTGAAAGATCTTTGTTCCTTCGCTTTGTCCATATCGCAGCTCAAGTTCATCCCAAATTTGCTTGGCAGTGGAACAGAAAAGAACACTGATGGCAATATCTTTCTTAATCGAGTGGAGTAGCTAGGAAATTACCATAGCATTGCGTCGTTCCCACTGAGAAATCAGGGGGCCTGTATCAAGTTTAGTGCAAGAACCGGTTACAAACCCTAATTTGTGCTTTGATATCAAAGAAACCTCTCAAGATCGTTTCCATCATCCGAAATTTGAACCTACAAGAGGTTCAGAAGATAGGCTGCAATTCGGATGATCGGAAGGATGTAAAAACGACTCATGTGAAGAATCAAGAACAACTACATTAGCGTCTGCCATTGTTGGATCAAAGAAGCCGAATCAGGAGGTTGCCGTTCCTGGGCCAGAAAATGAAAAAAATGAAATTGAAGGTTGTCGAAACTCGACAATCAATCGCAGAGGAGTGGAATCAGATGTACCATGCTCTGAAGATTTTCTTGATTCAGAACGCATGATTCAGAAGCTCTGATACCATGTTACGATGTTGATCTTGAGAAATGAGGGAAAGAGATGAGAAAGATGAGAGAGAGAAAGGATGTTGAAAATATATTCTTGCTATTTCTGTAATGAATATCTCCCTTTTTATATACATCCCAAGTGGAAAGAATAAAAGTCGAGAAAAGTTTGTTAAGCATTCTAAAATATCTGCTAACAACTTTCTAACAACCTAACAACCTAACAAATGATATATCTTAACTCTCTAACAACTATAGTGGTTAGGATATTGAAAAATCAGTGATACAAAATATCCAACTTAAGCAACCCCAATTTACACTAGCTAATGTGCACACTATTTAATCTAAATAACCCAAACAGGGACTTGATACATGCACCCGATTTTCAGCCAAATGCTAATTAAACCGATCTGCCTTGAAATTCTGTTGCACATATGCTTGGCGTGAGATGAATACTATTGAACCCAACCCTAAGACCCATCTTATCAAGTCGAACCATCAGAACCTCCCGGCAAGAGGAATGTTGAGAAATACAATTGTTGCAAAATAGGGGTATATAGGTGCAATTGTGCAAGTCGCTCTCCCTTCATTATTGGACTCCTTAAGAGGCTTCCCAACTAGGCCGCTTTACCAGAAGTAAAAGATGTACTCACAGTACTGAGCATTCTGGCTAGGTCACAGTAACGAGCTAAGAGACTAACAGCACGGAAGAGCGAAACATTTTCTGTCAATTTTTTTGTTCCTTTTTCCATTTACATTCACCAGAAACACAGCCTAAGTACAAGCTATTTCTGACCATACTTCCACCAGTTATTCTGATACATTACAGCCCTCCTATAGTTCTGTCAGAAAACATTCAACAGGATATGTACACTATCTCTTAGCCCGGTCTGAGAAACTACGCCAGAGTCGCAGGACAAAAACATCCATCACTTCATCCCTTGCTTATACCTGGACGCCTATCCTCTGTGCAACCTGAACACACGTGGCAATGCAAGATCAGCTTACCAAGCGCCCTTCACAAAATATACTGGAACTTTTTTTTGGGGGGGGGGGGTGTTTTGTCGGGGGTGGGTGGAGGATTTAGATACAGTCCTTTAGCGCCAATTCCTACTCATAGAGACTTCACATGATGCATGTTAACCATAGACTAATCACAGTACCATAAAATGCAGACATATGGCTTCTACATGGTACATGTGCTTAGTGAAAAGAAAAGGACCTAGCAGCATAAGGACTTAGCTGAACAACACATTCGGAATCTTCTGATCCAAGCTTTTCATGAGGTTTTCCCATAAGAGAATCCGCCCCAATGCAAGTTACGCAGTGACATCTTATAAAGGATTTTTCCGTCCTAGAATTCTGTAGATTCCTGAAATTTTCCAGTTTGACAAACTTGACCACATGACATAAACAAAAGTCATTGCTCGAGATGGAGCTATAAGCTTTTGTTGATTGCCTGGGATGGCCGTTAGTTCAAAAACATGTTGAAAATTATGTATAAAAATACTCAAAACTTTTAAAATCAACACCTACAAAAGTTAATTGGCACTTATGGAATTCATCGATATTCAAACATGAACCCTTTTGTACAAAATTTCTAGACCCACCACTGAATTCAATCCTAAAGCAAAAATCTGTTAACCAAATGAATTCATTGCGATCATACCTCCTTGAAAGAATGGACATCACTTCCCCAAAGCCAAGCATCACAGCCTGCATCCCTAGCACCCCATATGTCATTTCTGCGGTCATCCCCAACATGAACAGCATCCTCTGGTTTTACCCCCAAAAGATCACACGCCTTCAGAAATATTATAGGGTTTGGCTTCTCTGCAGCAACCTGTTCAGTTTTGATAGGGTAATAACATGTTGAGAAATTCATGGTATTAGCAGTAAAATGTCAGGTCAAAATTAAGAGGGAAAGTTCTCTTTACTTCAGCTGAGACAGCAACAGCATCAAACCAATGGTCACAACTCAGAGCCCGCAACAGAGGTTTTAGTCGGGTATCAAAGTTTGACACAACTGCCACTTTCACTCCTGCTTTTCTGAGAGCCTGAAATACTTTCTCGGCATTTGGATCGCAAAGCTGCCAGGCCTTCACATATGTACATTAAAATCAGCACTAAGAATATCATGGGTATAAACAAGCATAAAGTCCTCGTTGATGAAACAAGGCTGGTGTTGTCCAATTGCCAAACTGGAGGGCATACACAGGGCCTCTTTTATTTTTGATAATAGAAGGGGTTAGGGATATATTTTCCTAGATTTTGGTAGGAAATGCTTCAAATGTTTCCTCAATATTGGCTAAATGGACATAAAAATTGATCATCCACACGGAAGGACATCTGTTCATGAAATTTTTAGATCTGCCACTGATTAGAGTGCCACAAGATGAGCATCTTAACCCACCTTCTCAGTCATGTAGTAGTTGTATAGCTCTTCAAAGTACTGAGCATCAGTGCAGCCTGTGGAAGAAGCAACAATGTATTGCCAGAAGGGTCTTCCATCATCCACATATCTGCATAATGAATTTTCACAATAGTTAAATCTCTTTTACTCAACTGGCATTTCAGCAGTGTCAACTAGCAAAATTTTCGGGCTGAAAGGCACCACAGATAAAAATTTTGACCAACAAATCATTTATCATGTGCATATGGAAATTACTGGAAATGCCAATTTTCCCTGAAGTCCTAAGCAATATCTAGTTTATCACTACCCTATCTGAATCCGAGGCACAAATATAGGATCACAGAAATTCCAAGTTTCCCCAATATGGATTTGAATGCCATTTAATCCCAAAGTACTTTCTGTCCTACAAGGTAAAGAAGCTGAAACATGATTGCAAAAAACGGAAGAAATTAGGATAGCAGAACTGCAGAAGATACAGTGGGTTTTCAGCGTAAAATTTGTTTTTCACTCAATAAGTCTTGCTAAGTGGCTAAGGTGCTATTTTCATCTAGAGTCTTCCTCATTTAATGCAGAAGATAATAATGGATACTAATGTACAGAGATGGGGGAAGGGGAGGGGGATCACTTGTTCAGAAGGTTGTCTCAGCTTGGAGGGTGTTCAAAGTTCATTAGGAGAGCAACTGTGTTAGCAAGGGCTCCCTTCCTTGGAAGAGGGAGGGGGTCATTAAGAGTATATTTCTCACTAAATATCAAAAGAAATACACATTTAACATGCTGGTCCGGCTCAATTTTTAATTTCTTTTCAGTCTCCCTAAGAGCATAAACAACCATAGTGAAGATTCAAAGGTAATAACCGTAATATATTCCCCAGGGCCCAGATTGATGAATAAGACTATCTGTTTTTTTGATTTGTCTTTAAATCAACATCCATACTTTGGGAGAGAAAAGGGGGAAAAGAGGTGGAATGGATGGAATAAGGTAGCACAGGTTCTAGACAAAAGCTAAACATGTGCAAATGTGCACGTGGATCAACTTAATTAATGCCACTTATTGGATTATTGCACACATTGACAGTGCAACTGCTATCAAAAAAAAAAAGATAGTGCCACTAAATTTCCAGGAAAGATCATAAATTTATTCGATCAATGCAACATCTTGTTCACTACAACTAACTTCAGGATTCCCAGCATAGAGCCATAGCTGATGAAAGTCAAACAATAACAAGTAGAAGAAATTGTATTGAGCCAAAAAAAGAAAAAGAAAAAGAAAAAGAATGGCATATAGGCTAAGATCGACAGCGAGTTCAACACTTTTGCCTGTTTGATTGAAATATACTGAGGTATATTGAATGTGAAAAACAAAAAAAGTCACAAGTTCAACCATCACGACAAGGAGGATAAGTTAAGACCTTAGAACCGCCATTTACATTTTACGGGGTTTCAGACTCATGGAAAGACTGTTGCCAATACCTTACAGGTTTAACAAATTATGACCCATGTGAGGAATTTCATCCGAAATGGTCCATCAAAAGTTCATTACTGGAAAGAAAATATTTTAGCAGGGCACTGATTCCTTCTTATTGTTAAGAGACCACTAACAAAGGCATAATTTTTATAACCAACTTAGAGATACGAATCCTGCTTGATTTTCAGATTTTAACTATTTTTAAGCCTCCCTGCGAGCATAAACATCTGCAATGAAGTAAGGTATAACTTATTCCCCAGAGCCCAGAAAATGACTAAGAATATCTCTGTTATTGGTCATTAAATCAGCATCTGCCTTTAGAAGGGGGGGGGAAAACAGAGAGGGAAAAACGTGGGGAGGATTTAGGTAGCACAAGTTCTAGGCAAAAGCTAAACATGTGCAAACAAATGGAATCAGTCCCACAACTATCAGCGAGGTATTGTTAATTTATTCAATTAGCACAATATAATTGCCCTCTAATTAAATTTCGGATAAGGATTAAGGAGATCAACATTCAAAGACAGAAAAGTGATGAAACCGGCTAATAGAAGACATCGCATCACTTAAGCCAAACAATATATTCTATGACTAAGATCAATATCAAGTTCTGCACTCAATTTACTAAATAACACAGCATAATATTCTAAGTAAAAGCAATCTACTATTATATGAATCAAGCAAGCAGAGATATGGAAGCAGGTATAAAATTTCCCCAAAGTCTATATTCTGTTTGTAACAAAGTCTGAGACATGAAAAATGTTACCCACCTCAGTGATGGGAAAATCAGGTATACATTCAATAGAAGTAGGCATGCCAACAATTATTTCCAGGTATTTATAGTATCCAAACACTTGAGAAAAGTTATCACTTCTAAAACATCACGGTTGTAACAAAGTCTGGGACAAACTCCAACTTGACTTGAGCTCTTTTTTAAGCTTCCCTGAGAGCCTAAACATCCTAAGCCCAAATTCAGAGAATTACGTCTTTCCCACGTCCTAGATTAGTGACTAAGATATAAAGCCAAACAAGTGGATCAGCTTAACTACAGAGCCACTAGATTAACACAAAAGAACATAACCCACAAATCTTGCAGAAGAGATCAAGAACTTATTCAATTAACACAATATTATATCCCTCTAATCCAATTTTTAGCTTCAGATAAGGATGAAGAAGACAGAACAAGAACGAAACCACAAAGGCAGAAGAAGATGATTACTATGTGTGAACAATAATCATTTTACTAAGGCTAAGTTAGCTTTTCGTATAAACCAAAACCAGTAGATAATGACACAATTAGCTTCATTATGGGTCTAACAGCGATGGAGACCATAACAAACACACAAAACCGGAACAAGGAAACACCACCATAGGCCAACTATCAAATTCACCTTCTGTATGGCATATTGCATTGATGTTTCTTTAAAATAGAGAAGGAAACAAAAACAGACTGCAGGAAAGTGTTATCCTAGCCCCAGCTCATGAACAATTGCCAATTAGATAATAAAAAAATCAATGCTCTGTTATACTCTAATTATCTACAGTTAAAACATCAATATCAAAATGAAAAATAATCCTAAATGCAAAAATAAACGGAATTAATCCAAAATTATATTCAAAAATTGCAAACCTAAGACGAGATCTGCCCCAAGGTTGCTCATATGCCCGTCTATATCTGCTCAATATCTCATCCTCCGAATACTTTACCCCATACTTCTCCCCAATCTGTCTATATATCTGCAAACCCACAAATTAAACCCATCAAAATCGAAACCCAAAATCAAAAAATGGCGAGTTAATTAATTTCTTGAAACCTGGGCAGTGGGTTGAGCAGGAACAAGGAGAGTGCCAACAGCGTCGACTAACAGAGCTTTGTGGGTGATCTTTCCGCCATACAAGGACCTCCGATAATCCTCATAGTCTTTCAACCAGTACCCCATTGACCCCGCATGACCCACCTCGACCTCCGCCGCCGCGGCTTCCGCCGAATAAGGCCGCGCACCGCCGGAGCTCCGGGAGGGCGAAAAACGAGAGGTGATTATGGTGATGGTGGGGGTGGTAGTGGAGGTTCTTAGTGCTCGAGAAATTCTTGACATCGTTGCCATTGTAGAAGACATTGCTGTGAGATTATGGATTTAAGTGTTTTTGTATGAGGGTGTGTAGATTTATATATCACATTTGTGAGAGCTGGTTGTGTGGGAACAACGAGGGAGGAAAGTGTGAAGACTGGCATTTCAGAAATCATATTTTAAAGTTGATTTCTGGCAGAATTATAAATTACTAGTAAATTACCAGCCTCAGAGAAGTATATAATTTCAAAAAAAAAAAACTCGGAGAGATAACGACCTTGCTATAGGAGTTATTTACGATATTGCCCCTGTAGGGATTATTGGGTCAAGGTGAGCTTGAGCGTACCATAATGACTTAACCGCACTGCCATTTTCAGGAACTAGTATGGACTCGTATTATGCACAGAGCATTTAAATTTAAGATATATTTTTTTAAAAAATAAATTAAAAATTTAAAAACCAATCACAAAGACTCTTATGGTTGTATATGTATAGAAATTAATATTGTGTACTAATCAATATTTATCAAAATTGTCCTTCTAGGAAGTCAGATGCTTATTATGTTTTAATTTAAGTTTTTCAAAATTAAAGTTTTACTTAATATTGAGGAATATATTTCTTTGCATTGAAGTCGAATTATAAACGCCAGATAGGAAATCAATATTTATCAAATTTGTTCTTTTTTTGAAAAAACAAAATACATTAATTATTGAAAATTGATTAAATGTAGAATATGCTTGCTTATTTCAACATCAAAACATGTAAAATATTGATACTTATTTCAACAACAAAACATATAAAATATTGTTGCTCATTTCAACACCATACACCATTAGTAATTATGATTTAGAATAACAAAATTTAAATTTCTACTATAGGTAAACTTTCATTACATAGTTACTGTAATGTTGAGAAAAAGAAATTAAAATATACCACATAACCCTTTTTCGATGCCTAATAAAATAGACCCGTGCTTTTGCACGGTGTCTAATAAAATAAACCTTTAAAAACTATTAATAAAAAGATAAGTCGATCATCACTTTAATAGACTTAGAATTTTCATGACTTTTTACCTATATAGTAATACTCCTGTAGTGTGCCATAAGTATGATCGAAAATCAGAATTAGAACTTTCGAACAAATGACTAAACGACAAACAATAAAACAACAAACGACAATTAATAATTTAATATCACCAATCAATTAAACAAAAAAAGATATTCAGATAGTTAGAGAAAGAAATTACTTTTTAAGT
This sequence comes from Selenicereus undatus, assembly GCA_017589665.1. Lineage (NCBI taxonomy): Eukaryota > Viridiplantae > Streptophyta > Magnoliopsida > Caryophyllales > Cactaceae > Selenicereus > Selenicereus undatus. Next base: position 77,901,729 of record JACYFF010003369.1, read on the forward strand.
GCATCATTCAGTTCAGAAATAGCATCCTTGGCCTCCTGAAGACTCGTCACCGGTCCAAACACAACCCTCGGATTTCCCGCGTCTAATTGGTCCCCGATCAAACAGTCATCCATGTCGCCGGTGAAATCTCAATCGTCGACGTCCCAAGCCACCGTCTGAATCGCCGATTCCACCGTCAAACCACCAGCTTGCTCCAAGCAAGACGACACCACGCCGACCGAAGCCGATCGGACTGCCTTTGACACCAAACTCGCCGAAAAATTAGGGGGATGAGAGTTAAATGGTAAATTTCAGATTAGGAATTGTACCCAAAGATGGAAAAAATGGTGACAATTCTCTCTATTTCCCATCTTCGCCTTCTCTCCAATCCATGTGTCTCTCTCTTTACCCAATGTATACACACACACACACACGTATATATATATATATATATATATAC
>JACYFF010003369.1:77937167-77958828 GCA_017589665.1 Selenicereus undatus
ACATATATATATATATATATATATATGTGTGTGTGTGTGTGTGTGTGTGTATACACTTATGTCTTATTTTTTCATGGAAATTTTTTACTAGTATATTCTAGAATACCATATGCGTGAGAGGCATTGTTTTTAACTTTAATAAAAAGACAAACACTTTGAAATAGAAAATGATAGAAGGCCTTTTACCTTTGTGCTTTGAGTCATTTCAGGAGGGGCTGTAGTGCTGAACCAAAGGTGGGCCAAATGTGAGAAATGAAATAAATGGAGAAGCTTGGTTTGGCCCCTAAACTCTACAGCAAGATTTTATAGTGGAAAATAAAGTGGACTTTTGTGTCTTGTTTTGTGGTTCTTGCTTTTTTAGTTGGAAAATCAGTTAGTAGGGAATTGGGACAAGTTTAAGCATCACCACCAATAAGCTTTGATATTTCGATCTTATTTGAAAATTTTCAAGTTGGTCAATCAATTGGCAATCAAGTTTGAGTTGAAATGCATGCATTGAAAGCTTGGATGTGAACATCAATGGTTTGTGGTGTACCTTTTACTTAAATTAAATTTTTCCTTGAGCTTTTGTTTTCAAAATACTCAACGTTTTTCCTTGAGTTTTTGTTATCTAAAAACTCAGTAAATAGTTTATATTATTTAATTTATTGTGATGAATTTGGTAGTATTACCATATTTTCAGACATACAGACTTTATCTTATATGTTAAATAATAATTGATTCAAGGTTAAAAGATTGAATAATAGAATTTTACTCTCATAAAATTTATAATGATACCAATGAAATATTTCAATAAAAGTTTTAGAATGAATGCCACTTTTTTCAAATATCTTCGACCAAACTCGATAGTACAAATTACAAAGATGATGATCATATGCCAAATACAATATAAACCTTTGACAAATGTCTAATTGATAAGTAGAATGAACTATATGCAACTCAATTAGGCCATGCTCTATGCCTCTTTGATTAATTTGGTGATAGCTTAAACGGTCCATTTACTCCCCGATAGCAACATTCAAATTATTCAGTGAAATTGTCACATATATTTAAAAGACAACCTCTACCCCATCAAATATTCTGTAATTAATGATTTGACTAAGAAAGCATATATGATACAATATTTCAAGACGTCATTAACTCATAACTATAATAATGCCACAAATAATTATCACATAAAAAGTGCCATCCTAAGTTTTTACATGGTATACTCTTCCACCTTGGAATAGTTATTATATATCAAAATTTTATCCCACATCAAAATGTTCATCATTTTTTTGTAAAACAAAAAAAACCTATTTCAAATATGTGGGATTGTATTCCTTGTACAAACCAGCAAAGGGCAAAATAACAGAGCCAAACCACAAGTTCCCATCTTTCTCCACAACTTCACTAATAAATTTCAGCTTTCCACTTCTGTCCTCCAAAACGTGCACTATATTACCGTCTCCATCCAACTTCACAGCCAAGCCAAGTGCCTTCATTCTAACAATAACTTGGGTGAGTTTGACAGCATTGAAGGGAAGGTTAACAATGGCATTTCCCACCCAATGGAGTGAAAGTAGCCATTTCAAAAACTTCCCCCTCTTGGCATAAAGTCCCACCCAATATTCTCCTTTTGGGTTCATCTTGATGTTGTCTGGGAAGCCCGGGAGCTCCGCTAAGACCTCAGGGGACCCGGGTTTTGACCCATTTTTGAGGCCGAGTGAGAGCCGTAGAATTTTACAGCTTGTGGTCTCTGCTAGGAGGAGGGATTCCCCATTGTTGGCTAAGGCCACTCCATTAGGGAATGCAAGGTTGTCAAGTAGTACTGTGACTTGTTTGGTTTGTGGGTTGTATTTTAGGAGCCTTCCTGTCCTGTCATAGGTCAGTATGAGTGACATATAATCCCTGCAAAAGGTTGAGTACCCTTTCATTTGTTTGAACCAAACAGGAAACTAAATGTGGCTAATTCGCATTCTCATTCTCATAAGAGCGTGTAGGTATAAAAGAGGATTCTCTGGAATGACTTGATTGTTGAGAACTTCAAACATGGACAAGCAAGAAAATCACAAGAAAAGACAAAGTAATCGGCAGTTCAGTCCACTATGAGTCAGTATTATAATTATTAGATAAAAAATTAATTAGAAAATGCAAGGGCTTTTGTGTTAATCTATTCATTGAGTTAGCTCTTGACATAGACAAGTGTTGATTAAAGTGATTTAATACTTGTTCTCTTTAAGCAAGGTTTCAAGTTAGAATACTGAAATGAAGAAAGTCTATAATAGGATATCTCTACAGTATATGGGCTCAATAGTGACTTAACTTTTCTAAAATAGAGACCAAATCCTCTCTTTTTGGCTAGTAAAATGGTCTAATTGAGAGCTTATGAGTAATGAGAAAAGGGGATATGAACGGAACCTACCTTCAATAGTTCCATTTCTCGATTTGTGTGTCATGTTTGCGCTCAATAGTGCTAGATCGATGTGTTGAAGATTTAAATATAGCTCTCTAACACCAATCTTTAATATATTGATTGACGAAGCTAACTGATACTTACTATCTATGGTTGTTTAGGATCTCAGGATATGTTCTCTTCAGTCAAACAAAATAAGCACAGTTCAGCAAAAATAACTTGAGTTCAGTAAAAACAATCAAAATTCAACGAAAATAAGTTTAGTTCAATTCTTAAGAAAAACAAGTTCAGTTCAATAACGATAAATTTAGCAGAATTAAATTGAAAAGAACATGACATTAGTGTACGAACCTTCTTCGATAGCGAGTACTGCTGTCAGTAAAGTAGAGGAGCCCATTTCGTTGATCAATTTCCAGCCCATTAGTGAATCCAAGAGGAATACCATCAGCTTCAGTTACAACTCTGGTGGCCTGGCCACCATTTGGGCCAACAACTAGTAAGCCCAAATAAGCATCCGCAATGTAGAGTTCCCCTGTCTTCTCGTAAAACCGTAGGCCCAATGGCCTTCCACACATATGCTCCATTTTTTCATGGTTCATAGTTTCATTTCCACATTCTTCTCTGCAAAATCAAATTTATCAACTAATTAGCTAATTGTTCCCCAAAAATAAAATAAAATTGAGGTGACAAATAAAAGCTTTGATCTCTGTCTTATGCCCTACACGTTAATTACGATACTAAAGTAATTAATCATAATTTTACTATTCGATTAGAATATTAAAATTATGATATTTGCAATTTCATTTTGGACCATGCTAAAAAAAAGGGTACAAAAATATCAAATATCTTATGCTATCCAAAAAATAGGGCTTGAAACTTTTTTTTTCCTGTTTCCAACTATTTAAGTTTGATGAATAAGAAAAACAACATTAGGCTTTCTGTAGTCAAGTACTAATGGCATTTTCTTTGACTGGCGCAATACATTCAAAGACTGTTAAGATTCAAACCCGAGACCCCTCACACGGAAAAGCTCTGATACCATATTCAAGAACCATCTCTCTCATACAAAAAAGCTTTGATACCATGTTCAAGAACCATCTCAATCAAAAGTTTAAGCTGATGGGTAAAGATTTAGAAATTAGTTTTATAATCTAACCATAACTACTGCTTTGTCTTTTTAAAATTCAAGTAAATATGAGGAACCTCTGAGAGCTTAAAGTGTGGGCCAAAGTAAAAATGATAGTCCAAAGATTAATTTGTTGGACCATTAGACCATCTAGCTACCGAACCCATTTGGATAGCTTGTTACCTATAGGATCAGAGCTAACTCTAAATTAGGTAGTTTTTGCACCACTTTATACCAATGGAGAAGAAATTATAGTCTATAGACCATTCACTTCATTCACTTTATAGTCTATAGTCATAGAGATGGCACCATGGGCTATGATCACAACTACAGCTATTGGCATGGGGACAATCCATGAGTCTGGCCAGGGTGCTAGTTTTAAATTATAGGGAATTAGAGCACTCTTGTCTCATATCAACAAATTGTAAGAACAAGGAACATTTTATAAGTGGTCAAGATAAGCCAGATAGCAACAAGAAATTGTGTAGAAATCCACAATCTAATACTAAGATTTTTTTTTTGGGGGGGGGGGGGGGGGCGGCGCTGAGGGATCAACAAGCTACTTTAGTTAGATTCGCCTTGGTTAGAACATCACAATCTAGTACTAATTAAATTTAGGTCATGGACCTACTATTAACTTCAAATTAAAAAAAAAACTACTGATTTAATCATTAAATTAGGTAGAAATCGAATACAAATTCTTTTTGAATATAAAAGAAGAGGTGCAATCATTAGATATAATTTAAATATTTTATATTCAGATATCAGATTTATAAACTTAATACTTTACATATTGAATAATGACAGGTACATAACTTTACAGAACAGGTCTAGATTATGTAACAATTTTTTAATTTTTAATTTTTTATTTGGGGATGTGCTTGTGAAAGAATAGTTGTTAACGTTTTAAGGTTGATTGTGATAATGACAGTAATCAACTCCAACAGTCACAACATATGGCAACTAGGAGTTACTAAACAGTGAACATTTGATAATGACAGTAACCAACTCCAACAGTCACAACATACATTGGTTAGATCATGCAGAGCTATTAATGCCTATGCAACACTAAGTATTTAACCCATCCATGGAAGTGGGACATTGATTGAAATTTTGTCTATTTCTGATTTGATATGAAAATATAAATAATCTACCATTCTTTAAAATAATTTATTCCCATTAATTGAAATTGAGTCATTTGTTAGACATAATAAAGAGTAGAGTTTATTAGGATAAATAAACTGTAGAGTTCTAGCATGAGTTAACCTTATAATATGTTAAGTTGAGTTTAAAATGATAATAATTTATTAATAGATGATAATATTTGGTAATATTTTAAAACCTAGTTAAAATTGACAGAATAAAAATGCTAAAACAAACATGTAGCAGATAATATTAATGCCATATTGATTAGTACTGGTACACAAACTATACTCGTATAAAGACTATACTATTTTTCTAAATTACATTAATTCATTAATGCTGAGTAGGTCGACTAACCGTCAAACCAACAACCGATAATTAGTGTCCAAATTGATCATAAACAGAGGTGCATTTATGTTAATGCAGAAGGAATTTCTCATTTCCTCATTAACTACCATGCCAAAAAAAAAAAATTTGCTCAGAATTTTGTTTTCAAACTTTCCAAAAGTAGGGACCTTTACATAATTTCTTAATTTGTTTATAAGTCGCTTCTAGTTCCTCTTGTGAATTATTATTTTTTTTTTCTAATTCGTCTACTAACCTTTATAAAGAAAAACATAATCATAAAAGTAGGCAGAAAAACAAAGGTTGGCACCTTCTGCAAGAATCCAAGTTGACCTAAGATCCTATCATATTTACACATGGAGACAGTGCAGAACTGGTTATATATACATCTCAGGACCTACAACATCAATTACTCACACACCAAAAGAAAAAAAAAACAAAACAAAATGCAGCACTTGTCCTCCATTTTGGAACCAAAATAACATGATTGGATGAGATAAAAGCCACAAGTTTTAGCACCAAAATTGGCCACACAAATATTATACTCCCAAAGTTAGCCTTAAAGCTACCCCTTTTTCACCCTTTTCCCCTATTTTTCTATTTTTATTTTTTAAAAAGCCTACATTCCAAAACCATGGGGAACAAAAAGAATCTTGTTAACATATTTTTAATTTGCATATATATAATTATTACGCGTTATGTTATTTTAATTATAATGTAATTCAGAGGCTCGAAAATCGAGTAAACACTTAGACAAATACACATATTATATGAACATAATTCCATATAAAGATACTAATTTCATGAAACAACTTGACTAGATACACATATTATGTGTACATCATTCTATAAAAAAGATACTAATTTTATGAGAACATGCAATAAAAAGTCACATCGTTTATTAGTTTTACATTACTCGATTCTAGTAAAGAAAGTTCAAAAATTTTAAGAAATGTTATATAATAATAAAACTATCTCATATAAAAAATTAGATGGGGGGGGGGGGGGAGTTGTGCACCTGTTAGGAGAAGTGAAGGCGAAGTCAATCCAACGGCTTTGATGGGGGAGCCACTTGACAATCCGGCCATCGGATACACCGGCATAGGGTCCATCACCGGCCGGGCCGAAGGTGAAGCTTTCGGGTCCAAAAGCGCCGTCGATGGGCAGAGCTTCAATCAGGGAGGCATTGAAACTGATATACTGATGATTGAATTTGTTGGGGAAATATGTGGAAATGAACAAGGCACATATGACAAGTAGTATGGAAGATGCCACAATCTTTGTTGAATATGAACTCATCTCATGGATCATGTGATGGTTATGACATCATACATACATACATATCATATGTTTTTATTGGGTATTTCTGGATGGTATGGAATGATGGAGAAGATGAAGTTTGTGGGAGGAGAGAGAGAGAATTTATAGAAAGGGGGTGGTTGGGGGGATCATGGTTTCCACTTACCAACCGGGGATTAAACTTTATCATCTTTCCAATTTCCTTTCACCAAATAGTATAAACAATTAATTAGCAGAAGGTGTCAGTTAGCTCATGTAATTCGTTTTGTAGGTGTTACCTAGAGATTTGAAATTGATTTTTATTTGCATTGATCTCAGGTTGCCTCACATTAACAAAAAGAAAATTAGGTAGATTATGTTGGTCTACATTAATAATAGTGAATACTGAATATGTAACTAGCATAATATGGACTCCTAAGAAATACTAGTTTTCTAATTGATAATAGATTGCTTTTGAATTGAAGAAATTCTGCTAATTTTCCTCTCGTCTCTTATTCTTTCATGAAATCGGTCTCCATCTAATTGTAGAGATAAAATTATCTACATTTAAATTTAATAGAGTTATATTAGAAATCTATGGTGTGTTTGGTATGGGGCAAAATTATTTTCCGTGAAAATTTTTTTTTCAAGAAAAATGATTTTTCATTTGCATTTTCTGCTGTTTGGTGGTAGGGTTGAAAATAATTTTCTTTGCACTTCATTTTCTGCTAGTTGGTAGAGTGAAAAACCATTTCTAAGACAATCATTTTCAATTGTTTGCTACTAATAAGCTAAGTTAATAGATAACCAGTCAACTTAGTCATCAAACAGGCCTTACAAATTCATATATAATAATATTTTTATTTGCCTTAGCCAAAGAAGGGGAGAAAAAAAAGGGTTCATAGAGAGAGAGAGAGAGAGAGAGAGAGAGAGAGAGAGAGAGAGAGAGAGAGAGCAAACTCAACCCTAAGCCATGGCTATTCTGAAAATGCGACAAGTAAGGGGGAAGTAGAGAATGAGATAAAGGAGAAGCATAAAAAGAGAATGAAAATCGAGCATGAAACTGAAATATCAGAGAGCTGGAAAATGCTTTTTCCTACTTTTTCAAAGGAAAACAATTTCCTTCCCATGGAGTAAAATAATTTTCCTCTAAAAATGATTTTGCCTTCCAACTTTTACCAAACATCGTAAAATGGGAAAATCGTTTTCCAGAAAAATGATTTTTCCCCCTACCAAACACACCGCTAATTGTAAATATTTTTTTACCTTGTATTCCTAATTTCTCTCTGATTGTATTTTGTAAATTGCTATATAATGAAACGCCAGGGCCGCCAATCAGGTAGAGCCTTCCAATTGTCCTCACATGGTATCAGAGCCATAATCAATTTTTTTGTTGCCATTGCTTGCTTCCCACGTTTTTTTCTAGGATTCGTTTTTCCTTCTTCTTCCTTACCGGGCATTCTTCTTTCCCCAGTTGAACCCTAACACTGGCAAACCAAGGTTCTATTCCACTTTCTACTCCACCAGAGGCATCCAGTTTGGTACCTGTCTCTATACTTGATTAAATTGAGGGTCGGGTCATGAGGGTTGACCGACAATATTTTCTTAACCCTCACTCTACCCAACCCTCATGTTGGTTGGCATACCCTTGATCCTGACCCTATGAGTACCCTTCGGTCATCAGGTCAGGCCAACCCTCAAACATTCCCTAAATAGAAAATAAAAATTTTCACTGAGTTTCCTTTTTATTATGAAGTTCAATACTAAACATCCTATAAAATAAAAGGTCAAGCGATAATATAATGTTCCGATGAAGTTGATAATTAATATTTTATATGTGAATTTTCTCTGCATCTTATCTACTTTTTAGTCCTTAAAATATATTTTTATTGAAGACTAATGCATATTTTATATGATTTTCAGGTGAAAAAAGAAGCGTTGAATTCGGGAATAGAACCAAATAATTCGAACAAATCACAATTGTATTCCAATGCTTGAAGGTCCAAGTTCCACCCAGATCCATGTGGGCCTATTCTGTTCCGTGTGTGAAGCGCACTTCGCTTGCCCATCAGCAGCAGTAAGCTCCCAATAGCTCCATTTTTATGAAGTGCCCAATTTTCCACATGAGTCATTGTTAACCTAGTCAAAGCTAACTAACCAATACTGATTTTTAGCTAGAGACTAGCATTTTTTTATACAATATAATAGCAAAGAATTAATTGAAATTATTTTTCATTAATTTTTGGGCAGCAAGAGGGGGTGCATTTCCACTGTAAAAGGAGGTCAAGGCTAGTGCAAAAAAAATCATTCATCCACTCACTCATCCACTCATCCAAGCATCCAAGTATCGTCCCATTCTGTCATCTTCCATCTTTCAATTTTTTTTAGAGAGTCTTTGTAAGACAACCAATTATGTTGAAGAGTTTAGAAGAAAGTAATCTTTATTGGCTATTTTTCTCTTATCTTCTCACATCATTTGAGAGTTAAATTTGAGAGTTTATACTTAATTCTACAGTTTTGTGTAACTGAGTACCAAAGTTTAGACATAGAGAGTGAAATATGCCAAAATATTGAGAGATGGCTAGACCAACTTCAATAGTATTTTCACTAACTATGGCTGGCTAAAATACTCATCTGGGATTAAGATGGATTATTAACTAATAATGTTGATTTACTAATTTCTTTTGGGATTATTTTTATCTCTTACATTGCATATTTTTGAGTTTATATTCGAAATTAACTTATTTATGCATCTTAATACTATTGTTTATTCATATTGATTACACTAGTTTAATTTGTTATCTCAAATGAATATTAGACCTTGTAAGTTGGTATGATGTTATGCAATTGAGCTTAAAATTACAATTGTTAAAATTGAATAATTTATGCTTGAATTTAGATGAGTTATGTTTAAATAGAATGATTCATACTAGACTACTAGATAAATAATATCATTTGAAAATTATAATACATCTTTTTAATTTATAGCCTAATGCTTGTAGCTTATGTTGAACAAGAGACTAATTGAACCCCACATTTGAGTTAGTAATTCAATATTTGTATCGCTGGTGAAATTCAAAGTTCTAGATCCTTCCCTTATTTGATTTGTCTCTATTTTCTTGACTCATTTGCTTTCTTTTGTTTCTTTAATTCATATTGATACTTGAACTACTCACTTGAATTATTCTTTATAATTGGAAAAGTTGAAACTTAAAACCGCTATTGTTCCTCATGGGATCGACACCCTATACTCGCCAGTCTACAGGGAACCTTGTAGACTTGCAAGTAAAAAGGTTTTTATTTTTAATTAAACAAAAAATCCACATCAGAAGTGTATTATAATTAGAAACACTCTAGTGTGTAATTTAGTGATCAAAATGTTTATTCATTAAAACGACTTCTTCAAACATTAGAGATGTAGTATTAGAAGGTTATGAGCCAGTGAGATTTGGAGAGATAAATGATGGGAAGGCTAAGAGGAGACAAGAAAGTAGAAAGCGAAAATATTTTGAACAAATGAAACCCAAAGCACCTTGTTTTGATTTAAATTTTTTTTGATTTTTTTTAAAAAGTGAGGGTTAGTAAGTCGAATCAGATGGTCAAAACATTAACCCAAGCCCGACCCTCATCATAGTTGGGTATCTTCAATTTGAGGGTTGGGGCGACTCAAAAATAAAGAAAGTCGACCCAGACCCTCATTTTTGAGAGTCAGGTTAGGGCGGGTCAAGCGAGGCCCTAGCCTTTTGATCAGGTCTACCTATATCTGATGTGCAATTTTCCTCTGTTCTGACCCAAGCGCCCAAGACTCCTTTGCCAATCTTTCTCATTGCCAGCGAAGTCTTGCTGCCACCTCCACCCATAACCCCCACCATCCATCCTTCTTTGTCCAATGATCGTCCTTAATTAGTTTTCTTGGACACTGGCCCGACCTACTGTTTTGTTCTCCATAATGCCGACTATGTTCCCTCCCTATTCTACTGGTGCAGTTTTTGGGTCTAGCAGGCATACCGTGGGTGCCCCTAATTTATCTCACTTGTCTTCCTCAGCGGTTGTGAATGATCGTTTTGGTTATCACTGCCTTCCTTACTTCCTCCGCTCCACCCAGGCTTATTTTCCATTAACGTGAAGAATTTTGTGACTTGTACCTTGACCAAAGTTGAAGATTTTCTTCCTTAGAGGACTCAATTTATTGCTTTTAACATGATCACACATCAACTTTACAGTTTGTGGATGGATCCATTGACCCTGCCTCGTCTTATATTATTAACTCACATGGTATTCAGCGTTCGTATCCCTCTTACTTCGTGTGGCTTTGCTTGGATCAGTTGCTTTGATCTTGGTTATTTCCCGCTATTTCTTCCAAACTTCTTCTTGAAGTTCATGATATTCAAGACTCCCTTCAGATTTGGGAACGTCTAGCCCATCAATTGAATAATGCGAGTCTTGCCCATGTCATGAGTCTTAAAAGAACTTTGTCTACGCTCTCCTGGGATGAACATCAAAGTATGGAAGATTATCTCTGAGGCCTCAAACAGATTGATGACTCTCTAACTTCTATTGGTTCTACTGTCTTTGGCTTGGATCTTGTCCAACTCACCCTCAGTGGGGTTGACGAGGATTATAATATGGTTGCCATGACCCTTTCATATGATACTAATCTTCTTACTTTCAATGACTTGTGTGCCAAACTTATTCACTATGGATAATGCCTTAAGTTCTTGAAGTCCAAGGGCATGTCTAGTCTTCAGCATCCGGCTCTTGTCGCTACAAATAGTTCGTCCACCAATTCTTCTTCGGCAACCGAGCAGCCGAATAATAACTAAAAGAGGCACAATAATAATGGATGCAACCGTAATAGGAACCGTTATAACAATCGATGTGGAGGTCATAATCAAGGGGGTGGCAATCGACAATACAATCAAAACACTCCTCAAAATCAGTCTTCCAATTAGAGCATGATTGATTCTATAGTAGTATGGTCTTCTCATGTTTTGATTTTCAATTTCATTTCATTCTGTTACTAACATGTTTTCTGTAGGTAATAATTCATCTGAAGGAGTCTTATGTTCTCAACCAATCGCTATCTGTGAAATTTGTTTCCCTCCTCGTCCAATAACTACAAGTTGCCTAAATCAATATGTTCCTTCACAGTCTAACATTGTTCATGCATACACTACATTCAATGTTGTCAATGCCAATGAATCATTCTGGTATCCTGATTTGGCAGCGACTTCCCAGATGACTCCTATTAAAGATAACTTCATCTCTAAATCCTTTTATAAAGGCAATGTTTGTGTTTGGGTTGGCAATGGTGCCCTTCTCCTAATTAAAAATATTGGATCTTTAGCTATTTCCGCAGCTACTCGGCCTCTTCCCCTTATGAATGTCTAACATGTGCCTTCTTTACAACATAACCTCTTGCTTGTTCGTTAATTATGTCAAAATAACAACTGTTTTGTCATCTTTGGTGAGTCTTTTGTTTGTGTCAAGGACAAAATCTCCAGTAAAGTTTTGGTTAGTGCGTCGTCTTGTGGGAATGTCTATCCTCTTATGATGCCTTCCTTATCTTCTACCCTTGCTTTAGCTTTTTTCGTTGATCCTACTATCACCTGGCATCGTCATCTTGGTCACTATGGATCAAGGACATTATCTAGTCTTAAAAGTAAACATTTAGTTTCTTTTCCAAATGAATTTCAGGATTCTAGTCGGCTTGCAAAATCACATCGATTGTCGTTTCAAACATTCTGACATTTGCAATCTCCTGTGTTTTCTTATTTTGGTTATCGACATTATATTTGCTTTTAGGATGATTTTTCTTGACATACCTGGATTTATCCATTAAAGCAAAAATCATAGGCTTTCACTACTTTCAGTTCCTTTCAAAAATTAGTTGAAAACCTTTCCAATACCAAAATTAAAATATTGCAAAGTGATGGGGGTGTGAATTTGATAATAAAGATTTTGGTGCTCATTTTTTACAACATGGCATTTTCTTTCAAAAATCGCATCCTGACACTTAAGCCCAAAATGGTGTTGTTGAATGAAAGCACATACATTTCACCGAGATGGTTCATGCTCTTCTTCTTGAAGCTCATATGCCTCAAACTTCTGGGTTGATGTTTATACAACGGTCTTCATTATTAATAGACTTCCCACACCTACTATTGTAGGGGTGTTAGAGAAAAACAGAGTTTTAATATTTATAAACCCCAAGTGTAAGGTGTATCGTTGAGTACTTGGAGTGTCGTCCACAAGGAGTTGTGTTTTCAACTACCAGAACTAACCAAAGCGTCTCGAGCTAGGCAAAATCAAAGGGGTTAGAAAATAAAACTAAACTACTAAGGCGAAAACAAAAAGACTATGATTAGACCTACAATAAACCAACTAATCAAGTCAAGCCCAAACCTTCCCAAGTTACGCTAGTATTCAAAGATGGTCGGTTGCATTATTAATTAAAACCACTCAAGCCCTCTCTCAAGGGTCATGAGTTAGTCTAATTGTTCTAACCTCCTATTTTCATGGGATTAGTTCAATTAAACTACAAGATTGACAACCCTTGACCTAGCTAGCGACGAGACTATTTTTATATCCCAATCCCAACTATTCTTTCTACTCACACTAGACAATCGACCTCACCTCTTAGCATAAGTTAATTGCTCTAAAACACAGATGAAAGCTCTTTCAAGCATTTCCTCGAACACTTTGTGGGCGTGAAAGAAAACTCCAAATTCTAGGCATAAACAAGTTAGGTCAAGGCCTAAACCAGAATCAATTGGTCATCTCAAGAACGAATCACAACCAAAGATGAAACCTTTAATTTACAAACAAACATTGAAACCAAAGCAAAACAATAATCTATTAAACCAGTAAACATAAATTAAAAAACATGAAATTAAAGAGAAAAGGAGAAGAAGAACTTAGTCTTCAATTGCGAATCCAAAAATCTTCTATAATTGATACAAGTACTAGCCTAATCTAATCTTCCCCTAAAGGGGTTTGTGGATGCTAGGATAAACCCTAATTGGCTATTTTAAGAACCCAGTAAAAGGCCTCTCAAAAAGAAAGAAAAAAGCCCTTTTATGAAGGCTGAAAACCGCTTAAATCGCGACGACAGGTAGGAAGTACGGTCGTGCTTCGAGGATGCACGGTCGTGCACCCACGCACTAGCAGGACGCACGGTCATGCACCAACCTGTGCGCAGCTTCTGGTCACAGTTGTGCACTCCTGCAGTACGACCGTGCGCTTCCTGCAGCTCTCACTTGTGCTCCTGGGGCTTCGTTGGACCTCTATGCATCATTCAGATTGCTCACAAGGTCTTCCTTTCTATCAAAACCTGAGAATTTCTCCTGAAAGTAAGACAAAACACATTATAAGCATAATTGGATCAAAGGAAGTGAATTTGACCATTTTTCATCTAAACTTGACGTGAAAATACCGAGAAAAATGGGTCAAATAAGGGCTAAAATGGGGTCAAAAATAGGTGTAACAAGGGTTTGAGTCCGCTTCAAAATTATTTCACAAATCTCCTGATTACAGTTTTTTTAAAACTTTTGGAAGTGCATATTTTCCAAATTTTTCTGCCACTTCAGCAAATAAACTAGTACCAATTCAAGGTCCATTCTTTGCATCTTTATTGGCCATGCGCCATATTACAAATGATACAATGTTTTGATCCCATAATTGGTAAGGTTTATATAAGTCGACATATTGTATTTCATGAAAATATTTTTCCGTATGCTGACATCATTTCTCGCTCTCACTCTCATATAGGTTGCACTCCTTGTGCTTCTCTTGATTGTTCATTGAGTTTGTCCATACTCACTGTCATAGCCCAAGCCCAGAGCAATATGCGACCTGCTCTATCTGTTCCCTCCTTCTTCGTGGTCTCCTATCTTCTCTAAACATTCTGCTCAGACCCCTTTCATAAACTCACCATCTAACCAACCCAATTCTACCCCCGAGTCTACGTCACAGTCCATCCGAGAGTCTGTTAGTCCCCCACACCCTTTTGTTCTTTAATCCACCTTCTTCTTTGTCGCTTCCCACTCCCATGCATGTCCAGTTCTCTTTCCTCATTCCCTTCACCCATTGCGTTTGGGCCCCCTTCATCAGACCCGTCGCAATCCCTTGCCCGTTCTATTCTTGCTTCCATGCATTTGCTTGACCCAACCCAGAGCTCTTCTCCTCGGTCTAGCCTAATACCCATTTTATCCCACATTCTTCCCACTAACTCTCTGTAATGCCCCGACCCCTCTCGGTCGCAAGTCTTGCTAGTGACGGCTTCAAGGATCGTCGACTGACCCCACAAATCACCACAAGTCTTTCCGACGTGCTTCGTCCTCGCTCACACATTGCTTGGGAAGCATCCCAGGAGGTCACCCATCCCAAGATTGCTCCCCAGCAAGCACGCTTAACTGTGGAGTTCTTAAGAGTGAGTTTCCCGAAAAGAAAGGTGCACCTTTGGTGATATAAGTAGTCACTTCGATCCTTTTAAGCCACACTCGGGGTGTTACAATATGAAGCTCACTCTTAAGAACTTCACAGTTAAGCGTGCTTGCTAGGGAGCAATCTTGGGATGGGTGACCTCCTGGGATGTTTCCTAGGTAGTGTGTGAGCGAGGACGAAGCACACCGGAAAGACTTGTGGTGATTTGTGGGGTCAGTCGGCGATCCTTGAAGCCGTTACTGGTAAGACCTGCAATCAAGAGGGGTTGGAGCATTACACTCTCATTCTATGCAAACTCGTGTTAAAAGTGGAATTCGTAAACCCAAAGCCTTTTTTCCCCTAGACACTAATATTGTGAGTCTTGAGCCCACTTCTTTTACTAAAGCTTCCACTGATCCTAAGTGCAGAGAGGCCATGAATAAAATGCTTTAATCACCAATGAAACATGGGATTTGGTACCGTTCCGACCGGAACAAAATTTAGTGGGTTGTAAATAAGTTTATAGAGTGAAGTTTAATGTTGATGCTTCTGTGGAAAGAAATAAGGCTTGGTTGGTTGCTTTAACAATCATGAATAGGCTAGCGTTGGTTACCATGAAATATCCAGTCTAGTTATCAAACCTCCCATTATCCACCTTGTTCTACCTCTTGCACTCACTTATATAGCTGTCCTATTAGACAAGTGGATGTCTGTTTGTCTTACTAAAGAGGTTTACATGAACAACCTCAACCTCATGGGTTTGTTCATCTCTTGCTCTCAGTTATAGTTGGCCTATTAGACAAGTGGATGTCTGGTCGTCTTACTCAAGAGGTTTACATGAACAACCTCAACCTCATGGGTTTGTCCATCTTGATTATCCACATCATGTTTGCAAACTCGAAAAGGCTATTTATGGTCTCAAATAGGCCCCTAAGGCTTGGTTTCATAGATTCAATAGTTTTCTTTTGTCTTATGGTTTTGTACGTAGCCATGCTGATATATCCATGTTTGTTTGTAGGCATAACGCTACCACTATGATCTTGCTCCTTTGTGTCGATGACATTATTCTCTTCGGTAGCTCCTCTTGTGTTCTTCATAATTTCATTTTGTTGCTCTCTTGTCAGTTTGCTATGAAGGACTTGGGTCACTTGCATTATTTTTTGGCTGTTCAGGTGGTACATAAGGGAGTGTTTTTTACCCAACAGAAGTATGTTCATTATCTTATTCGCAAATTTCATATGCACACTGTTGAGCCCGTCCATACCCCATGTCTTTCTAGAACCTCTTTGACTCTAATAGATGGGGAGTACTTGTTGATCCCACCGTGTACAAAAGTATGGTAGGTCCATTCCAATATTAAATTATGATAAGACTCAATATTGCTTATTCTATTCCTATAGTTTCCCAATATATGCATGCTTCATGTACTGCTCAGCTTCACATTGTCAAGCATATTTTCAATTACTAGCAGGGCATGTTGAATTATGGGTTGCAGCTTCGTCCTGCCTCTTCTCTCTCAATCATCGTTGCTTACTCTGATGTTGATTAGGTTGGTTGTAAGGGCACATGTCATTCTGCCACTGTGTATGCGGTATTTTTTTGGCCCTAATATGATTTCTTGGCATTCTAAGAAACAACCATGGTTTCACCAAATCTTCTACAGAAGCTAAGTATGGGGCGGTCGCTTACACTATTGCTGAAACTATCTAAATGCGCAAGCTTCTTGATGATCTTGGCATTCTTATCACATCTCCTACCAAGGTGTATTGTGACAGTGCTAATGCTTCCTACATGACTGTCAATCCAGTTCAACATGATCGCAGCAACTACATTGTTGTTGTATACCATTTCATCCATGAGCATACTGCCCAAGGAGACTTAGTTGTTCGCTATGTTCCCACCACACTTAGCAGACGTATTCACCAATAGGTTCTCTACTAAGCAATTTGAATTTTTCAAAACCAATCTGTCCGTGAAATCCCACTCTCAAATTGAGAGAGGGTAATAGAGTTATATTAGGAATCTAATTGTAACTAGTTTTTATCTTGTATTCCTAATTCCTCTCTAATTGTATTTTGTAAATTGCTATTTAATGAAACGCCAAGGTCACCAATCAGTTAGAGCCTTCCAATTGTCCTCACAAAATCTTATCATATCTTACTAATGTGACATATATTAGAAATTAGAAAGTGTTATCATACCTAATTTACTTTTTTGTTAAGATTTCGATTAATGCAGTCAATCCACACGGAGGCACTACAAAGAAGCAACATCATGAGTGCAATACTCAACATTATTTCCGGAGAAAGCAATAACATCTACCATTCGATCAAATTTTTAACAAAGTGTAATATGAAAATGGGGTTTGTTTACAGTGATAAAATCAGTAACATTAATTATATGTAATTACACATTAGTCAGCTACTTGATATTAGTAATTGACAGTGCAATGATTTTATTTGCACCGACTCCACCCATGCACACCTTTTCTTTTCTTTTCTTTTCTTTTTCTTTAATCCAAAACTATACAATATTATGTTCATTAGTTTTAATAAATGCTCTGTATCAACATAACCATCTTTCAGTAAGTCCAAAACCGGCCAAAGTGTTAATTATATTTTGGATCCTCTCAAGGACAAGGGTACCGGTCCTTAGCAGTTCTTCTGATCGGCACCAATGAGTGATCTTCAGATGAGGCTTGGAGATGGGGTTAGGAATGGAGGAGCAGATCTGAAAACAAAGAGACTAAATAACAATCCGGCAGCCCCAGTGGCGGGGTGTTGGGAAAAAGAGAAAATTAGGCAGATTTTTTGGGTTTGTCTCAGCCACTGAGGCCACGGGTCTGAGGTCGAAACATTTAGGGTTAGGGTTTTGGGTACACTTTTCGGGTTCACAATAGTTATGTTAACATAAACATTCAAAAACTTAAAATCATTCTTAGCATCAATCAAACAGCATGATTGCAGAATTGAACGAACTTATCACCAATTTTGGTTGAATCCATCGGCAAACAGGCACAGTTACATAACATCCCAAAAAAAAAACATGCTTTCAATGATACAATAAGCATAGTTGACAAGAACAACCTAATCATACACATAAACATAACCGATTCATTCGGGGTCAAAACCGGGAAACAATAGCTCTGATACCACCGTAGGAAAATGAGGACATACCTTAATGCAGAAGCACAGGATCTTATTGCTCGGTGGTTGCCTACGATTTGCTGAATTAGGACAGGCGTTGGCTACTAGAGTCACTGTAGGAAAATTAGGGATTGTCTATTTCGGATTCTGTCACCCCCAGAATCAAACTCTAAACCCCTTGAATAGCAGCACGCAACTGTAACTATCAATAGGAATTTAATTGGCATGATTAATACACAATTAACCATTTGTAACCGCCCAATCAATAGCATAATAATGTGACCGTTACACTCGGTCAACAATTTTTTATTTTAACTTTATTTTGAAATTTCTTTCAGGCATTTTAACTAGTCAAACATGAATTTTTTAATAGTCAATTGGCAATAGCCTATAAAAGTGGCATTTTTAATCATAATTTCAAAGTTAAGTGGCACGCTTAAATAAGAAAAAAAAAACCAGTGAAATTTTTGAATAAATATCAATGTTTAATGGCATTTTTTTCCAAGAATTCAATAGAAACCTGCTAGTAGTAAATTTTGTTTGTGATTAGTTGATTATCTGGTTGCATAATATGAACTGTGAATATGTGATTAAGTGGTGTTGATGCCCTGAAGTATAGTATGATCTTATATGACTTAGTTTGGTATGGACGTAACTCAACAACAATTAGGAAAATAAACAACATAAAATATAAATTTAGATTTCAAATTTGTGTTGTTTCTATTTAATGTATGAATTTTTATTGAATTATCGGCTAAGTCAAAACTTCTCAAATCTTCACTGTAGATTTTACATAGTATTTGGCAATTTTCTATAAATTCTCGTCAATTTTGGCTGAGTACTATTGCGTGAGTTACGAATTTTTAATAAATTAGGTTTGTTGAAAATATATTTGAGAAATGTTTGCATATATAAACAACAATTTTTTATTAAGAATATTTTCAGGGGTCTTAAAATGTTTAAGTAAGGTTGTGAAAGTATTAAAAACAATGTGGAAATCGTTTGAGACTAGTTGACCTGATGAAAGCCCCAAGTATACGATCATATATGTTCTCATGTGAATATGATTTTTGGATATATGTTTGCATTATGCAAATAATAGCTACTTTAAGTCTAAAATTTGTTAAACTAAATGTAATTATATGTTATATTGCATCTTGACTTGAAATATGCCGAACAAATGTATAAGTTACGAAAACCTATCTTATTATTACATATAAAAGATTAAGGTTTTTGTATTTTCTGGGATGAGTCTTATATGTGCACCCATATTGCTTCTGCTTATGTGGGCCTGGAGGTATGACTGTAGAAGCGCTAGTTATCGGTGGTAAGGTTAGTTGTAAGCCCAGCGGAGCTTCATGCTTAGTAGAGGTTTGCATGGTTAGTGGAGTGTCGAGCTAGCTGACATTTGTAGGCCTAGTGGAGTTTCGTGCTTGTTCAGAATTTATGCTTCTTGGTAGTCGTGTCCTCCAATGGTCTTTGGTAGGCTTACGGGAGCTTTATGCGTGCTTGCTGGGGAATTAGTAGTCTGTAGAGTAGGTAACAGGCCCACCCCACCTGTAAAAAAAATGAGGTTTATTGATGTATTTGAATTTTCAGCAAGGAATGTGATTTGTGGTTCTGATAAATTCTAAATTATTATTTTGAGATGAGATGTGATTGCATATGTTTATTTAGTCTCATGTCTATCTGCTCTTAATTTGTAAAAGTATTTACATTTGAAATTAGGTAAGCAATTTGTAATTGTTGTGCTCAGGTATTTGAGTTCTTGCAAATGCGATTTTAATTTATGTTGCGGGCTATGCTACTAATGTTCAAAGTGTAACGAAAAAAACGGGGTAGATGATAGGATTTACTTGCTGGGCTTGAGAAGCTCATAACTTTACCTTTTTTTTGCAAGTATTGGAAGTAAGTTAAGGGGCACCTAAGCAGGCAAGAGCTCAAAGAGCTAAACGTTACCTCGTTCAACAATAAAATCACTCATATCAGGGCCATGGAGAGAAATAAAGAGGCTGGCAGCATAGCCTTCCCCAGCACAGAATGCATTTGTAAGCAACCTTAGTATAAGAATTGGAGATGGTACAAGAACAAAGTTTTGGCAGGACCCTTGGATGCAGAATACAACACTTAAGGAAAGGTAGCCTTTGCTATATAATGTTTCATCTCAAAAGAAAGCCTTTGTTGCAGATATGGGTTGGTTTGAAGGCACAAAATGGAGATAGACCTTGTATTGGCAAAGATAGTTAACCGAGGCAGAGCAACAACAGGTTGTACAAATGCAGTATGTACTTGGCCAATCACCCCTCCTCAAGAGAAGGAAAGGATAAGATTCTATGGTGCTTAAAAATTGATTATAATGTGAAGGCTTTATCAGCCAAGGCACAAGCAATTAAAGACCAAGGAGTAATAGTGGATAATTTGGTGTGTACTATCTGGAGGAAGTTAATTAGCGCCTCCTCAAGTAGAGATGATGATGCGGCTAGCATTATTAGGCAGGCTGAACACCAAAGACCTCCTGTATAGAAAAGGCATAATACCAATGGAAGCCAACACATGCAGTTTGTATAACAACCCAGTGGAGAGTTTAGATCCTCTGCTGGTATCATGTCAAATATCTTGGCAGATTTGGTGTGTTTTTTTCCTCAGAGCTAAGGAATCCCATCATAATTTCCCATACTTGTCAATCAATTTCAAATCATTATATCATTCTCTACGTGGTGGCAAACAACACATTTGGTGTGGGTGTCCTAGGCACTCATTAGTTGAGAAAATTTTTGTAAAATTCTATATGAAAATTTTTAAAAGTTTTTGGAGTGGAAACTGATAAAAGAATAATGATTAGCATCATCAAGATTTGAGGATTTTGAAATTGAGGCAGCATTATAAAATTTTTCTTATCCGTTTCTATTTCTGCAAATTTCTAGCAAAATTTAACACAATAAAAGATTTTTGGACGCTATTGTACTTCTGCAATGCTAGACATGATAGTCCATACTTAAGAAATAGCGCACATTGCACAAGATCTATACCTATGGAGATATTTATTTTGTACAAATCATCATCAAGCAAAATAAACTTTGAATTAGTGATTTAATGATCTAATATCTTATTTATATCATGTGAGTGTTGGAAAATATAAAGGTAACATATCTTGTACGTCTAACCAGTAAGCCACCACATCTTCAAATCTATGAGTTACAGTGCTAATAACTCAAAGTTCAAGCACAAATAAACATTTCTAAAGTTCGAAGCTGCAATGACATAAAAATGTATTTATTACATGCAAATGATAATATTTAGAAAAGTGAAGGAAAATATATACCATTTACATGTGATAAATAGGTTATTAGTTCATAAAATCACTAATGCACTACTCAAAGAAACTAGATGTTTTATTAGCAGATAACTGTTTGGGTAGTGGATAACTATTTAAGTGCTACATAGTTTTAGTTGTTAATAGAGCTGTTCAGATGAGTGGCTAACGAATATGTGTTTGGTATATTTAGGACCTGTTCTTTTCGTGGGTCAATCCACTTTTACCAATTTCAACCTACTTCAACCTATTTCAACCTACTTCAACCCACTTGAAAAAAAAAAACCAACTTCAACCCACTTCAACCTATCTTAACCTACTTCAACCTACTTCAACTAATTTCAACCCACCCCTTCATAATTCTAATAATTTGTAAAGTATCATGTGAGATTTAGGGCCTGTTGTTTTCGTGGGTAAATTAGGTGGGTAAAAGGGTGAAGCAGGATGAAGTTGGTTGAGGTGGGTTAAGGTAGGTTGAAGTTGGTATTTTT
>JACYFF010003369.1:77979179-78048044 GCA_017589665.1 Selenicereus undatus
AAGAAAAAACTAAACTTTACTATATACAAAACGTCATCTTAAAGCAAGACAAAGTCAAAAAGAACTAATCTCAAAATACGAAGACAAAACTAACTCGTGTACTCTATGAAAAAGAAAGAAGACTATACAAAAACTTCATACAAAACTTGAAAGACAAGAATAACTTAGATCAATTTGATACAGAATACAAGACTCCATGAGTTTTCCTCAAATTGAAGCGGAACTAAGAAATGTCAAAAATGAAATGCGAGAAATTAATGAAACTATTAAACAACTAGTGATACAAATGCAACTTATGAATATAACTTTTGAAGGAATATTAAAACCAAAACAAAAGAAAGAATATAAACCGTTAGATATAAAACTACCAGAAAAAATAACACCAAGAAGTGATGACGAAAGATATATCAAAAGATATCAAGAAAAATTATTAAAATCAGTAGAAGAAATTCCACAACCAAAATCACTACCAACTCTTGAAAATAAATCAAAAGAAACTTCGTAATGGCAGAATACAATAAATCTATTGAAGAACTACTAAAAGATTTTGAAGATCTACAAATAACTGAAATTGTAAAGCAAGTTAATATGCAGTCAGGAAATCCAACTAGTATAGGAAGTACTGGAAGTAATCAACCACCTCCAAATCCTTTTTATGAACACGGAGAAACCTTTAACTCATTTTAATTAAGAAGAACACCAAATCTTAAAAATAAGAAAAAACCATCTCCACTTACGTCAAAAGGACAAATTATTAACGAAGAATTTAAACCCAAAAACCCTATTTTCCAATAACCAATACCCGCTTTGGGATATTTTCTAAATCTTGACTGTGTAACTGATATAAGAAAAACTTTAGAAACTTGAAAATCAGCAATGGTATTAAATCTCCTCTATGAACCAGCTTATGCCAAAGAAGGACGAGATGTAACTGCAATATACAACTTAATTATCAACTCTTTCCAAGGAATTGTCTATAACTGGTATCAACGACTATCTCCAAATATATTAAATTTAATTAAAATGGATGTAAAAAGAAATTTAATAACTGGAATAGAAGAAGGAATATGGACTATGGTCAAATATCTTATTGGACAATTTGAAGGTTATGAATATGTAGACAACTTTTTAAATGCAAATCTTGAAAATCGACGTGAAGCACTCTATAAACTAACAAATCTACGAATCTGTAATCTATGCAACTTTAAAAGCTTCTTTTGTAAATTTAACAAATATTACTATACACTGTATGTATCATCTAAAGATCAAGAAACTTATATACAATTACTTAAATAAATTTTCCAATCCATGGAATCAATATTTTTTGGACAAATTCGAAGATTTTGCCAAACAACCTATAACTTTTAGATCTATAGTAGCTGTCCAAACTATAATAAATAAAGAAATGACGCAACTTTGTTTACAAGAGACTCAATGAAGACATATTAAAGATGTAACTTTATGTTGTGAAGATGTTAATGAACCAGGTCAATATGGCTGCGAAAACTATCCGAACTTTCGCCCAAAGCGAAAAAGAACTCCCAAAAAACAAGTAACTAAAACTTCACCAAGAAATGCCTCTACGAAAAAAATTTCTCAAAAGAAAACTATTAAACCAAAGAAAGCAAAAACCGATAACGCTAAAATTGAAAAATCTATAAATAAACCTCAAAAAAGTAGCAAACATTTTCGACATGAAAATTTATCCCAGGAAAACTTTAATCCCGAAAATAGATATTATAAAAGAAACAAACAACCAACTTCTTGCCAATGTTGGAACTGTGGTGAAATTGGACACAAATCTATAGACTGCACTAAAAGAAAAAGTAACGTTGTTAAGTTATTCTTTGAAGAATTTGATGAAATTCAACACGAACTATATCCCATAACTATTGAAAACTCTAATACACTTTCAAGCTGTTATGAATCTATAAGTTCCAACCAAAAAACTACCCCCCGTGACACCTCTGATGAAGACCCTTACTCAGCATTTGAAAATGAATATTGACACATCCATTCAAATCTATTTATGTTCCTTCCTATCAGAGTCCGCGCGAAGCGTGGTGGATAGGGATCTAATACCCAAACACAACCACTCACACAGCTTACAATTTACAAATATATAAATTGCACAGCTTACAAACTCTACCTATCTCGGATTAACGATGTTTATGACCATGTTTCAGGACATCACAATTTTCTTGCAGATTATTTGACGAGCAAAGCCAACTATGACTACTGTAGAAAAGCTCAAGGAAGTTGAAGATATTACTATTGACTTTAATGAATATTTACAAACTGTTAAAGAAAATTTAAAGCATCTTGAGATAGGAATTCAAAACATCGTCACCAACACCCGAACTGAGATCGATGAACTTTTAAAAGGAACTACTGAAATCCTGACTGATATGCGGAAAGATCTTGAACAAGGGAACCTTGTTGTTGCTGAACTATTCAAAACTATTAACTCGAGAATTATTTCATCAGAAACTATTTCTAGTTCCACGACGCCAATGGCCTCATCGCGAACTCTAACTATTATTCCCCCAACTATTATCTCTGAGCCAAGTTCTAGCCCTACATTTCTCGAAAAAGAGAAAGAGATGCAAGAACTAAAGGCAAAACTATTATCAAAAAAGACTATACTGCCACCTATACAACTAAAAAATTTGCTCCTTTTGATATTTGTGATCTTTTTATTTCAGGTTATCGTAAAATTACTATGCAAGTCTATGGCGGTCTTAACAACCTATCCTAAATCTTTTATAGCAGTGGAAAATCTCTATGTCCCAGACTCACTGCTTGCACTGGATCAAACCCTTTACCTATTTACCAATTCTATGAGTATGGATATCTAGATATGATTTACCCAAATCCCAAACTTACTGAACTATCCCTTTTCCCTTCTGATATCATCCAAACTCTCAAAACTCTCAAACAAGGACCTCTCTTTATCAAATTTCATATTATTCCACCTAAAAAGGATGATACAACTGGAAAAATCTATAATGGTATTAGCCTCATTCAAACTGGATACATCTCTGAAACTCATCAGATTAATATTGAAGCTACCAAGAAATTTGATTGCATACGATTCAATGAATCATGGATTAACTATCGAAGGAGTTGTGGCACTATGGTAGTACAATGTCATGAAGACCGACTCATTACTACTGGATTAAGATGTTTATTACGAACTGATAATTACGCTATTATCACTCAAGAATGAATGCAGGAAGACTATTACGATGATGAACTATTAAAATCCTCTTTCAACTAGAACCAGAGAATTTTCAAGGATCTCAATCTGTCCGAAATAAGTTCTCTGAACTACTCAAGAATGAAGAAGAAAAACAATTATTGTTACAAACAGTTAAGATTTTGCCTTAAGACAACCAGATGTAAGTCCAGGATTTTGCCGACAACTATTGTTCAACTATTGAACTCTTACCTACTGAAATTTAACTCTTACCTACTGAAATTTGGAACTATCATCTAGAAGATGTCAACACATCAATCATTGTTGCTAAAAGAAGACCCACAAGTAATTAATTACGACGACTTTTGCAACCAAGCAAAGAATTCAGAAATTATTGCTTAGGTCACTATCAACTATGCACTTCAACTATTCACCAATCACGAGGAAGACAACCGACAAACATGCAAATTTTTCAAAAAGTTATCAAGACACTATTGAACTCTTCAATTATTGTACTATTTACAGCTGTAAAGTTGTTTCCAATTATGCAAGCATTTACGTCAAGAAGGCGTTTCA
Source organism: Selenicereus undatus (assembly GCA_017589665.1). NCBI lineage: Eukaryota > Viridiplantae > Streptophyta > Magnoliopsida > Caryophyllales > Cactaceae > Selenicereus > Selenicereus undatus. The sequence continues at coordinate 77,982,955 of JACYFF010003369.1, forward strand.
AAGCGCTATAAATATGTAACTCTTAAGTTAAGAGATTCAGACAGAGAAAAAAGAGAAATTTAGATTGAGAAAAAATCTAAGAGCTTTTAGAAACCATTAGAAAGACTATTTGGAGCAAAGCTCCTAAAATGTTATTCTAAATTTTCCTTTCGAAAATCAGCTTAATAAAGAGAATTATTCAGGAAATTCGTGAAATTCTTATCTCCTTTTTTTAAGGTATCTCAAAGAGAGTGAGGGAATTGAAAGATTTAAGTACCCAGAGCGGCGAAAGGATCTGAGAAATTCCATATCACAACGAGAGACGCTGTGAGATTTTGAGGAAAGAGAGGGAGGCAGAGAAATCGAAGTAAGTCCAGTAAGGCCCGTGAGAGGAGAAGGGCGTGGCGGCCGATCGAAGGACTCTAGAGCTTTGTCTAGAATCTTGCGATCTAGGAGGTATAATTTCTTGAATTACTGATAGTTGGATTTATTTTGCCGAGAGTACCATCATATTTAGAACTCATGTTATCATAATTTTGCTCGAACTATTGTCGCCCTTGAAAAAGTTTTAAACCTTTTTTCTACAAAAAGTTACCAACCACTTGTATTATTGGTATCAGAGCCCTAGATGACCCGAACTATTTCTTAACTAGTAATAACTATTGAAACTTAATTGTTATTTCCAACTAAAAGTTCATCAACTATTTAGAAAAAAGGAATATCTCTTGATTAGTAGAATCTATAAAATTAACTCTCTAAAATAATCATGAATTATGAAGCCTAAAAACCTATCCCTATTGCCAAAATAGTCTGATAATATTCAACTTGATGATAAAATTATTCATCGAAACTAATCAAACAAAATTCAGATAATTAAAATAGGAACTTAATCATTATGTATAGAGCAAAACAAAACTATTTTTGCAAACTCTTTGCAACACAAAACTAAAAAAGAAAAATCTGATAAGCAAGTAAAACACTTGAATGAAAAACTTGTAACACTTATTAGCAATTGTTGTTTAAACAACTTTACACAACACTATAAAATGAAAATTGGTCGACAAAAAACTATTCACTATTCACTGTTGAAACTATTTAATTTGACAAAAAGCAAACCATGTGAAACTTTTGAAATTTCTTAACACGAAAAGAAAGAACTACTAAATGACAGATATACCAAACTACCCATATGCGCAGCATCATTCACTAAAAAACTCTCACTTTTCTAAAGCTAGTTTTATTGCGTCTTTAAGAGATAACTATTATAAAATAAGAACAAAACATCAAAACTTACTTCAAGAATCTCTACCAGAATATGAAGCTATACTTTAACTTCTTCTGAGCACAGAGCTTACAAACGCTATCATAAGCTATTAACTCAACTGATTTGTGAAAATACTAAAACTGCTAAAGAACTAGACAAAACGTTAAAAGACTACCTTTCTCTATATAGCCTTGGTTAAACTTTATAATGAACTCTAGACATAAATTTCAATCTACAGCTAAAATAGACTAATCTGGCGATTATATAACTGGAACTAAAAGTTATCTACCAAATCTAGAATATTATACTAAAGAACAAGCTTTTGATTTCTTAAGAACTGTTGATTGTACAACTAGGAATATCCGTCAACAACTGCTAAATCATTATAAAACAAGACTAAATCAACTGTTATCTTTACCAGAAACTATTGAACCAAAAAATAGAAAAATCTTAAAAGATAATATTGCACTATTAGAATTAACTTTTATATACACTATTTGGTATCAAGGAAATATGGACATCAATGACTCTCAAATCACTTACTATTCGGACGACGAATATTGAAAGAAACTAAAACAAACTAAAAGGACAAAACCGTTATTTACTATTTAAAACAAAAACTTAAAACATAAACTATTGAAAAATAAAGAAAAGGATAAAATTATAATTTTGCATAATAAAAACAAACTTTTGATAACGACGGGTTGAAGATTGTCATCCCTAGTTGGGTGCAAAAAATTAAACATCTTTTTCTAAAAGGGTCTTAGGGCCTAATCTTTTCGTTGATCTTTTCCAATTCACCAATTTCAACCTACTTTAATCCACTTCAACCAACTTCAACCCACTTTAATAAAAAATATCAATTTTAACCAACTTCAACCTATTTCAACTTAGTTCAATCAATTTCAATTCACATCCTTCAAAATTTTATTATCACTATTTTAACCAATTTCAACCCATCACATAAAATATACTCACTTCAACCCAATTCAACATATTTCAACCGACTTCAACCCATTTCAACAAAAAATATTAACGTCAACTCACTTCAATATATCTCAATCAACTTTACCATTTTACTAGCTTTAATTTACCAATAAAATAAACAGACCCTTAATTAAAGATTTGAATTCTTCAGATTAGTCAAAGATTTGAATTCATATTCTTCTTCGAAAAGAGGAACGATTTAAATGATACAATGCAACCTTTCAATTCTCATGAGAAGGATTAACTTTTTGTTCAATAAAATAAACGTAGTGATAGAGAATTTGGTAGGACAAATCCCAGTAAGGTAGGCCTATTAGACTAAGGGCCTGATCTTTTCATTTATATTTTTCTATTTATTAACTTTAATCAATTCAATTCACTTCAATCTACTTTAATAAAAAAATATCATTTTTAATTCATTTTAACCAATTACAACCTACTTCAACTTACCTCTTTCAAAATTTTATTTTCACTATCGTAATCATATAATAATATACCAATTTCAATCCACTTCTACCAACTTTAACCTACTTTAATCCACTTCAACCTACTTTAACTCACTTTAATAAAAAAATATCAAGTTTAATCCATTTTAATCTATCTTAACTAACTCTATTCTTTTATCAGCTTTAATTTACCAACGAAAAAAACAGACTGTAACCAACTGAGTTTGTTTTACTTGGATTTAGGTTGAGTTGAGTTCGAAAAGATCAAGACCAAGTTTCAACAAGTAATTTTTGATCAGGTATAAGTGTCAGTCCTTCGGGCTTGGTGCCAATGAATCGGTGCAAAATTCTATGCCCGTTGCGTCCAATAACGATGTCATATAAGAATTCATTTTGCATAGTATAATCGTAGAACGTTGGACCCGCTCGCCCTCATTGGACTTTAGACTGGGCTGAACCTTCAACGAATATCAAGCCCTTTGAGATTCTTGAGAAGCTGCCAAGTGTCTGAGCACGTTCAAGCCCAGCATCTATCAAATAGAAAGCAGACTAATTGGCTTCACTGCCCATAATATGATGATAAAATTATGCTTCTCACTTATTCCCTCCTCTAGAAATTATAGCAAAATAATAGTGAAAGTAATAGGATGAAACAAATATTTATAAATTTAAAGCGGTAACAAAAACAAAACAACGACACACAAGATTTACATGTAAACCCAATGAAGGAAAAAACTACGGACGGCGACGAGCACAATCAATCTACTATATAAGCAGGAAAAGTACAAAACGATCATAATCACAACAGGTGATTTGATCTAATAGTAGAATTACAATCTCTCTTGTAATCTTTCTCAAAGTCTCTCTACCTCTCAGTGTGTTTTGGGATTCAGAAGTGATTTTACATCTTAGGTATGGCTCCTTTATATAGGGTCTAGAAAATCAGGGTTTTACTCTTAGAGAAGAACCCTGGGCACAAGGAGAAACTGCACGTCGAGACAAGCCCTAGCCGCCACCAATTCAAACTAGAATAATACGCGTGGCACGACCATGCCACGTGGCCCAGTGCTGTTTTTCTGTCTTCTCTCAACTTCTCGCTCCTTCGTCTTGACACGTCCGTGTTCGTTTGGTACGGTCCCAACGTGCCGTAACTTGGATTTTGGGTCACGAAACCTAACATATACATATGCTTATGTTTGAGGATTTCAGATATGTGACATAGCTGATATTAAATATCGACTATTTCTCTCAAAAGCTTATCAAAAAACGGAAAAGTAGCCCCTCATCTATAGTTAAATACAAACCATAGAGATTGTCTTTGGACATGTTTTCCTTTGCGCCATGACGTTCTAAACAAAATCGTTTAGTGGCTCATTGAACAAATATAGACAGTCCTATTTTCTTTAAAGACATTATTTTTGAAAAATTTAAGATAAAAATAGATAATATAAAAGCTTTAACATATCAACTTAAATACTAACAACGCGAAACTCACACAAAAAAGCTTAATCATATGCTTCAAGCATATATTCCCCACATGGAGGTTGAGAGACGGTCTGATTTGTGGAGCTCATGCGTATAAAGTAATGTGTACAAGTGATTCCGTAGAGTAGATATTTGGAGAGGAAATCCTATAGAAGATTTGATTCCCTAAATGATATGCTAAAGGACACTAACCTGCTAAAATAACCCGACAAGCCTTGGAAAGGGCACAGTACTTTGTTGGGTGAAGTGGGGTTGCTCGCCCTTTATTAACTTCCCTTTGCACCTTCCTCTAACTTCCAAACTAACAACCCTAAAAAAATAAGGGTAGTCTCTTAAAGCTCAGTGAGGAAATATTTTTTTTGAATTACATTAACATTAGATTAAAGGTCTATATCTATTACTACTTTTACTTGCTGCATGTCATTTTTAATTTTTAGACAAAAAAGTTAAAGTATTAGTTACTTTGAACCAGTGTCATAGATATTGTACTGTATCATCAATTACTAGCTAAAGTGTACCATACTAGTCAAGAAACGGCACAAGTCAGTTTGTGTTGATCAATACCATTCTGTGCTATCAAATATCGGACGGTATCAGTATCTCCATCCAAATAAGGCCCAATACATAAAAATTTATAAAAATTTTCAAAGTTTTTAGACCTTAAATTTTGTTTATTTTTTGAAATTTAAAACAGTACGACCCAACACAACGATGCATAAATTCGGTATATCTCACTCCAATGAAAAAACGGTACAATTGACGGGTACAATATTTGTAATTTTGCTTTAAACTCCTTAGGGATTATTAGTGTTAAATGTTTGGTTTTTATGAAAATTTAAGATAATTAGTTACTCATGACTCATATATATGAGAATCACTAGTTATTTTGGACTATCTTGGGGACAATCTAGTTGCTTGATGGTTGAGTTTTAAGAGCCTATTCTTTTCGGCGATTAAACAATAGGTTCAGTTGTAAGCAATTATAACGAATCGTAAGCAACTAATAAATAGTTGAAAAACCTAGTTAAAAAGAGTTGTAAGTAGTTAGTTTGAAATTGTAAGTGTTGTAAGCTTAACCATATAAAAAAATCTAAAATATTATCTCATGAAAATAATTAAATCATTGCAATAAAATTTTATGTAATGTTTTTTTCTTTAATAAACAGAGTTGGTGAATCGAATAAAACCATATTATAAATGGGAGAGAGATAAGACATGATATGTACCATAATTAAAGTGATTGATTAAGACTGCACCATATTAAAAGTGCCTCTTAGAAGTTAATTAATCATCGTTCGCATCTTGAGAAAATTGTAGATAAACTGATTTGAATTGAATTAAAAATGATATTATCAAAGAGTAATACATGCTTCGATTTTTTTTATTTTTTTTTTGGCCTTCGATCCTCCATTTCATTAAAATAACGGTATTGTTGGTCCGACAAGGGGTGGAACTCTCATATTACAGATTTTCTTCATTCACAAGACTCTAAGTCGAAACTTTGCTTAAAAAAAATATGTGTCAAACTACTTAAACCAATCTATATTAAAAAAAATGTATATATATGCAGTGACACATAGTATCAGTAGTCAACAATAAAGCTTAAATATAATTAATTTTATATTACAAAAATCATTAACAACATAACTAATATCAATACTCTCACTCTGTTCCACTCCTTCCTACTTTGTTCCATTGGTTCCCACTCTTTCCCAATCTATTCCATTCTTTTTCACTCCTACATACAACAAACCGCTTTTGCTCACTCTATTCTACTACTTCCCACCACTCCACTCCATTCATTTCCATTCTACAACTGCAATTTACCAACGAAAAAAACATGACCTTAATTAATCTTATATCTTCACTCCTCTCAAACTGACTGTCGGTATTTAAGAGAAACCTTAACCATAGTCTTCGGCAAGAAAAGGTCCCATAAAATCAGCAGACAGGGGGTTTGACTAGTCACAACTGATAATTCAATCCTCACAACTGATGAGTATTAATCCCTCGAAATCAAACCTGGACTGAGAAATAAATCAATAACAAAGTACTACCAAACAGGATTAGTCCCAATCATTAATTTTAAATCTTTAACTACGCATATATAAACACACAATGACACAATATATTTTAGTTGAACAAATCATAATTAACTCAGCACGCTAGCTTGATAAACTGACGAATATGATGCACTCCATGACGATATAATGATATATAGATACCCCCTCAAACCTTATCATTGTGCTCGGGGTTGACCTACGATCGAAGTCAATTATTCATTTCCACTAAAAATTTATTTATTTATTTATTTATTTATTTATTTCATTGTCTGTGTGATTGTGGCTTGTTTTTCTTGTTTTTAATTTAATCTCAATCATGCAAATTCCAATAATGCTTAATTACTACTTGATTCTTTGCAGGATATGGCTAAAAAATTTGCCCCCCTTTCATTTGTTGGTAAATGGTAATAGCTTTAAACCGAAAACAAAAGAAATCTCTTATACATAGTTGGTCAAAATGTTAATCACCAAATTTTCAATCATTATAATTATTTATGAATTGTGGCGTCTTAACGCTAATCGGCTATGCCGATGAGTACAAATAATACCCTAATAAGATCAATCATGTCTGCAAAGATATGTTATAACTTAATTTTATAATAGTGGAAATTGATGAATAAAAAGCCAATTTATAAGTGATAATATCCTTCTTCTATTTAATTGTCCGATATTTTTGCAAATTTCATAAATAAAATTATAAGTTTTAAACCCAGATAAGACAATGAATAAGTGTCTTGTAACAAAATATTTATCATTTTATCTCTCGATAGAGAGGTTGAATATATTTTTGATTTTAGATCATTTATTTCACTGGAGTCAAACTACTCTTGGCCCGGTAAGGAATAGAGCTTTCCCATCACAGATTTTCTCTATTCATAAGACTCGAACTCGAAATCTTACTTAAGAAGAACAAGTATCGAATTACTTAAATCAACTTATATTGGTAAAAATGTTGAATATGTGCATAACTAGTATCTTTTACCAGAGTGGGAAAACGCAGGCATAAAAATTTAGCTGGTTAGTTTGAACTTGAGCAGTTGAGCAATACGATAACAAGACCTGGTGAACCTTCTTGTTGTCAAAAGATCTACTGGGGTCCATCGTATCATACTATCATTTCATATCTATTGCTGTAGTTACTTTAAAAACATTAAACATACTAAATGCTTCAATCAAGTCAACAAAGTGCCTTTTCCGTTGACTCGTACTATGCCAATTATGTTACATCACATGTAGCTTTATTGATTTATTTTTTTGTACAAAGGTTGAGGTCCAAGGGGTAAGAAGCTAGACGCTTGTTCTTTGAGGGGTGCGTCCAACTAAACCAGAGTACAAAATAAAACTTAAAAATATTTGAAAGTGGTTTGAGGAAAGTAATGCAGACATTTTGAGCGAGATAATCAGGATAATTCATATATTTTTGGTTGATGATACGTGTTTTATTGTAAGACACTCTGAAATGTCTTATTGTAATTTAAAATAATATGTTTTATGACTTAAAAACACCAAATTGTTATTAATTACAACTTGTTATGAGTTATAAAGCTTTAATATTCATTAGTTACGCCAACAACTACAAACTAACACCCTAACTGGATCAACTCTATCTACAAGGCATATCACATGTATAATTTTGTAAATGTGATAGATTATGTATGAAAAGATAATTTTACACAATTTATAAGTTTTGACAACCGTCTACTATTCAATCATATCTTTTTTTTCAATTTAATATGTGATAAAATATATTTTAAGCGAAAAAAAGACACTTAAAAAGTGCCTTGCTGCAAGACACTTATCATTTTGTTATATTCTTCCATTATAGATGAATTTGTCTTGTTGATTTTTTATAAAAAAAAACCAAAGCCCAGAGCCCCAGCCCTTGGTAAAACTTAAATATATTTGAAAGTAATACGAGAGAAGTAATGCATACATTTTAAGTAAGATAACCAGAATAATTCATATATTCTTCCATCATAGATGAATTTGTCTTGTTGATTTTTTTAAAAACTAAAACCCAACGCCCCCACCCCCCGAGGGCTGGGGGGGGGGAAGAAGCGATCAAACGAAGAAAAAAGCAAGATCGCTTAATAACTCCTGCCTTACTCAAAAGAAGAAGATACATTATAACTGCAAGAGTTGGAGATTTGGGCTCTTCCAACACGATGGCAAACCCAAGTACATTGGATATTACTAAAAGTTTATTTACCATATAATATTAATTTCTATTAGTTTACTATAACTAAATATAAACATATAGAAGCACTGATATAGTTGTTTATTATTCGATTCAAAGTCAGATTGGACTAAAGACCAGCCTGAATCGGACCAAACCAAGTCAATTCAGTCAGGTTCATGGTCCAAAAAATTTTCCTCAACTTGGTTCGGTCCGATTTACCGGTCTCTCTCTCGCCCTCTTTCTCTCTCACCCTAGTCTCACAATTGGCTCTCAATGTATTGTTTTTGTTGGTCATTCATCAATGATGGCACCCCTTCTTGGCTCAATATCAACCACCCAATCTCTCCCTATCCTACTCTGTTCTCTATTCCTCTCTTTCACTAGCTTATTCAGTCAACAGGGGCTATTCTATGGTAGAATCCTTAGCAGTGTAGCAGTACCCAAACCATTCACCATCCTTCCTCACCTGCTAGAATCGTTGTTGGGTGCCAAAATCCTGCACAAGAAGTCTAATTTCTTTTTCTCTCTCTAATCATGTAAAAACCTAGACATGTCACTGATAATTACTCGAGAAATTTGGTTGAGTTTCCATCATTGAACTAATTGCTTAATTACTAGATACTCTCGATTTTATAGATGAGCATGATTGATTAGATTCTGATGAGTTGAGTTTGAGTTGCAAAACCCTTACTTTCAACCCACTTTAGGGGGAAAAAACATTTGCCCATGAGAAACTGGCATGCAAATGACAGCAAGAGGTGTTTTGAAAGAGTTTTTATTTTTGTTTTTATGGGTGAACCGAAATGCATGTTATGATGTATTACTTTGTGTTATGCCCCTTTGTTTAATTTGACATTCAAAGAAAAAAACCAATTCGGTCGTATTCGGTCCGGTCACAGGTCGGTTCGGCTTTTTTGGTTTTGGCTCTCGTCTGCATTCTTCATCTTAATCGGTCTTCGGTTCAACTCGATTCGATCCGGTACGCTCCGGATTTGGATCGGCAAACACCCCTAACTAATCAACTACTCACTAATTTCTGCAATTACCTTATGTTTTTGTAATGTTTATGCATGTATGCTGGTACATCATTATGGAGTGTCCAAAAGCTCGCAATCCTAATTTTTGAGGATATGCATCCTATTAGCAACTACATATGCGTGAGTATTCTCCTTCACTCGTTTATCGTATAATTAAGAAATGATGTTATGTGATGTTTGGTTAGATATAATCAGTCTTGTAATGTAAACAACAACAACAACAACACCACCTCCCAGTGTAGGTCTCGCTTTCGCGGGGTCTGGGGAGATTCAGCTGTAGGCAATCTTACCTCTACTGGTATTCCTATCCATAGAGAGGTAATGTAAACAAGTTTGTAATTGTGTTTGTATTACTTAGTTTGGTTGTATGAGAGTATTGCAATAAATGAACTATCTTGTAATTATGATTACCACAAACTAAGTAATCACAATTGCCTTGCAAAATTAATTGCATTACATTGTCGTTACATTATATTCAACCAAACATCACATTAGAGTTAGTATAAGAAAATGCGTGATTAGCAACAAGCAAAAATTGAGCACTTATTCATGCAAAGTTTAGAGCTCCTCCAACGTGAGGCTCGCGGGGGGAAAAATACAAGAGAGAAATGGGGTGAGGGAGTGAGAGCTCTTCATTGGTTAACTCTCCTCTCATGCCTCGCGTAGAAGCTCGCTGGGGTGACGCAACTCGAGTGTATGCTTTCATCAACTTTTTTATTTTTTTAATATTTTTAATTAATTTTTCTTTTTTTTAATTCTAAAAATGAAATTATGTGTTGTAGAGTGGGTCCACGGGGATTATTTTATTTGGTGAGTCAAAACAGTGAGCCTTTTATTAGAGAGAGAGGGGATTGTGAGCCAAAAAATTAGATCACAAGCTAATGTAATAGAAATAGGCCCCCACTAATGAGACAAAAAAATGGCTCACTGCTGGGAATGCTCTTAGTAGCCAGCTAGTTGCCTAGTTGGATCCCCCACTCCCCTTTTTTTGGTGTAAAGGTTGCATTCATGTAAGTTGATGCAGCAGCTTAGTAGTTGCTCGTAGGCTCATAGGCTCATAGCGATGCAGTTCTTAGATATGAGATTTAATTGTTCAACGGATATGCCACTAAAAATCTTGACCTTGATGATGGGAAGAACTTAATCATTTGAGGCGTAAACAAACAATAATTTTATTATGAATGTGAATTTATATTTTATCAACTATCTAATACATAATTTTAATACGCATTCCCACATTTTGCTATATTGTGTATTATTAATGAGCTAAAAATAAAACATATACCTACTGATAAAACGTCTTGATTATGCAATAACATTCACTATTATTTATTAACACTTAATCATACTTTTTACTTATAATTTTAACACTGGTTGATGCCCGTTAATATTAATAAATATATTGACATAGATGCACTCAAAACACATGAGAATGTCATGGATGAATGGCCATAGGAGGCAAATCTTAAAAGGGAACCAAAAGGAAATTGCTTTCTCCTTGGACTAAGATATGGAGAAAGAGCCACCATGATTTCACACCCCAGGATAAAGGCACCATTGCTTACATCACCTGTATCCTGATGAGGATTTTGGTGGGTCCCTTGCTCCTCCCTGCCCTGCCCCATCTCCACCCAAACACACACACAGACACCAAAGAAAAAAAAGGATAAACTCCTCTATTCCTTCTCTCTCGTGTCACCCCCCCCCCCCCAAAAAAATCCCTTTCTGTTTTCTTTTTTTTTTTTTGAAGAAAAAAATCTTATTTACTAGTATAAATAAAAGCCCACGTCCAAAATCAACATTGCCAATGAAAGCAATCACTATGCTTGATTTATTTACACTTTTATCTACTTTTTTTGTTTATTTATTTGCATTTATTGGCCAGTAATGCAAACATCTCAACTTGGAGTAGAAATTCTTGGGGGGGGGGGGGGGAGATACTGTGACAAGTCTGGTCAGATCTTGCTTTGTGGAATTTGGTTTTGGTGGGTCTTATATCAACGGCAAACCCATCCTTCTTTTTCCTCTGTTTCCCACTTTTTTTCAACCCCCATTTCAAAACCCACATCAAGAACAAAAAGAAGAAGAAGATTGAGGAGGAAATTCTAGAGAGAGAAAGTAAAAAACTTTTCTACCAAATTTGGATCTGGGGGGAAAACCCAATTGATTGTTGTTGTTGTTGTTGTTGCTCAAAATGGGGATGGCAGCTGAACCAGAGTTTCATGTTTTGGCTGTTGATGATAGTTTGATAGATAGAAAACTCATTGAGAGGCTTCTGAAGAACTCATCTTACCAAGGTATAATACTCTTCTGGGCAACATGGTTTTTCTTTCTTTTTGTTCTGCAAAAACAGAAAACCAATTTGGGAAAACAGACAACGTGTTTTTCTATTAGACGGGCAACTTCCAAATGTACCAATCTATGTTTCTTGGAGGTTTATATGTTGAGAAAGTTTTGCTCTTTCTTTCTTTTTTCTGGCCAGTTACTACAGTTGATTCAGGAAGCAAAGCTTTGGAGTTTCTGGGTTTGCTTGAAGGTGAACAACCATCAGTGTCTCCTGACAGTCAGCAACAGCAGGTTTCTCGCTGTCACAGGAAAAAAAAAAAAATTTCCTTCATTTTTTCGTATTCTTGGATTTTCTTTGAATTTCTCACCTAATTAATTTCCCTTTTTTCCCCCTGCTCTAGGAAGTGGAGGTGAATCTGATTATTACAGACTATTGCATGCCTGGAATGACTGGCTATGATTTGCTTAAGAAAGTCAAGGTATTCATTCTTCTTCCCTTTACCTTACTTTGTCCTTTCTTTTCTAAATATGATTTTATATTTTTTTCCTTAGTGCATTTCTTTATTTGTAATTATCTACTCCCCTGCTTTTTTCCCCTGTCTCCCACTTTGATCATTTCCTTTTATTGCGATTAGATTTAGAGGAATATTATTTATAATGTGGGATTCTTTTGTTGTGCACTAAAAATAAGTGCAGTAGTGGGAGATGACTATAAATGTTGTTTAAATGTCCCCTTCTATTGCATGTACATCAGTCTGGTTTTTGGATATTTGATGTGTTATATATGTTCATAAACATCAACAACTACATAAGTCCCACCTGGGGTTTTAACAATGCGTATGCAGTCTTATCCTTATTACTAAAAAAATAGTTTTTTTGGGCTGTGAAATTCATATTCTGAGTGCAAAAATAGGTTTTTTTTTCCCTTCCCTACGGTTTTTTTGGAATGTATTGACCAACTTTCTCAAACATAAGATGGATTGGATAATTTTCTGGCTCCACTTGCTCTCCCAATTCGGTATGGTTACCTGGACACAGGCATAGACATGTTCGAGTGTCAAGTATGAGTATCTAACACGACTTTGATTGTCAAACTCGGTCACTTTTCGAAATTTTGTGTGGTTTCCAGTGCGAAATGAATGTGTATCTGGCCGTGGCCATGACGATTTTCCTACTATATGACATGGTATTTGAGCTGAACTGAAGAATCTTAGTACCACGCACTCTAAATCTAGTGTGAGTAGAATAGATGCTGCTGCTTAGTGTTAGACAACTGTGAATAGGCATTTGCATTCCTATTCTAATCTCAATTGTGCAGGAATCAGAGGCATTCAGAAACATGCCAGTGGTTATCATGTCATCAGAAAATGTACCTTCAAGAATTAGCAGGTAAATAGAAAACACCAATACAAGTGACAAATAGTAGATTTGAAGTTATTCATCAATTACTATCTGAATTTTTCTTTCTACGTATTTTAGAAGATTTGAGATTATTTACCAATTCCCATCTGAATTTTTCCTTCGAAGTATGTATTCTAGGAAACACATTTTTTTGATTAACTGGCAGTTGTCAAATATCAGATGTTTGGAGGAAGGAGCAGAGGAATTTTTCCTCAAACCGGTTCGTCCGTCTGATGTAAATAGGCTTAGACCCCATATGTTGAGAGCCAAATATGGGCAACAGAAACAAGATTTGCTCCAAGAATGCCAAAAACCCGAACCCAAACACGAGCAACGACAACAACAGCAACAACCACAACAACAACAGCAACAAGAGTTGCAGCAGACAGAACAGCAGCAGCTGCAACAACAACAGCAACAGCAACAACACCAACAAGAGTTGCAGCAGACAGAACAGCAGCAGCTGCAACAACAACAACTGCAACACAACAATAATAACAAGAGAAAGTCCATGGATGATGAACTCTCGTCAGAAAGAACAAGACCTATATACAAGGGCATCACGACTGCAGTCTAATCCCCCCCCCCCTTTGTTTCTTGAGGTTTTTCTTGGTTTAATTTTCCTTGGGGTAGTTTAGTTGAAACAGATCTCAGTCACTTTCTTTTGCCCATTTTTTTACCCTTTATTTTTTTGTTTTAATAATCCTTTTTCTCTTATACATAAGGATAAAGGATGAATATACGCTCAGGTGATCAGAAGGAGGTGTACATTATTAGGGAGATCTGAAATAAGGTAGCAGAGAGATAACTGTTGATCAATCTGATGGGAAACCCCTGTAAATGTTACATGGACATAAATGTAATGTACAATTTTGATCTACTTATAAAATTTCAAAAAATATGAAAACGATAAAAAAAGATTATTGGGTTCTCTTACCAATTCAGCAAGGAATTTTCCTGCATGTGGGTGCAATTAACATGATATCCACTGATCTTGGATTAATTTATATTTGTCAGAAAGAGTGGTGAATGTGAGGGGGTTTTGGGGAACCTTTATGAGTTGGATAATGAAGTTTGCCTGGCAAAACTTTTAATGATAGGTTTCTTGGGATATTCACAACCTGGAAGTGCAAACTAAGCTCCAATTTTATTGTTTTTCTGAAGATTTTGTTAGATTTGTGTCTGAAAAATTATTAGGGCATATCATAAGGTTGGTTCTCGACTTGTATATTATATACATCTTTATTTTTTCTGTTTATTTAAGATTAAAGATGCCCTTTCTTTTTTTTCTCATTCCTTTTCCCTTTATTTCCTTCCTTTTTTATTAAAAAAAATAAAGAAAGGAAAGGAAAGAAAAGAAAGATAGTATTGGCCTATTTGAGGGGGAAGGGAAATGAGGAAATCCATCACGACATATGATAGTTGTGTTTGTCTTACATACATATGAAAGTGAGAATTATAGATGATCTACTTAGAGTATCATAACAAATGAAGTATCTTATAATTTGCATGAGTTTGCTAACCATTTTGACTTCGATGATGGATGACACGACAAAATACAATCATATTGATTGTAAACTTGAGGCTGCTCTAAAGTTTTATAAATCTACAATTGCTTACATGAAATATGGTTCAATTTTGAAAGAAAAAAAAAAAACTAATTTGCATGCATGTGAACATGCATTTGCGCATGCCAATGCCGAATTATCAGCTTTCAGTAATCTTAAGAAAATTAGCTGGTAGCTCAAATCATGTAAACTAGAAGGTTATTGGGGTGTCCAACAATAAATTATAACTTGATTACATTGATAGATGTCAACTTTTTGAATAATTTTTCATATTAATTGTTTGCGTTATTATTTGTAGGAAAAAAAAAACATTTGATTGATTAACTATTGGTTGAAAAGAATTCGTGACGAAAGTCTAATATTAGAAACAAATCTCTGTAAACTGAATATTTGGAATTAGCCGTTTTAAACGGAAAAAATAATCTAAAAAGTCGTTTCACCGAATACCCAACTTAACTGTTAAATTAGTCGAACTACTAGGAGTCTGCTACTACTGCTCCAAAGGACTAATTTTGACAAGAACTTCTTTTAAAAAATTGGAAAAAATAAACCTCTTACCAAATAACCCTGTAATTTGACATATTAAATGAATGTTAAATCCTATTGTACAGCAAATTTGACTCTAAAGTACTCTCACATGAGTAACTGATGGTGCCCTATAAAGCCTAGTGCAGAGCCCAATGGGCCATATCATGAATAGATGAAGGACCATGCGATAAAAAAATGTGTGGACAATTGTTTGCAGATTAGCTTTGAACGTGAGGTTACGAACATGGGCTTCCATGGATGAAAAGGAACAAAAAGGCCCATATAAACCAATATCACGTGATACGCAGATGGTCCGTCTAATGTAGTGATATTTCGCTTCACCAATGCTGTTCCTTAATTACGTGCTTGAATTTTTAAGGCAAGCGTGGATGGAACATTCCTCAGTAATTTTGCGTTACTTGTAATTTGCTGTGGTGATGATGCAACAACAGGGACGTAAATGATCATACGCCTTGTTATGAGGGACAGGTACTTTTCTCTGTAGAAAGTAAATAATAATAATAATAATAATAATAATAATAATTGATAAATTCTGCCCTGTTCTTTTCATGAGTCAATTTAACCCACTTCAACCCACCTCAACCTACTTCTATTATTTTAACCAAGTTCAATTTATCACATAAAAAAAATTCAACCCACTTCAATCTACTCTAATCCACTTCAACCTATTTCAACCCACCTCAACCTATTTCAACATACTTCATCCTTTCACCTACCTTAATTTAGCTACGAAAAGAACAGGCCCTAGATGTGCAACTACTTCCATGTTAACTAATCAAGAGGGTACTTTAATGACATAAATTATGTAAGATACCCATAATAATGGGTAACTTAGCATGAGTTGAAGATGTTTTGGTTTTATTGTTTACTCGTCTTTTTATGAATAATATGGATTTAGTTAATCCATACATTTTCACCTAGTATGAAGTTATTAATGACAGATATTAGGCCTCACCTTCGAAACCATGTGCCACTCCCACTAACCTATGAGTAGTTAAACCAAAACCAATAAAGCTCTATGTTAGATTACTTAATGTTAAAAAGGTTGATCATCTACTTTCCACATAAGGAAACAATATGATCCTCTTTAGCACATATTTTCCTTTTTTTTCCCCTTATATATATATTTATATTTTTTTAAGTGATGCAAAGGTGGCTACAAATATTAAAATTGTAAGTGAGATCAAAATGTAAATGCTTGGTAACAACTCATACCTTTTTATGAAGTGAGTTAATTAATATCTGTACATTCTCCAACAAATTAAATCAACACAGTACCTAATACAAATCTCACTGTTCTAATACTCTATCTACAATTAGCCTACCTACTGTTTAATCTGAAGCACGTATTTGTCAAGTCCTATTACAAATTTACAAATACTAACACTTTATATCATTTATAAGACACTAAAAATTTGTACCTCTTATGCCTTGTTTTAAAATAAGGTGCAAAAAATTCTTATTAGTGGAATCTATACTTGTAAAATTACACTCCTTCCATCTCATATTTGTTATCATAATCACCTACTTCTTTAACCCGATATTATTGTCGAAATTTACTTTCTTGGAAAATCAACATTGTTTTTATTGATTAAAAACTCATTCTATTAATATAAATGTATTTAATAATTAGTTTTGCATATGTTCTAGAATTGACTACTAAGATAGAACATACAACGTATTATAATTTGTACAAAGAAGTGCCCTCAATGGTGAGAGTGAGTTGTAAGCATATATTGGCCCTGTTCTATTTTGCGTTTTTTAGGATTTAGCTAAGAGCTTACATCTCCTTACAGCTTCTTACATCTCCTTACATCTTCTTACATCTCCTTGCATCTCCTTACATCTTCTTACATCTCCTTACATCTTCTTATATCTCCTTACATCTCCTTACATCTTTATTTTATTTATTTCGTATTTATTTTGTATTTTGTATTTTTGTATTTTTTTATTTTTAATTGTTAATTTTAAATTTTTTAGTTTTTATTTTTAGTTTATTTATTTATTTATTTATTATTTATTTATTTTTCATTTTTCATCTTTTATTTTTAATTTTTTAATTTTTTAATTTTTAATTTTTTAAAATTTTTAAATTTTTAAATTTTTAAATTTTTAAATTTTTATTTTGTAATTTTGTAATTTTTAAATTTTTTATTTTTTATTTTAATTTTTTTTTATTCTTTTATTTTTCATTTTTCATTTTTTTTATTTTTTATTTTTTATTTTTTGTTTTTAGTTTTTTATTTTTAATTTTTTAATTTTATATTTTATAATTTTTATTTTATAATTTTATAATTTTATAATTTTCATTTTTAATGTTTATGTTTATTTTTAATTTTAAAAATTTCAAAATTTTCAAAATTTTTAGTTTTATTTTTTATTTTTTATTTTTTTATTTTTTATTAAAAAATTAAATATTTAAAATTAAAATTAAAATTAAAATTAAATAATAAAATTAAAAAATTAAAAATTAAAAAACTATGAATTAAAAATTAAAAAATTTAAAATAAAAATAAAAATTACAAATTACAAAATTATAAATAGAAAATTAAAAAATAACAAAAATAAAAATAAAAATAAAAATAAAAATTTAAAATTTTAAAAAATAAAAAATAAAAAATAATAATTAAAAAAATAAAAAATAAAGAAATAAAGAAATAAAAAATAAAACAATAAAATAACAAAAATTACAAAATTACAAAAAATACAAGAAATAAAAAAAGTAAATAACAATAATAATAATAATAATAATAATAATAATAATAATAATAATAATAATAATAATAATAAAATAAAAATACAAAATACAGCTTCTCAAGTATATTATTTTAATATTATTATTTTTCATCTAAAATAAATTATACTATACAACTCTTTTACAATTCAACAACTCCTTATATCTATCCTTACAACTCCTTACAGCTTCTTACAACTCCTTACAGCTTCTTACAGCTCCTTACATCTCCTTACAGCTTTTTACATCTCCTTACAGCTCTTTACATTTCCTTGCAGCTCTTTACATCTCCTTACAACTCTTTACAGCTCCTTACATCTCCTTGTATCTATCTATCTATCTAAAACGCAAAATAGAACAGGCCCATTGTCGCACTGGGCGGGCCACAGTGGTAGCTAGACGACGACTGAAGCGTGGTGGGCCCGAGGTGAGTTTAAGGCGTAACCGTGTGGCAGGCGTACAGCTGAAGCACAAGAGAGAGAAAACGAGCCCAGGTGGGGTGGCCTACAGCCATGCCCTTGGTCGCAACTCAGAACTTAATGTAAGACGCATCCTTCCTAAAACTAGAGTTAAAAGAAAAGTTGATTCGATAAGATTATCAATTCGAAGTTAACATGAAGTTAAGTGGACTTAGATAAATTTTTTTGACTCGTTCAATTAAATGGGTTGACATATTCAACCCATTTAATTAAATGAGTTAGGTTCAAGTCGAAATTCTCGATACGAAAAAGTACTTATTTAGGGCATGTTTCTTTCGTGGGTAATTTGGTGGGTCAAAAGGGTGAATTGGGTTCAAGTTGGTTGAGATGGGCTGAGATAGGTTGAAGTTGGTTTTTTTTTTTTAGGTGGGTTGAAATAGGTTGAAGTAGGTTGATGCTGGTTGAAATTGGTTGAAGTTGATATATTTTTTTATGTAGTGGGTTGAAATGAGTTAAAATAATGAGAATGTAATTAATGTGTGATAATTTATGAAGTTATCCAAATTTTGTGAAATTTTTGTTTGTTATTTTTATTTTTTATTTTTTTGATTTTTGATTTTTAAATTTTAGTTTTTTAATTTTCATTTTTACTTTTTACTTTTTTATTTTTTTATTTTTTTATTTTTTATTTTTTATCTTTTATTTTTTTTAAATTTTCATTTTTTTACTTTTTTTATTTTTTATTTTTATTTTTTATTTTTTCTTTTTTAGTTTTTTATTTTCTATTTTTTTAATTTTTATTTTTTTTTTATTTTTTTTTCATTTTTCATTTTTATTTTTTATTTTCCATTTTTCCATTTTTTTAATTTTTAATTTTTGATTTTTAATTTTTTTACTTTCTTCTTCCTTATTTCCTATTTCTTATTTTTTATTTCTTATTTTTTAAGTTTTTAATCTTTAATTTTTCAATTTTTTTATTATTTTAATTTTATTTTTGAATTTTATTTTTTCATTTTGAATTTTTTTAATTTTTTTTAATTTTTTAATTTTTAATTTTTAATGTTCAATTTTTAATTCTCAATTTTTTAAATTTCGTATTTTATACTTTTTTATTTTATATTTTTTATTTCCTAATTTTCTTTGTTATTTTTTAATTTTTATTTTTTTATGTGTTTAAGTGTTTATTTTTTATGTTTTATTGTTTGTGTTTTATTTTTTCAGTTTTATTTTTTTTTTGCTTTTTAATTTTCATTTATTTTTAATTTTTAATTTTTTAATTTTTTATGTTTATATATATATTTTTTTATTTCGTATTTTTAATTTTTAATTTTTTAAATTTATTTTTTCTTTCTTATTTTTCAAGTTTAGTTTTATTTTTTTATTTTTTTATTTATAATTTTATTTTTATTTTTAATTTTTAATTTTTAATTTTTTACTTTGTACTGTTTATTTTGTTAGTTTTTTAGTTCTTTAATTTTTATTTTTTATTTTTTAATTTTCTATAATTTTATGTTTTTTATGTTTTTGTGTTTTTATTTTTCTATTTCTTATTTCTTATTATTTACTTTTTTATTTCTTACTGTTTATTCTTTATTTTTTATTTTTTATTTTTCATGTTTTTCTATTTTATATTTTATATTTTATTTTATATTTTATATTTTTCATTTTTTATATTTTATGTTTTTATTTTTTATTTCTAAGAAGAAACAAAAAATAAATTTAAAAAATCAAAAATTAAAAAATACGAAATTAAAAAAATCAAAAATGTAAACATAAAAAAAAATGAAATAGTAAAAAAAATAAAAATAAACACATAAAAAATACAAATTAAAAAATAACCAAAAATACTAGGAAATAAAAATAAAAAATGAAAAAGTATAAAATAAGAAATTTAAAAAATTACAAATTTAAAATTGAAAATTGAAAATAAAAAATAAAAAAAATAAAAAATAAAATATAAGAAATAAGAAAGATGAAATAAGAAAGAAGAAATTAAAAAAATAAAAGTTAAAAATTAAAAATTAAAATTAAAACTCAAAAATATAAAGAAATAAAAAAATTAAAGATTAAAAACTGAAAAAATAAGAAATAAAAAATAAGAAAGAAGAAAGAAGAAATTAAAAAAATAAAAAAGAAACAAAAAAACAAAAAAATAAAATAAATGAAAAATAAAAAAAAAATATGAAAAAATAAAAAATAGAAAAGTAAAACAAAAAAATGAAAAATGAAAAATGAAAAATGAAAAATGAAAAATAAAAAACTAAAAATTAAAAATCAAAAATCAAAAATCAAAAAAATAAAAAATAACACACAAAAATTTCACAAAATTTTGATTACTTCATAAATTATCACACTTTAATTACATTCTCATTATTTTAATCCATTTCAACCGACCACATAAAAAATATACCAACTTCAACCAACATCAACCAACATCAACCCACTTCAACCTATTTCAGCTCACTTCCAAAACAAAATACCAACTTCAACCAACCTTAACCCACCTTAACCTACTTCACCCTTTTACCCACCCAATTTACCTACGAAAATAACAGGCCCTAAATCTCACATGATACTTTATAAATTATTAAAATTATGAAGGAGGTGGGTTGAAATTGGTTGAAGTAGGTTGAGATAGGTTGAAGTGGGTTGAAGTTGATATTTTTTTTTTCAAGTGGTTTGAAGTAGGTTGAAGTGGGTAAAAATAGATTGACCCACGAAAAGAACAGACCCTTAGTTTAATTAAATGAGTTAAATAAGTTAAACTCATTTTTTCATTTGTTATTTATCCATTTACTTTTTATTAGATAATTAAAGATATAAATTTTTTTTAAATTGTGAATTATGACGAATCAGGAAAATTTTAAAGAGTAATTATTTAATGTGATATGTAAACTTAATTTTTAATATTGTAATTACATATTAGTCGAAAATGTTAAATGAGTAAGTAGTTAATTAAGCTGCTGAACTTGACATATTTATCTTAAATAGGTTAAGCAGGTCAGCCCATTTAAAAATTAAATGGGTATAAATCGAGATTTTTCAACCTATTTAATAAACAAATTAGATTCAAATAGAGAAATTCTCAATCCATTTAAATTCGACACAAATATAAATCTGATCCGACACAATCCGTTACACATTTCTACCTAAAATCCAATAGCATAGCCCCCCCGCCCCCCCGCGTCTCTGTCTCTCATATAGTGGTCATAGACCCACGGTCAGAGTCCAAGTGTATTCTGGATTCTCTCTCTCTCTCTCGCTCTCTCGCTCCAAAGGTTACAATCAAGTCAAGGCTGGTCTCTTTCTTCCCCACTCGCTACTCCAACGGTACCTCTGTCTTCTTCTTCTTCTTCTTCAGGTTCTCTCTCTCTCTCTCTCTCTGTGTTGATTGATGCTGCAGTTGCTGCTTCATGATTTTGGCTGCTCAAATGTCTGGATTAATTCATCTTCATGTTCAAGATTTTGAGTGTTCTGCTTTAGTTTCGACTCTCAATACGCTGTTTGCTTTTCGATGTGCTTAATTTCGTGTTTTCGATTCAAACTGGGAAACCCTAGGGCTAAACTTTGAAGAATTTTAAGTGACAGTGGTTTAGTGATCGTCATCGGATTACAAACAACGCAAACAAGAAAAAGGATTTACTTCTTTTTTTTTCATAATTCTGGTTAATCGTTTAAATCCTCTTTCTTCACGGAAAAAGATGAAGAATAAGTTTTCAGTTCAGCTGTGTTGGCCATTATTGATATCTGATAATATGACCAAAAAAGAAAAGGATGGGTGGAGGGAAAGGAAGAATTCAACCAAACTGACGAAATTTTAGCTCCTGCACTGACTTAAATGACGAAAAGTTGTATAACTTGATCCTTGGAAGATATGAACTTGGGATTATCAATGAAATGGTTTTTGAGTAGGAAACAGGCGTATTTTACTGGAATGTTGAGATCACAATATTTCTGGGGGAAGTCTTTGCATACCTAAGAAATCCTTGCTTTTAACTTTAGTTCATTGAATGTGAGATGCCATTGTTGCAGTCTTCGCATACCTCAGAAATGCTATTGAAAAATTAAGTTACTCATAATTCATTGAATCTTGCTGAATCTTGCTATAATGTTTCCTAAATGATATAGCACTCATCCTTATAATGTCCTCACTCGTAATTCCATAGCGTCGTTGTGATGGAACGGTATGGTGGATACTTATGTTGGCCGTACTACTTATAGAAGTATTTACTTCTAAGTTCTAACCCTTCAAGAGGAGTTCATAAGTCAAGATTTCCATTTGTGTTTCATGGAAAGAGAAGGAGATAGATATGTGAAACCCAATCCCATGTTGTGTACGTCAAATTTGATTTCAGCTGTCTATTATTTGCACTTAACAGCGGCAGACATTTTCAGCCCACTTCTTGGCGTTGATTGGAAAACCTATAGAAAATTTCAGAGAGCCTAAGTTAATGAACTTGTCTTTTTCTGGTTGGCTGCACTATGAATTATTATTTTCTGCCAACCATATGTCTTGTAACATAACCATTATTAATCTTGTTCAACGTAGTTCTCCCTTAACGCTGTATTTTTCTCGAATCCTTACTTCTGTTTCTGTACTTACTGTAGCATGTCACCATCTATGGCATATCTTGACTTGTTCCATTTAGAGCAAGCTGATGGCTAGCCTCTTGATCTAGTGTGATAGGAGCTATATCTTCTTATGCAAGTATTTCTTACGTGAATTCCTTGAGACCTTAAATATGCTGAATGGAGTGGTCAGACGCCCTGCTATTGAAGATCTAGATCTGGTATGTTTGGATGTGCCTGCCTTTTACGAAGCATATCTTTCTTGGTCTTTTGCTATATGTTTTGGACTTGGAGGAATATTGTCCTATAATGGAGTTAAAAGTCATTCCCTATTCACAGAACTGCATGATTGTGCAATTCCTTCTTAGCTATTCTATTTTTATGAGGTTTTAGTTGCTTTTTGCCGCCTCTGTTCTTCCTAATTAACGAATTGATCACTTCCTTTTTTTTATTTCTTTTCACAAGAATAAATGAATAGAAGTTTTTTTTTTTCTCCCAGATAGGAATTAAATCTTATTTCCTTTTTTTGACTCCTGTTCAATTGGGAAAGTGTCGTATGCCGGGCTATGATGGGAGACATCATAGTAAGAGTATAATATTGGATCCAAATTTCTTGTGAGCATAATAGTTTTGCTAATCCAACCTCCTAATTGGATGTGAGACATGATTTTCAGTTTTTGTGAAACCAAAAATCTTCCTTTTTTTGGGGTAACTAAAATGGTTTCAAGTTTTCAGTCTTATTTCTCTTTTTTTGGGATGAGTACTTCTCATTTTTATTAGTAAGAAAAGTACAGAACTGCAATCTAATTATCCAGGCAAAGACATGCATTATTTCGTATATGAAACAAAAACTGGTGCCTACAGTGATATCAAACAAGCTCTTAGACTTTGGAACACATTGCATTTTGTGCTGCTCTTTCTGTCAGGGAGCTGCTTTGTGATGTAATAGTTGGGATCATCTATTTCAAGATATGAATGTTATCGTTGCCCTGAGTTTCGTATTTTTATGATCTATCAAGATGTTATGTGCTCCAAGTGGACTGTGCTGATTGACCAAGAATGTTCTCAATGCCTCAACTGACCTGTCTTTCCCAATGCCAGGTACACAACCTTGTAGAGCAGTGCCTTCAACTACACTTAAGTAAACGAGATGCTGCGAATCTGATCTTCAGGGAGGCAAATATAGATCCTGGCTATACTGAACTTGGTGATTATTGTTCTTTACCTAAAGATATTGTGTACTGAGTAAATGTTTTCACTGTCCCCGTAACTGTTAACACCCCCCTGAGCAGGAAAAAAGGAAAAGGAAAAGAGGTTGAGATGCAGCGTTCAATCATTGAATATTTGAGTCAGTAACTCGTTCTTAGAATGAAAGTGCAACAGTGATGGGTGGCGTTTCCTCTCCTTCAACCCCCTCCTGCAAACCTCATAGCTTCCCCTTGGGTTATATGTAGGCGTAAGGCGCTTAAACTAACCAAGCTCTACCAAATTGAGGCATCTTTGCTTATTATATAGTGAAAATTATGCTCTTTGCTTGAGCCACGGAATTCTATAGGGGTGCTTTGGTCTCTTCTTGCAACTTGCAAGAGGCACTAAATTTGGCCAACTGAGGCAAAGGAACACATATAGCTGTGCTGTGTCCAATGTCAACATGAATCAGAGCAGAAAGTTGAGAACCAGACTGGACCAGCCAGTTTAACTGGATCCTACGCAGAATCCCACTGTAGCCTCGCTTCTCCATGAATCATTAATATTCTCCTCATCTTTCCCAGGCCCTGTGATGTGCTTAAGTTTGACTGTGATTACTTATGATGCTGAAACTTTCTGCCCTTTATATATTTACTATCTCTGTCTGATATGCATGTTCTCAGACAAAACATCCAGTTTGTTTCTCTACAGTCAAATGCTCCCTCTTCAAGAACCAATTAGTGTTTATCTTCGTTGGAAGTCATTTTATATCGAGCAATAGCATCTACTATTTGTTTCTTATTTCTAAGATTTTACAATGTGAATAGGATGGATGGAGTAATAATTCACTTTTCCTTTGTGTGCCCCTTTTTGGATCAAAATTTGCCCTTAATTATGGTTACATAACTATTGGTTGGTTAGTTAAAGTTTGTTCATGTGCTTTGTTTATTTTATTTCCCTTTTTAAAAACGGAAATTGATTGAGATTTTCATGTGGGCAATTTGACAAAGTGTGTGAGAACAATGTATTCCTTATTTGTTTAGTACTTCAGTTAAATAACATTAATATTTCAAAGCCGTCTAAAACGGCACCCTTTATTAGAATTCTTGTAAAATGTAATATATAAATCATATATAACCCTCAATTTGAGAAATCGGCTGAACCATTCAAGGTAGAAAATCAGTCTGAATAGTTATTCTGTTTGCCCCTTACTCAGTAGCGGAGCCAGGATTCTAAGCAAGGGGGGCGAGATTGGGAAAATTAAAGGGCACTTCCAAAAAAAAAAAAAAACGGAGAAGGCAGAACAAAGAGTTGGACCAGGGACCTCCCACCCAAAGCAAGGGGCAACCACCGCCCTGCTATGCACTCCTATAATATGTACTTATGAACTAACTAATATATATCTATTTTTCTTATCCGCAAAAATATCCCACATTTAATTTTTTTTTCCCCAAAAAGCTAGGGGGTCAATTGACCCCCCTTGCCTCCACATGGCTCCGCCAGTGCCCTTACTTGACCCATTCTCGAGCTTGTCAAGTTCTAGTAATCTTGGTATTCGGGAGCTATCTAAGATGGTGTATTATTAAAGACCTCTTTGCCAGTTTGTTATATTAGTAAGGCTGCCTTTTTCGAAGGTTACCAAAATGGGACAAGAGTAGCCAGCTCCTCAACTGGGAACTGAATTATAATCTGGTCTGGAAACTGCTGCCGGCGATCTTGTCAAGTGTTTTGGTCAGGAAAAGTGCCAGTTGAACCAGCTCTTGAAACCAGTTCACTTGCTTCAACCTCTTACTAGCCCCCCCCCCCCCCCCCGGGAAGAAAAAAGTATGCTGCATTGTAGGGGGGCCCAAATGCAGTCCCAGATGGTAAACACCCATGTGTTGCTGAGATCACCCATACTTGCATGTGATGTTGATAACTTTACGCCTTTATTATTTCTATCTATTACATGCATTCTTTGTTTTCCTTGACTAGATAATTATTTCTTTTCATTTCCAACCCCCCCCCCCCTTTGGGCTGCATCGTTCCCAACTTTCCATGCAGTAGTTGTATTATGTAAACATCATCCTTTATTGTTTTAGTTTGTTTTTATTTTCCCCCTTATTCACCCCACCCCCGAAAAAAGCAAACATATTTTCATTTTCTGAGAAAAATTAAGATAAGTATGATAATATATCAAAATATATCTCTGGAAACATCAGAATTAAAGAATTACACATGATAGTATTCATTAGAATATCTATACATATATAAGTTAAAAAATTGATAAATGCTTCATGTGAGAAATATGGGTCAATCATTTCAATTTGATCAGTCCAACCATTTTAGCCACTGACCTGCTTCCTCAATCAATTGTCCTACTCGACTGATGTTGATGACCTTGCCTTTTTCTTCTGAACCTCGCGCCCCGTCGTAAAGTGGGACTCTAAAGTAGCCGGTTGGTATGTATGGTTTCTTTCGAGTAAAAACTTCTGTGAATTTTGCCTTTGCTTTTACACTTAATCATCTGGCATCAGTGTCTAAACTCTGAAGAGCTTTGTTTCTGCAGCAGCAATGAAGAAACAAACTTCCTGAAAACTTGAGCAATTGGTATGAGCCTATGAATGGTCATGCTACCAACAACCCTTTTTGGATTGTATCTAAGGGAATCTTATAGTTCACAGTGATTAACTTCCTACACCTGTTATTCTATTCCTGCCAATTTATCCACTTCTATTTTCCAATAATATCTGAATAGTAGTGAAAAATCCTCTCTAATGCCCCAACGCTTTGAATTGCAGACTTCAATTGTCTGTCCATCTCATCACCCTGTCCCCTCTCTCATAGCCGTTGCATACTCTTTTGCGATATTGGTGCCCATTGCTTCTCCCTTCCAAGTTTTTTCTGCTCTCTGTCATACATTCTTTTCAGTCGATATCAGATTTGCTTTTTAGCCGTGCACTATGACGAAATGTGCATCATGTCCTCTCTTCCCATATCATTACAATTTTTCAGCGGCCTCTGCTGTGCAGTGAGAGCATCATTGAAAATGGGTGAAACACTGAAACCATGCCTGGGCAGTGTTCATCTTCGCTAAATATTCTTAGATGACTCATATTAGCATCTCCTGTTGAGAAATTACCCCTGGATATTTGAGCAACTCTTGCATGGCGTGTGGATGGAAGGAGAGAGTTAAATTTTGGGGCCATAAAATTTGAAATTGAATTTTCCAAATTTTGGATTTGCATTTTTATAGAATTCTCTTCTCATCCTTCGTGTGGTCAGACTCAAAATCAGGAGAGATTTGAGTTTCTCTAACGTTACTAATTTACTTCTTCAGGTTCTTTGTTTTATTGACGCTTACTTTCACCCACATAATTCTATGCTTTGTTTCTTGCTCCAGGCTTTGCCAGCTTGATTGCTGTCTTATAAATTAGAGCCTGTGTGTGGGTGTCAACTGGGATGGCTGGGGTTCCAGATACTGTGGTTCAAATTCTGCATACATCAGCCTTGTGTAGTTGTCTCTCCTTTGCTTTTTTTTGTGGGGGGGGGGGGGGGCCTAACGGGAGCCTCCTTATCGAGAACAGTGCTTCAGCTTGTAGACCTTAGTTTGATCAGTGACGTGGTCTTTGTTTTCACCTGTGGTCAATGACTAAACTGTTTTTGATGCCACCTTGCTGCTGCTTAGACACCAATTTATGAATTCTCAGGTGATGGTATTAGCGGACATTGTATGTGTTTAACTGTTTTTTTTGGGCTTTGTGCTGGAGTTGTAATTTCTGATTGTGAATTTCTGAAGTCAGTTTTTCATTATCTTGTAGTATGGGAGCAACTTGAACAAGAGAATCCTGAGTTTTTCGATTGTTATTATGTGCGATTGGCATTGAAGCAGCAAATAGAACTTTTCAATGAGCTCTTGAGGCAACAAGCGGCACTGACACAGGAGATCACCAATGGAGTTGCTCCTTCCCCAGGCTCTAATGGATCTCATGTATCCGGAAATGGTTCCCACATATCTGGAAATGGTTCTCACATATCAGGAAATGGATCTGGCACGCTAGGGAACGGCTATCATATATCAGACAGATCTCACAGGCCAGTGAACGGATGTCATGGGCCAGAAAATGGAGCTCACATGCCAGAAAATGGATCTCATGGGCCAGTTAATGGATCGCACCGGCCAGAAAATGGATCTCACAGGCCAGAAAACGGATCTCATAGGCCAATTAATGGATCTTACAGGGCAGAAAACATATCTCACAGGCCAATAAATGGATCTCACGGGCCAATTAATGGATCTTACATGGAACACTGTAAGTCTATTTCAATGACCTTGCAGCTGCTACCTAGTTCTCGAACCAAAACCTAATCAAGCAGTGAATTTATTTTCTCGGGCCGCCCCACCGGCACCACCGGGGAGGGGGTTGGAAGAGCAATTCATAATGAATATCTAAACATAGGTCTTTCCTACTATTGCTTTGCAATTATAATTACTGAAATTTAATGAATTCTTTTCCGCTCTAATGTTAGAACTGTGTGCAGCAGATAATTATACTTCCCCTACCATTCTATCAATCCATTACTGTTGGTACCATTTTTGCTTGGTGCAAAGGTTCCCAATTCCCAGAAAGGAATTTAGATCTTTCTTTGAGTAGTTGGTACACTCGTTACAATTGATGTGACATTGGAAACTAGATTAGACTTTCAAACTTCTTAAACAATCTAAAACTTGTGTTCTTTTTCTTGTCCTTTTTTGGGGGGGAGGGGTCCTTGTTTAGTTAAACCTTGGAACTTCTTGGGAAAAACTATATGCACTGCTTGTATAAAGGCTATTTTGTAGAAGTTGCTACTTTATTGTAAATATATGAGCAAATCCAGGAATCGTGTGCACTGCCGAGATTTTATTCCTCTATATGGAATTTCTATCGAAAAACTAGGGTTGCTGCTTCCTTTTACGTTACTGAATCATGGTTGAATTTATAGTTGGATATGTTATTATACAATTGAGTCCTGTACTTCTTATCATGTACACTGGCTTTCCTGCGTAATTTGCACAAGGCATTTACACATATCTCTTGTCAGTGGCACAAAATGGTGGCTGCTATCGTACTGATGAGGCTGGGCCATCTACAAGAACAACGAACTTACAGCCTGCAATGTCTTCCAATGTAGCTAGTGCATTTACTTGTGGCATGTCAGTGTTACCAATGCCTACACCTTTTGATGTGTCAAATCCATCCAGAGGAATTGATTTCCTACCCAAGTACAACACACTCCATGTCCACAGCTCCAACTCCACAGAATTGATTCAAGGGTTGAATGCAGAGATCATAAAACCTGGAAGTGACTATTCTGATTCTCAAGCCATCTTTCAAACTTATGCTGATGTTGTTGGGACCCGTGCAAGTGTGGAGGGGGCACCTTTCAGTTGCGTTGAATCGAGCTCACAAATTTTGAATGAATCGCTGCTGGCCATGAATGGCTTTTCGTTTGGACACTTTGGGCAAATTCCTGAGAACTTTCGTGTATCTGATTTGTCAACGGCTTATCCTAGTATGGCTTTGCTTCTCTCTGCTGCTTTTAATTCTTTCCAATCTTTAATTGTTTTCAAGATTATTTCTCTTATGATTCTTTAGTGAGCCATCACAATTGATGCACTGTGCTTAATTTTCAGGATTATCCTTTTCCTTCTTTTTGTTTTACTTTCTTTTTTGGGGGGGGGGGGGGCGCGGGGCGGGGGAGGGGTGTTGTGGGGGAGGGCTAGGTCAGTATCAGACTAGGGACCACAACTTATGGTGAATTCCTAGTTTGGTGGACAGTTTGCGAGGAAGCAGCGAAAAAAGGGGGGTGATCTCCTACTGCCGAGTGCTTCTCATATGATTTGAACCTTGTGGTCAACCTCGTTGATGGTTTCCTTTTTTAAGTCATTGTTCAAGATTAGAGGAGTCAAATTTAGGATGGCGCCAATCTGATTTTCTGACTTTGGCTTTATTCATTTGAATAGGTGAAAATGAGAATTATGCAAATTCTAGCTTTGGAACAACAATTGCAGGCAGCTTCTTCGTTTCCCAAGATGTGGTTGAAGTCCCAGGTGAGATGCCTCCTACATCCTTGCAATTGCTATAGAATGTTGAGACTTGACATGGTAAATAATATCTCGTGCGGATTGACAGAAGATACGAGTGGGGGAATATCAGAGAGCTATAACAGTTAAATGAAGATTTAAGAAGTGATTGATTGAATTGGTAAGAATCTTTGCTTATGCTCGTTGGCGTCTGCACTTGAAATATATTCTTGCATATAATTTTCAGTGTCTGCTCATGTTAATTGTTGATGCACAAGCCTCATTTTCATCCTGAGCTCCTATGCTTGATCTTGAAGAATTTTTGGATGTCGATATTCTTGATATGCAATTTTTTCCCGTAAGAGTTGCTTTGAAACTGCTTGTAATCCTGGTAAAGTTGGGCCTTCTCGCGTTATGCTTTAGGTTCTTTATTGAACCACATTTTAAGACCGTAGACGAAATAACTTGCTAGTATGAAACTTGGTCTAGAGCACATTTGTGGTATTCTTACACTGCAACTTTCAGTGGGTATGTTTTCATGCATGCTTTGGTCGCATCCATAGGTTTATAGTGGGTTTTTACTGTGTTTTCTTATAACCTATCTAATCAGGGTTATCATGTTGGCAGGTCAGATGTTTCAATCAGCAGCAGCATTTTGTAACTTTACTTGTACATAATTCTAAGGAGGGCAAGTGATGGATTTTAGTAATTTTGGTGGTGGTACATAAATTTATCTGGAAAACTTACAAACATTAGGTTGTATAGGTGCCTCTTAAACATACTAATATCTGAATAGGGGCCATACAAACTGTTCATGCAAGTACTTCTGCCGAAACTCATTCGACTAAGCAGGTGATCTGGCTCACAAAGCAATCTGGCTGTGACTTGCTCAGCAAAGTGATTAGCAGGGAAGCCAATTGTGTAAACGTAGTGATAGAATTCGTGGACATGCGGATTTATGCTTTTTTGGTGTATTAGATCTGAAAATTTGGTTTATGAGAGTATCATTTCATGTTGGCATTGGCTTCATCTGATTGAGGGGCAGGGGTTCCCTTGCTGTTTTTTCTCAATGTCTACTGCATAACCCTGTAATTTTGCATCTCCCTTAATTGTTGAAAGTCCCATCAATTTTTTGCATAAGTTGAATTTGTGGAGAAACGTTGGGAGGACCTTGATGTTGTGATGTGTCATGGGCTGATGTAAATTTCAATCTTGTTAATAGTAAAGTTCAATTTGACAAAATTAGTAGTTTGAAAGGTGGATAGTAATTTAGGCAGCTGATAAACTATTAGAATTTGGCTGTTGGTGAGTATATAAAAGAATATGATTAATTAGCTAATTGAAGAAAATGTATTCAATAAACTTCGTCGTGAGTTAGTTGTTCATTGTAAGCTAATATAAATGAATTGTTCATTGTAAGCTAATATAAAGGAATATGAATAATTTAATTAATATAAAATAATCAAAGGATATTTTGAACCACAAAAATATAAAATTCTAAATTTTTTTAAAATGATGGTTGAGAAAAAGATCATTATATGAGATCACCTTATATAAACGTTATTATGAGATGAATATTTTTAGGGGTAGTTTTTTAAAAGTTCTAAAATGGCTAATAATATGTTTTAAAATAACTTCTTAATTTGGAAGAGATTAATTGTTCATCTATCATATGTTTTTATCACAAGCACTCTTAAATGAGCTATTAGTCATTCCAATTATTATTAAAAGTCATTAATATAAGTGTCCGTCGCATTATGTTTTATGTAAAATGATTACACACAAAGGGCCTGTTTGGCAAACAGCTGTTAGCTGTTTGTACTAGCTGTTAGCTGTTTGTATTAGCTGTTTGTTAAAAAATTGTTTGGTAAAATTAGTTGTTTCTGATAAAGTTGTGAGACAAAAAACTAATTCTTCAAAAAGCTCTTACAAAAAGCTCATGGAATTAGCTTTTTCAAATTAGCTTTTTGGACCCAAAAAACTCTTTTAAAAAGCCCTTTCACCAAACACCCTAATTAGCTTTTTTACTTTGTCAAAAAGCTAATTTTGATCAAAAAAGTTCTTTTTAATAAAAAAACTCTTCAAAAAGTTCTTTGCCAAACAGGGCCAAAGTTTACTAAGCAAATGGTTATTGAGGAGTGGAGCAATAACCTCTATGGCATACTACTCTTTTTTTGTCGCAGAGGGAGACAATGGATGGGAAATACAATTAAGTCAAATGTTTTATTCATTTTTACCTTTCAACAGATAGATAAAGTCAAGATTTACATTCAAAAATTGAAATTAATGTAAGTGTCAAATTTCTTTTGGTAAACTTTCTGAACAATGATGTAACAATGATTAAAACAGAATTAGCACTATGCCACACATTGGCAAGATCATCGAAACATTCAAATGAAATCGAACTCATAACTACGTTCTTCAAATAATGATTGACCACCATTAGCAGTACATTTACTTGAATATTAACATACAAGCTTTAGCTAGTCACTGACAAGATAATTTTACATAAGAGTAATGCGAAAAAGATTAACATTGTGCCAACAAAAAGAGACGGTGAGACAATCTCATACAAAAATTTGCGTATAAGCTTATTATAATTTATAAGCTCATTACTCGGGTCCTGTTTTGATTGCATGATCGAGATCGGCAATCAGATCATTGACATCCTCAATGCCTACTGAAATTCGAACAAGATCTTCGGTTAGACCTCTGGCTTCACGAACTGCAGCTGGTATGCTTGCGTGGGACATGAAGCAAGGCATGCTTATAAGTGATTTCACACTGCCTGAAAAACCAACAACCATTGAGATGAGTACGGTATGTCAAAGGAGTGTCTGTTCTTTACAAAAAGGAATTATTTGAGAATTATTTTCCGAGAAGCCATTTTTCCCTACCACCCTTGTGCTTTCTATAACCAACCCACTTTCTCTTTTACTCACTTTTAACTAGTAAAATTCCCACTCTGGGACGTCTAAACTAGTAAAAGAACAAAATATGGTCAAAGAACATATATTTTTTTGATAAGGAAAATATGGTAAAAGAATATTTTGAGATCATTACTTTTTCTAATTTAGATAATATGTGAGAGCAAGCGGAATTACCGAAACTGACAGTGATGCTGAAGTACTTGGTCGTCTCGACAACATGTTTCGAAAGAGCCACAGACCCAGTCAGAAAACTAAGCACAGATCCTGCACCTTTGGCCTGCAATGGGTTGTGCAGCATTTTTCCAGCATTTGTAAGTCCTCAAACTTTTCTTTTGCCTTTTTTTGGGGGGGGGGGGGGGTTGACTCCAGTGGGACAGCCTGGGGCACTGGGAGTACCAGAAGAGAGGTCCAGTAAGAAGTCCATCATAAGTACCTGAGAATAATGCAGAGACCGCCCAGGATGGTCAGGAAGCCCGGCATAGTTAACCTTCTTCACTCGTGGATGGGTAGAAAGAAATTCAGCTATTTTCTGTGCATTATCCTGCAAATCATACAGAACCATTCGATATGTCTGAAAGAATACTTGGAGAGAAGCAATAGCAGCGTAAAAGACAGAATTAGAACACTTGACAAAATATTAGCACTAGTAACAATTTGGTGAAAACTAGGGTTCATTCAAGACTTGTCCATGGCGGTCTTACAGTCATTATCTTATTTTCTCATGCTAACCAAATTCACTGAAAACATCAGGTGATATGTTTGTAGTTATTATGCAATTGGCAATTTGACATCAATGGGATCTGGTGTCCATTTCACAATCCCTAAAGAATGATAAATGGACACAGATGAGAGGTGCTGTGTCATGTCATTTGTCTGGAAAATATCTTTAAAGAAAAATATCTTTCAAGAAATGGGAAATAAACATTTTGCTAACCCTAAAAGAAACCTCTACACACACAACTCAGCATACAGCAAGGCATTGCACAACACCCCCGCGTAGGGCGAAATGTAAAAACCTGAATCCGATCCAATTTTCTGTCTCTTTGGCTGACACAGGGCTCTGCACATTCCTCTAAAACCCAGACCAACCGTGAGAGTTGGGATGCTGTCTAATGCTGGGTTCATCGATGAGAAGTTCTAAAATTATTTTGGTTATTGACTAAGGAAGTGTTGTAAGGCTCATATGAATACCAATTCTGAAACCAAAAATGACAGCATACAACTTGTGCAGAGAAATTTTGAGCAAAGAAAGAAGTCACAAAGCAGTTTAACAATAAATAACAAGCAGCAGCATGAAACCAGTTCTGTCAATGCACCTGTTGTTTTTCAACACGTAAGGCCATGGTCTTGATACCTCGTAGACAAATCCAACAGTCAAACGGGGCCAACCCAGACCCTTCAGCATTCTGTAGGAAATACAAATCTTTTGCCAAACTAGTCAAGGAAAAACAACCGCTATTAGTTGAAAACATTACGCACTAAACTCTTCATTTACAATTCATCATTAATCTCTGTAGGAAATGATTCTGCGACCATAAGAGCAAAATTTTGGACCCACTCATATTTGTGAAACACAAATAGATAGAAAAAAGTCTGCTTAAAAACTCAAGCAGAGACTAACTACCCATCCAGATTGGTAGGAAAGCACAAGCAACAAAAATAACAGACACTGAGAAATTTGCAATGCTTCTCAATGACCTCCCAAATCCAAAAAAAAAAAATCACATAATTGGATAGTAAGCAAGCATAATGTTAATCTCCTTCCATTTGTCCATTAAGGTTTTCCGACGATTCAAAGATTAATGTACATTTACTCACAAGTCAGAATGCCTACCGACATGAAGTTCAAAAAACATTTTCCATAACCTAACTATTGGGTTTTTCTTTTTACCTAGGTAACAAATTGACACACGAACACAACTAGGGAGAACCAAAACTTGGTCAACCTTGCAGAAATCAAGCATGCATACAGGGCCAAGCATTGGTTTAGTTGGACTGCTTTACCTTTCCCCCTTCACAGCAAGAACGCCGGCCATGACATCACTATGACCAGCGATAAACTTTGTAGCCGAATGCATCACAATATCTGCCACCACCAACAGAGTATTAAGACAATTGAAAGGAAAAAGATGACTCCGGAAAACAGCTTAGGTGAAGAATGAAAGATTGAATCTGTCAATTTATCAATACCTGCACCAAGCTCCAGAGGCTGGGATAAGACCGGAGACATGATGCTGTTATCCACCAATACCAGAGCTCCTTGTGCATGAGCAATCTCTGAAATTTTCTAAATTTGGTGTAAAACAAGGAAAATTCTCAAGGATTACAAATAGCAATTCAAGAACTTTTTATTAGTCCACAATGGCTCATGATAACACAGAGAAGTAATACACTTTTCTAAGAAGGAAAAACATAAATAGTAACTTCTTTTAAAATCTTGCACCACAAATAACGACTGACGATAAAGAAATATAGCACAATAGAGGAATGCATTATGATCAAGACAGTTATATTCACTGTGGAAGCTTGAGATTATTTGTTCAACTGAAAGTAGCGATTGAGAAATTTTTTTTTAGCATTCCACCATGTCAAACCCCTTAAAACCTACCTAACTACAGAGCAATCAGCAGGCAAAAGCCAAACATATTGCTTTTCAAATTAGAGCATGTACAATGTATTACTCGCGAGGCAAAAAGTGAAGTGAGCGAGCAGTGATTTGGCTGCCTTCTGTACATTGGTTGACTTGAGGGCCCTGGCCCGCGGGGTGGCTGCGAGCAGCAAGCCATCCCCCAGCCCCTTTTCTTTGTTTTTTGGTTGCTTTTTTATTGTTTTATTAATTTTTTGTTTTATTTTGGAATTTTAAAAAAGTAGTTGTGTGTTGGAGTGTGGGTTTATGGGTATTATTTTATTTGGTGAGGCAAAGTAGTGAGCCAACCATTGAAGAAGATGAAACTTGTGAGCCAAAAAATTGGAGAGAGGGTTGATGTGGCAGTGGTAGGCCCCCACCGATGAGCCAAAAAATTGGCTCACGATTGTTCATGCTCTAGTTATCATCTATCACTCAGTATTCAGTATGAGTTCGGATCACCACATATGATAGAGGCAATCACACGAGTTTCGACCGCCATATGACAGAAGCAATGATTTAAATGCTTCGCAAGTCTGTCCACCTGTTTTTACATTGCACTGTCACAGAGTTATTCATGCTTAAAGTGTTAAATGTTCTATCATATGGCATGAAAGACAGATCCACCCTGACAGGCAAAAGACTCAACATAGATGATTTAAGTCCAATGGTCCAATGTCCATCATGAACCAATGATTGTCAAGAACCACCATTATCTCTGTGCCGAGACAGTACCCTTCAAGCACCGGAATCACCGGAACCACCATTATTGTTATTTGGTTATTCCAAACCATATAAACAAAAGGGTAAAGATAAATAACTTCCCATCACACTTCTCAGGCTACATTAGATCTTATTCAGCAGTCATGAGTTCATTGTACCCAACTTAAGCAAGCATGACAAGGATAATGCACAGTGAAGCATCTGCCATGCACAACCATATACCAGTCTATCTACATGATTCCATGATAAAAAAAAAAAGAAAAAAAAGAATGTATATCTTTAACAAAACATGCGACTTACACGAATATCACATATCTGTTGCCGAGGATTGGTAGGACTCTCCAGCCAGACAAGCTTTGTCCAGGGTCCAATTGCAGATGCAACTTCATTTAAATCAGATGTGTTCACTCGTCTGTACAGTTTCAGATCACCAGATATTCATATCCTATATGTAAACACAGGTGATCATCACAATGTAGGGAGAAACACTAACTTCACCACAATTCCTGTCTTAGAAAGCACTTGTGATAACAGTCGATCAGATCCACCATAGATGTCATCTCCAGCCACGATTTCCTGGCCTAGATCACAAAAAATCGAATTTCAGCCAGCAGATTAAGCAACGGTGAGAAAAATAACGATAATCAGCAATAGAGTTACAGATCAACCTTCTTGCTACATCCATTTCCCATTGCAACATGACAAAAGGAAGAGAGAAAATAAGAAAACTATAAGTGCTTGAGTGGGGAATTTGAATCAGAACTCTTAGGCTACAAATTCATGCTTTTTTTTTTAGCATGTACATCCCATTTGTAAGAAACAAAAATGCTTGCTTCGTTTGCTAGCAAGGAAAATGACACCAAGAGAAAAGGACAGCAAAAGGCACCAGTTCCAATAAGACGGGTGACTGCTGAAAGTGCAGCCATTCCACTAGTGAAGCAAAATGCTCGACCAGCCTTATCCAGTTGTGCCAGAAGTCTGCACCAGACAAGCAGCGGAAACTGACATAACTAACCGACTGCAAAGATTGTCACTCATAAATTGGAAAGAGAAGTAAAGATCACTTCTTATGTGAAAGAACAAGTCAAGAGTTACCTTTCTAAGACATCACGTGTAGGATTCCCACTTCTTGTATAATCGTATGGGCCATTTTCTGTTGCTGATGGCTGAAGAAGAAAATATTGCGCAGAAAGTAGAAATAAGAAAAGAGCTATCAAAGAAAAAGCACAAGGGTATTAAAAAATTACAATTTAAAGAGAAATATAACATTATCACGCTGCTATATTTTTACGCAAATGAAAAATATGCTGACTACTGAGCGCAGGTTTATGTGAAAGATACTTTGGAGTTTTTGACAAAGATTTGTACATTAGTTCATAGTAGAGATTCAAGTACATTGTGAATCTTTCCTAAAAGATGGCACAACTGCTAAGATGCTCTTTTGGGTTGCTTTCCTATCTTAGATAGGAGATTTGGGTTGGAAGTGATGAAGTGGATTCTGTTGCTGAAAAGATCATATGGAATAATGGAACAGTGAATATTAAATATGAAATTTACCAGTCAAATGAAATGGGGATAATTGAGCTACTTACCAAATTCAATATCCTTAGGAAGCTCGCAATTCAAAAATGTTATGTAAATTTATGAATTTCATTGAAAAGAAGGATCAAAGAGAATGCTACACAGGCTTCAGTTCTGATGTTAAAACTACGCCATCTTCCATTTAGAAACTACTACTTGACACAGGTGAGCACTACATTTAAGGTTGCACTCAAAGTTAATGATCAATATAGTCTTCTACCATCATCTAATCTTCGGTCTTCCCTATCAGATCGATATGTGAGGGAACATTAACTCAAAGTTGATGATCAATCGCTCCCCATTCCCCCGCCCCCCCCACCCCAAAAAAAAAGAAAAAGAAACCAAGAAAGATTCTCAAGGATAAGCAATACACGGAGGACTCAAACCCATTCATTATGATCTAATTCCAACTCGATAAGCTTATCATGAAACTGAAGTTGAACCTTATAAATCACGTGAAAACACGATATGGCCGCAGAAAGTACAAGACAATACAGTGAGATTCATAGCTTGCCTGCTTAAATGTGGCTGTCTGGTAAAGCGGCGTGCTCATAGCACCATAAGGATCAAAACTGCTGTCAAAGTTCATCAATAATGTCGAAATACTAGGCTCTTTGACATCCATTTCTACAATTGAATACGACAACAATTTCCACCAATTGGTTCAATAAATCAAACATAAACAAATAGCACAAAGTGGAGAAAGCAATTAAAAATATGTGATATAAAAACACAAACCACTGAAACACTCGGCAACACCATCCACAACAGCCGATGCTCTAAGATCCATATATTTCTCACTGGTGCAATTCAGCTCAAACGCTCGGTTCTTCGTCGAAAATGCTAGCGAATTAAACCCAATTCTCACCGGGTAAACGCCGGTGGCAAACCCCTAAATTATGAAGAAAATAAACGCACTAATCAATCAGCAAAACACACCCACTTGCAATTGCATGTGTTAAGGAATGAAAATTGAGGAACCCAGATTGAGATTTTGAAGAAGACTTACTGGGGTAGTAAGATCAGAGGAGAAAGAAGGGGAGACAGGTCTGATAGAGATAGTAGCCGCCATTAGTGTTGAGAGTTGCAGGCACAAAATAAGTAGGGTTTATGAGAGGGTTAGTGACGTTTTTTCAGTTAGAGGTTTGTATTATTCGTTGTAGGAGAGAGAGAGAGAGAGGTTGTGGTGTGGTTGAAGACAGAAGGTGATTCAGCATCCAGCAGCAATCGGAAATACTGCCATTGTCTGGAGCGCACTGAACGAGACCAGCTTGCGGGGTTGGTTCATTCAGTGCCCATTTTCTCTTTGTTTTTGTTTTTTTTTTTCCATTGGCTTTCCGTTTGGTTTTATTACATTTTTAGGAATCTGTTTGATCTTAGTTGCTTTTTGCGAATTTATTTTATTTTTCATTTTCCCAGAAAGATATTTGAATAAAATGAGATACAAAACTCGCATTTCCTATATTATTAAAAAGTAGGACTTAAAATGTTATCCCTAATAATAGTCAGTATAGCTTAAATGTTACAATTAAAAATAAAATTTTAAATGTTTTGTTGAATGATTGATCCACACACAAGTTAGTACAAAATTAGTTTTTTTTTTCTTTTCGGCAGAGAAGTGGATAAAGATGATATTTATATATTTACATTTAGAAGTATTATTTTTAGGTAAGGATCACATTTACTGGATTTTTATAATATAACAATTTACTGAGCCTTTGGATGGAAAACTAGGTCATAATTCATAAGAAACCAAACCAAGTATCTAAAACACTTGGTTATTCTATGAATTTGGGTTGATATATGTCAATCAAGGTGAGCAAAATTCTTATAAGTCTGTAGAGAGAGGGAGGCGTCTCTAGAGAGTAGGCGTGTGCAAAACTGGTTAATCGAAGTT
This sequence comes from Selenicereus undatus, assembly GCA_017589665.1. Lineage (NCBI taxonomy): Eukaryota > Viridiplantae > Streptophyta > Magnoliopsida > Caryophyllales > Cactaceae > Selenicereus > Selenicereus undatus. The sequence continues at coordinate 78,022,909 of JACYFF010003369.1, forward strand.
TTAGTTAATCGATTTTTTGGTTCAAGAAAATTCCGAACTGTAACCGAGCTGAAAATTTCAGTTCATCCAAAACCTAAACCGTAATATAACTAAAAATGTCGATTAACTGATTTTTCGATTCGTTTAATTGATTTTTCGATTAAGTTACCGATAAACCGTTCACAAATAATAAAAAATATACTTTCTTACATAAATTTTAATCGCAGCTTTCGATTTTGATTTCAGTTTTTTTTTTTTTGCATTCCCCTACTAGAGAGAGGGACACTATTTAATGAAATAGGCCCTAATTTCTGACTATGAAGCAACCCCTGACCCCTTCACTCGTCTCCTTGCCCTTCCGCCGACAAGCCCTGCTGATCCACCCCCAGCTATGTACTTACTACTACGACCACCGCCATGAATTAGCTCCAGAAGGTTGTAGCCATCGATCTTTTTTGATCTTAAGTACCTTATAATTAAGCGTGCTTGTTGTGGAAAAATTTTAGAATGGGTGATCTCCTGGGAAGTTTCTCAGGAAGCATTTGAGCGAGGACGAAGCACGTCGAAAAAACTTATGACGATTAGTGGGGTCAGTCAATGATCCTTGAAGTCATTTCTATTAACTGTCTGTAGCCCTTAAAGGGTCGGACTGTTACAAATGGTATCAAAGTTAGCACGTCTAACACCAGGATTCTTAATCTCCTTATTAGTCTTAATTAATCATTCAAGATTATTATAACGAAACCGAGATTGGGACGCTTTCACCATCCTATGGAGGATAAGGCATAATTACTTTGCTAAACACATATATTATGACGCACGTTAGCCTACACAAAAAACCAATTGGAGCACATTTATACATTCCCAAACTCAACTGAAAGTTCAGCAACCCACAAAGCTTACATTCCAATAAATCTTGACTTTACAAACTATCAGTGTGAGTCTTTCTGGACTTCATTGATTGTCTCATCGCCTCGGCCTAAAAATATACAAAACATAAATATTTAAATAATGAGCCGAGGCTCAATACGTTTACTACTATGCTATAAAGATAGAAATTCATTTTTCAATGAGTGCACATTTCAATTTGTGGCAGTTCAAAATGAAAGGGAGAGAGAATTGTATCAAAATTGCTACCAGTTATTATCCGAAAGTGACACTTAAATTGACGAGCTCATATACAATGCAATCATTGAATAGGTATATACCTTATAGGCCGATTGAGAAGCTTGAACTGAAGTCACGGGGGTGAATTGATGGACCTAAGTCTTGATAATTGGTCGACCCACTTGACTATGTGGCAAAATAATACTTGAAAATGATTTATTAAATAACCGTGTATTATGAGATTTTGACATTTATAAAAAAATAAATGATTTTTTTGAAAATACAGGCAGTAAACATACCTGAATTTAAAATTTTTCCGTCTTTTAAAGTATTCATTTGTGGCTCGATAATAATGAAAGTGACCTCGTTTCTGTTTAAAATCGATCTCCTAGTATTGCCACTGTTTAAGTAGTTTTTCTTTTGTTATTACAACAACAATAACAATAACTCTCGGTGTGGGTCCTGCTTGTACGGAGTATGGGGATATTCAGATGCAAACGATCTTATCTTTATAGGTATCACAACCCACAAAGAGGGTTCTTTTGTTATTATAATATTGGTAAATAACCTGCAATTTTACTTGTTAGTTTTTTTTACCCTTAATTACTAACACCCCATTATTGTATAATTAAAATTACGATTAAATCTTATTTTCCATTTATTATTAAATTCATTTTATTAGGCCCTTCTTTCGTTCTTGCTAAGACTATTACGAGTATTTTTATTAAAGTCATTGTTGTTACTAGTATTAAAATATTATTGCTCTTACCATTACTATTATTAGACTTCAAGAACCGAAGGTTAGTGTTGTTTTCAATGACTAACCCCACTCAAATCACCCACTAAAACAAAAGATCACATTCAATGGATCTTTACAATAAAACATTTCATTGAGTTTTTGGGTGAAAAAGTGGGTCATAACTCACATGAACCCAAAGCAAAGTACCCATGAAAAATAAAATACCAAAGCAAAGCACATATAGCCACCAAACGTAATCCCAATTCCTCCGCTAATAAAAAATTAACTCTGCCAAATTCTAATATAACCAGTAATAAAAGTTTCGTACTTGTAAACCAACCACAAGATGCATATTTTAATCATTCCTACTTCCTACTTTCAATCCCTTTGCTCAAACTTCTCGTGATTCTTCTAATTGCTAGAATCTCATTACCAATGAGCGACAAACTTCACGTCTTGCCCACCTTTAAAGCTCTCCGAGTATCTCTATTGGAGTGGGAGAAACCTGCTGATCTTGTAGATTAAGTGCTGAATCTTTTGCAATGCTCAGTATGTCCATCACCTTCCTCTTTAAATCATTATTTGTTCTTCTTTTTGCAATAATTTCAACTTCCGACTAACTTGCATAGTCATGAAACCAAATCCTAACTTTAACACGCAAGTTCCAAATTTCAACAGGGATCCCAGGTTCAAAAGCTTATTTTGTACTATGTTATTATTTCTGTCAATGTATGACCACTTTTTTTTCTTTAGGAAGACACATCTTATAACTTAATGAAGTCTCATACTTTTTAAGACCTTTTCAGCATCTTTTCTTTCAACTCATACAAGTCGTTCTACCACTGACAGAGTTTAAACAATTCCTTTTTGTAAGATTGAAATTTTACTTCTGTATACAACATGTCTAATTATACTTCGCATTACAGATTTTCAACATTGAATAAGTATGCAGACTCGAAATACAACACAGTTGTAGCATGGTTGATCTACCACGGCTTTAACAACCAAACCGGTGTTTACACAACATTGACAAACAAAGCATTTCGTTTGAACTTAGCCATCCAAACCTTTCAGCAATCCAGTGAGTAGATGTTCCTTCTCTCACCTACATCAACATATATATATGCAATTTATAATCCAGTATCAATAGGTGAAATTTCCGATGCCACCACCCAAAGTAGATCTCGCCAAAGTGAGATTTGGGCAGAATTATATTTATGCACCTTAACTTTGACAAGTACAGAGATCAGAGGCTGATGAATAAAGGCTGACAGAAGAAATTATTGAAAAGACGTTTGAGAAAGTGTAGAAAACAACTCAATCGAAAGCTCAGCTGGAAGGGGGAAAAATGGAATGGAATGGAATGATTATTCGTTTTGGAATCAGGAATAACAAAGACAAAAGCAAAACTAGTCTTTTGACAACAGTTAAAGAAAGAGAGAAGATAGAGCAGTAGACATAAGAACAAAAACAAAAGATTGAAACGTTTCAAAGAACAAGGAATAACATAAGTATTGCTGCAATGGTAATAGTCATACGCCTCAAAGAACAAGGTTTCCGAAATACTCAATGATGGAAACGTTAGAACAAAATGGAGGAGTGGTATGTCACTTGCGGGAATTCATATAAAAGAGAGGACCAAGACCAGATAAAGGTGGAGTTCTAACCTCCGTCTTGACCTCATGCTTCTGGTCGTAATTTTTGCGGATGTAACACCATTCTGATCTTTCAGCTTTGATTTTCTCCCTCTGGATTTTGACATATCTGATTGCAACAAAACTGTCAACAATATATGTACGACAGTATGGTGGGTAAACAAGGAGAATGAATAGTTTGGAATACAGAAAAACTAGTTTATAGCTTTTCTCAGTAAGGGGGAGACGCTAGCTTACAAGCCTAATGCTACTTACAATGCAGTTGCGCATCGTGTGCAGATGTGTCGCATAAATGCAAAACTAAGCTTCTGAGTATACATACCTATTTGATTAACAATTGGTGACAATATTTCTTCGCCACTGGCTTCCGATTGTATTACATCACTGGAAATAGTAGATTGATCTTCTGCTTCATCAGAATGTGGCTTTATGATGCTGTCCAATTGAGGCCCTTCTACAGAAGGGTCAATGACCTCACCATCTGTGCCATCTCGTACAGTGTTAAGAGAGGAATACCACATATATAGAAACATGCAAGAGAATTACAAGCCTAGATCAAACCAATTATCCGTGCCACCACATTAAAACTGCCAATGGATTTCTAAACAGCGTCCAGTCATATTTCCACTTGGATAACTGGCACACCATTGAGCAGCATTAGTAAGACTCAGTTTCATTTAGGTTGGGTAGAGACTAGAGAGGGGGCAGAAGGAATGGCACAATGGCACATTAGCAAATGATATGCTTCTCCAATCATGACCCTTACTCCCACGGTCCAATTCGTTCTGCCACCCAGGCTGATCTCAATTTGAAGTTTTTACCAACTTCTGTTGCCAATGATGATGCTTTGGCTGGAAACCATGCAATGACGAAAACATCAGTGCCCTGGCATTAAAACCATTCTTGTCTTTGCAGGAATAGTATAACTGCACTAGGAAAAGAGAGCACTCTAGGCTTATAGCCTGTAGCTTTTTGACGGTCAGAGAAGGATCTTCTTCAGATGCTGCTGCTACTAGTGTCACAGCCAGGTCTTTCTTCAATGTGAAGAAAAATATAATTGACTCCTAGTTCTCATGTACTATTTGATTCCAACACCTGAACTTTTTTGTATAGAGGAATACTTCTAAACTTGAACTCACGCTGTCAATGAGGAGATGCATTTTGCGTACTACAGTTCCAGACTAGTCCCTCTTTTGCTTCTCTGTGCCAAATATGGCGCCATCTTTCATGTGGGATCCTTGATTAACTTGGCACAGTAAGGACTAAAGAGGCATTAAGGATTAGAAGTGAGCTCAGATGAACCCAGAAAGGAGAGAAATTAGGGTACCTTAAACAGAGTGATCAAAGCTACTAATTGAAAAGGTTCTAGAGAGAGGAATATACAATGTTTTGATACACTCTTGGGCTGACCATTTGAAAGCAGGGCAGTAAGGGCAGAACATTTTTTGTCCGAAGGGATGAGTTAAGAGGCTTGATCTTTTTGGGTCCAATTCTCCTTCGAGACATCAAGTTCACCCCCAGGTGTAGATCAGAGAAAGTAGGTGTTTCATAGACAATGTAATGCATGTTGAGAAGGCCAATAAAATAAACCTGATAGATGTGATCATATATGTTGAGAGGATATAGCAAGTCATTTTTTCTTGTTTCTCATCCATTCTTTTTATTGATTTTATTATAGTTCTGATCATCTACTTATCAATCTTATTACATTTTTAGCTAATTGTTGACTAACTTACTAAGCCTTGGGGGGTGAGAGAATCAGTTTCTGCTTGCTACCCAGAGGTGAGGGGAGCAATGCTCCAAACAGCATTGAATCTGGTTAGATACCGAGTTAGGGTGTGCGAAACTGGTTAACCGGAGTCTTGGTTAACCAGTTTTTCGGTTCTAGAAAATGTCGAACCATAATTGAACCGAAAATTGTGGTTAAATGATCTTTGCTTAACCGAAAATTTCAGTTTGTCCAAAACCCAAACCTTAACCGAACCAACAAAATCGGTTAACTAGTTTTTCGAATCAATAAACCGATTTTTCAGTTTCATTACCAGTTAACCGTTCACCAACAATAAAAAAAGGTGTACCTTTTTTTACCTAAAATTTTCATTTTTTATGTTTAAATTTTTTGTTAAAAAATAAGTTTCGGTTACCATTCACAAATAATAAAAAAAGTGCACTTTCTTACCTACAATTTTCATTTTTTTATGTTTAATTTTTTTATATAAAAAGTTATTCTCAGTTTGGCTAACCAAATTTTCGAACCGCCCAAACTATAACCAAACTGAAAACTGAAAAAGAAGAAAATCAGTTTGGTTAACTGAACGATTTTTTTGGAAAATTTGTTCAATTAACCAGCTTTTCGGATTAGTTTTTTCGGTTCTCGGCTTCCGGAGCCTTGTAGGGGGAGCTAGTAGTCATTTCCACATAATCTTCTACTGAAAACTGAAAATTATAATGCGCAGACAAATTCAGGAATAGTTACGAAGATCAAAGCAGAAACCTAAACAAGTACCCTCAGAAGTATCAGCAGCTGCATTTTCTTCTTCATTTCTGCCATCAACAATTAGACCTTCCAAGCTACCAACTTTATTTCGGTGAGCTTGTGCATTTCTTGCTGTGGCTTCTTGCTCCTTTTTCTCCAAGTGAAATTTGTTCAGCTTTTCCTCAAATTCTTCAATTGATGATTTCAGTTCTGGTTTTGCAAACTTCTTTCCCTGATTCAATCCAATCATGCAGGAAATATGAATTAAACAAGTCAAAACTAGACATCAAGTCTAGCACACAAATATGGAACACTTGATAGTACCCTGTTTATTATGTTTCTGAAATGGTCCATCACAGCATCCCCGCACAAAGCATGTTCATATGCCTTAAACAACTCTATGAGCTTTTTCATTCCTTTCTCAGTGAAGGCCAACTGAGAGAGACAGTATGCAAGACACTCACATTGATTGATATCTGCAGCAAAAGTATTTTCCGATGAAACTAAAGTGGAAAACAATACAGCTGTAATCACTCTGAAAGATTTCAACCATATGAACATTCAATTAAGGAAGCCATTGAATTTCTCAAAACTGAGAGTCAATAGTCCTGGGTGGTAGACATGAAACAGATATAACACATTAGAGAATGGCAGTTTCCAAATCTCATCTCTGCTTAATGCTCAACTATTGACAAGAATACGATAGTTTATGCAATGTAACAGAACAAAATGGAAGAATGCTGAATAGATAGGCGCCTGAGCTTCATATATACCTGTAACCCCACTAAACCGGTTACAAAGCTTTTCAACTAAGCCTTCCATTTGTTTATCCTGGACAGCATCAAGGAGGAAAATTATAAAAAGAAGATGGAAAACATCCAATTAAATTTCTATTGAACAGGAAAATTCTAGACCTTCTTAATGGAACCAATCAAGAATTGCATGATGTTGCAGTATGACTCCCTCTTCAAATTCTGAGCAGAAAGCTTGCTAAGAATATCTGGAAGTAGGTTATATATTGGATTCGATCCTGAGAGACAGCAGAGAACTATTTATTCCATTTGAATAAAAGGCAGGATTATTATAAAATAGGGGCTCCTAGTCCTTCTTTTCCTCTTACATAAGCCAATCCCTTGTTCTATTAGCTAGAATTGCAAATTACCTTTTTTAGACAACTCAGTAAAAAAGAGTTTGGCCAGATTTGAAATTCTGTCATCTTCATCCTCCAATCTTACAGCCATCTCATTGATGTAACCTTTGACCTAATTATACAATTGCCAATATCAGACCATATCTCAGAAATTCAAAGACCAACATTTCGCCCCCTTACCTTCATCATATCGTTCAGTATAAGATGAGATAGCACCAAAACTGCATTCTTCCTAACAGAAGCTGAAGGATCACCCAACCTGGCGTACATGTTTTCAGTCCATGGCTCGAGTAAATTAGGGAAACGGACTGCCAAATCTCCAAGAGCAATGGTGCAGTTTGATCGAACGGTTTCTGATGCTGCACTCTCCACAACTGTGAATAGAAGCTGGAGATTTGCTTCACTGGATACAAAATAAAAATAGAAGATTAGGTCAGTTGTCAGAAATAAAACCAGGATGATAGAGTAGAAAATACATATCCTCACCAGAAATCTGCATCAACGATCATAAACCTACAGAGAGCAAGCATAGCAGCGGCTTGAAGTTCTGGGTTCTGGAAGTACAAAGGACAAAATATCAGGCTTCAAATCTCACATCAAGCAAAAGCAAACTTCAAGTATTCTTTAAAACAATCAAAAATATTCTCAATAAATATCATCATTCAAAACTGATCATGTTTTGATTGGAGTTTATCTCACAAAAGTTCAACACTATGAATCTTAGCTATAATGTTATCTAATTGAAGGACTTGCCTTCTGCATCAAACCGAAATTTCTACACAGCTTTGACAGAAATGGGGCACAGTATCCGAGCAAATGTTTTTGAGCTGAATTTCCAGATATGATTTCTTTCTCTGCCCTATCAGCTAGCATATCAAGCACTGCATCTTCAGAGGCAGCAACACCAAGTTCAGCATTTATTCCAGTATCCTGTAAAAAGCAGAGGAACATATATTATATTGTAAGAGTATTTTAAAAAATAAATAAATGAATGAATACAATTTTGCAAGAGTCTGACAGTTGAACGAGAAACAATTTATAAATGTTACTTTTTAAAGCGCAGTTTTACACCTCACAGGCTCACCTTTGGCGCATCATGTGCAGGACGGCTACCATCATCACTGTTAGCTTCAATACCCAGCTTCTCTTTCTTTGCCCTCTGTTTCTGAATCTTTCGAACACAGGATTCAATGTATACCAACTGATGCATAGCAACATGGCTTATAACAAACAAGTATCTACTAAGCTTTCCAACTTGAACCATGGTGGGGGCATGAGTGATGCCACTGTCCTCACCAGGCTGCGAATTATTAGATTCACCACAGTCAAACAAAGAACTCTGAGATTTTTTAACCAGCCTCACGGCAATAATTTCTGGAGCTGGATGAAGTGTATAAATAGCACCTATTGCTTTATCAGCAGCACTGTACCATATGTTTTCTGGCAGCCAAGAACCAGTAATTAGACTCTCCAATATACCAAAAATACGATTGCCGTTACTTGCTAGAAGCTTTTTCTTGTCATCTTCTGATAACCTCTGGAGTGCAGTACATGCTATTCTGGCAAGCAAAGGGTCCACTTTCGCCCATCGGCCAAATCCAATATCAATTATATCCTGCAAGTGAGAGCCTAGAATTCCACTACTAGATTTTGCGGCCATGCAGAGAACATATAAAGCACCACGGCACTGTTCTGCTGTTGTTCTTGGTACATTAAAGCAAAAGAAGTCCCACAGCGCTGATATCTGCAAAATTTGTATCTTTATGAGGAACAGAAGAACTCAATTTATATACACAAACAGCAATCAAGAATTCCACCAGACGCAATTACAACCCATAGTCATCATTCTCCCAAGAAAAAAAGAAAAAAAAAAAAAAGAAGAATCATGGTGCTGCTGCTTCGGGACCATGTCACACTAGTGATAGTGAACGCATTGTGTACTATCACTATCATGTATCAAAATTTTTGACGAAGCATCAAGTTTTTGCAAATCAGATGTCACCACAAGTTACGTAACAGCATTTCACCAAAACTCATTGACCCCTATGACATGCTTCACATCTTCTTCTCTAATAGTAGGATGGAGTGAAATCCCAAAAACTGTCTTCCTCTCCAGAGGATCTAAACATAAAATATGCCCGCACACACAAGAAAAGTAAATTAAATAGTGGGTTACATATTTTAAATGCAAATCAACAGTATAAGAGTGTCATAATTACGGACAATGTATAACAAGACTGAAAAATCAATTACTGCTGATAAAATGAAATCCAACACTGCCACTTTACTAAAATCTACTCATTTTCATGTCTTGGAACATATGTAGCGCCAGCAATCACTGCTAGTATACAGTATACACAGAAAGTTGTACGGTTGTGAATTCACCATGTACATTGGTGCCTCCAGATAACAGACAGTTGTTAATAAGAGTTTTGGTATGACATGGTAGGTAAAAGTAAAGTGCTAAACTCAACTTCCTAGACCTAACTGAAAGTCATCTGAAGAATATTTTGCTCACATATAGACATGCAACACCATCACTGATTCACTGTAACTAGAATGGTCTGTGAGCAGTCCATAGAACACAATTAATTACCATTGTGGAAGATACATCTCCTTTAGAGACTAAGGCAGCAATTATCAATTCCAGAGCTGCAAGATCTCCAATATTTGAGTCAATGGCCAGATTTGAAAGATTTTTAGCTGTCTCCAGCGGATTTTTTGTCATGTATATCGTAATGAACGCATTCTCTACAGCTTCATATATGGACTTGTCCTGAGAAAAAACCTGCAAAGCAATAATAAAAGAGAATTGCCATTTAAAATACTGGAACATGAAATACATAACGCAATAATGAATATAGCATATGTTCATGCTTGATAAATGCTGCATCAAGTATAATGTGAATTTAATTGGTACCAAAGGGAACATTTTTCGGAGGCAAGCATCTGAACCATCAATCTGAAATTGTCGACACCTCATAAGCAAGAGAATGGTGTTCTCAACATCTGTGGCAGAAGATGATGCCATCAATTGAACAAGGGTTGGCATGGTCGCAGATATGCACTTTGAAAAGGTCAATCCAGCTTCAAGGGAAGCGACCAAAGCCCTTGTCTGCTCCAAATTTCCAACATCTGGAACGGAATTATCTTTTTGAGGACTCCTTTCTTCATTCTGGGACAAATAACTGTCAGGTAAGCTATCCAGCTGCTCATTCAATCTGACTTCAGTATTTATACTATTGGCATCTTCATCCTCATTGGAGGGTTCATTACCAGGTGGCAATCCATCATGACCATTTTCTGCATGCTCCTCAGGCTGAAGAGCACTTAATTTCTTCTTGTACTTATCAAGCGTTGCTTCAAAGGAGGCTATCCGAAGTTGAGGCCCGAACGGATTATGCTGCAACATTATAATGAGTAGATTTAAGGCAGATTTCCTCACAATGGCACTTTTGTCCTCCAATCTCCCAGCAGCTACAGCTGCCACTTCATTCCACAAACCTATAGAAACAGAATGCTCTTCACACAGTTCCGACCAAACCTGAAGCACCCTACTTCTTGTGTACGCAGAAACATCACGACACCTTTCCAACAAAATTTCCAACATAGCCTGCTTAGTTCGCAACCGAACTGACTTTGAGCTCACCTCACTTTCTTCATCTTTAAATGCCTTAGAAATCAACTTTCCTAGCACTGCTACAAGGGCATTCCTAATCTTGTAAGATTCTCCCCCAAAATGTGGGACAAGTATGCCAATATTAGTTGAGACCAACTTTGGTAGCCTCTCGGACAGTTCAACGAGAAAACGCCCTATGTTCTCAGCTCCTACACCATCCTTGGTATAATCTTTCGGGTTTGTTCTTCCAATCTCCCCGATAAGGGAGGTAGCCAAGCTCCCATCAGCATACTTCTTCTCGGCCCCTGCAACAGCATCGGCCATGGGAGTAACAACAAAATCATACTTGTGTAACAAATGAATAATTGAGGCGCATGACTGTGCAGTGTAGTGATACTTGGTGGCAATGCTCCCAATTATGCGACATACAGCATCTTTTGCTTCAGAGCCCTTTAGCAGCATAGCATTCTCAAACAAGAGAAATGCATTCCTAATGTAAACGAGACAGTGTCATCCAGCAAATCGAGCAGAGAAATGAGAATAACAATAATTTGTATATCAGACTTACTTTGCTATAAAAGACAGGTAATTTTCATCAGGGTCTGTGGATCCAAAGAGCAATGACAGGTTGACCTCTAGTGAGTTGGCAATCAAATTTAGGATCCGACCTCTCTGTCCCTCCCAATTCCATGCATTTATGGGGAGTTTCTTCCGACTACTAGCTGCAGGCTAAGCCCACCGAAGAGAATTTCAGAGCATGAAATGGGCAACCAAAAAAAAAAAACACAATGCAATATAACTAAGGCATACTTCAACATATGGATACATACTCTCAATAAATCTTGAAAATAAAGCAGACACTAGATGGGACCTTAATTTTAGTTGCTTTTTTGGTTCTTCTCCTCCCTATTGAATCACTTGTAACAATCAAATCTGTCCAGTTGTAAGCAGTTAAGTCCCTACTACTGTTAGTAATTGTGACCAACCATTAGAATTGCTTTGGGAGCAGACATGCAGCAGATCCAAAACGAAGACACGATAGTCATTGTCATGGTGAAATCTTAAACCTATTATTGGAGAGTACAGCATGAGCATACTCCAATAACTCCATGCTAAGCTCCTTCCATTTTGTGGAAGCTAATCTTTGCCCTTGAAATATTCGTTATAATCTGGTTTCATTGACCACAAAGCTCGCTGCTTCCATGAGCAACCTTGATATTTTGCAATGTTTTGCCCCTTCACTTTTATGTAATGTTTGGTTAGATGTAATCAACCTTGTAATGCAAACAAGTTTGTAATTGTGTTTCATTACTTTCTTTGGTTGTATGAGAGTATAGCAATAAAAGAACTATCTTGTAATTATGATTACCACAAACTAATTAATCGTGATTGCATTACACTGCCATTAAATTAAATTCAACCAAATATCACATTAAGTCTTATCTATGTCCTATTTGTGTCAGATACTCTAGGCTTCTACATTTGGATTTCTTATCGATCTCAAATTATGCCAAACTAAAGGGAACATTCTTGAGATACAAAGTTTTCTATCAGAATATTAGCAAAACTTAACCAAAGTTGATATTTGAGGTGCAAAGCAATGAGAATGACGTCAAACAAAACCAACTTATTGGGGAATTAGAATTTGCATTCACCCAACCTCCAAAAGAACATAGACATTTAGAATCCATAGTTCTCTAAAGTTTTGGGTTTTACCTAAAAACAAAGCTCCGACCAGCAAAGAAAAGTGTCAAAAGGATAGAGATGGTAACTTACTTTGGAAGTGGTGGTGGCATTACAACTGGCCTCCTCCGCCAGAACAATATGAACGAGGAAAAACGTGTAGATTTTGAAAGCGTTCCGATGAGAAGCCAATCTCTGAAGCATAGCAGCATCTCCGGTGCCACCATAGTCATCATCCTGAGCAGAATTAGACAACCTAGAGATAGAATCGACATTTGGAAGAAGAACACTGAAATTCGAGCGAAGAGATTCAACAATGTTGAATTTACAAGCCGGTTTTAAGGCAGAGAAAGCCTTCACCAAGGAATACACCCTATCAAAAACATCCTGATCTTCGATGCAGAACAGCTCCCTGTCAGAAAGGTCGAACGAGACACCTGCATCTCATAGATTGGTAAAATTAGTCAGAGAAGTGTGAAATTAGGGTTTCAGAATTTGGGGTTTTGGGGAAGAGAAGCGGTACCTTTGACGAATTCCTCGAGATCGGAAGAACGGAGAGAGGCGATGTTGGTAGGGTTCTGAGCAAAGAGACGATTGTCTTGGTGTTCTTCTTCCAGAGAGTGGAGATTTGGAGGGAAGATGAATGCGGGAGCCATTGAAGACTGGGGAGAGACAGAGAGAGAGAGAGAGGGGACGAATTTGAATTGAGTTATGTTTTAAGGTTGTGTGAGAGGGGAGAAAGACGCAAACTAGTAGCAGAGATCAGTGAGTGAGCCTGCCGGATGTGATTTTGAAATTTTCGGAGGCTCTCTCGGGCGGGAAATGTAACGTTTGTGGGATGGCGTTTTTGGCTTAGAGGATAGAGCATCCCCAGTGCACAATTCATTTTTTAAGCGGAGGTCGACTCATATGATTTAATTTTTTGAATTTCTTCCTTTTCATCTTTGCAACGAAAAGGTCATCATATTGGATCATTAAATAAAATATTTATTTTGAACTTACTTCATAATACATTACTTTTTTAACAAAGAAATAAAGGAAAAAAATATTTTTTAGACAAAAAAAAAGGAAAAGTGAAAATGTCACAAATGGATCCCGAGGACAATCCGACACGCAAGGCCCCGCGTGGATCATCGACTGCAATAAGAAATCCGGCCCATATGGTAGATTGCATTGTTGTAGCTAAGGATGCTCTTATGGCATGTTCTGTACAACGTAAAGGAATATTAAGTTTAAATTTTACAATTTTTTATAATCTATTACATCTTTTTACAGCTTTTTAACCTATTTCTTACAACTTTAAGTAATAAAAAACTGTGATAAGTTGTAAAAAGTTATAGCGTGTAAGCAATTATAAGGCAATTACAAGATAGTTATAAAATGTAGTTGTAAGAAGTAGTAAGAACTTATAAAAAATTGCAAAATTGTAAAAAAGTGTAATTAAATATAACAAGTTATGACAGTTATAACGGCATGTTCTTAAAACTTTAAGAATATGCCCTTACTGTATAACAACTAAATTACGGTAATTACCTAATAACATTTAACAACTCTTACATCTCCCTTTTTCAACCACCCCCCCAAAAAAAATTGTTATTGAGAGCAAATTCTCCAGTACAAGTAATGAATAGCTTCTAAAAAAAAAAAGGAGTAATTAATAGGGGTTATAACAAAGTGGTGCCCAAACCTAATCATTGTGAGATTTCAATCTATGATGGGGTTGAAGCAAAATGACATTTACTTTGATGAAGGGCACTGATTATGAACCCATTGGTTGTCGGTCAGACAATTAATAAGGAAGATACAGTGAAGGTACATGTACGCGCAATATTCTATGCACTAGAATTTATGTGATAGAGAATGACCTAGCAAAATTGCTAGTATTTTGGGAAAGCCTATTACTAGAGATAAGGAAATTCAACTTAATTTTATAGCATCATTCGTAAAGATGATTATAGAGATGGATATTAACTCGAAATTTCTACCAAGGTAATCTTTATGGATGATAGAGGATGTAACACCCGAAATTTTTGATACTTATTTTGAATTATGTGTAATATATAAATTATGTGTATATTGTATGCATTTTATTTCAGGCACATGTGTGTGTTTTACATTATTATTATTATTATTATGTTTTTGGAAGTGATTATAAAATATTACTCATTTAGTAATTGTGCACAAAAAAAAATGAAAAGAAGAGTCAAAATAGGTGGCTTGACCCAAAAAAAAAGGAAAAGCCGAATAGGGGTTTAATTTCACGTGATATCTATTAAAATGGGGGGGGGGGGGTTGCTTTATCACACAAATACACACACGCACACCATGTAGAGAGGGAGAGGAAGAGAGGAAGAGTAAAAGAAGAAGAATGAGAAGAGAAGGAGAAGAAAAGTATTTTGGGGTTTTGATTTTGATTTCAAGTTGAGGTGAGTAATATTTGCTCTTCCTCAACCTAAAATTTGATTGAGGCAAGATGAATTTGATTATTTATGCTTTAAATTGAGAAATCAGTCGAGAATTGAGGTTTTGAGTTTGATATTTTAGGATTTGGTAGATTAGAACCTTAATTCCACCCCTTGGAAACCCACATCTATAAATTGTATGTTTAGTTGTGACTTTTGGATTAACTAGATATTGTGAATTGATAGTTATGTTCTGAATTCATCCAAGCACATAATATGCTATGGATTCGTGGGTTGACTTCTTGCATTGGTTGAATAAGATGATAAAAAAATAGGGTGAATTTGGATTCTTCAGATAGCTAGCTACTGTTTGAATTTCTGTGAATTATTGGATTGGTAAAAATTCCTGGAAGTTTTACTATAGGTGACCTATGGTGTTGGAAAATTTCCTATAAATTTTTGTGAATTTTTGATATGTGGTTTGAAAGTTATAAATTTTTTATTGAAGCTGCCCTGTTATGTGGTGTGAAAATTCAGATGATGTTTGAATTAATGTGAATCATTGGGTTAGAGAAAAATTGTGAAATTTTATTGTGAAATATAGATGTTATTTGGAGATTTCTAGTAAAGTTTCATAAATTTTGGATGTTTATTTCACGAGTTATGAATTTTTGATTGAAACTGCCCTGTTTCGGTGTATAGTTTTGGTTACTATTTTAATTTCTTCCAAAGCTTTGCTTGGATAAAAATTATGAAGCTTTTACTATATATTCCTCATGATATTTTGTGATTTCTTGTAAATTTTCGTGAATTTTGGCTGCGTATGCCATAAGTTGTGAATTTTTGAGCTTAATTCCCAGATTTTTGATAATTTTGTCTTACTATTTGAATTTCTGGGAGTTTTAGTATGGAGAAAATTCTTGAAATTTTTATGCTAGAATCTATATATTATTTTTCAATTTTTTGCAAACTTTTGTGAAGATTGTATGTGTATTATTTGAGTTATGAATTTTTGAACTAAACTATCTTGTTTAGTGTAATTATAGATTATTTGTATGTTTAGTGGAATCAGCCACTGACAAAGTCAGGTTAGGTTGCCTACAATTCACCCCTTGAGGTGCGGCCCTTCCCCGGACCCTGCGTGAATGCGGAATGCTTGTGCACCGAGCTGCCCTTTTTGTATGTTTAATCCGTTAATTAGATATGGAAAGGCCGCTGTTGAGCTTGGCAAATATTTCAATTGTGTGATGAAGTATAGAAAGTTTGTGAAAACTATTTTGAAGTTGGATTATGCCTTGGGTATATTTTGGTATATGACATGAATAAAAGTTTATTTGAAAATTATAAGTTATATTTTTGGGAAAAAATGTTCATGTCTTGACTGAGGCCATTACAGAGCGTTCTAAAACTATGGTCATATAAGTAGTTGTCTTTGTGTTTGAAGTTGTGTGAGTTGTTGGTTGGTATCTTAAGAGGGCACTGCTCGGTCCGCCAATTGACTTTTCAGTTTGTGTTATGTGAGAGATGTATGGGTCCTTGGTACTCCAGGATGTGAATGTGACTCAACAGTTTGTGATTTGAGGACCTCTACGTACTTTAGAACATTGGGTGCCTGGTTGGTACCATATGAATGAGTTGCGGCTGGTCCACCATTGGTTGGTACCATATGAATGAGTTGTAGCTGGGGCACCAGGATGTGTGTTGTCACCCCTGTGTCGTGATGATTTTTTGTGTGAGTCATGAGTTGATTTTATCGTATGAGTCATGAGTTGATTTTTCCTAAACTAAAAAGGCTTGCATTCAGTCAAGAATATGTGATATGTTATGAAATTGGTTTCGGCTTGGATTTGGATTTTGGATACATTATGAAATTGGTTTTGGCTTAGATGTGGACTTTGGATACGATATGAATTTGGTTTTGGTTTGGATTTGGAGTTGGTTTTGGATTTGATGAATCATTCAGGATATTTATGAAATTGTGATCGATTTGAACCACATGTGTGATCGATAAATATGTTAAAGAAATATATTATGTGTTAAAGCACGTATGTGGACTTTTGAATGAAATATGTTTTATGTATGCGTTAAGTATGGCTACGGGCGGCCCATTAGCATGATTTAGCAGGCTTCGCTTTTTTTTGGACTTTAATGAGGATTAGGAGCCCAAAGGACATAGTTGGTATGGGACAACCAAGGTTAGTTTAGTGAATAGACTAACAATAGAGTTTGTTTAGGAACTTAAGTGAAAATAAGAGTCCTTGAAACATATCTACTATGGGACAGATACGACTATGTTAGTCTAATTGCCTACCTCATAACAAATATGTGTGGGTATTTGTGAAGTTCGAGAACATGTTGGATATGAAAGATATGAGTTTATTTAGATTTATGGAGCATAAGCATGTTCTTTCACTACTAAAAACTTCGATTATTCCGATGGAAAATGCCGACCGAAAAAGAGACCGTCGCACAGGCCGACGGACATGGCGACGGGAAGACCGAAAAAGCAGACAGGGGTGGCGGGCGTTTTGACGGACTTTAAATCCGTCGGATATCCGACGAACTATCTGTCGGAATGTCTGGCCAATGTTGACCAAGTCTGGGACGAATTTAATAAAAAAAAATTTAAAAAAATATAGGTCCGACAGAATATTCCATCGAAGCATGACATCCAATGGAATATTCCATCGAATCCTTGTTTAAAATTCGGCAGCCCGACTTCTTTCTTCATTTCGGATGGGCGTTTGAAGTTCAAGTTAGAGAGAGAGAGAGAGAGAGAGAGAGAGAGGCGACCACCGCCGCAACGTCGCCGTCTGTCAACTCCGGTCGCCGCCGCCGCCGGTCATCCTTAATTCCACCGCCATTTGTGGCCGTTTTCATTTTGTCATTTCAAGTAAGTGATGTTAGTTTAGTTTATAGTAGATTTTTTAATGAATTTGAGAAATTTGAGCTAGAATTTAACAATTATGTGATCATTTGTGTTAGTTGTAGAAATTTTATTGAGTAATTTGTTGATTTTGGGTTTTGAATTTTATTGTGTTGATGTGAATGTGAAAGTAATTATTATGTATTATTAGTGATTATTGGGTGTTGTTAAAATTTAATTGAATGTTATTTTTTGTAATTTATGATTTGTAATTTTGAATTTGCAAGTATATAGAATTTATTATTGAAAATGGAAGTTTGAATTGAATGTTATTGTCATTGGGTTGTTCAAGTTCCCCAATTTTTTTGTCCAAAAGCTGAGAAAATTTTCAACGGATTTACCGACGGAGTTCCGACAGATTCTAATGGATTCCGACGGAATTTCAATTTTTTTTAAAAAAAAATTCAAAAAAATTTCGTTCAAAAGAGGGGATGGGGCATCTGACGAACCATTTCCATCTGACACAACCTGTTCCGTCAGAACAGGCGTCCGACAGAATCCGCTGTCCGTCATAATAGTTCCGACGAACTAATAAATTCCGTCGAAACCCATTCCCGACCTCAGTTATTCCGACGGCCGGAATTGGCCAGAGTATTCACCGAAAAATGAATTTTCCAACTGAAAAAAATCACATTTTCGATCGAAAATTCGGTCGGAATGAACAGATTTTTTAGTAGTGTCTTATTGCCTTCTATATGCTATATAATATGTTCTATCTATATGTCATAAGATACATATACTGTGTGATTATGTGTTAACCGGTTTAATGTGTAAAGTGTAACAACGGGGAAGGTAAGGGTTATTCACTGGGCTCGGGGAGCTTATGATCTCACCATTTTTAAGGTTTTGGAAGTAAAAAGGGATCACAATAATATTAAGAGAGCTAGCTAGCTGTGAAATAATTTTGAAGAACTAAGTTGCGAATGGATACCCCATTTTTTGTTTATGTTATCAGTTATGTTTATTAAATGTAAGTATTGATGTATTTTTGGGATTTCATATGTGTAAGAACATTATGGATACGGTTTAAGTGTGTATGTAATGCATGTTTTAGATTGACCATCCCGAACTTTAGTTAGATTTCTATAAGAGTTGCCGCTGCTATCGCTTATTAAAAGGTTAATTGTGGTTAAGAAGTTTAAATAGTCTTGTCGATGTTCCTAATTTGGCATCCACGGTGGTGACGCGTCTTTCCCCCTTCGGGTGGGGCGTTACAGAGAAGGTCTAATCTTGTAGGTAGTAAGATCTGAGTAGAAACTAGCTAAATGTGACCATTGTAAAATGTTTGGTCATATGATAGAGGATTGTAGAAAGAAAACTCGTATGGTGTAAAGAAAGAACGAACTTCTTGAAGCAATGCAAGATATTAAAGTTACCTAAGCCCTGAATACAGAAAGTAACAAACACAACACTCCTCTCATATGTTTAAGGTAAAGGAATTAGTATCTCCACAAGTGATTTTTGGGAAAGGGGTTGAAACAATTTGTTAAAGACTCACCATGTCAAACATATTATTCACATATTTTTCTTTTCTATTCTCTTTTTCCTTTTTTTCATCTTGATTGCTTTTTTTTAAAATTAACACAATGAGAAATGGATGACAAGGGCTAAGCAAAGTTTCAACTCCCAATCATAAGAATCAATAAACAAGCATTGGCAAACCACCAACATACACCAACAAACATAAACCCCAAATTACCTTACTTGTATCACAATGTTGCTTCCGCTAACTTGGCTTAGGGTAGGATAGTGCATTTTAATTTTTAGGCCAAGGGTTAGGTAGATGTTGGCAAACCCAACGACAAGGAAAAGCTCAAAAGGGCTAGCAAATGGGTCAAAATACCATATAGTAGCTTTTTGGCTCATGTGGTCTATGAATAAATTGAATGTCTCAATCACATTAATACCATGCACATGCCAAATGCGACTTTAAAGAGAGCTAAGCCAAGCTCTAGAGATGTAGACACAAAAGGGTTAAACAAACTGTGAAAGAAGGTATGAGACTATATACAACAAATAGTCCTCATTGGCTTAAAAGTCTCACATGTTCTTCTACATCTAGAAGCTAGCTCGAGTGATTGACCAACTACTAAGGCTCAACAATTCATGTAAGAACAATTCTCAGGGGCGAATGCACAAACACAAGGTTAAGTAATCAAACCATTTTCATAATTCATAATTCATAAATCTAAAACAAACTTAAAAAGCACTAAAGATTACCTACTCATGGCACAAAACAAGGAAAGAGACGAAGAAAAATGAGGGAGGCTACCTCATTTGCTTAACGTTGGCTCCAATTTCACTTCACTTGCCTTCGTGAGCCATCATGTAAGAACATAAAGAACTATATACGTTGCAAGGATGCAAAACCTAACCTATATGATCTGCCCTAAATGCATAAACATGTGCGCAATGCAAGCTAAACAAATATGATGAAAACTGGTATGATGGCTAAATGTTGTCCTAACTAAATGCCACGAAAGATATGGAAGAGGTATGCACAGGACTATGCAAACATCATTAACCACGAATGGCACAATAAGTTGCCATAACCAAACACACAGCCCTACAAAACCAACATAGACCACGAGCTAGAGGCTATCTTACCCCAATGCTTAAGTCTTTAATTGTCTCCAATAAAAAGTGTATGTAAGCCATAAAAAGGGATGGATGGAAAGACTTACAGAGCTCAATAAGGATTAGGATGCCCTCAGGGCCTCCAACTAGTAGGAGGGTAAGATCACTGTTGTTGTTGGTAAGCATAAGGAACCAAGTGCTCCATGTTCTGCTGGCGCTGGGTCAATTTTTTCTAGTTCTGGATGATTTCCTAGTTTTTGATGTGCAATTGGTCTAAGCGGTCAAGAATAGACTATAACATGGAAGGACCCAACACATCAAGAGCGGCTATTCTGGAAATACCAGCTCCAGAAGGGCCGACTCTAGAATCAAAAGTGGCTCACCTTCTAGCTCCACCACCCCTAGATGCCTCATCATCATTAGAGGCCTCATCAGGAGAAACCTTCCCCTTAAACTCACCATCCATATCATTATCATTATCATTTATTAGGTTAGAGCCTTAGAGGGGCTAGTTACGTTATGGTAGTCTTCTCTTGTTTTGGAAGGGAAAATAAAGGGTGCCCATAATGGTGAGCCAAAATTGACCCCAACAAGTGCTCATAATTAAGAGCTTCATCTTAATAGAGGTAACTACATCAATACGTCCTAGAGTTGTCAACTTGGTGTACAATTCTGAAGGCCCGAGTAATGGTAGTGATGACACCCCTTGTAGCTATGACCACCATAGAATATTGAACTTGCTCATCTATATAGGAAGCTATAGAAGCCCCAGCATTCAAAGCCTTGTTGTGTAATTCAGCCTAAAAGATGAACATCTCCCCCTTTCGCACCCCATTTTAACTATCAACTAGGCAAAGAACTGTGCACGTTGCGCGCGAGTAAGCTAGGATTCATAAGTAAATATAAAACCCAATAGGGAATGTTTGTGGTTAACTAATTCAAATTGGAACTATTTTAGTGATAAAGAAGTTGAGAATTATGTATGGTGTGTATATTTCAGTTCCTCTTATGACAACAGACGTGTGTTGGAATGTTTCTCCATTATATATGTCTTAGTTGTAAACATTGAACCTTTAATTTGAAAAAAGTAACATAAGAAATTTTGTAGCTGCCCAAATTATCCATCAATGAAGATAACAGGGTGCTAAAAAACCCTTAAATGCTTGTTTTCTCAATTTGCAATCAAGCCTCTAAACCATAAACACAAATCTACATGAACAAATCGAAATGCCTTAAAAAGCAAATAAAATCAATTCAAAATTTCAAATTGGAGAAACTAAATTATTACAAAAAGACCAAAATCTAATAAAAACACCAAAGTAAATTAATGCCCCCAAATTCATTGAGACGAACTTTGCTAGGGGTTTCTCTTAAAGACTAAGCAAATAAAAGTATCTAATCAATCATTTACCTACAAAATGCTTTAAAATTAAATTGTCAACAAAATTAAAAATACCACGTATTAACCTCACTACGCCTTACTTTCAGCGGGCTCCACAATGGGTCAATGACTAAGGTCCTGTTCTTTTTGTGGATCAATTCTAAAATACTAACCTCAACCTACTTCAACCCACTTCAATCCACTTCAACCTACTTCAACTCACTTCAACCTACTTCCACTATTTTAACCAAGTTCAATTTATTACATAAAAATATTCAACCCACTTCAACCCATTTCAACCTAATTCAACCTACATCAACCTACTTCACCATTTTACTCACCCCAATTTACCTACGAAAATAGCAGACCCTATATCCCAGTTTTGATTCAGCACTTACTATATCCTATTCAAAACCCAGTTCACATATTTAATTTAAAGTTAAGATTAAAATTTTATGGATGACAATATTGACACTCAACCAAACAAATGTCATCAACGAAACACAAGACCACAAAACAAGAGCACATTTTAAAAAGCAAATGACATTTCAAGTATGTATTATTAAACATGTAAACTGACAAATTGGGAACTAAAAATCATATTAATTAATTTACTCTTATTCAGAAAAGAGTTTTAAGAATTAAATGACTAAACTCTCAATATAAAAGAAAATCCCAAAATTCTTAATCAACACAAAATGTTTCATCCTCAATGACCTACATTCCCAACTAACCCCTAACTACATTGTTTGCAAATAAGAGAACACAAATTCATTAATTAGTAAGAAAATAATTCAAGGAGCATCCATGAAGATACTTTGAATCCATAAGTAACTTGCGAACCAAGGCCACACGTCCAGTTCATGGAACCTAAAATAGTATCAAAGAACTTGCATGCGATGCATGTACATAGGAGAATCGGAAACACATCATTCGCCTCACTTAATAGATAAAAATGCAGATACATGATTCAATAGCTATGAATGTCAGTATGTCGATGATTCCAACCAAAAAAAAAACCCCTGAGACATGACGGACGGAGAAACTAACAGCAATTGCAATGGAAACATACTCATTTGCATATTCGAAGTTCATGCCTACTTCTTTTATCCTTCGAAGTTCATGCCTACGATGATAGTCTACTCTACCTTGCGAGTGTCTCATTTTTGCTAACCAAATGAAAAAGGGATTGAAAAGGGGATAGAAACTAATTAATATAGCATGTTCTGAATTGTATTTGTCATTATTCCCCAAGTCCCCAACACATCAAAGGGACATTTTGGTAAAATTAAATACTTTTTGACACTTCGCATTGAAGGTATCGTCTAGGCTAGCACCGTCTTAGAAATGACGCTCAAAATGATATATTAACACATCCATTGTTTTTTTCTTGTGCACATTTCCATGTACACATTAGATAGATGAAACACAATGCCAACTGCCAAGTGTAGAAAACAAATCTCATAGATGCCTAGGGTTCCTGCAATATCTAGGGTGCAACCATCTTGTTCACATCTCATGTCTGGTAGGAATAAGAACAACAACAATTAGGTTGTTTGGGGGGGGGGAGAGGCAAAGAAATGAAGTTAGTATATTAGACATATCTTAGAGGGAGGGGGGAACCAAAGACTAAACAAAAGATCAATGGGCATTAGATGCCCCAAAATGCAAAGTACGGACACCCCATACTTTACAATGTCAGGTAACAAGCACACCTACCAAACCCCTCCATTCTTGAATTGCTACCTTTTCGCCTCAATCCAAACCTTGTTTGCTACCCCCTAAGTAAGGCCATGATATAGGGCTAGCATTAGTCAAGTAAAAAGTAGCATGATAGATGTACAATATATTTCGTCGTAGTGAGAAAATAAACAATTGAGCTACACTTGACAAACAAAAGGCTATGAGTAAATGCAACTTCAAGGCAATCAACTGACAAGAAAGAAGACTAAGAAAGAAAAAAAATTACTTGAAATATTAAAAGGATTGCACGCCAAAAATTAATATACAGAATAAGTTTCTTTCAATTATTCTACATCAAGAGCTATGGTATAATACACATAATAAGTATCTCTCAAGTACCTTAAGAGTTATGGTATCTCTCAATTATTTTACCTCAATAACTAGTCAAATTATGCAAATGATGAAAAACAAAAACATCTAACCATTAGTAGCACAAGTAACCGAAACTGGGACAAGAATCACAAGAGTATAGTTACTAAGAAAGCAAATCATTGGGGAAAAGGAAAAGGAACAACAACTAAAACACTGACATGATGATGTAAATTTACATCTAACCCGGATTTGAATAACATAAAAGGTCATGTGTCGTAATATGCAGACAATGTCACATAATCTCAACTCAAAGCATTATCTTGGTATGATCCTGATCTTGTCTCTTGCTGCATTCCCACCCAACTCCAAAACCTACATTAAACCAACAGAAAAAGAAAAATATAACGAGAACCCAAACCAATTCAGACCGAACAAGGTTACAATCTCAGCATCTGAGTTTAAACAAATGAACACTGAAATATGTTCCTGGAAATCAAATCATAAGAGAATATTAAACATTCTAGTTGCGAAATTCACCAAAAGAAACCAAAATCAATGAAGTTGACACTAAAAATTGAAGAGTGAACTTTGAGAAGAGTTGCAGACACAGGGAAATTAAAGATGGAGAAAGAAGGAAACACCTCAGTAGCAAGGTACTTAGGAAACAAGACCTCATTTACCAACCTGTTAAGCATAATAAACCTCCCTAAAGTAGCAAACCCATCGGAAACTATAGACCAACATTGATGGAGCGGGAGACGAGCTCCTTCTTTAGGCACCCTTGATTCGACTAGCACCCTTATTCCCCTTTCCTCATTCCCTATCCATTTCTTCCTTTAGAATTGGGTTTCTAGGTTTTGATATGTGAAGTATAAGACTGATTTGTTAGATGAGAGCTGAGGCGGAGGGAGATGAACAAAAACAGTAAATCTGCTAAAAACTTGAATCAATCAATCAAATTGAGGAGGGTGTGGGAGAAAACGCAAGGATCTAATACTAATTCAGAGACAAAATGTCCATTCCTTGATATCAAATTGAAACAAAAAAGAAAACATGAAACTTGAGAGAAACAAGCACTAAAGATTCAAGAACGCGGAAAGTTGAAGATACCCAAATACATATTCATTTGCATTGCCCGGGGAGAGAAGAGGGGAGAGAGTGTGTGCATCTTCTACTGTGGTTGTAGAATGAGAAGCCATGGAAGTAAAGGAAGCAAAACAGAAGGGACAGGAAAAAGGGAGGGGTGATGGAAGTCATTAGGGCAATAGAGATAATGACAATTTCACCCTCCAAACATTGGTAACCAAACAAAGATACCCCTACTGTTCACAGGAATAGTAATTCACCTTATTCATTTTTAAGGTTATATATATATATATATATATAT
>JACYFF010003369.1:78048444-78097553 GCA_017589665.1 Selenicereus undatus
TACATACATACACAGACACACACAGACACACACACACACACACACACACACATATAAGATATAAGCAAACACATAGTTCGACGTAAGGCACTGGAGGTAATGTAGCATGAGCCTGCAAATCCACGTGGCCTTAGTAGATCTAGCCTCATACCTCCACTCAGAGCGAGTTATTGTGAACCAAAAACAGCCTTGGTTGTACTCATCATGTATGGAGGCAAGGGCACCACCATTGGGGAGTTGGAAAAGTTCATTGAATTGGGCGAGGGTAAGCTCAAGAGTTTGATTAAACAATCAAAACCTAATATAGCCAATGTCATTCCAAAACTACCTCTTCAAATCCAACACAAGGGAGCTCATGAATTTCGAAACAAGTCATTCATAAACTAGCTCTTGCAAAGTCATAAAGTGCAACTAACCCAATCTACCAAGCAACATACGCAAATCATCTAATAAATGCAAGGTCTCTATAATTTGCTCATCAAGGTAGTTACGTGCACAAATATTGCCAATGACAATAGTATCATCTCATTTACCATGATCTTCATCAACAAACACAAATTTATACTTGTTAACTACGTGAGAAATTGGAGGATTGCCTTAGGCAAATTGTGCCCAGCTAGTATAAGCGGCGATACATTTCATGCATTTTTTTAGGAGTCATGTCAATTAAGCTTGAACTTGCAACCTAAATTGAACCCAAACGCTCTTGAATTCAGCAATATAACACCAAAACCTTGCAATTGGACCAAAAATAGTACCAAATCGAACCAAAAGAGGTGTGGCGGTGGTGGGAAGGAAAAATCCGAAACCTAGGGTTTCGATTTTTAGGTGTACGAGGAGGAATGAGGGTAGTGAGGGGTGAAATTGGTAGTGTGAGGGTGAGAAGGCAGTGGTTATGATGTGGGCATGGCTGGATCCTGGAGAGAAGAGGTGGCAGAGGGAGGGAGGAAGGAGGATTGAGGTGGTGCCAACAGAGGAGGCGGCGACGCGTCGTGGAAGTGTTGAGGGTGTGTTCGGCGATGACCGGGAAACAATGGAGAGTAGTGGTAGTCACCGGAGTAGAGAGAGAGCAAGAGGTGCGAGGGGAGGAAAGAGAGTGAGTGGGTGAGAAAGAACAGAAACGCACAATTGAACCTATATTTTTGAATACGATTTGAGGGCACACGATCGTGCGTCGATGTACGGGCGATCGTGTGTCTTTCTTTTTTTGCATACTCCAACAACGTAGGGTCATGCATAAATGCACAAGCAATTATGCGCAACTTCGTTTTCTTTGGCCTGTGACAGCATCACAAAAGTGCATGATCGTTCACTTTCTAGCATGGTCATGCACTTCCAAAATTGTTGCACTTCAAAAGTTTGCCCTCAAGTCTTCACCAACACTAGATCTCCTCAACTTTT
Source organism: Selenicereus undatus (assembly GCA_017589665.1). Taxonomy (NCBI): domain Eukaryota; kingdom Viridiplantae; phylum Streptophyta; class Magnoliopsida; order Caryophyllales; family Cactaceae; genus Selenicereus; species Selenicereus undatus. Next base: position 78,049,846 of record JACYFF010003369.1, read on the forward strand.
TTTTTGAAAGTAATAAAACTTGGCTTACCTCCCAAAAAGCACTTGTTTTAGGTCTCTAGCTTAATCATTGTCGGTTTCTAAGTAGAAGAGGCATTGGGGAGGTCAAAAGAGACCTTCCCCTCAATTTACTCGCCAGCAATGTAGTATTTGAGCATTGAGTCATTCACCTTCAGGAATCCAGTTACTTCTGTTCCAATCTCAATAGCTCCATGGGGGGAGGCTTTTAAGACCTTGAATGGACCCGACCACCTTGAGTTAAGCTTACCGAGAAACAACTTCAATCTGGAGTTGAACAAGAGAACCAAGTCACCTTCCTAAAACTCTTTCTTATTGATGGACTTGTCATGCCACCTTTTCATCCTCTTCGTGTAAACCCTAGAAATTTCAAAAGCATCCAAGCTGATTTCCTCAAGTTCATTCAGTTTCAGTAATTCCGTTTCCCCCGCAAATTGCAAATCGAAGTTAATATGTTTAATGGCCCAGTAGGCCTTGCGTTCTAACTCCACAAGAAGTTGGCATGGCCTACCATAGACTAATTGAAATGGCGTGGTGCCAATAAGGTTGTACAGTTAGCCCAAAGAGCGTCATCTAGCCTGCTCACTCAGTCTTTTCTTGATCTGGCGATCGTTTTCTCCAAGATAGATTTGATTTCTCAGTTGGAGATTTCTACTTAACCACTCGTTTGAGGATGGTAGCTAAGCCCATACTTATTGTGTACTGCATACTTCTTCAACTAGGCTTCAAGTTTCTTGTCAATGAAATCCCTCCCGTTGTCACTAATGAGCACACTGGGACTCCAAAGCAGGGGGAGATAGTCTTTTTGAAGAGTACGTTTCTGAAGAGATGAGGTATGAGAAAAGCAAGAAAAGTTGGGCTAAGAGATAAATGTGACACTATATAGTTGTAATAGTGTGATGATAATTAGTGGTTCTCAATCAAAATACTTAGCTTCACATTAAAACATAAATGTAATCCTACATTTGCTTCTTACGAAAGCTTGCTAGACTCGTCAGCTCGACTTATTTATCTTAATTTGTTTAGACTCGACGAGCTTGAGCCTAAAGTCACAAGGCATGAGCTCAGTTTGGATAACCAACAAGTTGAGCTCGGGCTCACCACGAGTCAAGTTTAGCAAGCTAAAAAGCAAGTTCAACTCAATTCCACGTCTAATTAGATCCACTAGCATAACACTGTAAATTGAGTCACTAAAATACCATATAATATTGTGGTAAAAGGGACCTTCCCAAGAAGAATCGTAAGGGTCCAAAGTATCTTGTGGGCAGGACGACTGGGGTTCCCAACTTCTGTAGCCATTAACCTTAAATACTTGCACTGAGCTTTTTTTTTAATTTTTTTTATTTCACCTGGCGTACATCAGTACATGCATGTCATAAGATGATATTTAAATGTTTTTATTTGTTTTAATTTCAAATCACCCAATGACAACTCGGTTTAGCACCAAAAAAAAAAAAGCAACTCGGGTAGCACTCATATAACATTATTTATTAAGATTATAATTAAGGAATGTCGAAATATGCAAATCATGTAAAATTAAAAATACGTAAAATTATCTGTCTCTTAGGTGCACTTATGTCGTAGAACAATGAAGTAGCGTTCTAAAGATAGTGAAAAAATTGATACACAAATCATCAATATCTATATAATTTTAAAAAAAACCCAACAAAAAGACAATAAAACTATAAAGGTATCTTTCTTTTTTTTTTTTGTCAATACATAATTCTTTCATGTCAAATGTGCTCAAGGTACTAAATTATTATTTGCACAAACTTTTGAACTACTATTTTAAGTGATTATACCTTGGGATACTAAAGTGTCAAATGTGCTCCGATTTTAGTTGCTTTGATGGTAGTTTTGTGTTTAGTTTTCAAGTGATGATTTTCTTGTCTATTGCAAAGCGGCGATTTAAATGGAGTTGATGTTTCATATGCGTTCTTTCATATGAAAATATTATATTGCTCGATAGAACTATATTAAATCAATAGATCTCATATCTTGTACAAATTTATAACGGATCTATGGTCTTCTTCCTAGGCTGCATAAAGAAAAAGGGATTTGAGTGTGAAAACAAATGTTTATTGTGTGTAAATTTGGTTCGTTTGAGATAGAGATTGTTTTTTAACTTAAAGAAATTATATTTATTATTGCTAGTTACATACTGCAAATGGCCTTTGACAAATTCTTAATATTTATGAATTATTCCTCTTTTGAACCCAACCCAAAAAAAAAAAACCCGTTTCTGTTTTGTTTTATATATGTAACGATGACGATAATTCCAAGTTCCAACTAATCCGAGTATAAAAGAGCATCCAAACACGGTCAACCAATCACCATTTTTTTAATTTGTTTTTTGATCAAACCAATCACCAACATGGCTTGACTCCTCCGCAACCCATTGTTACGACAGAAAACTTTGCTTGATTGCATATCCAAAAATTAAAACCCAATTGATCGATTCAACAAGGCTCTGTTGCTTTTCAAAGAGAGAGAAATCGCTGGTCAACAATGGCGGTGCCGTGGAGTGTGTCGCTTTGGGTGGCAAAAATGGTGTGGTTGGCTTTGGCTGGGTGGGTGTCGTCTTGCTTGATCGTCGCCGATGAGATCGCCGGCGCCCTTCGTACCGGCGACATCGGCGCCTTCCATGTCGGCTGAATTTAGCCCTAATTCATCTATTCATGCTCTCGAAATTGAGCCTTTTGGTGAGTCCCGCTTTTCTCACCTTTCTCTGCTCTCTTTGCTGTTACATTCGATTCATGATTGCGCTTTTTTTGAATTTGGAATTTCTGCTTCTTGTTGTTTATTCTAGGGATTTGGATTTAATTTGTTCGTTCTGCTAGACATTTGTTTGATTTAATTATTTGAGTTGGAAGTTGCTCTAATTAGTGTTGTCAAATATGCCATTCCCCTGGTCAGAAAAAGGAATTGCCATTTGAAAAATTTTCGCTGGAATTTTAGCAAATGCAATTGTATGAATTAAAAGTATCGACCAGCTCTTTGATGGTTGTTGATGTCTGTCATTAGGCATTTTATTGGATTGCTGTGGACTATACAAGTGAGATTTCTATGATCTGAGTGAAGCTTGTGGAACTTCATACCATAGAGATGCAGTCACTCATTTGCATATGCTATGTTAGTTTTGGTATCAGTATTATATGCTTTCAAAATTTGGTATCTGTGTCCAACTGTCCATACCCATGTCAAGAGCATTGGATGCTTGAGAAGAGTACATTGGCGAGAATGAACTAAGTGAGCAACACAGATGGTATGACTTGAACTCTCTTATGATGACTTCAATTCTCAAGATGCATTTTGGAAGTTGCAGGGGACTTGAGTACAGTGGCGGATCTAGACATTTAGGACAGGGGTGTCCATCTATTAACGTCATCACTAATATATAGTATTCCAAACAAAAAGAAATCATATTATACGTACTATGGTAATCTACTTTGTATAGAGTATAGACATTTCATCTTGCATTTTATTTACAAACATTCCGCTTTGTACTTCTACATTAGCGAAACTTGATATGCAATAATAATATACACTATTTTTTTACTGAAAGAAAAGTGATATTTGACTACTTGTTTGTTCTATGTGTCTTCATATCTTGAATTTGATATATAAATTGGGCTAAAACCGTAAAATGTTACAATTACCTACCATTTACTAAAGTCATTAGTCGCATAATAAGTCATCAACATCAAATAATAAACCCCCCCAAAAAAATCAACATTAAGCAATGAAGTGAACATGCCGAAACATGAAATAAAACTACAAAGAACTCAGTAGAATTTTTTTTGATATATTTTATTTTATTTCATTTTTGTGTCAAACTCCAACATCATCAGAGCTGTAGGTTTTATATTTAAAAAAATTTAAAATATCACTATGTAAACTGTTTGTAATAAGAGAGTGTTCATAACTTTTTAAGCCTATTTTACGGGTATCCACATATACTAATCTACCTTCTTCAAAATAGCGGAATAGAATTTTTTTTTAGGGGTAACCCCACCCCATCAAATAGCTCCGCCCCTGCTTGAGTATGCACAGATCTGAATAACTGATGTTACTTTTATGTGTTTCAATCTGCATTTAATTGTGTATGTAATGCAATCTAATTCTTTTCTGGTTTGGGCATGATGGTGAACTTGTTTGCATCTTCAAAATCTGTGCTTGAAAATCCAATATGTAATGCTGATATTGCCAAGTTGCAGGCAGGTGCACAGTTGATTAGAATCTAAGTTTGGTACTGCTGTCAATTGGTCCAATGAGGATGTTTTATGTGAATGCAGGTAGAAGAACGTAGCTTACAGTCTGAATCCTGTTTCACCCTTCAGCTCTGTGTTAGTGCAAAGGTTTTGAAATATTTTAACCTTCAGCCAAAGCTCATGCATCAGCACTCCCAGAAGCCGACATATGCCTATTGCCGAGTCATGCATCAGCTCAATGGTTTCTCTGTATGCTCGAAACTCCCTGTGATTCTTGTGCTGATTTTGGGCAATCCATGTACAGATACCTTATTGGAACCTAGATTAGACTAAATGAGTGTAATTAATATTGAACCTCATTCTTGTACTACACGACTACTTTTGGGGGACTTCATTGGTGCTAACCATCGGATTTTCAAGCTTCAAGGTGATGAATCAGTATATGCTTTACTATGCCTAAGTCAAGCACCTTTATTCACTAGCTTCTAGCACGGTCATAATTAATTGTGGCCATGGCGAGCAAAGGCATCTCTAATGAACATAGCACTTCTTAGTATGAACTAGTAGTATAAAGTGAAGGGCCAAGGGTCGATACCCATGTCAAGATTCAAGAGTATTGGATGTATCAGGTGATATGAACAATTTGAGCAACACAAATGTTGTAACTTTTTTAACTTGCTTATTATAGGATGATGTATTCTTTCCTTTTCACTGGGTGCTGTTGACACTGCTTAGTTCCTTGTTAGGAGTCGCTAATGGCTTCTTTGGAAATAGTCATAGCCAAATTATAGTCAAAGAATTCTTGAGAATGAGAAATTTTCAATATTCATTCATCAGAGGACATTTAATTTGCAGGGGATTCAATTGTGTGCAAACCTGAATAAATGAAGTTGCTTTTATGCAGATAATCTGATCCTTTTCTAGTTTGCGGCATCAAGGTGAACTTTTGAACTTGTTTGACAGTGTGTGGCACTGACGAACTTGTCTGCATCTTCCAAATCTGTGTTTGAAAATACAGTAATGTGATGCTATATTCCTGAGGCTCCGGCACACGGGTGCACAACTGGTGATCAGAAATTAGAATCTAAGTTTGGTACTGCTGTAAATTGGTTCAATGATGATCCTTTATGCAAACGCAGTCATGCAGGTAGAAGAACATAGCTTGCAGTCTGAATTCCATTCGGACTTCAACTCCTTGTGTCATTGCGAAGGTTTTGAAGTACGTCTATCTGCAGAGTTACCCCTGACCTTGTATTATGCATACCTAGTTTAATGTGTAGTCTGTAAAGATCATCCTTCTGAAGAGAAACATGTTGATTTTTTGAAATTCTGCAGTTGGTTTAGTGAGAATAGCTGTCGGTGGAAACTTAAGCCTGTCTCATTTCAACTGTCACCTTCTTTCTATAGTATTTCTTTGGGATGGTGATTGCAAAGAGGTTGACATCATATTCATTATTCAAACAATGAGTTTTTCAGTGTCAAGACTAATTGCCAAAGTCCTGTAAATCATTCAAGCTCAATTAAAGATTGCCTATAATTCAAATTGATGAGCGTGAGATAACATCGCCCAAGTCTTCTTCAATGGCTGATGCAATGTTTGAAGCAGAAACTTTTTGTCACAACATCCATTAATTCGGAGTATATTAGGTCTTAAGTCTCTTTCTTTCGTACTCTCCCCCTCTGTATCATATATATATATAGAGAGAGAGAGAGAGAGAGAGAGAGAGAGAGACTCTTTGTGGATCATATCAACCAAAAAAGTGATTATTAATCGTTAGAAAGTTGCTTTACCCAGTACTTAACCAACAAATCTGATTGCAAGTTAACTTGCACACGCGTACACTAGCATTGTACAAGCAAAAACACACTGTTAACAAGTGCGGCCGTTGACATTAGAGCCACTAGTGTTAACTGTAGACGTGGTAGTGTGGTACTCAAAAGGTAATATATTAGTGAGTCTTGCATGAGACCATTTCATGCAACACAACAATGGCACGATATAGTTATGTAACAATTTGCTTTTTTAAAGAAAATTAAACCCATATTATATAGGTTGTGAGACAGGTTATATTTACTCTACTGATGACAGTGTCGCGATTGTAATTCAACCTAGTATGAGAGGAATCGTTGATTCGCACAATTGGTCATCGTGTTTGGTTGAAAACCTAGTGGCACGAAGTTACCGTGCGCTAGATTATGATTAAATTCCTCTAAGGCCCTGTTCTATTTTGCGTTTTTTAGGATTTAGTTAAGAGCTTCCATTTCCTTACAGCTTCTTACATCTCCTTAAAGTTACCGTGGGTCTGTTCTATTTTGCGTTTTAGATAGATAGATAGATATAAGGAGATGTAGGGAGCTGTAAGGAGTTGTAAGGAGCTGCAAGGAGATGTAAGGAGCTGTAAGGAGATGTAAGAAGCTGTAAGCAGATGTAAGGAGATGTAAAGAGATGTAAGGAGCTGTAAGGAGATGTAAGAAGCTGTAAGGAGCTGTAAGAAGCTGTAAGGAGTTGTAAGGATAGATATAAAGAGTTACTGAATTGTAAAAGAGTTGTATAGTATAATTTGTTTTAGATGAAAAATAATAATATTAAAATAATATACTTAAGAAGCTGTATTTTGTATTTTTATTTTTTTATTATTATTTTTTTATTTTTTTATTATTTTTATTTTTCATTTTTTATTTTTATTTTTTACTTTTTTTATTTCTTGTATTTTTTTGTAATTTTTGTAATTTTATTTTTTATTTCTTTATTTTTTTATTATTTTTTATTTTTTAATTATTATTTTTTATTTTTTATTTTTTTAAATTTTTATTTTTATTTTTATTTTTTTTTGCTATTTTTTAATTTTCTATTTTATAATTTTGTAATTTGTAATTTGTAATTTTTATTTTTATTTTTATTTTTTATTTTTTATTTTTTAATTCATAATTTTTTAATTTTTAATTTTGTAATTTTTATATTAAATTTTAATTTTAATTTTAATTTTAATTTTAATTTTTTAATAAAAAATAAAAAATAAAAAATAAAAAATAAAACAAAAAATTTTGAAAATTTTAAAATTAAAAATTAAAAATTAAAAATGAACATAAAAATTAAAAATTAAAAATTAAAAAATATAAAATTAAAAAATTAAAAATAAAAAACTAAAAACAAAAACTAAAAAATAAAAAATAAAAAATAAAAAAAATGAAAAATGAAAAATGAAAAATAAAAGAATAAACAAAAAAAATGAAAAATGAAAAATGAAAAATTACAAAATAAAATTTAAAAATTAAAAAAATTAAAAAAAATTAAAAAATTAAAAAATTAGAAAATTAAAAATGAAAAATGAAAAATGAAAAATAAAAAAATAAAAAAGTAAAAAAATAAAAAAAATAAAAAATAAAGAACAAAAAAATAAAGAACAAAAAAATTTAAAATTTAAAATTTAAAATTAACAATTAAAAATAAAAAAATACAAAATACAAAATACAAAATAAATACGAAATAAATAAAATGAAGATGTAAGGAGATGTAATGAGATGTAAGAAGATGTAAGGAGATGTAAGGAGATATAAGAAGATGTATGGAGATGTAAGGAGATGTAAGGAGATGTAAGAAGATGTAAAGAGATGTAAGGAGATGTAAGAAGATGTAAGGAAATGTAAGAAGATGTAAGAAGCTGTAAGGAGAAGTAAGCTCTTAACTAAATCCTAAAAAATGCGAAATAGAACAGGGCCCGTGTGCTGGATTATGATTGAATGCCTCTAAGACCCTGTTCTATTTTGCGTTTTTTATGATTTAGTTAAGAGCTTACATCTCCTTACAACTTCTTACATCTCCTTACAGCTCCTTTTATCTTCTTATATCTCCTTACATCTCCTTATATTTCCTTACATCTTCTTACATCTTCTTACATCTCATAGATTTTCTACAACATTCATTTATTTTAGTTACAGAAATATGTATATTTTTTAATGATACTACCAATATACAAATTTATAAATATCTTATGAACACAACATTTATACAAACATAAAAACATAATATAACGACGTAAATTATATTTGAGTTTCGACATAAAATATATATTATTATAGATGACCATACATTTATTTATATTAAACATTATTTACTTAAAATAGAAATTTATTTGAAGAGTTGTATTCAATTTTTTCAATTTTTTTTTTTGGTTATACTTTGCTTATTCGATTAAACTAATGTTCATATAAAAAATCACCTTAAGTGGACGAAATTTTATTCACCAAATTTATGGAGATTAATATATTTTATTGTTGTATAATTAACTTAATTAATTATTTATTTTCAATAAGTATATTATTTTAATATTATTATTTTTCATCCAAAACGCTCATTGTAAAACAAATTATACTATACAACTCTTCTACAATTCAACAACTCCTTATATCTATCCTTACAGCTCCTTACAGCTTCTTATAGCTCCTTACAACTTCTTACATCTTCTTACAGCTTCTTACAGCTCCTTAGAATTTCTTACAGCTCCTTACATCTCCTTATATCTATCTATCTATCTATCTAAAACGTGAAATATAACAGGCCCTAAGTCAGAATCCGGGTCAGAAGCATGCGCCTGATGCCCGATTATTTATCCTTATTCTATAAAAAGGTTTTTACAAAATCTTATTTTATGGGTATCTTAGAATCAACTTCTCTACGAGCAGGAATGCCGATGGAGGTAAGGTTGCCTACACTTGGATCTCCCCAGACCCTGTAAAAGTGGGACTCACACTGGGAGGTATTGTTACTTTTGTTGTTGTATATAGGTCGCTTCACAATAAACTACCGTAAGACAATCTTACTCAAAAATTAGTGCTATCTCAATTGACTAGTGCAGATATTTAATTAACAGCTCATGAATACATTGTTGGCAAAACTTTAGAATTGATAGTAGGATTCTTTAATTTCAACAAAGATGGAATTAAGTGAAATTAAAAGATCTCAGCAATTCAAAAGATTTCAAGATTTTGCATAGTGCTTGATTTTTTTTTTTTAAGTTTATGTGCTTGACATGACTTAAAGGCGCCGTAAAAACTAATAAGTTGTTGCATAAATTATAGACGAATGAGAAATTCAGATGAACCTAAATTTGGAGGCTTACGGTGCTTATTTGATTTTTTTGTAAGTTTCATTTCGCCTTGTTATGTTAATTAGAAATCTATTGAAAAAACGGAAACGATAAGATGATTTGAGATGTGTGGAAACATTTAAGCTTATGCATAAATTGAGATTTGAATTTTGTTCTCTAAACGCTAAAGGATAATAGCAAATTTGGACGTGTATGAAATCTATGAGATCCATAGCAATCTATTAGTATACGCAAAATTTTAGGAAAAAAAATGTGAAATATTTATTTTTTAAACTATTATTTACGTGTAATCCAAAGAAATAAAATTTTATAAGCAAAGCATACACAACTGCCAATCATCAAAAACAAACAAACAATTTCACTAATTTCTACCAAATGTTTTCATTTAGAGTTACTGGTGCTCTTATACGAATTAAAACTCAAACTCCAAAAAGAAGATAATTTTTTTCCCACAAATTTCTCATTTATAAAATTCAAACTTAAAGCGTCATTAAAATTTAAAAAGTTTCGAACGAGTAGAGAATTTTTTTATGAGCAAAACCACAACAGTTTAGACAGCCGACACTCGGCACTGCAGGAGCCCTAACTGGCTGGGATGATGAACATAAGACAAAGAGAAGCATTCAATTTTTGCATCACCATCGAAGCCAACAAATCATTAATCACAAGGTGATGCTTTCTAAGCGTTGTTTTCTAATGGGTCTCCCATTTTTTGAACGTTTCTGGGTTTCGAAACTCGAGTAGTCTTGGAAGTCAAGTCATTTTACTGCTTACCAGCTTTATTAATCCAATTATCACACTTAATTAAATAACACACAAGAGTTTCCGTTTAATTCAAGCTAAACATCCAAGTACAATCTCCCATTCCCCATGCCTGCTTCTCCAAACTTCCATAATCGCATTCATTTCCTCTTCATCTCTCTCTCCATTTAAGACTGATAGCTCCTCCTCACCGTCTTTCTGCTTTCGCTCTCATACCAAAATTTACGGTGAAAATCAAGCAAGTCTGACGAGTCCCAGCAAAACAGCATTTCTCAGGATACGCAGATTTTGCCGGTTCTCAAGCTGTTTTTGTTGAAGCGGGTTTTCAATGGGGTGTTCTGCTTCTCGATTTGATGCCATTTTAGCGAAAGCCATTGAAGACCCATCTTCAATCTCCTCGAATAAATTCTTATCCCCATCTTCTTCTTCTTCTTTTTCTTCGGGTGTTTCATCGTCTTCTCCTTCTAGGATCCCCAAAACTCGGTCTCTTTCTGCGCAGGTGGTTCACCACCCTGCTCTGCGTAAAGGCGATAGCCAGCACCTCGTTTGTCTGACTTCGTCTACGTATGGGTCGCTCATTGTCGTCGATAAGAGCCCTACTCCGGCCGCCGGAGATGGAGACATTGAGGGGTTTTCCGGCCAGTCGTCGCCGGACTCTGTGATCAACACTTGGGAACTCATGGAAGGGCTTGAAGGCGAGGAGGAGTTCAATCCTGATGTGGGTAAAGATTTTAAGGTTAATTTGTTAAATTCTTGTGATTTTAATCATTTTATTGATGCCCAGAAAAAACCCATTTCGAGATTAGGGCTTAATTTGACAGAGTCTGATGAAAGTTTGAAGGTTAACGGTTTAAATTCATGCGATTTTAATGATGCCCATGGAAAACCCAGTTCGCAATCTGGCTTGAATTTGACTGATTCTGAGAAGAAATTGAGTGATTCTTATGTGTTTGTTGACATGCCTGGAGAAGGGGCGTTAAAGTCGGTCCCAAATTCAAAGCCTTTGTGGAAACATTTGTCTGAGGAGTCATTGCTCTCGAAGATGGACCCTAATGTGGCTTCTAGCTATCAAAGGGCATTGTCTGGAAAGAAATTGGGTTCTGATGAAGGTCAGAGGACGACTATATCAATGGGGTCTGGTCACTTTGCTGCAGTGAACAATAGTGTAACTTCTACCCCTTTGATCACAAAATCAACTAGTTTCATTGATAATGCCTGTAAGTTGCTAGGCCCGGAAGACAAGATTGTATTGTATTTCACTAGTGTGAGAGGGATCAGGAAAACTTATGAAGATTGTTGCTCAGTTCGCATGATACTGAGGGGTTTTAGAGTAGTGGTAGATGAAAAGGATATTTCAATGGATTTGAATTACAGGAAGGAGTTGCAGAATGCACTGGGTGGAAAGGCAGTGAGCTTGCCTCAACTCTTCGTTGGTGGAAAGCACGTTGGGGGTGCTGATGAGGTCGAGCAGTTGCACGAAGCTGGAGAATTGGAGAGGCTTCTGGATGGATATCCCGTTCTGGATCACGGTTTTGCCTGCAACACTTGTGGTGAATCAAGGTTTATGCCTTGCTTGAGTTGCAATGGGAGTCGGAAGGTGTTTTTCGAAGATGAAGGACTAATGAGGAGATGCACTGCTTGCAATGAGAACGGATTGATTCGTTGCCCTGCTTGTTCCTTGTGAAAGGTGAATCTATCTATCATTGTGCTGTGAAGGGCGATTCCTGATAGTAATTATCTCTTCCAAAATCCCTGATAATCTAGGTCTTGATTGCATTCATAGTTGTTTTCTGCTTATACCTTCTAGTGTTAGATGCGTAGATAATTTCGTTCATCACCTCCTTGAACATCTTGAAGAATAACAGCTGCACTTGATTGACATCTGATCTTTGGATTATGGAAAAGTTGTAAAGAATGCTTATCGACCCTATGGGATGTTCTGATCCTTTGTCCCTTGTGCCTGGTTACTTGTTTTTAGTTTTTTGATAAGGGGTTACTTGTTTTTAGTGACATAGATATGATACAACTTCCAAATCGATATCGTTTTCACATATCATTCTAGGCTACTAGAGGATGAGTTCATGCCATTATTGACTGGCCTGAAATAATAACTTTCGTGGGCAGCTGAGATGTTGTTCAGTTGCTGCTTCGGTGCATTATGGTACAGCATGCGTACCCATCACAAACCATGAATGTTGGTGTGGTGCATTGGATTTTTGAAGGAATTCAAATGCTTAATGCATATCATCATACTTTTTTCAGAGTGAAAATCCTCAAACTCTGTTGTTGTCTTTTCATAGACTATTTGTTTCATGCCAAGGCTGTCTCGCACACTCACTGTTCAGTGTTGGACTCTTTACCGTTCATTTTAGACCAAAGAACATGCAAAATTATCTAAAGTAGCAAAAGTCCAATATGTGTGCTCACAGCAACTCGTGTCCATGTGACACTGTTAGGCCCTGCTTTTTTCGTTAGTAAATCCAAAATTACCAACCTCAACCAACTTCGACCGATTTTAACAAAAAAATACATATTTCAACAAACTTCAACCAATTTTAATCTACTTCCTACTATTTTAACTAACTTCTATTTATCATAAAAAAAAAAGAATTCAATCAACTTCAATCCATTTCAATCTACTTCAAACCACTTCAACAAAAAAAAACCTACTTCAACTTGCTTCAATTAATCTCAATCAATTTCACTCATTTACCAACCTATATTTTCCAAAGAAAAGAACGGCCCTTAGTAACATATTCGGTATACTTTTTCCTGGTGAACGCCTTTTTCTGGGGTTGATATAGGGTGGTTTACCTTAATTACCAGACAAAATGAGGAATATTGATATCTTGCAAGGGAAATGACTAAATGAGCATTGTGGATGTCCCAAATTTCCAGTTTAGATCAAGTGGTCCTCTGTTAGGCCTAAAGATTTATTGCTATTGATGGTTCACCATATTTGTAGCCTGTCCCATGTGAAACCTTGCCGTCGCCTAACCATGAGATGAGTCTCCGTTGGCTCTGGCATCAGTTCCTTATGAAGTGAACATCTTTCTGTCATGTTGTCCTTATATATCAATTTACTGCTGCATTTATGGTTCATCAATTACAATTTCTGCAAACTTAATTGCCTTCTTGCGATATAATCTATTTGGCGTTCAGCAAGAGCTGCACCTGCAGGCAGCCAGGGAACCAATGAACCGTGTTTTTTGTCAGCACTTTTTCTCCTGGCAGTGCTGGTTGCATATGATGCACCTCTGGAGATTGTCAGAAAGATACATCAAGTTCCTATTCTATGCCACGTTTGAGAGCCGTTCTAATGTTCCTCAATTTGTCCTTTGGGAGCAACTTTTTTAACTAGAGTGGGAAAGCCTCATAAATATGATAACACGACCTGAATCCGATTTAAACTTAATATGAGAAATACGAATGCTACATGAACTGGATTGATTTCGATCAGAAGTTGACACATTTTAACTGTTTATCTTGAAAGCATATTATTTTCAATTTTGAGTAAACAAAGCTATTTTCAAGGCTTACACAAAATTAGAGCTGAGAAAGCCTACCTGACACGATACACGACCCGACCTTGGCCTAAAGTTATTGAGAGAAACACGAACTTGACATAAACTGAACTGATTTCACCCCAAGTCGGCACGCTTTGACCGTCTAATTTGAAAACGTGTTCTTTTTCAATTTTAAGTAAATTTACACTATTTTCAAAGTTGGTACGAAATTGATTTGTTTATTATATGAATCCACTTGAATTGACCCATTACTCAATTTTTCATAAAATTGACCTGTTGATTAAGAGGGTAGATTCAACCGATCCATTTTCTAATTCTACCTTTTACCTATTAGAAGTAAGATTGTATACTTGTATGCATCAAATCTTTGGAATGATTGCTTGTATGAAATAAGATTGTACATATCAAATTTGATCGGAGACTTCAATCCTTAGCCTTCCTTTATTGGATTAAAGCAAAATGACATCTTTGTAAATAGGACCCAATTAAGCATCTCAAAGTAGTTGGCGCTGGCGCTAGTTGGGCTTGGCTCGAGCCTTAGCCCTTGTTGAACATACGAGGAATGATCTCTTGACTTCGAAGTTGTTTGGTAGAGCAAGCCGAAAGACAAAGCTGTGAACCTTCAAGGTTAACAGAACTTGACTCCGGTCTAGGTGGCCGAATTGAATATGTCTTCAGTTTGAATCAATTGGGGCCTCTTTTTTTTTCAATAAATTGGGGCCTGTTTAACACGCTTACGTAACCATCTGGTCCATCACTATTCTAAACAGTCAGTAATTAGACTCTCACCCTCTTTCTCCCTCTCTCTTGACAGTGTTCATAGAGGATATTTCCTTTTATGATTTAAGAAAAGAAAAAGATAATAGGGTTTCTGTTTTTTTTGAGTGCTAGATGAGGGGATTAATCCCTCATAACTTCTTATTAATAGACTAGACCGGGTCAAGCCACGCCAAGCACATCCTCCAACAGGATGGATGACAATTCATCAGCAGGGGAGTTCAAAATTACAAGGGAACGTGGTCATCAACGCTCATATTAGCTAATACATCAGCTGCTCTATTAGCTTCATGATAACAATGAGTGACTCACTTCCCTTCTAGAACTATGTAGCAATTTGTGACATTTTTTTATCAAAAAGAAATCGGCCTAATTTTTCATGGGCGGGACTGTCATCACATCAACCACTAATCAGGAATCCATTTGGATGACGAGTTTTTCAAAATTATTGGAGTTTTCTATCCGAAGTCCATGAAGAAGGGCCAACAACTCAACTTTTATCAAAGAGCAAAGGCCTAGCTAGCATGGAAGCCTTTAATCCACTAGCGGTGTGATCTCTAAGGAATAATGAAAATCGAAACTTTGAGTGAAATGATTTTGGAGGTGACAAAAATTAAACTAAAATTGAAACTACAAAACTTAAATTAAAACTAACAGTAGAAAAAAATGAAATAAAACTGTAACTAAAAGCTATATTAACATTTGAATTGAAAGAGTAATTTACCTCACAAAATCTCTAAAACTACTAAACTAAACCTACAATTATGAGGGAGAAGAAATTGATTATTTACAAAGTGCCCAAGGAACCCTATTATATTAGAGCCAAGCCCCCAACTTTCCTAATTACGTTATATTTCTTATTTTTCGAATAATTTTTCCACATTCCTAATCGTACCCAACTGTCAATTTCTTATCTATTCATTGATTTGGAAAGAGACTCCACCACCATATTTCATAAATTCTTTCGCAACCTCAATCCTAAACTTTCCAATTTTCATGTGCTCTGTTGGCCTTGACTTGGTGTATTGAATGAGAGTGGGGTGTTGACTTCTAGTCTGGGGACAAAACGAGGATCGGGCTGGGCTTGCACAAGAGTTGGGGCACCATACTACTAGCTAATGAAAAATCATCTATTCAGCCTTAAATTTTCGAACTTTTTTTCTCATCCGCTTATTACCTACAAAAATACACAAAATCCTATTAAAATACAAAATAACTCGAAGATAACTAAAATTTAGGTGAATAAAGGTATAGTATTTAGCACTTTTGGTAACTAAACACCTTTATATTGTTAAAAGATAGAAAATTAGGGAGTGTTCTACGGCAAAAACGAGCCTCTCCCAACCTCAAGCTTGCAGTTTCTAGCTTGGGAATTTAGTTAGCATATGACAATTCTAGGAAAGGAGGCTTTCTCCTCTTTTTGGCCTGTTGTCCTTCTCCTTTCAAGATAAACAAATCCACTGAGTGAAGCCGTAAGAACTTTGTAATAATTATTACATTTAATTTATTAAAAAATAATTTTTCATTCAAGGAAATTGATTGTCCTAACTTCGAACGCTCCTCTTATGTATACTTGGAGTATATCTCATGTCAACAGGATCCTTAAGTTTATTGCTCAAAAAGATTTATCCCATATGATTTACCATTTCTGAAATGAGAGAACAAACTTACTATCTTAAGTCGAGAAAAAAAAATATTGGAGTTTATAATTAGCAATTAGCCAATGATAGCCCCAATTCACACCCCCCCCCCCCAAAAAAAAGAAGAGTAGGTTATCCATGAAGGAGGAGGATGAGTAGGTAGTGTATTTCTAGCTTGAGTTCTTACTTAAACCGATAGCATATTCCAATATCATTGGAGGAAACGGAAGGTAAGTTATTAACAGGAAGGTACATGATGTGGCCTACATTAATCTTGTTTGGGTACATGTTAGCAGAGCAGAAACAAATGCGAGTAAGGATGAACATATGAAAACTCTCTTTATTGTCATTCATCCTTATATTTCTTTTTGGATTGAGCTCAGTGCAATTTGTTTGTTTGGTGAACTTAAAATGAAGTAGGAGTGAATTTGAGCAAAATTTTTACCTTTTTTTACATCCAGTTAATGTTTTAAACAAAGTCGAGTTAAACAAGTATGTTTTTCCATCATCTCCATATATTTACTCTCAATTTAAATAAACTATAATGCTCTATGAATATGAGGTCATCGACATAGATAAGCAAGGCAAGGCGGTGAGGACCGCGGTTGTACACAAACAAGGAATGATCGTGGGGACATTGAACAAAACCATTCTGTTGCAAGGCTTGAGCCAACTTGAAGTACCATTTTCGTGGTGCTTGTCGCAACCCATAAAGAGATTTTCGAAGCTTACACACCAGATGAGGCTGAGGTGGATTAAACCCGGGAGGAGGCTTCATATAGATTTCTTCATGTAAGTCTCCATTGAGGAAAGCATTATGCACGTCCATTTGATGGATTTCCCAACCTTGTGAAACGGCTATAGTTAGTAAGCAACGGACTGTCACCATTTTTGCCACAGGAGCAAAAGTGTCTGAAAAATCTCGTCCCTCCACTTGATGATTACCCAACACCACAAGTGGGGTCTTATACTGTTCAATCGTACCATCTGCATTATACTTTATCCGATAAACCCACTTACAACCAAGTGCTTTTTTGTCAGAAGGTAAAGAGGACAATTCCCATGTTTTATTGGCCTCTAGGGCTTCTATTTCTTTTGCCATGGTCTCACGCCAACAAGGCTGTTGCATAGCTTGAAAAAAACTCTTTGGTTCATCATTAGCAATAATAGCTGCAAGATAAGCACGATGAAAACTAGAAAATCTATCATAGGCAACAAATTTAGATAAAAGATGAGGAGTACCTGAAGAAGCTGTGAGGTGCAGGGATGACGAGGGGTCCGGAGAGAGAATAGCATTGCATACATAGTCTTGTAGCCGTGTAGGTGGTCATATTTCTCTATGGGGATGCTGCGGAGTAGTCAACATCTGTTGGGCCACTAATTCTCCTTTACTCGATCGTGCACCACTGTCCTGTGCCTGTGTCTCCTCCCCCTGTCGCTGTGTACGGGGCTCAGTATTGGGTTCAACTTCTGGTTGTTGGTTATCCCCATATGGCAAGGAATGCTCATCAGTATCGCTAGGAGTGTTGTACTGAGGCTCAACCACAGATTCATTACTACTAGGGTTAAGAGTTGCACCATTGGGCCCACTCTGGGTTGTTTCATAAAAGACCACATCTCGTGAAGTACAAAATTCTTGTTTATCAAGATTGTAAACTTTCCAACCCTTTTTTCCATATGGATAACCCAGGAATACACACCTTGTTGACCTTTCATCAAACTTGTCTCTAAACTTGGAGTGATTATGTACATAGCAGAGGCACCCAAAGACCTTTATATGATCATAAGTAGGCAACACACCAACCAATAATTCATAAGGAGTTTTAGACTTATTCACTCTAGTTGAAGTTCTATTGATCAAGTAGGTTGTGGTGAGAATGCGTTCACCCCAAAAACATAAAGGCAAAGAAGCTTGAAATCTAAGTGCACGAGCCACGTTAAGCAAATGTCGATTTTTCCGTTCAACGCGACCGTTTTGCTGAGGTGTGTCTACACAAGATTTTTCATGCAAATTCCTTGTTGTAGAAAAAAAATTCTTGCAAAGGTCCATTAGTAAATTCTGTGCCGTTGTAACTTCTTATTCTTTTGACTGTCAACCCAAATTGGTTTTTGACCATTGAACAAAAATTCACAAAGTATTTGTATGTTTTTGATTTCTCTCTTAGCAAGAAAATCCAGACAACTCTACTAAAATCATCAACTATTGAAAGAAAATAGTGGCATCCAGACACAGATGAGGTGTGATATTTTGCCCACAAATCACAGTGTGTCAAACCAAACGGTCTAGTTGCTCTAGACTCACTAATAGGAAAAATACTCCTAGTTTGCTTTGCTCTATGACAAACATTGCAACACATAGAAACCTTTATTGAACTCAAATCCATAAGTTTTAGATAGTGAAGACAGGCTACCATATGAGGAGTGCCCCAACCTTTGATGGCAGATTATGACATGTTCTTTATGTACTGCTGCAAAGGTTGATCCACCGACACTCTTCTTCAAACAGTAGACCTCGTGCCTCAAGTCACCTACTCCAATAAGCTTCTTCAAGGTAAGGTCCTATATGAGACAAAAATTTTCACCATAAATGACAACACAATGTTCATCTTTTGTCAATTGACGAATTGAAATAAGATAGCAAGTTAATTTGGGGTGATAAAACACCCCTTTTAAAACCAAGTTTAGTTCAACTTTTGCTGTCTCGGCTTGCTTCACCAGCACTATGTAAGCATGAGGCAACGTTATAGGCATTGGGTTACGCAACTCGTAACAATTTTGAATTATCTCCAAATTTCCTATCATATGATGTGAGGCACCTGAATCGAGCACCAAATCCATAAAAATTGCATGAAAAGACTTACCACTTATCCTGTCGTGGGACCTGAACCATTTAAACATGGCATATAATTGTTCTAATTGTTTCGGTGAGAACTCACCATATGTACTTAGATTATTTTCCAGGTTCCCATTACTCATAGAACCTTTCTCTACTGCTGGTCTGCCGCCATAAACGCCTCTCCCCCTGTGCCAGACCCTTCGCTGGTTCCACTACTATTCATCCCCGTAAATCCACTCCGTACACCATCACCGAAGCTTCGTCCGTCCATCCCGTTGTTGGAACTTCTAGAGTTCAATCGGTTTGCTCCCTGGCCATTCGATTTAAGCGTCTGGTTCCCCAATTTGCAGGGTATCCAACCAATTTGAAGCACTAGCTCCGTTCATGGCCAATTTTCTGGCAATGGGTGCACTTGGGTCTGTTTCCTTGTCTCAATTTTTTGGTAGGCGAGACTTTGAACGCGGCAACTTCAATTCCAGATCTATCTTCGTTTGCTTGCATCACGTTTCGTCGCCTCTCTTCTCTGACAATCATCGCATATACTCTATTGAGGTTAGGTAAAGGTTCAATTGTGAGTATATTAGATCTTACCACTCCAAATTTATCAGAATTCAGTCCCATCAAGAATTGGTGAACCCTCTCTACTTCCCGGTGTTTGCTGAAATTGTAGTCTTTTGTGTAGCTACAAGTGGGCAATTGCAAGTAATCTACCAGTTCATCCCACAACGCCTTCAGCTTCGTGAAGCACCTGGACATGGTGGAATTCCCTTGTTTCGTGAGAATAATTTCGTGCTTTAGTTGGTGAATTTTGATCTCATTACCTTGTGAGTATCATTCCTTTAGATATGTCCATATATCGCTTGCCTTTTTCGCGTAAGCTACTGATCTGTGCAAGGTTTTATTGAGGACATTGTATAACCAAGCAATGGCCATTGAATTATTCTTTTCCTAGGTATGTACTTCTGGTGTATTATCTCCAGGTCTGGTTAAGCTTCCATCGACAAAGCATAATTTGTGTTTTGATTTCAGTGCATTGGTCACGATTCTTGCCCAGTTTGCATAATTCTCAACATTAAGAATCACAGGTGAGATTACATTTCCTGGGTGATTTGCACTTGTCAAATAATAAGGGGAATTTGGATAATTCATGTTGATTTTGTCAACTAAAAAATAGATGCCCACAGATCAATCTGTTGATGGCTCTGATACCATGAGAAATTTTGTAATTTTGTATCTGGGAGAGAACTTTCTGCCCTGCTCAACCCTCACAGTGTATGCCTTTTATTGATGAGGAATCATGATTATACATGTGTTATGAGTTTACAAGGAGTCTATGATGATAATACAAAAAGACAATACAAGATAATCAAATTAAATCTACTTGTGTATCCTAGCCTAAATTGGACTCAAGAGACCTGATGTTAATACAAGTATATTGCTACGCTAATACTCTACTTAAGTCAAGAGTGGACCTGATCCAATTGAGGTTTCGGCTGGTAAGGGGTCAAATTATGAGGGTCAGCTCATATGGTTTTTTCGACCCTAGCTCTACCTGACTCTCATGCGGGTCAATATTCTCTCGACTCTCACGCTAATCCTATGGGTACCCTCCAATTATCATGTCGCTCTCGGCCCTGACCCTTTCTATATAGAAATGAAATTTCCAATTAAATTTTATTTTTTAATAAAGCTCAACACTAGACATCCTTTAAACAACAGGCCAAGTGACAACAGAATATTCCAATAAAAAGTATCGTAATTGTTATAACAATTCTCATGCTTAATTTAGTAACTATAGCAATTAGTAAAATAACTACTCCAATTCAAACATTGGCAAGGAAGCATGTGGGGAAGGGGGTAAGGCTCACTATATGGAGAAATAGAATGAGAGGGGGCTGAGGGGAGGCGTGAAAATGGAAAGCTAGAAAGTCCGAACAAATGCAACCTATGCTTTTTGTTGTGATTTTGAATTTTGAATTTTTTAAGGGTCAATAGGTTGAGTCATAGGGTGAGAACCTCTACCTAATCTCGATCCTCATTATAATATGTACTCTCAATTTAAGGGTTGGGATGGGTCGGAGACTAAAAATTTGACCTCGACCCTCATTTTTGTGGGTCAGATTATGGCAGATCAAGTGAATCCTTGATCACTTAATTATGTCTAGTCTAGAGTATGGGGACCTGCTTGTTATCGGAGATAGGAAAAAGAATTTATGAACAAAGTGCTACCAATGTTAGCAATTTTTTTTTTGCAGTCTATCACCAAGTAATTTTTTTAAACCTCAATGGCACTGTACTTAGTATAAATGGCAGTTCGGTGCACAAGCATCCTGCATTTATGCAGAGTCTGAAGAAGGGCCCACCCAAGGGGTGAATTGTAGGTAACCTAACCTGACTTTATCAGTGGCTGATTCAAGGCTCGAACTCGTGACAACTTTACCGTTGCTCCAAGGCATGCCACTGTACTTGGTATATTAGGGAAAAAAAGGCCATTGAGTTATTGGGGTTTCCCCCCCTTCTAGTCCGTCACTTAGTTATCAGTTTATTTTCAATTTTTCATTGCAAATAACAAGTTGTGCTGCAGCCAATTGGACAAAACAACCACAAAGTGCCTCTCCTTTTCGTAGGTAAATTGGGGTGGGTAAAAGGATGAAGTAGGTTGAGGTAGGTTGAAATAGGTTGATGTGTGTTGGAGTAGATTGAAGTAGGTTCAAGTGGGTCGAATTTTTTTATGTGATAAATTGAACGTGCTTAAAATAGTGGAAGTGGGTTGAAGTGAGTTGAAGTAGGTTGAAGTGAGTTGAAGTAGGTTAAAGTGGGATGAAGTTGGTTGAGGTTGATATTTTAGAATTAACCCATGAAGAGAACATGGCCTAAATATATATAGTTAAGTGTTAAAAAAAAAATTAATACCAGACTGGGAAAGAAAAATGGCAATTTGGTGGCATTTTGTCCATACATATATACTTGATTAAGAAAAGGATAATTGAATGCTGATAATCTGAACTTTGGACTATTGGATGAGGATACTCCGAACTTCAAAAATAGTTTACAGTACTCCAAATTTTGAGTGTATTTATTTTCAGTACTACAGGGTTATTATATGTTGTGTTTTTAGACAATTCCAAATGATGTTAGCCCTAAATTAATATAAACATATGAAATTCAAGTAGTCTATATTCATTTTGAAGCTTAAATTTTCTAAAAATAAAATTTAAAATGACCTCTAGACTAATAAAAATAAATAACTCTAAACTTCGGGGCCCTATAGGTTATTTTTAAAATTTGGATTACTCCCATCTGCACTTGATCAACCGATTGGAGCCTTGCCTGACTCGACCCCAAAAAATGAGGATTAGAGTCGATCTTTTTTTGCCTCTGAGTCGGCCCGACCTTCAAATTGAAGATACCCGACTATGTTAAGGATCAGACTCCAATACAAGTTTTGACTATTTGACCAAACCATTGATCCTCACTTTAGGGGAAAAAAAATAAAATTTAAATCAAAAGAAAAGATTTTTGGTTTCATTTATTCAAATTCTTTTGGCTTTCTAATTTCTTGCTCATCTTAGTTCCCCTCTCACTCACCATCTCTAGATCTCACTAGTTATTTTAATAAAACAATTATCACAATTACTAAATTATGTATCAGAATGTTTGTAATTACAATTTCATCGGAACATTTTATTGTCCTTAACCTTTTGTTTAATAGGATATTTAGTTCTAAACTTTATAATAGAAATGAAACTTAATGAAGAATCTTATTTCCTACATGTGGATTGTTTGATGATTAGATCTGACCTGATAATTCAAATGTACCTGCAAGATTCGGTTAGATTTGACAGTGTGCTAGTCCATGTAAGGATAAGGTCGAATTATAGCATATGTAATGGTGATCCATAGTTTTGGATCACAAATGGGGGCCTACATCCTCACATCATTTCACAAGCTAACTTTTTTTTATCTTCTCTATACCCTATGGATAACCAAATAAAATAATATTTTATGGACTCCACCACTAACATATTATTGGGTTTTAGACTTTTTAGGGCTTAGTTGATAAAAAAAAAGCGAAAATGTGTGGGGGATGGATTACGGCCGTAAACTGGACTATAAAACGAGCGAAATGGATCACTGATACATAATATTTTTTGAACCATAAATCAAAATTTTAACTCACGAATCTTATATTACAGGTGCTCTTAGAAAATTGAACGTATTGATCCTCAATCTGTGCTAATGCTCAATTTTGTTAGGGCTACAGTCTACTGCCATCCAATACACCCCCAAAAAATCCACGCTATTTTACGTCCAATAGCCCAAAAAATAAAAATTGAAGCACTAATTTTTTTTTATAGGTCTTTTTACCTCAGCAGACTCCTGTCTCTCCCGCCCCCTCCCAGCCCTGCACAAAACCTCACTACTTGCTCCAGGAAAAGATTCCGAACACCAATTCAGTGGAGAGAGAGAGAGAGAGAGAGAGAGAGAGCATGGAGGTTGACGGAGAAGTGAACGGAGAGGCAGTGGAAAGATGTCTGAGTAGCTTCGTTGACGACGGCACGGTCGAGAGCCACCGGTACTACCTTGCTCGGAGGACCATCCTTGAAATGCTTAAAGACAGGGGTTACGCCGTTCCCAACGAAGAAATCGACCGCTCTCTCCAGGATTTTCGCAACATCTATGGCCCCATACCCGACCCTGATCGCCTCCGTGTCACCACCGCCTTACGATCCGACCCGTCTAAGAAGGTGAACTTTTGTCTCTCCTCCTTTTCCATTTCCCTGCTTCCCTAAACCCTCAATTTCTGTATTTCGGACTTGAATTTGTTGTGTTTGCTTCAATACCTAAGGTTTTTGGCACAATGTAAGTGTGTTTGCACTTCCACTATAATGGGTTTTGTCTAATAGACCCATCAAGTAAGAGGGGATTGTGTGATGGGTACTCAGGAGTTTACCGTGTAGTGACTGGTTGGCGTTTCGGGCATTTGATCATGTTGCATGTGGCAATTTCTCATGTTCAGGAACCACTAAATGATTAGAAATGCAATAGCAGTACTTTTTTGGGGGGGAGGGGGTCTTAATCCATATTCAAGAGGGGGAATGGGGTTTTGTTTTAGTGCAGTGAGACATTTTGTCAGAAAGCAAGCAACTTGGGTGAACTGAGAAATTTACTGTACAGGGTATGATAATCGTGCAAGTGTTGTTTCTCTTCTTGGCTAAATCAATTGTTTCATGTGTGGGACTTTTATGCTTGACTTCCTCTTTCTGCGTAGTTGGCTTTTTAAGGTTTGTGTACATGGAAATGGACTGTTTTTGTGGATGCTGTATGAGTTGATTTGGAACATAACTCCGCATGATCATACTCAAAAGGGTAGGAAACATGAAATCTCGTATAATGTTAGAAGTTTTTCTAACTGTTAATTCATATTTGATTCTATATTACTATCTGTTATCCGATGTCGTTTGAAGATTTAGATTCTCATGGCTGTAAGTCTTAAATTATGTGTTTGATAATACTATGGACTTATCACTTATACAATTTCAGTCTGTGAAGCACTTGATTTGATCAGCTTTTTTTTTTTTTTTTTTTTTCTGGGGACTTGGATCCTTCATCTCATTGGAGTCGAGCTACTGTTGGCCCAACAAGCGGTAGAACTCTTCCATCACAAATTTTCTTCATTCACAAGACTTGAACCCGAGACTTTGCTGAGGGGGAATAAGTGCCAAACCACTTAAACCAATATGTGTTGGTGATCAGATGGCTTTTTGCATGTGTCACCATCTGTTAGTTTCCCTCTAAAATAGTTGGGTCTTGGGTCATCTCCAATGCCAAGATTTCCCTACCCCTTGTCAGGGCTCAGGTGAAAGGAGGCCCATTTTACAGAGTCTGCCCATTAGAGAGGGTCCCTTGGGCAGAAGCATTGCAAGGGACCTCCCTTCTCCCTTTTCCACGGCTCTACACCCTGTGTTTGATAGTGTTTCTTTGGTTGTTTTGTTTTGTAAACTCCCCACTCCCTTTGGAAGAAGATAAATAGGGTCTTTTTTTTTTTGATAAGGAAAAGGATATATATTAATATTAAGAACCAAATCTGAGGAGCACAGTGAGCACTGTACAAAAACCTATTTACAACCCAAGAATAGACTATCTACACAATCTGCCAAATCAAAAAAGGAAGAGCTGAACTCCCTTTGGAAGAAGATAAATAGGGTCTTATCTCACGATCTTTCCCCTTGGACATGAGAGCCCTTTGAGGGACTCCTGAGAGGAGTTCCTTGTGCTGGACGTGCCGCAGGCAGGATTATGAACCATGTTTTGCATTTTTATTTTGCTGAGTGCTTGAACTGATTGACTAATGCAGAATCCCGTGGTGGTTCCAGCTGGGAGGGTCCAGAGGGAATAGGGAAACATTTATGTTGTTTATCTTTGACAGCTTTGACTGCACGTCTTCTTTTAGTTCGATGCTTACAGACTGTTTTTTAAATATGATTGCAGATTTTGGTGGTCTTCTGTGGGCCTCAATTGGTCAAAGTATCTGTGATGCGTGGCATTTCTGCTCAGATTGTTAATAGAGAGAGTTTGAATGGTATGATGCTGATATTGCAAAACAAGATAACAAGCCAAGCTCAGAAATCTGTGGATTTGTTCCCATTTAAAGTGGAGATATTTCAAGTAAGTTTACAGATTAATATTGATCTGTATGGTGGTTTTGACCATTTTGGTTTCTTCCTACTAATATGTCATGGCTCTGCCGTGTCCGTGTCTGTATGCAGCTGGCTTTATTGAATATATAAGTTGGCATTAAAAAGGTCTGTGCTTTGTTTCTTTGTAATCATCATTTCTTGTCTGTCTTCAGATTACTGATTTGCTTGTCAATATCACAAAGCATGTTTTGAAGCCAAAGCATCAGGTGCTGACTGACAGGGAGAAAGAGAAGCTCTTAAAAAAGTACAATTTGGAGGAAAAGCAGGTAGGATGCTTGTATTCTTAGAGATTGTGTTCTATAAAGTAGGAAAGTTTTTGTTCATAAAATAAAATTACTTTTGAACTCTAGATATTTTGTTTCTAGAGTTGAGTATCCCTGCTGAGGCACATTGTGGTGTTATTTGCGTGCTTATATGTTGGGGGCATATTTTAGTTAATGCTAAAGTGGAACACCATAGATCTTAAGTTGTATGGAACTAGAAAAGAAATAATTTGCTTTTGAGCATTTGTGACTGCAGAGTCAAATGTGAAATGCACTTAGTGTTCTAGTTCTGTTCTAGTTCCAATCAATGGTCTTCTTAAAAGTCATGAAGAGTCTTGGCAAAATAATTCTTGTGGAATGCTTCTGTTGAAGATGGTTATAAAATTGATGGTTTTTGGTTGAAGGGAAGAGTTTTTAGACAATCCTATTTATTCTACTGTCTTGTCTGAAAGAGACGAGCAAGACGCTACAATTGCATTCATGGACTAATTCAGGCATCCAGCTATGATCTTCATGCTTGGACTCTTGACTTGTGAGTCCTGAGCTAGGTGAAGACCTACATGGTATGTAAAGCAGTATAACATGTACTATTTAGGAAATGATTCATTAATCAAACCGTTGTGAATCCATTTTTGTTTTTTTCATCCTAGGCAAAATCCGCCTTAGTCTTAGCTGGGTTACTGGATCCTTGGCGCCATCCACTATAACGAAAAGTGGAGGGATTTATACTTCATTTACCCAATTGTCAATCGATTAAAAGGTGGAGCAGCCTTATTTGTCGGTTGTGCAAACTATAAACTACAGCTAAGATGTTATTACTGCTTGTAAGATGGCGTTGACCTTTGATTCCTTATTCCCTTCCGTCCTCATGGAAGAGCAATGGTAATGGCGAGGCCTCGCTAGTTTACTGCCCTTGGGTGGTGAAAATATATGTTACTTGGCCAACAGTCTTAAGCACCAATATCCAATACTCACATGACAGCAGGGGAATGGAAACTTGACCCTTTACTTTTGACTTGAACAGCTTGTATCTCTAGAAATTCCGTGTCAAGAAACTCGTTGAGTTTGAGACCTAGACCCGTATTAGGTATTTGACATTGTAACATGGGCATATAGTAGATTCTAATTGATGAGCATTCGGAAAGTTTCAAGCCTGTTCCGCCACCTTGGACTAGATGTTGATTTGGTAGGATTGACAATTACTTGCATCCACCTCATTAAATGAAGGTTTGTTGTGTATCTCATGAATGCCGGCAATATGCCAAATGCCTAATTACTGCATGGTTTAATTTTGTTTCATATGGCTTTAGTTACCGTGTTCCAAATAAGTAATTATCGTCCTTTGTTTTTCTTTTTTTTCTTTTTCCAGCTCCCTCGAATGTCAGTGAAGGATGCAATTGCGCGATACTATGGACTACAGAAGGGGCAGGTGGTCAAAGTGATGTATAGTGGGGAGATCACTCAGTCCCATGTCACCTATCGCTGTGTGTGGTAGAAAAATGGAAAGGGCAGATTCAGTTTTCTTCTAACGCCATCCTTGTAAGCAGGCTTCTCCTCATAGGAGTCTATGCGAGTCCCTAGGGTTTGCGATCTTCATCTGATTGTTTGATATTATGATTAAAAAGTTGTGTAAATCTATGATCTCACATACTGAAACTGAAGCTGATGATGTGATGTTGTATGTGTGATGTTTGAAGTTCTGTAAAGTCACCTGTTTCCTGTCTTATACTGCAATTCTCAGTTTCTGAGCTCACGATGTTGAGCCTGTGATGCTAGACTGTTTTTGAGGAGCTGTTTGGTTTTAAAGTGTGGGTTTCGCTTTCGCGGGGTCTAGGGAGATCCAAATGTAGGTAACTTTATCTCTATTGATATCTCTGCCCGTAGAAAGGCTAAATTCAAGAGATCTACAAAACAAGATTTTGTGAAAACATTTTATTGAAGGAGTTTGTGAAACATTTAATGGAACAAAAATCAAGGATACTAAGAAATGTTAATAAATCAGGTGGTTGTAAATATGTAAACATAAATATAACCTAAGTACAAGTGAACAACATAGTAGAAGAAGATATTATACCTTAACAAACAGAGGTAAGTAAACAAGGACTCTTCTCAGATGAATGGTTTCACTTAAAATCAATATACGAATGGTTTCCTAAAATTTCACTTATTTGGTTCAACCTATGAATGAGAAAATTTAGTGTGTGGAGCTGAAACAGAAGATCTCTAACTGTTTGGTGTGTGGAGCTGAAACAGAAGATCTCGATCACATTCTACATCAATGCCCGTGATGGGTGTATGCCAAGCATTTAGAAACAAGGGATTATCTTGTGCACGACTGGATTTGGCTTTCCATGAGTGGTTCAAGTTTAATGCCTGCAAAGCTTATGAGGATCATCATTGGCAGACCAAATTTTTGATCACAGCATGGTATTTGTGGAAGTGGCGATGCTACTACTACTTTGATGCAACGAGAGATGAACCTTCGGAAAAAGGTGGGTTTATTAGCTAAATTTGAAGAGATTATCCAAGCTATGGACAATGTGTCTCCTCGCAATGAAAGATCTGAAGAATGAGGCTAGGAGGTCTGGTGCGATTGGAACCCCCTCGGGAGGGTGGTTACTCCTCAACATCGACGGTGCAGCTAAGGGGAACCCTGGCCTAGCTGGAATGGGGGGAGTTCTTAGGGGGGATAAGGGCGAATGGCGTGGAGGTTTTTTTGAGAATCCAGGAAGATGCTTATCGGTGAAAGCGGAAATTCGCGTAGTGCTTCAGTGTCTCAAACTTGCAAGACACATGGGGATACCTAAATTGCGGGTCCAACTTGATTCCAGCGTGGTTGTAGGTATGTTGACAAGTACTGTGAAATGGTGTCCAAAACACTTATGCTTCCTACAACAATGCAAAGACTCAATCAACTGCAAAGATTGGGAAGTTGAAATTTCACATTGTTTTTTTGAAGCCAATTAAGTAGCGGACATATTAGCTAATATGGGGCTTGGGATTAGCTTAGGAGTCATATGTCATCAATCTCCGCCTGTGGAGATTAGAAATGGGTTGTTTGCAAATTGTATGGGCAGCTTCTGGTCCCAACATGGTAGATTTTAATAATATCTCTTGATAGACGTAGTCTCTCTCCCACACAAAAAAAAATAAAAATATTTAGTTTGATTTCAAGGGTATTGACTTGTATAGACTGGGGGGATGGAAGTTTTCATACTTGGATGTTTGAATAATTCATAGGAATATGATTCCAAATTAGAAAACATGCACCAAATATTAAATATTTATATTCCTAATTAGAAAAGATGAACGAAACATTTAAGTATGGGATTAGTGATTTCCCAAAGATAAACAGAATGACCAATACTTGATTTAAAAATAAGTTAGATTGAGTTTAGAGTAGAGAAAGAGAAGAATAAACCAAATGACCCATAAATACTTGATTTAAAAATAAGTTAGATTGACTTTAGAATAGACGAAAAAAAAAGAATAAACCAAATGACATATAAATACTTGATTTAAAAATTAGCTGGATTGAGTTCAGAGTAGAGAAAAGATGCGAGATCTCAAGGACAGTAGTAAGATCTTTACTAAACTATTGTTCAATTTTATTAAAACTATTGTCCACTTTTAGGGTACGGTTTTCCCCCGACTTATCATAGGTATTTATCATCAATATTAAGCATATTTTAATATAATTCAGCATAGTTAAAAACAATTCAACATCCTTCGATACAATACAATATAATTCAGAATTCAACACTTGTAAAAGTACGTGATTGATTAGATTGTAATTAAATCTAAATCATCTATCTTCTATCAATAATTGGACGTATTTTACTAATAATATAAGTAAGTTTATCATTGTTGTTATAAAATTCATTTAAAATTTTAAAAAAATTACATTATGTAATTGAATAAAATGTTTCACACTTTTAAGTATAATATAAAAAATATTAATATTATTATATTTGTAAAATTCATATTATTTGATGAATCATTACATTATATAAATACATTGATTTGTCATAAATTATATAAAAATTAAATACTTATTTTAAGAATGTAATTAAAATTGAAGAAATTTTTTTAAAGTTATTGCTGATCATAAATTAATAAGTTTGCTGCCAACTTTTATATCGAATAAATTTTTGTATCAAATTTCTATCCTATCTCTTGATTTTATTTTTTTAAGAAATACCCTGTCTCATATTCTTCCTAACAACCCAATAATAAATGAAATTTGTTTTATTGTGGAGAACCCAATCCCCATCATTACACCATCTACTGGTGATATCAACTTTTAATTTACTAACAAGTACAAAAAATGTGTATTTTAGGTATTTCTAATTATAATTTTTTTCTAAATTGAATTAATTTTGCAATCCATTGCTAAGGATACAGGAAATTATTGTGTTAATAATAACAACTACAAACTAAACATATATTCCCAAATCATTTCTATAATATACATATCAGCAAAAAAAAAGTCATTTAAAATTTAAGTAACTACGCCATAGCATATAAAATATAAGTAGTTGGAAAAATAATCATATTCTACCACAAAATTAATGGACATGTACAAGTTGTAATAGCCTGACCTCTCCCCGAGCCGTGAGCGGTTACCAGGAACAACTTTAAGAATCGTCGACTAACCCACAAATTGCCACAAGCCTTTTCTCGCGTGCTTTGTTCTTGTTCACACACTGCCTGGAAAACTTTCAAGAAGGTCATCTGTTACAAGATTTCTCCACAACAAGTACACTTAACTATGGAGTTTTTACGATTGAACTCCCTGATAAGAAAGATGTACTTTTTGGTAATATAAGTAGTCAGTTCAAATCCTTAAGCCACAGTTGGGGTATTTCATTCACCTCCACTTGAAGAGCATCACATTCTCATTGTGCCTCACAAATCAACCGGCTTACAAGTCCCCTTGACTGGCGGTCTATTCTTAGTATCTTTGCCTCAGTTAGCGATTGTCTAGGGCTCTCCTGTCCACTTATGCAGCTGACGGTCGCAGTTGGCTCTAATATCACCCGGAACGCTCTTGCTCCTTTTAGGCTGTGAGTAGTTACCAGAAGCGATTTCAAGGATCATCGATTGCCCCTACAAATCACTACAAGCCGTTCCGGCGTGTTTCGTTATCGCTCGCACGCTGGCTAGGGAATTTCCAAGGAAGTCACCCCATGCTAAGATTTTTCTATAATAAACACGTTGAACTGTGGACTTCTTAAAGTATGATTCCTGAAAAGGAAGGTGCACCACTGGTGATATAAGTAATCACCTCAAATTCTTTAAGCCAAAGTCAAAGTATTACACAAGTGATTATTTTGGATGCATACAAAGATTACACAAATATGTATGTGTGTGTGTCTCTCTCTCTCTCTCTCTCTCTCTCTCACACACACACACACACACACACACACAAACGCAAACACACACACACACACACACACACACACACACACACACACACATACATATAATTATCCTCCAATTATATAAATTTATTCAACATCATTCAACACGTTTTAGCATGTTTCTTTCGAAACATTTCAGCATGACTCAGCAAGTTTCAGCGATAAGCACTAATAACTGTTCATCATAAGTTGAAAAGAGCATACCAAACATCAAATGAAAAACAATGGTTTCCACTTTTATATGTAAAATTAGCAACAATCGAAGCAAACCATCTTAATTCGAAGACAAAATATGCAAATGACAAGAGAGAAGTAGAGAGAAGGAAGTTGAGGAGGAAGACAAATTAAAGTATGAACAATGCATGTCAAAAAAATTGAATGGCCAGTGACGAGGGCATGGAAATAAAAGGATTTTGACACAACACACACAAAAAAAGAAAAAGATAGAATAATACACATAGCAAGCTCAGGGGCCATGGATCAAGGCCTATTATATAAATTGTACCTATTCTACTCTAAGAAATTCTGGTTGCTAATTTTTGGGATATGATTAACTCGGTTCACATATAATGTGTGAGATACATGTACAACTAATCAACTTTACAAGTCCGATTGAATGAATTTGTAGCAAGTATTTATAATGTCCAAGGGAGATATTGTTTGAGTTTATAAGAAGTATTTCTAGTTTGAACCAAGTGATTTATTGCACACTAGAATAGTAGCATTTGCTTTAAGTTAATATTTTTTTGTTTTTGTGGAGCAAAAGAGGGGAAATTTTATTAATTAGCCAACTCCATCTCCGCAAAACTTAGAATACATTGTAGAAATTCGCATGCAAAGAAATTTTCTGACCCATCATCATGACTCAAACACATCGCCAAATATGGCTATGTATTTCCTCCCCGGCTTTTGACATGGCAATATAACAAAGAACTAAAACTCATAGCCAAGTTTATGGTGTCCTCCAAGATGGGCCTCCACCGTGACATTGTTATTCTTCTTCCTTTGCAATCTCATACCTCGAGGAACTTTTCTCACACTCTCCTCAACTTCTCACATCAAGGTGGTTATCTGTTCACGTTTAAGCATATGTGATTGGACTTGCTTTGGTTTGTTTCTTTTTGTTGTCTTTGGTTGTCTCTTTTTTCTTGTGCTTTTTTGTTTTCGGAAATGAATACAACATTATTGTTTCTACTGAGTGGTTTGACTTTAAGATACTTGATGCTTACGAATGTTAGACTGATTGTCATATGACATTTGATTCACCTTTTATTAAGAATATATATGATTTAAGTTTCACTAAAGGTGTTTAGTTAAATGATACAAATTTCAAAAACATATTATAATCAAAGTAACTAGTTTGTTGAAATGCCCTTTGCTCAACTCAAATGATGCAAAAGGGTAGTATCTTGTGAAGTTCCACAAGCAAGAGTAACTTATCAACCTCTCTAGTATTCATTTCATAAAACTTAATATACCTACTAGAAACAACTCGTTTACAAGACCCCAATTTGGAGTGGCCGGTAAAACGATTTATATTATGTCAAGTCATTGATTCGGCTTTTGAATACCCTTGCCTTCCAAATGAGTTATGCAGGACTTGCTTCTTTTCATATCTAAAATACACACCTTTTGTTCCATTGTCTCATTTGCTTATGTCCTTGAATTTGTACTAACAACTTGATGAATATAGTAAGGTTTCTCTTAAAAATTGTTGGAGCCCTTAAAACACCCTAGGGGTTGAATCCTCTTCTTAAGATTCAGAATTTGAGATATGACTTCAGCAATGACTTTTAAAATTTCTCCTAGGAAAAATAAAAGGAAAAAACACTTGTTGGTTGAAATGACAAAGGAACTTCAACCTAAAAGGGGAAAGAAAAAGTTTCCCAGCTATAATTCTTTTCATAGGGAACGAATGAAATGAAGTGAGAATGAATGATATTTTAAGAGCGCAAATGAATGCAAATGAATGAAATAAAGTGGAAAAAATGAAAGTGTTGATATCAAAGAGTGAAAAGAGTAGAAAAGTGTGATATCTTTCTTTAGAGAGTGGGGCGGATTAAACAAAAAAGAAAGGAGTGGGAGAATGGGGGATCCAAATTTTTCCCATATAAGAGCATTAGCAGCTGAAGGAACGCAAGTCATTTATAGGGATCTCTATGCTATGTGTCATGAAATTATTTGCTGCCACAAAAATTGTCTTGCGGGGAGGAGCGGTGAGGCGTTCCCACCTACATTGCAATTTTTTTGGTACTTTTGTATTTTGTTTTGTTTTGTTTTGCTTAAAATATTAGTTAAATAGTAAAAAAAGGTTGTGTGCTATGAGGTAGATATATAATAAATATTTTTATTGGATGATTTAAATTAGCATTTTATAAGTTAGAGAATTGATTAAATATAAGTTTTAAAAAATTAAAACTTTTATTAATAAGACAATTTTATGCCTGAAAAATGAAACTATGATTGAGAATTATCTAAAAGAAAGGCCCTTGCATAAGATATGGCCGTTCAGTTCTTCCCAACACCCCCAAAATTTCAAATTTCCAGCTTCAGGCTCCCTTTTTGTCGCCCTCCTCCTTCACCATCAACAGTGGCCAAACCCTAGCCGGGAAAACACCCCCAACGGCGGCATTCTCCACAGCATCTACTCCGGCATTTCAATCGAATACATTCATCACCAGAATCAGCGGAAACCTCTCAATTCCACCCCCTTCCATTTTGATTCAGGTATTCAATTTTTCTCCCATTTTCTTAATTTCAGCTTTTAAACCTAATGAAACCTGTGGATCTGGTACAAATTTCAATTTTCTCTACTCTAAGGATTTTTTTTTCTTTTGTTGTGCAATTTAATTTGAATCAGCGAAGAAATGAGTGATTTAGCTTCTGGGTCTGATCGGCCCGGAAGTAGTGAAGCAAAAGGAAGTGGATTTGATGCTGCCCGAATTCAGGAAGTAAAAGCGTGGCTTGCTTCACAATTTGATGCTGCTGGCAAAGATGTCCCTGAATTTGAGTACACTCCTACGAGTATTGCCCATTTGCACAATCTTGCCGCTGTATCTCAATCCAAGACTCAAGCGGCTGCCATTGTTGCCAATGATTTCCGTCAGAAGGCAGCTGAGTACCGCTCCCAAGGTTGCCCTCCAGCCCCTTTTAACATATGATCTCATGGAATTTGTGTTCTTGTTCTCTTGTTATGTGTTATTTTATGGACGACTGTTAATTTAAGTTGCTTCTAGATAGTGTCCTCAGATATGTTATGATTGATGTGCCTTTTAATGGTAAACTGCTTTATCCTTTGTCGTCAATGGTTGCTGCTTGTAATGGGTTCTTGGTGAATCGCAATGTCATGGGTAGTTTGATTTCTCTTATTTTGAAAAAGCTGGATTTTCAAATGTCCAATTTCTGGCAGACATGGGACGATGTTGAAGTGATTAGCTTGTGTTGATAGACGAAGAAAAATGTATATCTTGATTATTTTGTTTTGATTTGTGATGGTTTTGATGGGGAACTTTGATTACTTAAGCTGCCAGGATCAGGGAGATATTGGAGCACGTGGGATTGGCACAGGAGAGCCTGCCCTCAAATGTGGTGGGTTCAGCACAAGTGCTGGCTAGGGTTGCTAACTTATTGAACATAAGAGACACGGAATTAAGCAGGTGGGAATCTCTTGAAAGAGATGTTGTCATTGTCACTGCGGTTTGAATTTTGTT
This sequence comes from Selenicereus undatus, assembly GCA_017589665.1. NCBI lineage: Eukaryota > Viridiplantae > Streptophyta > Magnoliopsida > Caryophyllales > Cactaceae > Selenicereus > Selenicereus undatus. Next base: position 78,084,819 of record JACYFF010003369.1, read on the forward strand.
GCTCGATTTTGAGGGTCTTAAATGCATTTCTAGTTTCCTTGTGGCAATGGGAGATATTTCTCTTCGAAAGAGTGGAGTGGAGGAGAAGCGAGCTAAGGTGCAGAAGGAGTCTAAAGTGCTCCTTGATTATACACGGAAAGCTATAGCAAGGCTAACTTACTTGAAAAGGTATGTTCTTTTGTGGCATCCTTCACCAAATCATAAATGCTGGGTCCAGGATACTATTATATGAAAGTTATTCTTGTTGCCTTTAACTATATAGGATAAATAAGTACACAGTGTGTAAAACCTGGAGAATAATGTAACTTCTAGGTGATGTCTCGGTTTGTTTTATCGATTTATTTTCCTTGAGCTATTAATTTAAACTGCTGTTTGCCATTTCAGAATACTTGCTCAGCTGGAAGAGGAACTAGCACATTGTGATGGCCAAATGGAAAACTGGAAGACAAACTTGGCAGTTATGGTTTCAAAAGAGCGGGAATACAATCAAAGATATTCAAACTACAGGGTAGCTTATGTTCTTTTCTGCTAATATATGAGTTTTCTTATCATTAGATATGACTATCAGGTTTGGCTGAATGCCTTTGTGGGCCTGGCTTCAGTTTTTTATTGCTCTTACAATTGATGGCTGATATATGATTGTTAGACAAATGTGATCTTCAAGAAAACACTGGATAATGAACTGATCCTAGTTGGTTGTTTCAAAGTTATAGGATGGCTTGCTTTTCTGCCATATTGAATGCTAGTAGTAATAACTAGGTGGTGTGTTGTAACTGCTTCATGTCCTCTATGTGATGGTCTTGCCTCATTTCCATGCAAGGAACTCATGATGATGTGAACGGCTGAGTTTTACACTTATTTGTGAAGCAATGTGCGGATTCGTTGTGCTATCATGGTGAGACTAGTCTCTTGTTCCTGTGCAAGGACAAAAGGATTGTCGATCCATCAGTAATGATAGATTAAAATTATTAAAATTTCTATGATATGTTGAATATTGACTATTGTCATGCTTTTATGTTTATAGGATAGTAAAATGGAGTAAAAATAATTTTAACTGCTGAACTAATTGACAATAATTGTTTTAGCACTATTATAACGACTTAATATCACTACTGTTGATGTAAAATAAAAATAAGAGGTATGGCATTAGGTTAGCAGTAAATATCATTGCTTATAATCTTGCCATGTAATAGAACGAGTATGAGATAGTTTTGGTGGGTTGTGTTTTAATAATGTATACATGTAGATGTGTGTGATTGTATTTCCTCATTCTTGGTTTTCATTTTCTTAGATTATGTAGGGAATGGGGCAATTTAATACTGTTTTGTATTATGTAGTAGTTTACGAATGGACTGGGAAAATTAGACTGCTCGTTTTTTTTGGGGGGGGGGGGGTCAGAACTTTGGGTCTGATCCATTCTGAGAGCATGACTTGGGCTTTTGGTAGATTATGGTAGTTTGTGTGGGCCAGAATAATCTTTTATCCTAATGTGTCGAGAACAAAGGGTTTGTAGAGAATGATATCAATTATTCAAGCTGCACCCTACCTTGTATCTTGCCGTATGTTCACTATCTGATGATCAAGGCTTATTCTATTGGCTTCTTCTTGAAATTCGGTTACTTCTCTTCTCCAAGAATTTCGTTGTTTCCACAGTCGGAGAAATTGCAACCATATTCTTGCACTGTGGCAGACATAGCCAGAAAGTTTGTAGTAGTTTGGAAAAATAACCTGAAAACTGCTCATCTTTGAGCGCTGGACTACCAAGGTCCAAGGTGGTATATGCACTTGAGCTAATGCGAAAATGGCATAGCCCCTTGAATAGTTGCATCCAGGTAGCACAAGAAAGAGGGAGGGGGGTGGAGATGGGCAAATCAGCATTGTCTAAGTCGATGCGCAAGTACACCGGAAAACCCTTCTGACATGGGTCAAGAATTTATGATTCAAGAGCTTAGAGGCTGTACGTGTGCTATATGATCAGCCTCTAGAGCTGCCTTTCTACTTGTTCTTCACCTATTTAATAACTGAAAATCCAATGGCTTGGTATTCAAAGCAATCAGGCTGCTACATAGATGCTATACATTGCTCCAATCCGTAATGCCTAAGGCAAAACTCTGAGCTCCTGCTTCTAGACATGCACTTTAAGGGGAAGAAAATTATGCCTTCTACTAATCTGATCCATGATAGAGTGCAAGCAGCCAAAAACAAACAGAGCAAACAGCTCCTTGATGCTATACTTATTGGCATGTTTTAGGCTCTCTAGACCTATGGCTCACGTTGCGACGAATGAGTCCTTAATGCATGCCTTCAGTTAATACCTTTTAGGTGTGATAAAGATTATATGGGCAATGGCACATCTGGATCATGGTGTGCTGTTTAGCCTCAATCAAAAGCAAGACTTTATATAAAATCATTCTAAGTTGGCCAGTGAGGACATCAGCTTGTCAAACTGTGAAATACCATTGTTATGCTTTATCGTCTTTGCGTCCAATGTTCCTTGTATGTTTGCTTATTCACTTTTGTTGCCACTTGTCTTTCCCTTTCTGCCTACTCACTGGCCTTACTTGCCAGTCGCCTATTGGTGATGATGGATGTGTATAAATTGTAAGTTATTTGGTATGCTGTATATGTCGGTATCTTTTTGCAGCTTCAAGTTCTGCTGCTTGTTCTCACTTGTAACTGACCAAAGGTTCCCTTTTTTCCCCTTGTATGATGGTTGAGCAGGCTTTACTAAACCGTGTCGGTTACACCCCAGAAATTAGCCATGGGGTGCTTGTTGAGATGGCTGAACAGAGGAAAGATTTGGAGAAGAAAACCAAGCCAATTCTTGATACTCTGAGGAGTTACCAGGACTTGCCTCCCGTAAATCCCAGAGCTATTACCCTTTTATCGTTGTTAGAATCTGTATTTTTTTCTCTCTGTTATTAATTTTAATGTCAGTGATGATGATCTCCACTTTGTCCTCATATTTTCACAATCATGGGTGTAGGATAAAGCATTGGCTTCCCTGGCAATTGAAGACAAGAAAAGACAGTATGCTGCTGCTGAGAAGTACCTTGAGGAGGTGTTGCAGTCAGCCCTTGCTGCAGCAGATTAACATCAATCCGTTGTAAATGGGTTGCTCAACAACGTTTTTAACCTATGTGAATTCCCCCCCCCCCCCCACCAAAAAAAAGCGAACGAATGATGGTGAATGCCCCAGAATGTTAATTTATCTGGGCAAATTCAGCGATGCATGGTGTGTTGCAGTGGGTCATGTGGCGTTTAAAATTGTAGCTGTCTGGTATGCTGATGGGAGGACCTTTATCAAACAGTTTGTAGAGTGCAGAAATCGTCTATTCTTTAGTTGTATCAAGTTTCGATGGTTTGAACAGCACAGTTTGTACCTGTCATTGTAGAAGGAATTATTGTTGTATAATTTAGCATGGTTCATTTGAGTGCCATCATCATTCATAAATTTCTCTCCTGCGTCAAGACTCAAGGGTAGCTGAGTTTAAGTCTCCCAGCCCGCCCTGCATACCGGGTTTTCAATGAATCAGTGTGGAAAAGTCAGGTCTAGGTGCTGGGCAAGGCGGACATCCTGAGCTTTACAAACGAAGTTTCTAGAGAGAAAAAGCATGAGAGAGTCTGTAGGTCTTCCTCTTGAAACCTTCCTGCCTTCAAACCTAACCTTAACTGATGAAGACGCTGCATAATCCAATTGTTCTGCCTCCAAGTCCGATGTCAATTAGATCTATTACACTGCCTACTTGTTTCTGTGGCCTTGATTGTTCATTTTCTGCCTTTTGTTCACCTCTTTCATCTTCTGTGAATTTTCTGGTCTCTCTGTGACTCCTTCTAAGCCATCTCTGTTTTTGTGTCGATCTGCTGCTCTAACTTGCAAACACCAGGCTCCACATCGAATTTGCACGATTCTAAATCTTTGTTCAGTGATGTGGGAACTAGAACTGGATTTTCGCTCGCTAAAGTGAAATTTGTGACTATCAATTGCATAATTTCTCTACAAACCCTTAAACCCTTTCAATTTTGCGGTGCGATGGACGTGACAAAGTCTGTAAAGTTCGAGATGTTTGTAAAGTTCGAGATACTTGCTCATGAGACTGTGTTCAAGCAGATAATCATGGTGTTGTGGTGGTTTCGGATGAACAAAGTGGCACCCTTCCTCCCCTTTGAAGTTTTTCAGGTAATTTCTTACATTGCCTCCCAAGATCCTTATTTTGTCTTTCTAATGCTTCTTTTGCCGAGAATAAAAATACTTCTACTACGAAAATCAAATGAATAATTCCTCAAGGTTTATTGTTTGTTCAGTTTTGACATTTATAAAGCCTATTTTGTGCTATTGTCTCTGTTTCGAAATCCCTCTCGTGTTTTCAAAATCTCTAGACTTGAGTCTCAGCTGCCTTGGTTTTAATTTGAGAGGGTTGGGTCCTGTCTGTAAGTCTACTGTTTGTTATATTCAATGTTATTTATTGTGCTTGTTTTGTAAGTCCGTTTTATTCAGTCTTTTAGCCTCATGTATGGAGCTGGGCAATTATTGCATGACTTTCCTTATTCCATTGTTATGCTGTAAATTGTGCTGTAAATTTTGTGGATTATGTCCCCTTGCTTCTTTCAATTGACATGTCCACGAGGGTATAGACTCGTGCGGCTCTTATGGTAGTCAAGTAGGTTGCATTGGTAGTGCTAAGATCATCTATCCACCTCCCTTGCTACTCTATTTTTGGTTGCACAAATCATGCCTCCAGTTAGTTAAATTGGTGGATGACGGCTCTAGCTATAATCTCGTTCTTTGAAACCATTTCGCATTTTATGAAGATAGATTTCTCACTGGTTTTTTGCCTCCTTCATAGTTGCGATCATTTATTTCTAGCTCTAGCTGATGCACTTCTAGTATTGTTGAAGATAAAAAGGTAGCCTATTTATAGAATCAGAAGCTTTACCAATATGTTTCGGTGGTAGTTTGTTACAACCAACGCTCACATTTCTTAGTGTCTCAATCTAGTCCGTTATGATGTAGGTGTGTTTCGATGGTATTTGTATACTCTTCTGTTTTTGCAGTCTCTAAAAATTTTGATTTTACAATTCTTTAACGAACCCTTTATGATTATAAAAATCAAGGCAAGGGAGAAGAACTTTTTAAGCTCAACTTCCAAGGTCAGGTGTATGAACAATCCATTTGGATCAAATGTAACAAGTACGTTTTACATATCGATGCTATGAGAATCGTTATTAGTGTTATTTAACTAAAGGTTGAATGGTTTTTGTACCATATTTTTGTACATGCTTATCCTCTAGTTAATGTAATGTGTGTTAATTATTTGTTGAATTGGTCTTATGAATTTCTTTGGGGACTAATTATGGTGAGAGGACATAAGGGCTTTTTAGATCATTTCACTATCTGTGATAATTGTAAAGTTGAGCAATATGGCGAGTGTGATCAAAGAGGCTTTCCGCATGACCGCTCTCTTCTTCCACTTCAATGGGCTGGTATGCTGACTCTGGGAGGTTGTTTTCACAGTCAACAGGCCCATTGTAGAGGCTTCAGAAAGTTGGGGGGTGATCCCTTTCTTCGTAATATTTTTGAGTTGATTCATGTATTTGTTATAGCATCTCTAGTCTGTAATAATTGTTTTCAAAATTTTCATTTACATTAAGTTGTTGATTATCATGCACGGGTGAGTGGAAGAGGGCATTATCGCCCAACTAGCAAGGCCATATTTCTAACCGATCCTATGGATCATCCGACACAATTGTTGATTATCCTTATGTTCCCCTTTTGTTCTATTGCCTATGGTAAGACCATGGCGGTGCATCTTTTTCCCAAGCTCCTTAGTCACTCGTTGGTAAGCAATTCTGTTTTTCTGTGTGAAGCAACAAATGTGGAATGTCAAAATGTCATTCTTTCGATCAAACACGTATTTACACGATAACATTCTTGCTTTTTCCTTAATCCATCATAAAGATCATATCTTGGAATGTATACAGAGCAAGCTGTGGGATTTATCAATTGAACAATTAAACCAGATATTCTAATACTTCTAGAAACAATGGTCAACGAAAGCAACACTACGCGTATAGTTAAGAAACTTGGCTACCAATTTCATGAACAGTACCACCTCAAATCATTTAGGAGGTATTCGGCTTCTTTGGAACACAGGAAATGTGGAAGCCAATGTAATTGCAAAGGAAACTAGAGCATTACATTGTACAGTTCATGAAAAGAATACATGAAAACAATGTGTACTCTCAGCTATATATGCACCAGCACAACATCATGAAAAGGATGCCTTTTGGCAACATCTCAAGCACCCTTAATGATGTAATTGACTTGCCTTGGCGTGTTATAGTGAATTCAACGAAAACGAAATTTTACAATCGTCTGATAAAATTGGAGGAACTCAACTTTCTGTTTCTAGAACTTAGAGACTTTCTGATTTCCATGCATATAGCAAGGGAGTTGATGCTAATGTACATAGGAGTATATTCACTTGGAAAACTTTTTTGCGGGGGCAGCTAATCTACGAAAAATTGGATAGAGTAGTTCACTTAAGATTGATATTAACCTCACAACAGTAGTCTCCGAAGGAGATAATGAAAACCTTCTTTGACCTATTGTGGACCTGGAAATTAAGGAGGCTATATTCTAGATGGATAAACATAAAGCTCTAGGACCTAATGGTTTTGGAGTAGCATTTTTTCAAAATTACTGGTACATTCTCCACAAAGATGTGTGCCAAGCCATTAAATCGTGCTTTCTTGAAGGAAAATTGCTCAAGCAAATGTATCACACAGTCATTTAGTTGATTCCTAAGGTGGATAACCCCACCACAACAGCCTAGTTCCGACCTAGCAGCTTGTGTAATAGTCTCTATAAAATCATTGCCAACATTTTGGTCAATAGAATGCATCTAGTCCTAGAAAAAAAATTATTGATCCAGGACAAAGTGTATTTGTACCAAAATGTTTCATCCATGATAACATCCTACTTGTGCACGAAGTCATGAACAAGTTCAAGAACATGAAAGGGAAAAAAATCATGCGTGGCACTTAAGCTTGATATGGAAAAAGTATACGACAGAGTAGATTGGAATTTTCTTTTTGAAGCAACTGGATTTCTATAAAATATGGATTGACTGGTTTAAAGAATGCATATCCACTGTAAGCTATTCTATTACTATCAATGATGAGGTTACATGGTTCTTTTCACCTTCTAGGGAAATCCGCCAAGGTGATCCGTTATCGCCATGCTTATTTAGAATTTGCATGGAAGTACTAACAAGAGAACTACGAAAAGAACAGAATACAAAGGAATGTGGAATTGGGTTCAAAATTACATCTAGACCAAGCAAGACCTCTTGTCTCTTGTTCGCAGATGATAGTCTCCTCTTTTGTTGATCTAACCTCGAATCATGCCAACGTCTTAATAATTTACTTATTAAATTTTGTCGGAACTCAGGCAACTTATCAATTTCATAAGTTGTCCATCACATTCTCAAACAATGTGACTACTCATGATCATCGGCAAATAGTTGCATTTGTTTTTAATATTACACACCAGTATAATCTTGGCAAGTACTTGGGGTGCCCAGTGTTTAAAGGGAGACCCAATCTGGAAACCTTTTTAGACCTAGTCAATAAAACAACTTCAAAACTGCAATCTTGGAAAGCTAGCAACATTTCAAAAGTAGGGCGAGTGGCCTTAATCCAAACAGATGCAGAGCCTATGTCAGCACATACAATACAATGTTTTCAACTCCCTGACGCTACTAGTAGGCAAATTGATAAAATCAATCGGGATTTTTTTGGAAGAAATTAGATAACATCAAAGGGTTACCAATGGTATTCTGGCATAAAATTTGTCATCCTAGGAAATCAAGACCTCTGGATCATAGAAAAATGGAAGCAGTTAATAGTGCATCTCTGAATAAACTGACGTGGAAACTCTTTTATGATCAAAGTCTTTGGGTAGAACAAATGAGTGCCAAGTATCTGATTAATGAAACTTTCTTCATAGCTAAACCAAAACAATCTGACTCGTGGGCATTGAAGTGTATTCTTAAAAACCGACAACAATTTCATAAAGGTGTACATTGGAAAGAAGGTGACGGAACGAATACAAATTTTTGGTTAGATAATTGGTGCGCAAATGATAGCTTAGTTATAATGCTTGGAATTGTGGAGACCTCTCTAATTGACACCTCCCTTAAGGTTTCGCATTTTATTACTAGTTCTAAAGAATGGGATGTCACAAAATTACAAAATTTAGTCAATGATCCTCACCTCAAACTAATTTTAGCAATGCCAATTCCTTATAGTGCTGTCCCTGATTCCATATGTTGGGGCCTTTCAGGAAATGGTGGACGGCCACTTGGATGCCTCATAGTCGAATTTAAAAGATTCCCCTTTGAGATAACTTAGTTGGATTTGGAATTTAGACATTATGCCTGAATTGAAAATCTTTCTTTGACAACTGTGCCATGCATCTCTCCCTACTAGGGGAACTCTTCTTAAGAGAGGATTGCAAATTGATCCATTACATCCTCATTGTAATATTGAAATTGAGGATGCAGAGCACCTCTTCCTTGGGTGTTCCACCGCCTAGCATGTTTGGAGACTAGCACAAGAACATAGTTGGATCACCAATATTATGCCATCAGATCGTTGCTTGAGAGTACAAAGCTGGCTAGCCAATTTAATATTATCTAAACCTCCAATAAAGATGGATAGACTAGTAGTGCTTATATGGAGTATCTGGAAAACGAGGAATAATATAGTATTTTGGAATGAAAACTCAAATCCGGTAATAACACTCATAAGAGCGAAAAAAGCAAAAGTTGAATCGCGCATAATGAACAACCTCACACAAACCCACTAATTAAGCCAAAATTCTCCGCCAACAGCTGCAAAAAGAATCATTGGATAGCATGGAGGAAACTCCAGGGAGGATTCATCAAAATCAACTTTGATGGATCCAACATATCTCCAAGAGCAGCATGAGGTTTTATTATTCGTGATTGGGAAGGAAGATTCATCCAACCTGCAACATTCAATCTAAGAGCAACAACAATTTTAGTAGTTGAAGCAACAACAATGCGCAATGGAATCAAAGCCGCTATACAAGCTGGATTTGAGAATACGCATATTGAAGGCAACAACAAAATTCTCATTCAAGCAGTGAAAGCTCAAATCCAAGCACCATAGGAGATTCAAACTCTATTATAGGATAAGAAGACTTACGTACAGGATTGCAACAACGCTACTATCACTCATATTTTTAGGTAAGGAAATACTACAGCTGGCTGGCTAGCCAAGTGCGGGTTATTACTACATTCTTCATTGGTGTAGGATGAGGTTCCACATAGGGACCTTCATCGTATTATCAAAACTGGCTATGACCAAGTAAGAAGAGCTTGCAAACGACGAAAAGGGAAAGCATGGAGTTCAAAGGCTTGGGTCTGCAATTAGGGGGGGTTTCGTTTTTCTAAAAGCTAGCCTTCCAATATTTACCAGGGGGGGGGGACTGGCGATGACCAGTTGATAATGGGCCCTAATGGCATAGTTGAACAATACTAAATGATCAATGGCACATTTGCATAAAAAAGTCAAGTGGCAACGTTGTATTTTTTTAAAAGTCAAGTAGCATTTATATGCGAGAACTCAAAAAAAAAAAAATTGCATATCTTGGTTATTTAGTTTTGGGATGGATTCGACAATGAATTTGTTGCTGAATTTTGAGGGGTCTCACTAGGATGAATGCATTCTCTGGTTTCCTTGTGGCAATGGGAGATCTTTCTCTTAGAAAGAGTGGAGTAGAGGAGAAGCGGGTCAAGGTACAGAAGGAGTCCAAAGTGCAGAAGGTTATAGTAGAGTTAACATACTTGAAATGATATGTTATGTTTTTGACATAAGTAACAATTATTAGGATACTATTATATGAAAACTATTCCTGTTGCTCTTAGCTACATTGAATAAGTATACAGGGTGCAAAACTGGACAATAAGATACCTTTCAGATGATTTCGCACTTTGTATTATTGATTTCTTTTCAGGGGTTAAGCCTGAATTTGTGTCTGCCCTTTGCCATTTCAGCACACTTGCTTAGCTGGAGGACAAATTGAAAAATGGAAGACATATTTAACAGTTATGGTTCCCAAAGAGAGAGAATACTATCAAAGATATTCAGTGTATGAGGAATTGTATGTTCTTTTCTGTTAATAGATCCGAGCTATTCTGGTCATTAGCTTGGGCCGTCAGATTCGTATGAACATCTTTGTTGTCAGTTTTTTAGTGTTCTTATAATTAATGGTTGATTGATATCTGAATATGAGAAAAACATGATCTTCATGGAAAACGATGCATAATGAATTGCACCTACTTGGTTGTTCATTTTTATGGATGGCTTGCTTATCCACCATATTGTATACCAACAGCAAAAACTAGTTACGACGGTTTGTTGTAATAGCTCAATGTACACTAATGATTTTGCTTCATTTTAATGGAAAGAACTGGTAGTTGAGACGACCTGTGATTTTGATATCATTCATTGCTCAAATTTACACTCATTTGTGCAGCAATGTGAGAATTCGTTATGCTATCTTATGGACAGATAATATTTACCGTTGAAGTAATTGACTATAAATTGTTAGTTCTATCATTATAACTTCATTTCATTAGTGTTGACAGCAAAGTAATAAGTGGGACCACTTGGTGTGGATCTAGGTTGAGTAACTATTATTACTGGTAACCTTGCTATATAGGATGAGTATGAGGTAGCTTTGTGGGTTGTGTTGTAATAATATGCATAAACGTGTATGATTTTCATATCGTCTTTTCTGATTCTAGTTATACCGGTGCTTGGTTTTAAATTTATTAGATTATGTAAGGAATGAGAATTTAACACTGTTTGGACATTGTGTGGCGTTCTGTGAATGAACTGAGATGATTAGACTTTTGGGGGGGGGGGGGGGGTAGAACTTTGGGACGGATTGATCCATTATGAGAGCATTGCTTGGGCCTTTGGTAGAATACGGTAGTTTTCGTGAGCCAGTAAACTCTTTTTGACGAAATGTGTCTAGAACAAAGGGTTTCTTTGGGAATGGTGGATCGGTCATTCAGGCTGCTTCATGCCATGCAACTTACTTGCTGTGTGGCCACTGTTTGATGATGAGGAGCTGTTTTACTTGCTTCTTGTTCTTGAAATTCAGTTACTCTAAGAATTTTATTGTTTCCACACATGAAGATGTTACAATTATAATCTTGTGTTCAGGCGGACACAGCCAGAAATTTGCAAATATTTTGGAAAGATAATTGGAAAGATGCTCAGTTAAACGCACAACAGGGGTCAAGATAGACCAGCAGGGAGGCCTCTTGTCTTTTTATGTTGCTTTCTTGCATTCTGTCATGGATCTGAACATCTGATATAATTAGAAGTCCTGAGATTTCCCCTTCATCGTAAAGTGCATGTCTGCAAAAGCAGTGACTTGGAGTTTTACCGTACGTTGTGCATTGTAGCAATCAAAAAGATCTATTAGGAGCCTGGATATCCAAAGTGTCACCCGTGTGTGATGATGTATATGTATAAACTATAAAGCATAAGTTACTCGATGCATTGGATATGTCTCGTCTTTTTAATTTCAAAGTTTTGCTGCCTTTCCTCTCACTTGTCATTGAGACACTAATGTCCTATTTTTCCCATCACTGTATTGATTGGGGAGGCTCCACTGAACCGTGTGGGTTACACCCCAGAAATTTGCCACAAGGAGCTTGTTGAGATGGCTAATGACAGGAAAAAGTTGATGATAGACACGAAGCTAACGCGTAAGAGACTGAAGAGATACCAGGGCTTGCCTCTAGTAAATCCCAATGTTATTACCCCTTTTTTTTTCTGTAATTGATTTTTGGATGTCAGTGATGGTGATATTCAATTTATTCCCATATTTACCTAATTGGTTGTAGGACAAAGAATTGGATTTCCTGGCAATGGAACACAAGAAAAGACAGTGCAAAGCTGCTGACAAGGACCTCAAGGAACTGAAATAAGAATGGGAGTCCTTTAGAACATCTACGACTAGTCGATCGATAGTCAACCTGCACCCATACTTGATGAAAGTAATTGTTCTTGTTAGAGTATAAACCTATTCTTAGGCATTCAACCATTAGCTTAAACTTTTGGTTGAGTTGTTTCTTCAACATGTTATCAGAGCCTTTCTGAGCGAAAGGTCTCGATTTCGAATCTCAGCAGACCTCGATCATATGGATTCATTGTGCAAGGTAAGAGGAGTCTTTGCAGCAGCCACGCTTCAAGTCCAAGGGACCTTCACTTGAAAGGGGCGTGTTAGAGTATAAACCTATTCTCCATCAGCTTAAGCTTTGGGTTGAGTTGGTTCTTGAACAGTTCTAAATTGATATGCTCTAACTTGCCAAGCTAATTAATCGAGATAACATATGTCCGATAATTATGTTTTATTGGTTAATTTTAAAAATAGAACAGTCTCATTTAAACACAATATAATGTCTCTTTTTAGTTGTATCTTTGAATTTTTTAAATAAGAAAAAGGAATATCATTAATGAAAGGGGGCGTGTTAGAGTATAAACCTATTCTCCATCAGCTTAAGCTTTGGGTTGAGTTGGTTCTTGAACAATTCTAAATTGATATGCTCTAACTTGCCAAGCTAATATTAATCGAGATAACATATGTCCGATAATTATGTTTTATTGGTTAATTTTAAAAATAGAACA